>JAPXFQ010001551.1:0-678326 GCA_028564705.1 Apricaphanius iberus
CAGAGGGGAGACATCCACCTTGCACTAGACACGCTGCTGGCCTTGCGCATTTGATCCACAAAACAGCTCACTTAGTCAGAGGACATCCATTACACATTTTGACCAAACATCGTGTTATGGCCCTAGTTAATTCTGAGGCATTCACTCTCTCCACACTCAGACAACAGAGACTTAGTAAAGTGTTGGAAGCGCCCAATCTGACCTTTACACATGACGGCATCAACATTGCTGACCATGTGACTCCTGACGGACAACCACATGACTGTGTCCACCTGAACACTATTGCATAGAAAATCAGACCTGACCTGCTGACAGAACCCATCCCTGATGCACATACCCTCTACACTGACGGATGATGCCATAGAGATGATAAAGGGGAACTCAAAGCTGGTTTTGCTGTTGTTGAGCAAACAGATGGAAGAGAGGAAGTTGTAGTAGCAGGCAGACTGCATTGGAAACAAAGTGTGCAGAGAGCAGAGATCAGAGCATTGGCCGAGGCATGTAAATGGGGAAAAGATAAGGCAGTGAACATCTTGACTGACTTAAACTATGGATTTTCCGTGATTCATTTTGAGTTACCTCAGTGGAAGAGAGCAGGATTTTTTACAACATCAGGCAGGCCCATTCAGCATCTACCAGACATGATGGATTTGTTAGAGGCATTCAGTTGCTGTCTCAGTTAGCAGTAATGAAGTGTAGGGCACACACAAAAGCAAATACAGACACAGCCAGGGGTAATGCAGCCGCCGACACAGCAGCCAAGTAGGCAGCCGTGTATCAACTAAATACCCGCGCACACACACCATTCTAAGAGCTACAGCTGAGTGCAGTGACACAGGAAACAGGAAGTTCTGCAGGCTCGGAATACTGCAGCACCACAAGAAAAGTCAGCTTGGAAGGACAGGGGAGCAGAGGTATCTGAAGGGCTGTGGAAAGGACCAGATGGCAGGCTAGTGTTGCCGGCTAGGTTAGAACATTCCATCTTTCAGGAGGAGCACGGTCCAGCGCATGGTTCGTTTACACAGATGAAGAGAAATTTGTACTTTTGGTGGCACCCTTTCATGACTTCATGGAACAAACAATTCCTGCATGAGTGTGAGGTTTGTGGGAAATTTAATCCCAAACCTACTATCAAGCCTGAGATGGGGTCTTGTCCGGACTCTGTCCATGCCAGGTGAAGAGGTGGTACTGGACTATACAGACATGGTAACTCCTGTTAGGGTTTACAGGTATCTGCTGGTGCCTACTGACCGACTTACATCTTGGGTTGAAGCATATCCAGCTAAGAAGGAGGATGCTAGAATGATGGTAAAAAGCTTAATTAACCACTGAATACCTTTTCACGGATTTCATAAGCGGATCAGGTCGGACAGTGAATCCCATTTTAAAAATGAACACTTACAGTGGGTTGAACAGCAGCTGGGATTGACACAAATCTGGCACAGTTTATTATCCCCAGAGTCAGAGCTCTGTAGAATGACAAAACCTCAATCTCAAGTTTAAATTGACTGAGATACTTGCCAAGACAGGGCTCAATTGCCCCGACAGCCTTCCAATTGCATTGCTGGCCATCAGGTCCTCAGTTTGTTGCACCAAAGACCTTACTCTCTATGAGATATTTACGGACAGATTGTTTCCAGGAGCAGCAGCTGGCAGGGAACTCCAGGTTTCGTCCTGCCCCTCTTCAGATCCAAAACGAGAACATCAGCAGCTGAGGGCTCTGGTTAAATCATTAACCACAGCCCCCAGGATTACTCAAGGCCCAGCTCCTGAACCCTCTGAGGCAGAGTGGGTGTGGCTACGTGTCTACAAATAAAAGTGGCAGGAACCTCGATAGTCTGGCCTATTCCAGGTTTCTGCTAGGACCACCCACGCAGTGCAGCTCCACGGAAAAGGATCTACCTAGTACCACTGGTCCCAGTGCGCTCCTGCACAAGCCCCCTCACGATCCCTTCGGGACACACACCACAACCTTGTGCATAATACCTCCTAAAAAGAGGGTGAGAACAGGTTTTGACTGAGCTCACATCAGTTAGCTAAGCCACAGGAGGCGCTGCCTGACTCACCAGGATGATTGGTTTGGGGGTTGTGGGGGGTTGCTCTTATTGACCGTTGTGATCTATGGTGCCTAATGGGATGGGTCTTGAGTCGGAAAAGGGTAGGGTGCTCTCTTCGGGTTGGGGATGAGGTCCTTCCTCAAGTGGAGGAGTTTAGGTATCTGGGGGTCTTGTTCACGAATGAGGGAAAAATGGAGCGGGAGATCGATGGACGGATTGGTAGGGCGTCTGCAGTCATGCGGGCGCTGTACCGGTCTGTCGTGGTGAAGAGAGAGCTGAGTCGAAAGGCGAAGCTCTCGATTTACCGGTCGATCTACGTTCCTACCCTCATCTATGGTCACGAACGCTGGGTGGTGACCGAAAGAACGAGATCGCGGATACAGGCGGCTGAAATGAGTTTCCTCCGTAGGGTGGCTGGGCTCTCCCTTAGAGATAGGGTGAGAAGCTCGGTCATCCGGAGGGAGCTCAGAGTAGAGCCGCTGCTCCTCCACATCGAGAGGAGCCAGTTGAGGTGGCTCGGGCATCTAGTCAGGATGCCTCCTGGACGCCTCCCTGGTGAGGTGTTCCGGGCATGTCCCACCGGGAGGAGACCCAGGGGAAGACCCAGGACCCGTTGGAGAGATTATGTCTCCCAGCTGGCCTGGGAACGCCTCGGGATTCCTCCCGAGGAGCTGGCCCAAGTGGCCGGGGAGAGGCAAGTCTGGGTCTCCTTGCTTAGGCGACTGCCCCCGCGACCCGACCCCGGATAAGCGGAGGAAGATGGATGGATGGATGGATGGATTTTTGTTTTTCTTTTCATTGGTTTGTTATAAAAGATTTGGCTATTTCAATATATAAAAAGGTTAAATGATATTTACTGTAAAAAGTTTAGAGGATCTTCAACTGCTTAAGTTACCCTCATTGAACTTGTTTTTCAACAGTTATAACATTATACATCATTATGACAGGAGTGAACAGCAGCAGCAGCACTTGATGGTTTAAACAAACTTTTCTGAGACATTCCTATTTAAGATAACCATGAAGGCAAATAACTTCCCAGGTCCAAACGTTTTTTTGTTTTTTTTACAGTAACAACAATAATATTATGTTTAATAATAATGATAATGTTGATCTAAATTTTGCAGGAATGTCATAAAAAAAGTCGCTTGTACAGTAAAAGCAGGAGGAATATTTCACCAAAACCAAAAAAAAGTAAAATTACTTTGAACAATGACTTGAAGCTTTAAATAGTATTAGTTACCACTTAAATCTTCCCAGCTCCAAACTTGACTGTTTGACATGTGAGTTTTAGGGTCACAAGCACACGGAGTGCTACGTCGGATATGCCTTAAGGAAACTGTGACTCAACCCGTTTGCTCAACTGAGGCACAGAAGATGTGCTGATGCCAGAGTACAATTAGTCCACACGTATGCCATCACTCTACTTTCCAAGTATATCCTGTTAAATTTGTTATCACCAGTCTGTTGAAAAAAAAAAAAAAATCTAGACAAAAGGAAAAGCCATTCTGGAAAGTTGATTACAATATGTACCCTACGATCATATCATGATGTTCCTAACCAGCCCTCTGATGCAACAGGAACAAAATAATGAGAGCAATTATGATTACACAAAATATAAGGTCCACATGAAAGTGAAGAAACCCGTTAAATTAATGGAGGGGAGGGATCGAGAAGCGAGCCCGCAGCCACCTGTTCCTCAGCATACACAAGTGCTTGTTCCTGCCAAAGTAAGAGGGCTTTATGGTTGGCACATGTGCTGAGGGGAACCCTGCGTGTATGTGTGCGCCTGGGTGTGGGCGGAGATCTCTGCTGAAGGCTAAAGACAAGCCGTGTAAAAACGCTGCAAAAAAATATGCCGAACTTCACTCTACCACGGCAATGTCTGTTTAGTATTAGAAGAATGGGAGAATTTGTAAATAAAGAAGGCCAACTGCATAGTCTATCCTAATATTTTACTGTATCATTCACATTTTGAAAGGAAACTAAATTGGAAAAGGGGCAGGGGCAATTATAAAATATTACTATCGAAGGTGGATTTGTTTTCTTAAACGGTAATCAGTGGTAGAAATTAAAGGTGCATCAAAGTAAATTAGAATATCGCTGACAAGATAACGGGCACCATTCACTCAAACATGTTTAAAAATGTGTGGGTCTAAAATAAAGAAAGATGCCGTTTAATTTCAGTCACGGTTTTCAAAAAGTGAAACTCAAAGATTCTTTACACAGTGATACATTTCAAGTTAAAGTTCATTTTTGATGATTATGAGAGAACTAATTGTCCCCCCACTCCCCCCAAAAAATCTGTTTCTCACTCAATTTGAAGGTTACATGAAGTGTCCATGAGTGTCATTAATGTTCACAAGGAGGGCAAGCCACAAAAGGCATCGTGAATCAAGCTTGCTGTTCAAAGTGTTGATTAAAGCATATTAATGGAAAGTTCAGTGGGAGGAAAACTCAGTGGCAAAATGAGGTGTACAAGCACAACGGAAAACTGCAGAAGAGTGAAGCAAAAAACGTTCCAAGAGTTTGGAATCAGAACTTTCAATAACTACAACATCCTGACATATTTACTACATGGACTGCAACTATTACTCCATGTAATAAACCATTCCCGAAGCAGTGATGTTTGGAGTATCTTACCACTAGCCTCGTCCAAATCCCCCAGTTTAGACCAAAGTGAAAGTTCTGAGAGTCTGAAGAGTGAGAGAGAAAGAATACAAGTTCCTTGAAGTCCCGGAGGAAATTTCAAAGTTTTCCAAAGTTGTCTGCAGACTAAATTTAACGTACTCTTCTGCCAGAAAAATGTAGAATGTCATGTTTATCAAAATATCTAATATTTGGTTTATTTGCCATTGTATCATTTAGTTGATTGAAAAAGAAAATTTACTTGTTCTAAACCCCAAAATAATCTCCTCTATAACCCCCTGCATTGACCAAGTATTTCTAAATTAGCACACCTTTTCTATTCTTTTTTTAAAAATAATATTCTAATTCTAAATTGTGGGTTTTACTAGATTGTTAGTGACAGTAATCAAATGTAAAAATAAAACCGTAAAACAAACATCACTGTGTGCAATCTATGCACATTTTAGAGTTACTGAAATAAATCAACTTTTGGATATTTGAATTAAGATTCTCATAAAATTCCATTAAAATGTCAGTTTTTAAATTAAACATTTACAACAGATCACAGACCGATTAGAGCAGAAACATGATTCAGATCCAATGAAAAACATCACAACACTAATGTACGAATGGGAGAGTTTTCATTAAATTGTGTCATAGCAGCGCTAGCTGATGCATATTTTACTGAATTTCCTCATTTCCCCGTGACTGATCAATCCGAGCAACATAAACGTTAAATAATAATCCACAGCTAATATGGACAAAACAGAAGGATCACATCTTTTATGTTTGGTGGTAAAGAACGAAATACAAACTAAAATCCAGAGTAGACACTCCAATTCAAATACATTGCAATATAAACAGTAAATAACCACTAAAAACTGGAAAAGAGAACTACACGATGTAAAATGTTGGAAAACATTTTAAGTTAAAAGTTAAAATAACAGAACAGAAACATATTCACAATGACACTATGGTGATACAGCCGCCACCTACTGAAAGTTGGACCACCTGAGGTTTCCCACGGTTCCAGCTTCACTTCATTTTAATAAACAATAACCTTTGGATTCTATTACATACACAATTGTTTGACAAAAGAAAAAAAAAAGAAAAATCTAAAGACATTTAAAAAAAACATAAAACGTATAAAACGTAGCAATTAACTCAAGAAACACGTGATGAATGGGAAAATTAACTATTATAATAATAATTAAGCACTGTGACAGACTGAGGTGAAACCAAAATGACTGAAAGCTATTGTGAGGCAGTGAATTCTGACTGAATCACAGCCGTTTGGAGAGCTTCCTCCGTCCCACTCTGCTCTGAGGTATCTCTGTCTGCTGCAGCCTCATCCGACACAGTCGCCTCCTCTTTTATTGGAGCCGTACTGATGCTCACATCTTCTTCCGATTTCTCATCCAGGATGCTTTCTTGTGTGGCTGCACCAGCCATCAAAACCATCTCTGCTTCTCCTGCAACCTCATCCTGAGAAATGATGTCTGGTGAAATACAGTCTGTGGCTGGCGTGTCCAAATCAGGCCGAGTTGTGGCAGTGTTGTCAGTGGGAACCTTTTCTAAAGCCACTTGACCAGTCCTCTCAATGTAAAAGAGGATGTAGGCCTTGGCTTTCTTCACCGTCTCCTCATTGGTCAAAGTCACCGTGCTGTCGTTGAAGTGGTACCAGCGGCTCTCGTGGCTGCCATATGCTGTATAATGCCCTGATCCAACCCTGTGAACGCACAGACAAGAATCACGTTGCGGATTTTTTAAATTTTTTTTTTTACAGTGATTCATCTATTGCTGGTGGAGCAAAAGAGGCACTTTCAGCCCGAATGCAGAACAGTGGCACAACACTGCCACCTAGATGCCAGAACCGAGACGGCAACAATAATCTGAATGGGCCTATGAGGACGCCGATTTATTTCCGTTTACAGCTGTCCGCAAAATTTGTTACAAGTTGCTATCACTGAAATTCAGTCCTTGAAATCTTTACCTGAAGAACACTTCAATGCAGATGATTTATTTTTAAAGACTGGCAGCACAAGTGCGAATAAGCCCAGGAATAAAAAATGTATACAAGAGTAACTTTTTCCATGGCTATGCTAAACATGATGAACTGCATGAATCATGAAAGTAAAGCCTGAATGACGCCAAGCCTCCACTCACCCAGATCCATGATGTACGACAACAGCAGCAAGATCATACAAGCAACTCCCTGGTAACGTGTTCTCAGGCTGCAAGGGCAAAATAAGCAAAAACAAGGCTTGAACATAAAAATTATCAGCTGTTTTTTTTTCTTTCTGAGGGCAGCATGTTTGGGGGAAAAAACAACACATTTTGAGATGTGCTTCTAAATGCAATGGATTGCATTAGACTACTGTTTCCAAACCAAATAACTAAAGGAATATTATGTCATTAGAGTTCACTCTAAATTGGAGTAGGTATATTTGATTTTTAAATTTATAGATAAAAAATGGGGAATTTTGCACTCCGAAAAAAAATAAAAAAAATAAAATATTGCCTGTCAAATTGTTATGTTAAAAAACTAACTAAATTATTTGAAATGAAGTGCAAAATGTAACAAAGAAAAATAAATAATTCTGTTTTGCTGATTACCCATTTAAAAATGTTAATATTGCACATAAATAAAGCTGCACATTACTGAAAATGCTTAAAGTGCAACAGATTTTCTTTTGCATTAAATTGATTTTTTTTTAAACATATAAACATTGTACATATGAACATCAGTATTTATCCTCCTTGTGTACATGGTACAAAGTAGGTGCAGCTTAACCTCATTCGATATCATTAACAAGCGCAAAGCTGGTATAGTGCAGATCTCCTCCCTTGGCTAAATTTATACAATTTCTACCTTATACCGTAACAACTACTACCCCCAACCTACAATTTTTAAATGTAAGGTGGCCCAGTTGTAGACATTAAAGTGTTTAGAACTGCACCAGGCAAAAGTTACATTCATCTGCCACTATACACATCAGGGCTGGGCGATATAACCCAAAATCAATATCGTGGTATACAATAACAACCCCTCCACCCCATATATTTATATATATATATATATATATATATATATATATATATATATATATATATATATATATATATATATATATATATACACATACATATACAAACAGCCTTTTAATTCAGGGTTTGATTCCCACTTCTTTCTGTATTTCTTAGAGTCCAGTCTAGAAGTGACGGGGGCTGTGAGTGAAATTGGTGATTTTAGTGTGCAGTCGTTTATTTTAGACAGAAAATATTTAGCATTTACATCAGAGTACAAGTAGCATCAGCCAGCGGCGGCTTCAGGCATATGCATTGTATCAACATTCTAGACTCAGTGGGGTTAATATCTGCTCCAACTGAGCATGACAGGAGCGGGCGAAGCTGCAGCATGCTGGGATGGGAACGTTTTGGTTCGAATGCCGCTCCACTGATCAGTGAAAGTAGTAACAATCATACATGCACCATGTTAGTCTTAAAGTATCCAATACCACCATAAAAAGTCACTATATTTGTCGCTAGTCCCTTTATTTTCAAAAAGAGGCGCTAGAGGAGTCTAAACACTCGCTAAATGTAGCAACAGTTGCTGCGGTAGCAGCGCTCTTCCTTTCTGGATGGGATAAAGTCACATGACTGTATGTAGTTACGTGACTCAAACAGAGCACTCTTTCTTAAAAGGGCAAAGATCTTTTTGTTTTTAAAGTGTAACTGAACCCCATGAAAAAGCATCATCCCTCCGCCAGACAACATCAGCGGCCAAACGCTGCATCGGTTCGTGCCATTGGCTCAGGTTGCCTGAAGCCCGAGCTGCTGCAGAGGGAGACAGGATCGGTCGAGCCTCTGGGTGGTAACGCTAACGGAGGCTAACATTCAACGTTACACAAAAACCTTTTGGAGTTTACTTACTCTTCAAATACCAAATTTACCTACTCGGGCAAAATAACATCGTAAGGGTGATCAATTTTGTTATCGGTAATACGAATTTAATACTTGAATGACATTCAAATCCTAATTCCGTGAGTTTATTATGATTTTGGCCCATTCTTTGCGACTATACCAGCTTCAACTCTTCTGTAAAGGGGTTCCATATTGTTTAGGAGTGTGTTAATGGGAATTTTTGACCATTCATCGGTAAGTGTGTTTGTGAGGTCAGAAGTTGATTTGTGGGCCATTCACTAATGGATTCACTAATCTGCTACTTTTATTCTAATGTTTTATTATCATGAAGCCCTGAAGCTGTTTTTTGTCGCAACAAGAACTGTTTTTTTTAAACATATACTACAATGATTTTAATTCAGTCCCTTCTTGCCACTAAGACTGATTTTTTTGTGTTTGTGAATGCCAGAAAGCAAAAACGGAACCATGATTCTTAGCATCTACTCAAATCTTAATTGAAACATGAACACTTTCCTGCTACTAGAATTATAAGAACTAATTGGATTTATAATATATTTTTGCTGCTTTTGAGCTCACCTCAAGTAAGAAGTCCCTCATGTCCAGGCCCTTCAGCGGAAAGTCCACATAAGTATCCACCTTGTTTCTGAGAAAGGCAGTCCAGTGGAACCGTTTGAGGTGCAGGCACAAGACCTATATTAACAAAATACAGCAAAAAATATCCATCACTCAAAAGCTTTAAAAGATTAACATAAAAGAAATAAAATATTAATTCTCTCAAAAACAAATATGTCTACCTCAGAGATCATGCTACAACTTTGCGTTGGTCATTTTGGCAGATAGGGTCAAAAAATATAATAGAAAAAAAAAGAAATCAGGCCATTATCTATTTTTTCCATCAACTGTTTTACTGATAATCTATTCAGTAGTTTATTTTCATTCATTTTAGTTTACATTATCCAAGCAAACTAAATAGAGAATTCTAATCGGACCATTACACATTTTTCAGATTAATAAGCTACATGTATTATGAGCTGAGAAATTCCTTTTCGTAATGGAGGCTGAAGCACCACTTTGGCCATAGTTTTGAAATCTGGGAATATGTATCCAATTTTAGTGATCGGAATACATCAAAACTCTGTAAATCACTGGCTTTTCTGTTTGATTCAGTGGAAGGAACCCCCCCAGATGCACTCTTTTTGTATTAGTAGTTAAAATGAAGTGATCTTTCACCGCCAGTCTGTCAGGTCTTGTGCCACAGACACGCTTTCAAAGCCTCCATTACTTTTCAATCTGTTGTCAGCTCACAGTTAGTGGGATTCGTTAAGTATTAAGCCTGTCTCACACCTTTGGCAACTTCTGGATCCAGAACTTTTTGGTCGACTTCTGTCGTTTTTTACACTTGTGGCAATAATATAGCTCTGTTTCATCAAGTTCTTCCAAGTCGGTGAAGCTCCGCAAGCAGTCTACAACAGCAACAAAAAAAGAAACACAAACAAAATGTTATTAAGCAAAACATTAAAAAAAAAGAATGTCCAACAAACAGTATTAAACTTACCAGGTAAAGTGCATGTAGGTCCTGGCTCCTGGTCCTTACTTCTCTTTTGTCTAAACTGACTGGGAATGTCCAAAGAAAGGTCTGGAGCAACAAGAATGGAGATAAAAAAAAAAGAAAAAGAAAGAATCCTTAGCTGGATAGTTAAATATTGTATCATATCCCTGTTTACCTGGTAGCAAAGAAACAAAAATAATAAACACAGGTATGCCCCCACCTCAAAAAAAAGAAAAAAAGAAATAGGAGGGGCAAAAAAGCTAATCTTACCAAGAAAAGGATCAAACTTTCGAGATTCTGTCCCACATATCAGGCAGTTGACTTCATTTTGAAGTATACCACCAAAAATGGAAGTGACAACACTGGAAGTCCCATTTCTGCACAAAGTCAGACAGTTTGACAGATGTTAAAGTTAGTAAATAAAAAAAAAACAGGTTCTGTTCTGATACTATTGGGGAAAAAATAAAAAAAATGCCAGATTTTTGCAAATGAGCCGTTGTGACATGTTAAGATGTATTTGAAAGGCTACAATTATGAACCAGTGAATAAATCAAACAGCTTTAAAATGCAATTATGATGTAATATAATGAGACTGTACTAAAATTATCAAATAAAAAAATGGAAATTCAAGAATATGTTGTAAACATGACCGTGTTAAAGCTGCAGCTTTGCTGCAAAAAAGGATCCAACACTTTTATTTTACTTCTCAAAAAAAACATCCCACAAATTTAGCTGTAAGTATATTTAAACTTTCAAAAAACAGTTCGACCAACTAATTAACCAGCTAATAGCAGCATTTTATGATTGTGTTATTCTATAAGTAGCATAACAGCAAAAGGGGTAGTATTCTGTGCAATAAGCTTAAAAAACAGTAGTAATGTTTTTCAAATATTTGCAAAAAAATGATATTTTTGCTTTTCTATTTTCAATAAATGCAATGAGATCGTGTTATGAATTTTTTGTAATGCTGTAGTTTTTGCCCGAGGATAAATAATATCTTAAGCATCTCATAACTTCTGCACAACAACGTAAAAACCAAATTATACATAAAAAACTGTAGACTCACATGCAGCATTTACTGTCTGTGGTGGAGAGTCTGACTCCATCCTGAGGCGAAACAGGGTAAGACGCCCCATTGCAGCTGTACTGGAGCTCCCTGTGAAGGTGATCTAACAGGTAACGCATGAATTCATGAGCATCCTGCTGCTGATAGCCCCTGCACAAACACATAAAGCCTTCAGTTAGAGCTGTTTTAAAATAACACTCCTTATAATAAAGGAGAAGAAAACGAAACAAATTAAAAATCTGCATTAGGAGCTAAATTTGGTCACTTTTTATATAGTTACCTGAAACTGGGCATGATTTTCCATATCGCGTAAAATAAGGAATCTGGACTAAAGGCGGTCTGGTTTCCTTGCCACAGGGAACAAAGAGTTTTCCTGAACTCCTCCACCAAGGAACTGTACATCAGAAAACAACTTATTGTCCTATAGACGTAATAGTCTGAAACAATAATACATAAATCCTAATACCATGTTTTCTTCAGATAATCTGGCATATTACACTGCAATACAGGGGGGTGGCTTTTTTCTTTAGCACCACAAACATCTTATTTTGATTGTGTTACATGTCTGGTAACGAATAACAGTTTAACGGCAGATGTATGCCCATCGTTTTTCTTTCCTTCAGAAGAGGACCTTACACACTGTTGTCCCCCTGGCTGCGGGTGTGGTACATCCTTCTTCCTGCCGTCTTACCGCTGCGCAGGGCTACAGCTGGCAGCTCCTTGAAATAACAGCTGAACTGCTCGATGTTGCTGTGAAAGAGCACATTTTGTCAAAACAGAAAACTGCTGATAAATGTGAAAGCAGACGACATACAAAAAAAAAAACACAAAAAAACCTACTGTTGAGAATTTATGCAGTAACTTTACTCAGCAACCACACATGGAGATGCAATACAGTCAGAGCCCGAGAATTTCATTAATCTCGCTAATTGTCAATTAAGTTAAATGAGACAACTAATGCATATAAATAGACAATACAAGGCAAATCGAATAACCTTAGCCCATACATTTGCTAGAAAAAAATAATCAAATTATTGAGCTGATTCACGATGTATAAGGAATCAATTAATAACTTTATTTCACTTAACATGTTGGGATACAATTACACAATCCAGTAACAGTGAGGCACAGACATCTATCAGACATGACACTTAAGCCTCGACTGTTTCTTGTTTCTAAGTAGCCTCTGTAATATCCCTTAATGCGCAACAGACTGTATTAATAAAGGTTGCCTGGTCATGGGGCCCTGGCTCTACTGGGGCAGAACAGCCTATTTATGCTGTAAATCCAGTGGGCCACCCACACGCCTCAGAGCAAAGTCTTACCTGAGCGACTGCAAGATGGCATTCATGAAGCATGTGTTGCCCAAGTTTCGCAGACCAGTTGCACCCACAGCCGTTCCGTCCTGAAGGAAGCAAAGCGGAGGGTGAATACGCCAGGGTGTGGATTTATTTTCAAATCTTATTGAAAAAAAAGAGACTCTGCATTCCATATTATCCATAAAGTATAATATTACTTACATTGTCTTTTAACAGCTTTCCATCAGCATTTGTGCTTTCTAGGAGTTTTCTCTTCCTCTGTCTTTCCCCCAAAAGCAATGAACTGCAGAAGGATTATGTTGATATTTTTTTTATCTTCAATATATGCAAGAAATTGTTTTCAAGCCAAATATCATCAAAATTTCACATCTCACTTTTAAGGTGAATTGCTTCAGCTAAATATCTTGGGAACTGCATTGATTACATAATAAGCAATCAAAAGCATTTTAAAGCACTATTACTGAATATTTTTACTTACTTTTCTAAACTCTGGAGATGTTCTCTCACCTTCTGCACATGCCCATGTTTGGTGTCATTGACAACAAAGTCATCACATCTGTAACTATATATGAACAAAATGAGCAGCTACAACACATGTATAATTAAATGTTACTAGAATTTCTAATAAATCTCTACGGTGTCACACATATAAGTCTAAATGTGTCAATAAGAATGAAATACAGATCTCTTTGAGCATTTAAGAAATGTCCATAAAATTACATTTGTCATTAGGAACACTCACCAAAATACACTGAAGTTGCTGCAGTCCATGCAAACAGAATGGTAGCTTTTATCCTTCTCCTGTTTTTCCCCCTTCTTTTGACAAATAGTTGGGCCTTGGTTCTCCTCAAAGTGCTTCTTAGCATGCCCACTGACATATCTAAAAAAACATTAATTTAAAAATAAATAACATTGATAATCACCAGAAAAAAAAAGAGAAAAAAAATATTTTTTATAATATATATATATATATATATATATATATATATATATATATATAGGAATTGTGCTTTTGATAACACCTTAAGTTCAACCTGAGTGGTTATTATATATTAAAAAGTGTAATCAGAGTATGTTTTAACTTCAAATCATGCCCACATCCTAAATGCTTAATCTTTAATGTAAGTTTAATGATTAAAAGGAAACCAGTTGTTGACTAATACGTGCCTCAGATTTCCCCATTCAACAACTTTGTTCAATTCATGGCCCCGATGTTTAAAGAAGGCTGCATCTTAATATTTCTGGAAAATGTCACATAGCTGTGCATAGATAATGCAAGGAAAAATATGTTCAATGTTGACCCAAAAAAAATGCATTTAGCCATATAATAACAAGGAATTCTTAAAGTCTTTTTGCAAGTTTGTAAGTTATGCAAGTTTTCTACAGCTTTATTAGGTATCTTCAGGACAACAATTTTACGTGGCCTACAAAAATAACTACAGTAATAACATATTAAACCGAAAACCTATATTTAACATAAAACTGTTAAATATATGTTTATATAAATAAATTGGCATTCCAATGGGTACAAGCTTTGGCTGATTAGACCGTTTGACCCATGTTGTATCCTGTCATGTATTTTACTCCATTCCTTGCATTTTACGTATCAGAGATTTGATTCAAATATAAAGTGCTTAAAAAAACATTTCTAGAGAAAAACTGCTAAACATGTTAAACAGCGATAAAAACAGCTACTTACCGCCCACAGTGAACCATCAAACACGTAAGGCAAATCCAGGGACTTTTATTCGACCTGCAATCTGAACATCAAAAACACGACTTTATATAATAGAGCAATAAAATGCTTTCGATGTAACTTTTTTTTTCTATCGATATAACTAAATTGTCATTTGCCCTTGTGGCTTGCTGCTGTGTTTACTCGTAGCAACAGAATAGCTAGAAAGTGACACAATTTCGCTAGTATGAGAAGTCAGACCGACGGGTAAGGTCAAAAAAATATGACCCGAACTACTTCAACTATTTTCACATTGATTTCATAAACGGAACTGAGACGAACGTCGCTCTTACCATTACAGCACCAAGAGGACGGTGTACCGTTAGGGAACCTGGGGGAATCGGTGGCACAGCCTACGTTAGAGTTTAGGTGAGGACACTCCATCAGCTTTCCAATTCTATCGACGGAACAACACCAGATGTACCAGGACGCGGACTATAAACCACCCCAACAAAACCAACGTTATCCAACCTGCTAACAATAGTTAGCCAATTAACCTAAAGCAGCTAGCGAGTACACGTTTTCCTGTCTTCGCTAACGCCAACGCGTTAGGTAACTACAAAATTTTGCACTTGTCAGACTAAAAGTTCAAACAAAATAAACCCTCGGCGGTTTCCACCCACACATGTTGTAAGGTAAACGATATCTTTGGTGTTTACGCTGTAGGTAGCTGCTGGCCACAAACAAACAAATGGATATAACTCAAGGAAGTGACGTACATTCCACCGGCTCTCGCTGGTTTTCATCACAAAGATGAAAAGCCCTAGATTTATTATTTTTCTGCCTAAGTGTTATATTCATAAATGTAAATTTTATCATAAAACAGCATATTTTCCTAATTTCATTAAAGACATATATTTATACATTAAATCAATATCACACTCCTCCCCGCTGGCTGTTCGTTCTTGTAGCTGTTTGTTGTATACTTGTCATTTTTCCTCATGTTGTATGCCTGCACTTTGTTTAATAAAGTTGTTGTAAAAAAAAAAGAGCATCCGAAAAACGCTTTAGCACTTCCGTCCTTGTGTATACATTATATATGTCAATGGTCAGATATATCTGTTTAGCTAAGTTAATCGTTTGTGATGTAGCACTATTTATCTTTAATGTATGCTTCTGATCTTTACAAGCTTTATATTAAAAAAAAGAAAAAGAAAAAAAAAGTTTATTTTCCGAAATGTTATGGCAGTCCGTTGCAAATATACTCAACCCTTCAATCCCACCTTCTTAACGTCTTTAAAAAGAGTAAATAATACTATTCGTCCAAGTCATACTGATGTTGTCGACATAAAAGACTAAGTTATATATATATATATTTATATATATGCTTTTCATACAAAATGGCATATCAAAGTACTTTGCAAATTAAAATGATTTCATTTAACTAACTGGTCTTTAATATGTTACTTTCCTTGTTTCCTTGTTTTTAGCCTGATGGAAAACTGTACATGAACACAATACATAATCAAAATCTGAGCAAGATTTCATGAAGGCTAAGGGTGCCCATTCTCTCAATGATGCCCCAAGTGCCCTTTTTTGGGGGGGGAGTGTGCCCCTCATCATCTGTCTGTGCCATACAAAACCAACATTTAACTATTACTAACAATTCACAGTGGCTTACAAAAGTATTCGGCCCCCTTGCACTTTTCCACATTTTGTCACATTACAGCCACAAACATGAATCAATTTAATTGGAATTCCACATGAAAGAACAATACAAAGTGGTGTACACGTGAGAAGTGGAACGAAAATCATACATGATTCCAAACATTTTTAAAAATAAAAATAAATGAAAAGTAGGGTGTGCGTAATTATTTAACCCCCCATTAGTCTGAGTGCAGTCAGTTGCCCATAGACATTGCCTGATGAATGCTAATGACTAAATAGAGTGCTACTGTGTGTAATCTAATGTCAGTACAAATACAGCTGCCTTGTGACGGACTCAGAGGTTGTCTAAGAGAATGTTGGGAGCAACAACACCATGAAGTCCAAAGAACACACAAGACATGTCAGGGATAAAGTTATTGAAACATGTAAAGCAGGCTTAGACTACAAAAAGATTTCCCAAGCCTTGAACATCCCACAGAGCACTGTTCAAGCGATCATTCAGAAATGGAAGGAGTATGGCACAACTGTAAACTTATCAAGACAAGGTCCACCTAAACTCACAGGCTGAACAAGGAGAGCGCTGATCAGAAATGCAGCCAAGAGGCCCATGTTGACTCTGGACGAGCTGCAGAGATCTACAGCTCAGGAGGGGGAATCTGTCCATTGGACCACTATTAGTCGTTCACTGTATAAAGTTGGCCTTTGTGGAAGAGTGACAAGAAGAAAGCCATTGTTAAAAGAAAACCATAGGAAGTCTCATTTGCAGTTTGCCACAAACCATGTGGGGGACACAGCAAATGTGGAAGAAGGTGCTCTGGTCAGATGAGACCAAAATGCAAAACGCTATGTGTGGCAGAAAACTAACACTGCACATCACTCTGAATACACCATCCCCACTGTCAAATATGGTGCTGCCACCACCAGCAGGGACAGGGATGTTGGTCAGAGTTGATGGGAAGATGGATGGAGCCAAATACAGGGCAATCTTGGAAGAAAACAACTTGGAGTCTGCAAAAGACTTGAGACTGGGGCGGAGGTTCACCTTCCAGCAGGACAACAACCATAAACATAAAGCCAGGGTAACAATGGAATGGTTTAAAACAAAAAATATCCATGTGTTAGAATGGCCCGGTCGGCCGCCTGGGGCTTCGGCCTGCTCAAGGGCCCGGCGCGGCGTGTCCGGGGTATCCGAGTTGGTGGTGCGCCGGGTTCCGACCTCAGCGCGGGGGCCCTCGGGGCGCTGGCGGTGCTTGGGGCCTCTCTTGTTGAGGGGGAGGCTTTTACCATCTAGCACAGGCACTCTCCCTAACGGGGTGCGCTTCGGACGGGGGGAAGGTTGTACGGGGAGAGGGTGGGCTAAACTCAGCCTGGGTGTCTGGTGTCCTGTGTTTTGTTAGTAGTCTGAATGTTGGGATGGATTTAGGTCTCCCCCTGGGATGGTGGCGGGCGGATGGCCTGGGCCCCCATGGGGCTCGCAGCTGCCGCTGCCGTGGGCCCCGACTTGACGTGCTGGGGCCTCCAAAACCCTCGTGGATCGGGCTGAAAGGGGGTGCCAATTGGGGTCAGCAGGGGAGCTGGCTCCCTGGGGATGGCATTGTGTCACCCAAGTTATTTCCTCCCCATCCCCCAATGCCTCTATCCACCTGCTCCTTCATTCTACCATTCACAAGGCCTTGGGACATGGGCATGTCACTGGGGTGCGGGATGGAGTTTCCGTCTTCGCTACCCGGTGGCGGCCTGGGTCCCAATTTTGTTGACTTAGACACTTACACTTGCAACATTTACATGACACACGGACATGTAGGGACCTGGCGGTGGGTGCGCCTCGGTACTGGAGGCGGGTACCCTTATAAGGGGCCTCGCCTGTGGTGCTGGTATCCACTGTTTAAATGCATCTAGACACTGAGGGTCTTGCCGGGGTGGGGGCCTTGGCGGTCTGCTTGTCCCCGTCCTGGTGGGCAAGGGGTCCTTTTCCCGGTTGCAGGGGCAGGGTGCTCTATTGGGGCGTCTGTCCCTGGGCCCAGGAGTATGGAGTATGTATGGGGTGTATGAATGAGTGTACAGAGTCCTTTTTTTGTGTGTCCTGTATTTGTAAGAATGTGTGTGCATGAGAGGGAGGGTACGTATGAGTGTCTCTGTCTGTCTATGTCTACTTGTCAGGTTGGGTGTTTGGCTGCCCTCTGGCCTGGTGCATCTTCTTCCCCTCCGTCACTCCCCAACGGTGATGGATGCTCCTGCCCGGTGGTCGATGATGGCTCTCGATGCCCGTGGGCTCGTCCCTGCGATATATCGGGCCCCAGCATTGCGGCTGGTGGGTGTTCCCCTGGGGCTTCCATCTGTTCCTCTCTTGGTGGGTGATCAGCCCAGCGATGGTCCGCCTGCGGCTCCTGCGCTCTGTGGGACCCTGAACGCATTTGTCTCCTGCCTCCTTCATGTCTGTGTCGATTCCTGTAGGACTGATTGACGGTCCCTTACACCAGCTATCAATCACTTGCATGGGGAAACCTTATTCAGACCTGCATGCTCGCGCACACACATTGGTGTGGGGACATTGGTGTGGACGGACATATCTTGAGCTGAGGTTATCGTCATTAGTTAGTATTACCAGGAGCTTACCAGAAACATTAGTATTGTGTTCATTTATCTATGCTTGTGTGTAGTGAATGTGTAATTCTTAGTTTATATTACTGTCACCCTCTAGTGTACACCACTTTGTATTGGTCTTTCACGTGAAATTCTAATAAAATGGATTCTTCTTTGTGGCTGTAATGTGACAAAATCTGGAATCGTTCAAGGGGGCCTGATACTTTTGCAAGCCACTCTAGCTACATAAAATGATCAAGTTATGGTCAGTAACACGATGGCTCATTATGCCTCTGCCTGCACTCCTCAGCTGCTAAGGCTTGTGAGTGAGGTTGCTGAGGGGTCCAAGAATTATGGCCAAGAATAAAAAGAAAAATAGACCCATTTGTGAAGGAAAATATGGTCTTGATTTTGAAGTTACATAAAACGTTTTATTTTATTTGCTTGCAATAGTGGTTTTTAGATCTTCTGACAACTGAATATAAAATTCTTAGCTTATTTGTATGAAAGATTTTTCATTTTCAACAATTCAATGGTAAAAAAAAAATGTCCTGATGTGTATAATTTTAGCCATTTTAATTTATTTCTACTAGTTTTTATTTCAAAACATATTTTCCACAAATTTAGCTTTTATTTCATGGTATTTTTCCAAATTACATTTATTTTTAAAAGGATGTAGACATAATTCACAAGTTTTTGTTTATTTATTTAATTTTGAGCCCTTTCGTGTTCCAATATGGAAAGTCAGACACACCACTATTCCTAGTAGTGCTAGTAGTTCCCATTCATTTACAATGGTTTATGCTATGCTAAAGCAAACAGACTGCTGCCAGGTCAGGGCAATTACTGTGTTGTTTTTTTACCACTTATCTAACTCTGAGGAATACAGCAACGGACACATTTTTATTTAGGGATGGAATATCCCTTTGATGCGGCACCTGAGTTTCTGTGGAGGTTGACCAGTCAGATATTAGGGTTTATTTAGTGAGACACTGCTTCAATATTAATTATTACATAATGTACTTTATAAAACTTGTTTAATCAGCTACCAGCTATCCTATGGTCTTTTTAATGTTTGTATTTGATCAACACATCTCCGCAGTAGCGTCTCAAGGTCCCAGGGTACTTTGGCTTTGCATGGTCCACTACTGATGACATTGATATTATGTTGCAAAACTCATTTATTCTTTTGCTGGATATTGGTTCTTGCTATTCAGGATGAGACACTAAGTTCTGTTGTTGTAAGCCGTTTGCTATGTGTGCCCCTTTTTTAACTCTGAGCCCCTGCCCTGCTCAAGGTCTCTGCACAGCCCTGTTTAGAAGAATATTTTAATCAATGCAACAAAGGAGAACATCTTACCACAAACATTACCAAAACTATTCACCTTATTTGGTCAAATTGTCATGGCTAATTGGCGCGTTACAGAGCTTTGTACTTAGCCACCATAAATATTTAAACTGTAACAAATATGATCAAGAAATGGATACTGACCTAAAAACAAACATAAAAAGACATTTTATTAAAGACGAAAAGTTTACTTTATTTGAGAACTGCTGCAATGTAAACAGTATATAAAGCAACCAAAAAAAATAAAATAATCCAAAATGGATTTTAGTAAACAAAACAGAATATTGATTTGAACAAAATTATCATAAACACAATTGTTGGATGTTCACAGTAGCTATGCCTAATAATAGAGGCTACACTAGGTTCTCATTCAGATGTGTGGTAGAACTTACATCGCATTCTGCAAAATCACAGCAAGTCAGAGTTTTTAAGAAAACCGTGTCCATATCTGTAGGGTAGCTTTTGTGTACATTTCACAATTGCTGAGGGTGAAAAAGTTTTATTGAAGACAAAAAAAAAAAAACTAGGCATCTTAAAAAGTGAAATTTAAAAGAACAAAATGTCATATGTTTCGACTATTTTAAAGCTGATGTCTAATTAATTTGCATGTTCTGTTAAAGTTTCTATTATTTTCTATTATTATTTTAATTTATCTAGTTTCAAAAGTTGGAAACAATATGTGAAAGGAAAAGTTTACGTGAAAAAAATCCCCCTTTTATGTTAGAACAAGTAAAATAAAATTAAACAACTGTCTTATTAAGAATACAATTTCTTTTTTGCTATTTCCTTTTTTAGAACTTGATATAGTCCTCAGTGACAGAAAATTATGCATTTGGTTTTAGAACACAAAAAAATAGTTCTTTTTGGCAACAGGATGAAAAAGGCTGTCTCTAGCAGAAGAGGAGATTTTCTATGACATTTCAATCCCACTCTCCTGAAGAGGTGAGTCGGTTTGGGGCTCCTGGCTCTTCCCCTTTGCCTTCTTCTTTTGTTTTGTTTTCCTATAAAAGTACAATAAATGGTGAAATGTGTGTTAGATTGAGTTTTTTTCAAATTTCAAAGCAAAAACATCAATGTAGTTTATAAAGATTGTTTTTTTTCTTGGTATCGGAAGCACATAGTTGTGAGAAGGGCATAAAATGATATAGGACATATTGGATATTTTATGTATTTATTTTACAAATAAAAATCAGAAAAAAAGGGTAGCATGCATATACATCCAGCACCTTTTGGATTGTGTTCCTAAAATTAATACTTTCTGCAGATTCCAATCCTTTTACCCATTCTTCTATGCATAATAGCTCAAGGTCAGTCAAATTAGACAATGTCAATGCACTTAATTTTTTCAAAATTTCCTCAAGTTCTAAGATTTATGTTCTATGCTTCATCTCAGGCTATGGTTATAAACTGTATGTTCAGTCTCAAGTCTATTTTTTGCCTCAGAAAGGTCTTCTTTTTCCCCTTCCCTTATAAAAAAAAAATACGTTTTCTCTGTATGATGCTATCATTTTCACGCATCACGATGAATATGCTGGGTAAGGGTGACATGCAATGCTGGTTTTCCACCACACGCTGTTGTTTCTTCTAACACCTTCTTCCACATGTTTGCTGTGTCTCCACCATGGCCTGTGATATTCTCTAGTCGGTGTATTTTGTGGCTTTGTTTCAACAATCTTGCCAGTCTTTCATAAAGGCCAGATTTGTGGAGTTTACAAATGAGTTGTTCTGTCAATAGATTCTCCCACCTGAGCTCTGAATCTCTACAGCTCCTCTGGGGTTACCGTTGGCCCCTTAACTGGTAGTCTGATAAATGTATCTTTGCCTTAGTCTCTTTGCCACTCATTTTAGGTTTAGAACAAGTTTTTAGCACCGTTTAACTATTTTTTTACGTTTTTTCAAATAGATTGAGCAGACCTCATCGAGATGTTCAAAGCTGCAGATGTGTTTTATATCCAGCTTGAAACCCCTCCACAACTTTATCCTTGATCTGTCTATTGTGTTTCTTGATTTTTACAATGCTACCGTTTCAACAAGTATTTAAAAAAACACAAGTTGACTCACATTGACTAATAAAGGGAGATTATTTGGGCAATGCAAAGAGTGTTTCTAGGGGTATTAGAATAAATAAGACTGAATAGCAAGCAGCCCAATCTTTCAGATTTGATTTGTAAAAAATAAAATTGAAAGTAGTTATTTTCTTTTCATATTACTATTATCAATAACTTCTGTTGGTCTAGCAGGAAAAGGATTAATGAATCACTTTGAACTGAATAGTGCCATTACAGAATGTGAAAGAGGCACTGGAAAAGATACACACACGCAAATAAAAAACACACTTACTTTGATTTAAGTACGAGGAGAATCACAGTTAGTAAGACAGCAAAAATGATAATGGCCAGCAGTACTCCAAAGATGATGGCTGTTAGAGAAGACGTGTTAAACCGAGGTGTACATTGGGTAAAATGTTGAAAATATTGGTGTAATCTTTAAATTGGCAATCAGTAAGAAATGTTATACATGCAAACAAAGCATATGCTCAGTCACTGTGAATATATTTCTCCTTGTCTCCACATACCAAAAGGAGTGTCTGGTTCCTCCTCTTCAGGTTCATCCCCATCATCTATGAACCAGACCAATTAAATTGACCACGCTGTTTAAAAATTAAAGCAAAAAAAAATGTGCACCTGAGATAAATACTTGCTCACCATGGATGCCAGCACAGGTGGTGTTGCAGGTTTTATAATCAAAGAATCTGTTTCCATTTCCAAAGCATCCACTCCAAAAGAAGGTTTTGCACTTGTCATGGACAGAGTCGTAGTAGTATCTCAGTTGTTTCCCATTACAACTTCCAGGGTTCTTTCTAAGGTGACAAGCTTTAGTTGCTGTTAACAGAACAAACAGTTAGATTTATTAACTTTCTATCTACCTACCTACCTACCTACCTACCTAGATTTTTATTAGATTTTCACCACTTGGTGGCGTATCAATGTTACAAATTGGACAGACGTGGACTACTGTAATACTGGAACTGTACAAAAGAAATCGAAGACTTTTTCTGCCTGTTGCACCGAAAATAATGATTCTGTAATTCTGTGTGAAATATTGTTTAGGAATCTTTCTTTTGTTTCCCCCATTCAGAGAGGTTTAGTTTTTTTTATGGTTCTAGGCTATTTACCTTTAAGGCCATAAAAGTCTTATCAACCAATTCTCACTCCGAAGTCCACCAACTGTATTAAGGATCTTCTTAATCTTAGTATAGATAATCTCAGCAGTTGCATTTGCCGCAATCCATATTTACAGCTAAGACATGGTGAAAAAAGAATTTATATATATTTTTTATATATTATTTTATAGAATTTATTCATAATTTATATCAAGTTTTTTTTACATTTTCTGCTTGAATGCATAGCTTAATCTTCTTACCATCCATTGGGTAGGTACCCTCTGAATTCAATGAACAGTTTCTCATGCAATCTCTTTCACTTTGAAAACGGTTGCGATTTCCTCCCTGGCCTTTGTAAAAGAAAGGCGAGCAGCTGTCGGCTTTAGGGTCATAATACACGAAAAAGGTGAAGGATGTGCCTTCACCTTGATCACTGGGCAAATGACAGAAATCTGTTGGATGAAAACAAGAAGTTTTATTTACAAAAACAGTCATGTTGGGTTTGTTTTTTCAGGATAATGCATGTTTAAACAGGAACTTTATGTAGATCTATCACTAATGTTTAACGAACATGATCACCAGAGACCCACTCCCTGTTTTACAACAGCAATAAAAAGTGTCATTTATTTTTTTCAGCCCTCTTCTTTATGGGTTTCACAGAGAGGAACTGTGTTTCAAGCAGTTCTTTTAACAAAAGTACACCTTTGTTTGGCGGGATACTCACCAATTTAACTGTCACAAGTACTTGAAAGTGAAAATAAATGTTTAAATTCTGAAAATGGAGGACAATTTGTTTTCCACTACTCTTTTAAATGAAGTTACAGGTTAGTGTCAGCTCAGACTCAGGTGCAGACAGGAGTGTAGTGTGTAAAAGTCTTTAATTACAGAGGTAGGAAATGTCTAGTCAGCTTAACACAAGAGGGAGAATGTGTTTATAAATAACATTTCCAGCAGAATAAACAACAATAACATACTATAATATGAACACCAACTCATAACATGAAACAAAAGTACAATGACAATGTAGTAATGGCTGTTTAAAGAGCATTATTTAGTTGCCTTAACTGTAAAATCAACAACATTTTTGCTGATCTTACTTGTTTTGTGCTCTTACTCCATGTCTACTGCTTCAGTCGCCCCATTTATTTTGGGGTATTTGTACCTCCAATATTACAGTGTCACTGAAATTAGCTTATTTGGATAAACAGCATAATACTGACTGGATTGGAGATATTCGCCCACGTGTTGATAACCTGGCCTACATAATGGAACGCAACCGTCAGATCTAGAAAATATATTAGTAATTATATTCTTTAATTAACTTGAATTTTAGGAATAAAGTCTGACATACCTTCTTTTTGCGAGTTACTGAAGTGAAGTGCTGACAAAACAATTCCTAAAAGCAGAAGTCTATTCATATTGCTGCTTGTCTTTGTGCTGTCCTTCTTTGACTGACTGAGGCATATAGACTACAATGGGAGCGGGTACTTACTATTGACCTTTGGACCCGTATTTCCTTAATGATAGCTCTGTCAATCGAAACTGAACCTAATGGCAAAACTAAACCAGTTCTCTTCATAAAAGTTTGTAGGCTGAGGTATTTGGGTGCGAATAAACATTCAAAGATTGTAATGGCATTCAATTTTAAATGTAGCTTTGTTATGCCAGTTCAAATATTTCATTATCTACCCATTGTGAATTCTTTTCATTATTCTATTTAGCATCTCCTTTAGTAATTATTCTAAATAGTCCCTTAATTAGCGCTGAACAAATAAAAACATAACATTGCTACTATTTTTTGTGATAACTATTCAGAAAACAAGTTGGTTCCAGGAAACTAGTACGAAGAAACATTGATTTTTCCCCCCCTCCAATTGCCAGTCTAATTGATGAGTGTTACACAGAGAGATTCAAAAGGAAAGTGCTTACAGTTTAAAAGGGGGTTGTATACCCCTCTTCACCTGCTGAAACAAGGCTGTCTCTAATTGTAAAGGTCTATACATTTTTAATAATAATTACCAATAATTAACAACTGGACAACAACAATACATTGGAAGGATGCTGAATAATAAAAGTTAAATGATATAAAAATATTGTGGAACTTATTTTGACAGTGGTTGTGTCCAGCAACTGGAAAAGCACCTGCTTTACTGCATCATGTCCTCGCAGTTGCTCTTTCTTTCCCTCAGCTGACAGTGGAGAAGTGTTTATTTTATTTTATTTTTTATCAGACCTTTTCTATTTTTAGACCATATTTGCAATGTGGCATGTAATATTTTCAGCCTTTTATGATTTTATCAGAGTGATATTATTGGTCAATATATATATAACATGTAAAAACATTAAAAGATCCATCATGTTGGGGTGGAATTTTATAAAGTCACCTATTACTAAATTGGCAAGTAGCCCTTAAATTTGGTGTACAGTTACTCATGAATACAGAGTGAGAGACAAAAGCTGAGGTGGTTAAAAAAATTAAAGTTTTGAACTGTTCAGGGCCAAACTTAAGTCCTCAGACTGTCCAGATTCAAATCATGTTCAAAATAAATCATTCTTTTATAAAAACAAAAGAAAGCTTAGAAGGGTATGAGCAGTATGGTCTTTGTAACAAGTAAATTCCGTTTTTGTGTAATGGCAAATTTTTGGCCGCCAGGAGCTTCCGTAGAAGAATTGATATGGGTTCGCTGCGACAGACGTGGAGCAAGAGACCCCACTCTGTTACATTTACCTAAAGGAGATGGTATTTTTAGGCCATATCGCCCAGCCCTAATGGCTGTGTTCAATTCAATTGGGTTTATTTATACAGCGCCAATTCACACAACAGATGTAATCTCAGGGCACTTTATAAGAAAAGTAATTTCAATACAATTAGCCTATACAAACATCCCAATCAGTTAAACGTTTTTCATTTAAGGATTCCCAGCAGATTGTGTTAAGTCAGTGACATGAGGTTGTGCAGGTTGAACATTCAGACTCCAACCACAGCAATCCCTCATCAATCCCTCATACTGAGCAAGCATTAAGCGACAGTGGAGATGAAAATCTCCCCTTTAACAGGAAGAAACCTCCAGCAGAACCTGGCTCAGTACAAGCGGTCATCTGCCACGACCGTCTGGGGGTTTGAGAAGACAGAGAAGAGACACAAAAGGAACTGATGTAAGAGTACTTTCTATACTAAAGAAAGTAAAAAAGTTACCAGGACATGGAGGATGCTCGGTCACTAGGAGCATCATCTGAATCAATGCTTCCCATCCAGCAGGGCATTGTAGCTGAGCTAGACACCAGACCAGCTGGAGCTTCCATAAAGAGAAAAACACTGAGAGAAAACAAGGTTAAAACTTGAAATAACAGCAAAAATACATCTGCTCAATAGTAAAAGAGAAAAGTAGAAGAATGAAGAAAAGTGGTCAGTCTGTCCTCCAGCAGTATAAGCCTATAGCAGCATAACTACAAAAATAGCTCTGGATAACCTAAGCCATTCTAACTATAAGCTTTTTCAAAAAGGAAGGTTTTAAGCCTAGTCTTATAGCAGACAGGGTCTCTGCCTCATGGACCAAAACTAGTAGCTAATTCCATAGTAGGGGGGGACTGATAACTAAAAAATCTGCCTCCCATTCTACTTTTAGAAATCCTAGGAACTACCAGTAAACCTGCATTCTGAGAGCAAAGTGTTCTGTTAGGAACATATAGAACAATCAGATCTCTGATGTATGATGGAGCTTGATTATTAAGGGCTTTATACATAAGTAGGAGGATCTTAAACTCTATTCTGGATTTAACAGGGAGCCAATGGAGAGAAGCTAAAACAGGAGAAATATGATATCTCTTTTTAATATTCATCAGAACTATTGCTGCAGTATTTTGGATCAACTGAAGGCTTTTGATAGCACTTTGTGGACTTCCTGATAATAAAGAATTACAGTGGTACAGCCTTGAAGTAACAAATCCATGGACTAGTTTCTCAGCATCACTCATGGACAGGATGTTTCTAACTTTAGCAATATTCCAGAGGTGAGAGAAAGGAATCTTGGGAACCTGTTTAATATGGGATTTAAATGTCATGTCTTGGTCAAAAATACACAGATGTTTTTACATTATTACCAGAGGCCAATTTAATGCCATCCAGATGAAGTGAAGTTTCCTTTTTAAAGCTTCTGGGTCGCAGGCCGACAGCTCTTCCACTGAGCCACAGCCGCCTTGGCCATGTTGAGTAAGACACACACAATTTTTTTTTTTTTTAACTATATAAAAGTATGAAAACTAAAAAAACAATTAAGTATAAAACATGATAATCAATAAAAGAAAACATGTCAAGGTGCTTTACATGATGTGTTGGAGAGCATTTGATTAAGTTAAATACTTAATTTCGGAAAAGCATAAAAGAAACTGTATATAAAAAAAATTATAGTCGAACATCAGTGGCAGCTCTTAACAATAGACTTTTAATCTTTGATTTAGAAGACCCTAATGATTCAGCAGCTTTGCAGTTGTCTGGATGAGTTTTCTTCAGGTGATAGAAGGCTGACCTAGTTATTGCCTTTATGTGACCCTGGAAGTTCAGGTTTGAATCCAATATTACTCCTAGATTAGGGGCCTGATCGTAGTTTTGTACTTTCTTGATCGTTCCTCTTTAGGTCCAAAAATAGCTTCAACTTCAGTTTTGTTTCTGTTCAGCTGGAGAAAGTAATGGGAAATCCAGCTACTTAATTTACAGGCATTATTGATTTACAAGTAACTAAATTGCACGCATATAATTAAGATATAATTAAGATATAATTATCAGCCCCCCAAAATAATTTTAATAGCACTGATCCTTATCTATATCGAACTGGATCAGACAGAACTGGATTGGATCTGATTGGTTAAAATCAGATTGTGACAATCGATTCTAACTGTTGAGAATCAAAAGCAAATCGATTCTTGAAATTTCTATCGATGTCCTGTCCCAGTGAACACTCAGGTCATCTAATTCTAGTCTACTAATCACCCCTAGAATTGGAACCAAACATGGAGAAGCAACTTTTAGTTAAATGCTTCCTTTATCGGAACAAACGTCCTTACCATTGCAAAGCTGCTGAAACACTGCGCTGATTTCAATAAAAAAAATAAAAAAAATCTGTTTAGAGCTGCTTTTGAATAAGAGGTCACACGGTTTTTACTGCTTCATTTGGTTTCATATCAACACACATTTGCCATTATTATTTTCATCATTAACAACATTTTAGCCAAAAATGCCACTTTTGACTTAGTATAATTGATTATTAAAAGTTGACATCTTCAATAAATGGAAGACAAACCCAAACACCCATTTCGCCTGGACAGTATCCTTGAAACGAGTTATTGCCTCCACTCTCACCCAAAATGGGGACTAAAGGTAGACTTGGATAGTCACTACAATTGTGTATCATAGGTTGTGTGTGTTTCATCCTTAATTGTTATTCTTACTTCGTGTTACAATGTATTCTATACTTTTTATTGTTTCATTAGCATGGACCACGCCTACAGAGATTAGATTAGGTTTGATTAGTTCATTTATTGACAAAAGTTAGATAGATGATGTGTCTGGAAGGATGCACTGATGTAGGCTTGTAGACTCTGTGTGGGGGTGCAGTCTTTGGAAGTCGGTCTTCTTCTCGAGCCTGCTCAGGACCCCCCCAGACAAAGAACCTGAAAGAAACAGATATTAGAGCCTGAGTTTGAAAGAGCAGATAAGCAGATGAAGGGATAAGGGGATGAAGGGATGAGGGAGGGGATGAAAGGATGAGGGGATGGAAGGATGATGGGGATGACGGGGGGGTGAGGGAGGGGATGAAAGGGATGAAGGGATGATGGAGGGGTTGAGAGAGGGAATGACGGAGGAGATGAAGGGACGATGGGATGAAAAGGATGAAGGGATGAGGGAGGGGATGAGGGAGGGGATGAAGGGATGAAGGGATGAGGGAGCGGATGAAGGGATGAGGGAATAGTAAAATGGGGATGTAATACTGAGACGAGATAAAGGATCAAGGGGAGGGAGGGTGGGTTTACGAGACCACAGTCTGAGCGACGCTGATGGCTAGGTGCTCGGGTTTAAATAGATAACAGAGTAATTAGGAATGGAATTCAGGTGTGAGATGCCAGGTGAGTCGGATCCGAGTAGATTAGTGAGAGAATACTGAATATGAGGCGTGGTTCAGCTCACGAACCTAAGTTAACATATTAACTTACATTTAGTTATATCATGTGTTTTGTTTGTTTCTTTATCACAGAATCATGTAAAGCACCTTGAATTACACTGCTGATGAAAGTGTGCAATTCAAGTAAAATTGCCTTGGCTTGCCTTCTTCAGTACATCCTCTCTTCTTGTCTCTTCTTGTCCAGCTATTGAAGAACCGTTCCGTGGCAGTCTGATACTGAGGCATCAAGAAGTCCCTTAAGATCAGAACATCCCATAGATAGCTTAATGCTCTGAAATCTCTTGCCTGGTGATCTGACACATCTCTGTCAGAAACACTGATAGGACAACAGGCTTGTTTTCTTTAACCTACTATCTTAAATGCATTTACTAAAACAAGAAGCTGGACTTCTAGTAAGAAGCTTTACAACTTAAACAAAATGTACTTTCTGTCACCCATTGTTCCTTAAAAGGGGAATGGATTCACAAGCTGAAGAACAAAAACTCTAGTTAACCAGATACGACGTTGCAACGGTAGAGTCTTTCAGCAAATCTGTCTTAATGCTGGTGGAGGTTACTGAAAAATAAAACTTAACCGGGCCCTTTGGAAAGGTTTTTGTACTGGAGGACAGCATAAACAATCCTGAGGTGTAATAATCGAACAAGCAAGCATTTTAATTGTTGCATTTGTACCTTCGACATTCCTGAACAAGGACTACAAACTCGCAGTGAGAAACAAAGATGTCGGTTTCACTCAGTGTTTAGCTGGAAGTCCATGACGTTGTTAAGCAGTTCCTGTGTGATTACGGTGCTGTAATAGTTCTGAAAAGATAATAGATCATAGAAAAAAACCCTGAACAGCTTGAAAATTATGACCAAAACATTATACAAAAGTATCTCCACATCTGGGATGACTACTTTATGCTTTTGTGCATTCCTACAAACTCTAAATGCACAACACACTTCATCTAAGGGCTAAAAATGTGGAATTGTCATTATGTATTCCCTTTAAATGAGTATTTGGTACACTGAGTCAGAATAACTGTAAAATGTTGTAAAATGCAACAACAATATAATTTATTAGAACAAGTGGGTTAAAGAAAGAGAGTAAACATAAAGACCAAATCACAACGGACCTACCTTCACTGAAAAAAGCACATTCACATACAAAAAACACAGGTTACCAATAAATAACATTGGATTTGTTTGCTGCACTCGGACGATAAATACATTTTTGTCTGTTTTTCATGAACTCCAAGACTTGGAAAGATGACTCACCCTCCTTTCCCACCCCACCAACTCTTTATCTCTTTGGATCAAATGGAATCAAGTAGGCTTTATAATTATAGTATTTGCATAAATATTAATTTGCAAACTTCACCAAATCTTAAGGAAATGGCAAAGAAAAGGTTATTTCGAGTATATTTTCTTATCAGCTACAAGTTACATTTGACACACCGCAAAGCACAATTTGTTAAACAAAATTAGTTAGCTCTCTGAATTTGGTGAACAGGTATTTTAATGCAATCTCTTTCATAAAAACAAAACGGCTAGCGCTTCCTAACAGACATTCGTAGGCCAAATGGATGCAGTAATTGTGTTTGGTATTATAGGACAAAGAAAACGGGTCTGAAGGATGACAAAAATACACAGTAAATTAGATTCGGGTCCCCAAAAGCTTATTCAGTGCTTGCACAACCAAAACCAGCCAACGTCTCAATAACATTGGCTTTTGCTGCGTCCTGCTACAGTGAGACGACGTGCAGTCTGACTAACTGAAATCTTGGGCCATCCGGTGTGACACACCTCTAGAGCTGTGCGGAGCTTGCAGTGTGGCATGAAGCAGTCCTGTGAGAAGGCCCAATAATACACAGTGTGAACCGGCCTTTAGGAATAATCATAAAATCAAACAAATATTGAACTAACCTCATTACCTGACAAATACTTCCTTAGAATGATGAAACAAATGTCAGAAATTCTAGTCATCTTGGCTTGTGTCAATTTCAACGAAAGGAAAGTTTATTTGAACAGTTCCTTTCCAAATCGGTGGCAGCATTCTCAAAGCTGCCAGTTAGTAGTAGGTAGTCAGACTCAGAGAGAATGATCTCATTGTTTAAAAAGTTCAAAATTACAGTGAAACAAATTAATCACTCGGCGCTACAAGGTAAATAATATTTGTAGCTTAGTTTAAACTGCTATAATTACAGTTTTTTTGGTTACTGCCCAAACTGGTTGTTGTTAGACCATAACTATGGAGTAGTGCAGATGACGACAGAATGACATGAAACTGGTTTATTAAAAAAATGAGGGAGTCTTTTAATGGTATTACTGAGCAGCTGATGTGAAACACTGATAAACCAAACACCAAAACCACAAGGCCCTTTAACCTGCTTGTACTGCAGTGCTGTCTGGTGTGTCAAGGCTGTAAAATACCAGTTATTACATTTTTTAACCAACCACCATTTGACTTTTTGTTTTCACTCCAATGCATAGTTCAATGGAAAAAAGAAACAAAAACAGGATTTGCTCATTATGCAGAAGCATAAAGAGCATAACTATTTGTTGACGTTTTAATTATAATTTTTGAATGGATGTAAATCAGATAAAACCAAAAAAATACAGTATTCCTGCCACAAAAGTGTAATAGCATCTCAAGAGACAGAAATGAGTTGATGGGCTGAAGCTTATTATAGCTCAACAACAGCAACGTATTGCTCTGGTTTTGTGGATTGTGCTCAAAACTTTCTTTATCTAAACTGGGCTGACCTGAAGATGTGTGAGCTTCACTGTGGGTTGACACACTTTAAAATGTCACTTGGTAAAGGGTATTGAAAATTCAAGTTCCCTGTTCTTCAATGACGTCAGTCGTAAAGACTAAGGTAAATACGTTATAAAATATTAATATATCAGAAGCACAACATAAAGGAGAACCTGGCTTTGACAAGCAGGAATAAAACTCAGAAAAAGAAAAAAAAATATTCAAAACAAGCACAAGACCACAAATAAATCATAATATTAAAAAATATGCACGTGACACTTTAAACAAGTATTATTATGCCTTGATTTTTTTTTTATTCCACGTTTTTTTCAGGATTACCACCTCAAACTGCAATGCATTGCATTGGGATTTTATGTGACTAACACAAATGATTTTCATAGCTATGAAGTAAATTAAAAAGCACTGTTTTTTTTAAATTGTTTTACAAAAAAAAAAGTGAGGCAAGCATTTGTATAAACCCCCCTGAGGCCCTGTCCACACGTAGCCAGGTATCTCACAAAACTGAGATATTTTTCCACGGTTTGGCCTGTCATCCACACGTAACCGGAGATTTCCGGCACCAAAAACGAATCTTTTTAAAAACTCAGGCCAAAGTGGAGATTTGCGTTTTCTCCTTTTTTCAGTATCAGCGTCTGGACGGCCCGAAAACTGAGTTTTAACAGCCGTAACGTCACTATCCGCAACAAAAAATGCTCAAACATCACTTGTGCGACCTGTGTTTAATCTCTAAAACAGCATTTATGCCCTCAGAGCTGTGCTGGCATCATCAATGTTAAAGCGAGTTTTGTTTGTTTGCTTTTACAAGCTGCATGACTGCTGCGTACTGAAGTTAGAGGATAGAAACTTACTCTGAGAGGATAGGATCTGGGAGAACTAGTGCCCTCTACAGGTTTGCCACGTCTATTAATGTGCTGAAAAAAAACACTTAGCCGGTTATGTGTGGATGGAGATTTTTTTTTCAAGGAGCAGAGGAAAATCTTCTATTACTATTAGAAGAGCCCGGCTACGTGTGGACATGGCCTGAGTCTATGTCTACATATGTCTACGTACTATAAAACCACAGTTTTGTGGCAATTACAGTGTTCTATCAGTATTCCATGTCCAAACACTAAAAGTTTTTTCAATTTTTTTCAAAAACAGCTCCAGTGGCGAGTGTATTTTTCAGATCTTCAGTTGGATTAAGGTGTGAATAATAAGCCATTATAACATTTAAGAGCCACCAGCATCCCCTCCTGATTATTGTCTGCACCTGTATCCAACCTATCACAGCTGATCCTCATTCCCTCATTATATATTTAAACCCTTCACCTCCTCTCACCACTTGTCGGATCATTGATGTCACTGATGTAATTGGAAACGTCGCTCCATGCTGTTCTCCCTCCTGCTTGTTGGTGTCAGCCTGGTATCCTTCAATTCAATTCAAATTCAAAAATACTTTATTAATCCCAGTTGGAAATTAAGTGTTTTAGCTCAATTCATTTTTCAAGGAGTTGTTGTAGACCATGATGGCTGTGGGGAGAAAGGATTTCCTGTAACGTTCTGTGTTGCAGCGAAACTGAAGAAGCCTCCGACTGAAGATACCCTGTTGCTGTAGGTAAGGCAAGGCAAGGCAATTTTATTTGTATAGCACACTTTCAACACAAGGCAATTCAAGGTGCTTTACATGATTCAGTGATAACGATACCACATGATTACAAACAAAACATAAAAGTTTAACAGTAATCAATCAGTAAGAAAAGATCATGTAAGGAACAAATTTGTGTAATTAATACACAATCACTTAAAAAAGAAATAAAAAAGTAAGAATAGAAATTAAACCACAACAATAAAAAATAATTTAAGTTACAAATCTATGCAATTAAAACAGATAAAACCCAATTGAGTAAACAAAACAAAACAAAAAGTGATCAGAAAGCGCAATTTAAGATTCAAATGCAGCTCTGAATAGTAGAGTTTTTATCTTTGATTTAAAAGAGCCTAGCGATTCAGAGTTTTTGCATTCGTCTGGAAGTTTATTCCACATTTGTGGAGCATAGAAGCTGAAAGCTGCCTCTCCCTGTTTAGTTCTGATTGTAGGGATGATTAATAGGCTAGAGTTGGAGGACCTGAGTGGTCTGCTGGGTTGATATAGTGACAGCATATCTTCAATGTACTTTGGTGCTAAACTGTTCAATGATTTATAAACAAGTAGGAGTATTTTAAAGTCTATTCTCTGAGGTACAGGGAGCCAGTGTAAGGACTTTAGAACTGAGGTGATGTGTTCTACTTTCCTGGTTCTAGTGAGAACACGAGCAGCAGCATTCTGGATCAGCTGCAGCTTTCTGATTGATTTTTTAGGTAGACCTGTGAGGACGCTGTTGCAGTAATCAATTCAAATAAAGATAAACGCATGGATCAGTTTTTCACGGCCCTTCTGTGACATCAATCCTTTAATCCTAGAAATGTTCCTCAGGTGATAGAAAGCTAACCAAGTTATTGCTTTTATGTGACCCTGGAGGTTCAGGTCTGAGTCCATTATTACACCTAGATTACGAGCCTGATGAGTAGTTTTGAGTTGTATTAGCTGAAGCTATGCGCTGACTTTGGATCGTTCCTCCTTAGGTCCAAAAATAATTACTTCTGTTTTGTTTCTGTTTAGCTGGAGAAAGTTATGGGACATCCAGTCGTTTATTTGTTCAATGCATTCATTTAAGGTCTGGATAGAATCAAAGTTACCTGGTGATAATGTAATGTATAGCTGTGTATCGTCTGCATAGTTATGGTAACTTATCTGATTGGCTGCTATAATCTTGGTTAGTGGGAGCATATAAATATTGAACAGGAGGGGGCCCAGGATTTAGCCCTGGGGGACCCCACATGTGATTTCTGTTTGTTCTGATGAGAAATTTCCGACGGACACAAAGAACTTCATATTTTTGAGGTAAGATTCGAACCAATGAAGAGCTGTACCAGTGAGTCCGGCCCAGCTATCTAATAGTTCCAGTAATATTGTATGATCCACGGTGTCAAACGCTGCACTGAGGTCCAATAGAACCAACACTGTAGTTTAACCGCTGTCTGTATTTATGCGGATGTAATTGAAAACTTTGACAAGGGCATTCTCAGAGCTGTGATGAGCACGGAAACCAGATTGAAAATGATCTAAGGAGTTGTTCATTGTCAGGAATGTGTTCAACTGATACAGCTTTTTCAATAATCTCACTGATGAATGGGAGATTAGAGATTGGCCTATAATTCTGCATCTAGGTATTGTCTAGGTTGTTTTTCTTTAATAGGGGTTTGATAACTGCTGTTTTGAGGGCCTGGGGGACGACACCTGACTGAAGGGATGTGTTAACTATTTGCCTCAGATCCGACTTAATGACAGGGAGAACTTTCTTTAAAAAAGATGTGGGTAAGATATCGAGGCAGCAAGAGGAGCAGTTCAGTTGTTTAATAATTTCATCAAGATGTGATTGATTCAGTTTTTTTAAATCAGACATCTTATCTGCATTATTTTTAAGTGGGAATGCTAATGTTGGTGGGTTGGTTGCTGCTTTACAGATTGATCTTCTAATTTCTAGAATCTTTTCAGTGAAGATGCTGGCAAATTCAGTACAGGCCCTAGTAGAGTGTAGCTCAGGAGCTGCTTTCACTGGAGGATTGGTTAGTCTTTCAACTGTTGCGAATAAGGTCCGAGCGTTATTAATGTTTTTGTTAATGATTTCAGAGAAGAATGATTCCCTTGCAGTTTTCAAGGTTAAGTTATATTTGTTCAACCTGTTTTTGTAGATCTCATAGTGAACCTGGAGTTGAGTTTTCCTTCATTTTCTTTCGGCCTGACGGCACTCCCTTTTCCCGCTGCGTACTAGAGGATTGCTGGTCCATGGAGACTTGTATCTACCTGAGACTACTTTTACATTAATTGGAGCAATGGGATTAATGATGTCTGAGACTTTAGAGAAAGAGCCAGGTTGTGTGTTGGGCAGTGGGGGTGGTGGGTCTTGTGGGGTGGGAAGGTAGAGCAGTAAATTTGTTTAAAGATTTCAGCAGAGCTGTCAACAAGAGGTCTTTTCTTGCTATGGTGTCATTTTGAGTAGATAGTTTAGCCGGGATAATGCTTTCAAAGAAGATGCAGAAGTGGTCAGATAATGCAACATCCAATATGGAGATGTTAGAGATTTTTAGTCCTTTGCTAATGGACTAAGTCTAAGGTGTGACCTTGTTTGTGTGTTGGCTGTTGACATGCTGGGTTAGACCAAAGTTTAGGAGATTATCACTTAGTATTTTAGTCTGTCTATCCTGGGGGTTGTCAGTATGAATGTTCAGATCCCCCACAATAATTAGTTTGTCACGTTCAAAACATATTAAAGAAAAAAGGTCATTGAGATCGTTAAGAAAGTTTGAGCTCGCTTTGGGTGGTTTGTACATATTTATGACTAAGACCTTTTTTGGGTATTTTATCTCTGTAGCAAGGTATTCGAAGAAGCGAAATTTACCCAGAACTATCTTTTTAAAGTTCAGTGTATTTTTAAAAATAGTTCCCAGACCACCCCCCCTTCTTTGTTGACTGTTTTCATTTAGAAAGCTGTAGTAAGGTGGTGTGGCTTCTAGCATTAAGATTCTTTCATTATTTGCATCCAACCAAGTTTCAGACAAAAACATAGCCTTTACATTGTGATTGGTAATAAGGTCATTAATTAAAAAAGATTTATTTGATAGGGAACGGATATTAAGTAATGCCAATTTAAGAGATTCATTGGTAGTTTTTAAGTTATTCTGACATTTGTGAGATTTGACACAAATAATCACCGGATTTTCTCGGTTTCTTGGTGCTGGTTGACAAGTTTTCTTGGAGAAAAGTCTGGCAGCCTGAAACATCAGACATCAGTCATCTGCAATGGTGGGAGGGCAGAATCGTTCTGTCCAGTCGATCTGAGTGAGAACCTTGGGTTCAGCTGTGATCCTTTAATAATCTAATCCTGTAGTTTTTTGCAGAATTCAATCGGTGAGCCTAGTTTTGCTGAGTCATCATTCTCGTTGTCAGAGGTCTGTGATAGGCTGAATGCGCTGTCTAATGGTCTATTATTATCAGCACGCTGAGCTGAGGCGCTGACCTTCGGGGAACTGTGAGAGATTGTAGGAGTCTGTGTGAAGCTGGAGGCGCCGGCGTCTGGCAGCTTATCTGTTGGAGTTGAGGTGCTGACTTTGGGTGAGATTTGAGCATTGCTGTTCAAATATGCAAACATATTAGCAGCCAGCAGTTTAATTCCAGCCTTATTGAGATAGCGTTGATTGTCTTTGAATAAGTGATTGGCCGACCTAAAGATCTTCAAGTTGTTTACAAATCCGACAGAAGTTTCCAAAGATTTGGTATTCATCCATTTGTGAAGAGATCTGATTCTAGAGAAACGTTCGTCCTTACCTTCTGGAACTGGGCCAGAAATCCAGGTGTTTGAGATATTGAGTTGGCTCAACATTACCAGCAGTTGTGACACATCAGCTCTTATCTCTTGTCATAAGATCCAGCATGTATGATCAGGGAGTGAATTGCAGGGTCAAGAGCAAGAATTGAGGGGATGTTTCCATAATCTGTTTTATAGTGTTCTTTGGAAAGCAATGAATGCTGATGTGATTACTAAGGAAGTGATGAATCCCACTTATGGAGCCGTCATGAATAATCAGAACCTTAGCTCGGGGGGTTACTTTAAAATGTGTACACTCTTGTTCTTTGTTTCTTTTTGCCTTTTTTCCATCCATTGCGGTGTTCCTCAATTTCTCCTGCTGGCCTTGACCGGTCGGAGGGCTCGTGTCCTGCAGACAGTCTAAGGCTGTAAATCTGTTCTTTAAGGGAATTCCAGGGAGAGAGAGTGATTCCTGGAGATTCCTCCTCTGCCTGTTGCGTCTCCTAGGGAGTGGTGTTGAGGTATTTCCAGAGTTTCGTTTCAGAGGCGGCCAGTTCTCCTCGAAATTTGAGTTTGGCGTTCTGCCCGTTCCACCTCTCGGTGAGGAAACGGTACTTGTCGGCAGGGGCGGAAATTCCATTTCAATTTTGGGGGGGACAATAAACAGTAAAATTTCAGAGAGTAATTTTAGGGGGGGACATGAAAAAAAATGCTTTCTCCTGCTTCTTTGCAACTTCTTTTGCACAGTTTGCCTTCAGCATGTTAAATAATGTTATGAATTGATGCCTTTATGACCACATTCAACAAAATGTCTTAATTTCCACTGCAGTCAAAGTAGATGAAGAAGTTCCAACATTATTACGGAAACACTTTCAAGGCTAATAACATCAAACCACTTCAAAAATCAAGTAAAGTATCAAAATGACTGAAATCTCTTTAATAAATCATAGAAATTTTAGGCTATTAGATAATAACTCTGTAATATTTAATAAGTTTATCTAAGTCCTACTGAACAAAAAGATACTCAAAATCTAAAAATATAGTGTTTTTGGATCTGTGTGGCCAACGGGATCTTCGGCTCTATGTTTCACACAGAGAGCGTTGAGCAACGTGACTCCAGCACAAATTTGTTGCAGTTCATCCCTAAGCTACACCTGCACTATTGTAAACAACTGCAGAGCCTGGGGAAGACGTGATAAGAGCGGTTAAACGCTGTGGTATTCCATACATCGGACCAGTTATTTTGATTCTTACCCATATTCATCTGCTAAAAGGATGAAACGCGGACATTTTCATCGATCTATAAATGCTCCGCTGATTCCAGGGGCAAACCTTGAAAGCGTACGTGTCCGGAAAAAGGAACTTTTGGTCACCTTAGTGAATGGAAAAATAATAGTGGAATAATCCTGGAATGACCGGCGAACATGAAGTGACAACTATTTTTTTACTGTGGTGATGGTCTCCGACCGGTGATCAAAATCTAAAGATATCGCCCAGTAATCGGTGTCTATGTTCGACATAATATGACCACATTTGACATACATATTTAAGTTTGTAGAACAAGCGTGTGATAATTAAATGACTTACTGCTGGAAACCACTGGCTTTTGATTCCCGCCTCCTGTGAGCCTGCAGGCTGCTGTGAAGCTGTTAGCGGGGGAGAGCCGGCAGCCCCGTCCGTTGGAAACATAGACTGTAAAAAAGAATAGACAGCGCCTCCTCACTCCTCCCCGTTTACCAAAATGACACACGTTCATGGGGGAATTCATGGCGGATTCACAGACTCCTCCTCCCCAGCTCTGACGAAGCATGTTCCTAAAAAGGGCATAGGGGCGGGATCTTCACTGTAGACTCTGCCCTCGCGGGGCGTGTATGGGCGTGTAGTTCGGTTGTAATCATGCCCATTCTGCTCCCTCCTCTTTAGCTTTGATGCTAAATTTGGCTCGTCCCCCTCATTAATTATGCAAGATTTCAAAAAATTATCTTACGAAAACCAGCCTGGTGCCCAGGTTTTTAATGAGCCCAGCGTTATCTCAGGAAGAATATGTAGCCATAGAAAATTTTTTAAAAAGGGGCACCAGGCATTAAAGTTGTTTTTAACGTGTCTAAAGTCCAATGCTTTTTAATGGGGGCCTAGCGGCCAAATGGAGGAACTACAACAAGGGAGGAGCAATGGCGGCCTCCATGGCATGCGGTCAAAAAGCAGAGCAGCCAGCGGCCATTGGTTGGAAACAGCGTCTGTGGACCGACTGTACCAACTTGAGGAATAAGGGGGGTGGACTATAATTTCTCAACAATTAAAAACACATTGTTTTGTATTTGAAGACTAACTTTTACGTTGTGGTTTTAGAAGACAATACATTTTTGCTGATAGCATGTATGTGTTTACAATAACTTCTTTTGTGGGGGGGGGAACTTTATGTGAGGGGGTCCCCTCACACAAAGTCCCCCCCGGATTCTCCGCCTATGCTTGTCGGTGCTCCCTGATTTAGGCTGGACCGACGCACGGGGCTGTCGAATTTCTGTTGTTGTTGCTCCTTTGTCTGTATTGTCGTCTCATTGTTATATCCAGCATTGATGTCATAGTTTATCTCCAAACGGCGTGGTTTTTCTTCCATATTCCGGAGCTTTTTACTCCAGGGCATTCTGTCTTTGGAGTAGTTTATCAAAGTTCTCGGCTTAGCAGTATGCCATGTTGTTAATCTACAGTTTTTACAGTCTTTTCAGAGGTGTCCGGACAAGGTTATCTGGTTTAGTAGGTAGCTGGGCACAAGACTTCAGCTTAGTAAAACGCAATGATGTTGATCCACAGTCTTACAGAGGTCCTTTGGAAGCGATCCACTAAAAAAGTTTTGTTTAATAGTGTAGTTCCAGAGGCTTGGCACATAAGTTAAGAGGAAAACTGCAAAAAACCAAAAGTCAAAACCTAAATCTGAAGGGGATAGTCTCATGAAGAGGATGCTCAGGGTTGTCCATAATCTTTTTAATTTTATGAAGAATCCTGTCTTCATCATCATCCTCGACATTCCAATAAACACCCTTGCATCTTTACATGTGTCTGTGTCCATGCTGAATGTCAAAATGCTGTTTCAAACGTTGACTCTGTTACTCTGATCTCACTGCAAGTAATCTCTGCACACTGAAAAAAGTGAAACATCGGTGCAATTCTAAAAAAGTACATATTTACAATGGGCCAATACAAAATTATGATTTTCTGTTTATGCCTTCTGTTATCACTTTGCCTCAAAGTAAATGAATCATAAAAATAATTTGAAAAAATCTAAAATAATTAGCTGTAACAAATTACATAAATTTTATTAAGTTAATCCAAAGTATCATTTTTTTCAGTGCACCCCACTCGTTAAATTTTCTTCTGTTTCCCTAACACAGCTCTACTTTACTTTACTTTGTGATAAACTATCCCCAAAGGTCACATTAAAATGCTTTGAAGCTCGTGGTGTTAACAAGACCAAATGTGAACGGTTCAAAGAACACAATTTATAAATATCTGATTCATGTTCATTTTTAAAATGTTAAAGAATGTAATTTCATACTGGAGTAACTTCAGATACCAACGTCCTAATCATTAACCCAGCATTTTATTTATTTTTTTAGCAGGCATGGGGAAACACCACAGGTCTAAACATTCCTTCTTTTTTTCTTCTTTTCAGTATAATAAAACTGCCCACAGGTTGGGTTTTACTACAGGTCTCTGTTCAATATGTATTGTAGTAATATTGTATAAATCTGGATGGTTCTGGGTGTAAATATCTTGCTAGAAGTATTAACATAAACTAGTTGCGGCAGTGTGTGGAGCGTTCACAGTGTGAACTTCACATTTCACCTGGCCGTGCTCGGAGCACCCCGCTCGGCGTTACTCCTGCAGTTCTTTAGATTTTTAGAATGAGGTCGAGACCTTCAGGAGCCGCTGTATGGCTGTCAGTCCGCGATGCACTGGATGACTCTGACCACCGGTTTCGTTGATGTTCTGACGTCAATTTGCCCCACCAGCATGCGTATAAAAGAGCTTTTAGGAGACGGGAGCTCCAAGATCTTGGAGTTGCCGACTGACTAGAGTAAGTCAAGATGCGCATTTTGAGCTTCATCTCCAGCGTGCTCTTGCAGCTGACTTCTCTCAGCGTCCTGCACGGTAAGGCAACAAAGCACCGTGAACAATGGATACTTCTGCTCTGAGATCAAAGCAGAAGTGAAATGAAACGTCGTAACCTGACTCGTTCAGACAGTTTTTTGTTGGGATTGTTGTCAGTTATTAATGTTAACAACTGCGCTTTTTACATTTTTTTGTTGTTGTTAATGATAGGGGACACCATTTTAATTGATTTATTTTTGTCTCTTGCAGGTGCTATATGGACGTACAGTGGTAAGTCTGATAGTAATTTTACTACAAACTGCAGGACACGCCACATTTAGGCCCAATGTTTGCTGTATTTTTATAAAACGAGACATTTCCGTAGCTGTTGATTTGTATCCTTAATCCAGCTTGATTCCAAACATGCACACCCTGTAAGAACTTTATAGCAGTTATATTTTTGAATCCCTAATATATACAAAGTTGAGGAAAAAAAAGTATTTATTTATATTCCCACTCATTTCTTCCGACAAATCTTTAATTTTCATTGTAATTAGTCCTACTTCAATGTTTTTCATAAATTCAACACCAGAAAAATTTGTACAGGATTTATTATTGCTTGGTTGTTGTTTTTTTTGGGTGGGTGGTGAAGTTAATGGATGAAATAAATAAGAGCTCAGAACTCAATGAACGACAGTCTGTGGGCACAAAAATATAGAAATTAAATAGTTTTTATGCACTTCAATTACAGCATAAAATTAATTAGAAATTAAATGTTAACAAAATAGCTTTAACTTTTGCAAGTTTTTTTAATTTGTTTTAAACATGAAGGCAATGGATTACTAAAACTTAAAGCCAACAATGTGGGCAAAACTTATTTCAAAAGGGTGTTTATATTGTTGCTTCAATGGTAGGACACTGCTGGGAGTGTCAAATCCAGTGTCTTATGGACAAAGGAAAATAAAACCTCCTGTAACATGGGAAGACAAATACTAACCTCATCGTTGTCACCTCATGTTATTGTAGGGTTCTTTCACAAACTCTGTATTCACAACATTGCATTAGTGGTTGACTTGTCTTTGTGCCATGCCTTACGGTCTGAGGACCTCTTGGCCCATGACTCTTTGTTACATAAACTGTGGTCAGGTCATGACCTTGTCTCTTTATCACTGCATCTAAACAAGCTTTTGCAATCTGGGGAAGGATTTTACAGAAAAACCAATTTAAACGTCCAAATTCTAAAATGAACACAGAAATGTTAAACGAAGCAATTATTATCCTAAGATGAACACAGAATTGTTCAGTGGGGCAACTATTCATACTTTTCTGATGAAAAAAGCATTGTTACATGTTGAAGACATTACAAAAAGCGCCTCCTGTACTTTTATAGAATGGCCTGTACTTGTATATCACTTTATCTAGTCCTGAAGATACCAATGCACTTCCCCCAGGGAACAATAGCAGACACTGAGGACAGTTAGAAGTACCTGGGAATACCATAGGCAAATAGCAACCTTGAACAGGCAACAAGGGAAGCAGCAACAGCTAAATACATCCAACGAGTGAGGCAAGTCCTAAGAAGCCAGCTCAATGGAAAGAACAAGACCAAGGCAATAAACATCTACGCCCTGCCAGTGATCAGATATCCTGCAGGAATAATAAGATAACCAAAGGATGAGATACAGACTGCAGATGTTAAGACACGAAAGCTCCTCACCATGCATCACGGATGACATACCCAGTGAATGCCTCATCCAATGGCAAGATGAGTAGGTGCCAAGTGCCGGTACAAAACAGAATGGCCTGATGTGTATTTTACAAGGTTTTGTGACTATACTCACTTAAATTTGAATCATGTCCAGTAATATTCTCTGCAACTAGTCTGCCTAGTCTGAAAACTGCTGCTCCTATATTTCATCCTCATTTAACATCTAGTGCCCTGAGAGGCATTTTGTCATAGTAGTCGAGTCATTTTTGAAGCTGGTAGAACTTTCCGTTGACATGGCTGCTGCTGAGTCATGAAATTTATCCCAACCTCAACACTTCATCCTCTAGCAAAGGACAACCAGTAAATCTTATTTTGGGATGATGATCGTGACTTCTGAATAAGTCACTCCAATAAAATTCAATCTCTTCTAATTTATGGTTCCCTTTATAAAGAAAAAACTGTGAAAATGACCTACAAGCACGTCAAGCAGGGACCCGCAAGAGACCATCACATTGAGATAATTGACAGTCTCTCCCAAATTAAAGAAGAATTAAGGTAAAGAGAGAATAATTACAGACATAGGTCTACATTGTTTCACTTATTGTGGTTGTCTTAGTCAAACATTGAGCATTGCATAAACTCTTTGTGACATCCATATTGCAGTTAATCTGCATTATCTGAATATCTCGGCAACAGATTTCATGCTGCATCATTCATGAATAACCATGGTCCGCTGGCATGTACTCTATTGTGAAATATGAAATGAATTCCTGATGAGTAATGCTTAGAGCCAAACACTCAGCGTGGGGGAAGGGAGGGAGGGGTCGGGGGTAGAGTTTTTAATTTTACTGATCAAATTTATTCAGTCCAAACTGTCTGGTGTAATTCTGAAAAAGCAGTGTAACTAATTATTTTTGCAGACACAACAGAAAGAGAGATACCCATGCAGTTGAGGTCACTTTGTAAAATTGCAAGACTAGAAACGTACGGTTATGTTTGCAGTCTTGTGGTGAATAGAAACCTCTAAACCTCTTATTAGATGAAGATAGAGCTCATCCCTGTATGTCAGCACTTAATAGAATGACTATTTCCTACAATTAGAACAACAGGTCTTTATGGATATGTCTTTAGCAACTATGCACATCTATAGATGTTTGCAAGATAATTTTTTGCTTCAAAAAGGCTCCAATGTCGACTGTCCCAGTTTAACTAATAAATATGTTTGATTTAAACTATTCCAGTGTAGCTCTTGCTGTACTGTATGTTTAGGGTTGTTTCCTGCTGGATTTTTTTTGTTTTTGTTTCCAGCCCCTATCAAGTTTTCTTCCAGCATTGCCCTGTATTTAACTCTATAGGAGTTATAGCTACTATAGGCTCCAATGAGCCTATAGTAGCTAAGTTGTCAGGGGGCTTTATTCCCCTGGTAGGGTCACCCATGTTAAACTGGTCCAAAGTGAAACACTAGTTTACCATGGTTGATCTCATGGTAAATTGAGCTGGAGCTGGATCAGACAAAGTGCAGCCCGAAGACCGATATGATGAGCAGCACCAATAGTGTTATAGTGTTCCCTTGCCCAGAATCCAGTCCAGGCCTGGAGGTGGGGCACGTTGGTGAGTGCCTGGTGGCTGGGTCTCTACCCTTGGGGCCGGAAGAGCCATCTTGGGCCCCCCTTCCAAAGAGCTCAACCCCTGTGGGCAGGGCGATAGGTCTCGGGTGCATTGTAGGATTGGTGGCGGAAGGCAGGGACTTTGGCAATGCGATCCTCAACTGCAGAAGCTGGCTCTTTTGACATAGAACGTCACCTCTCTGCTGGGAAAGGAGCCAGAGTTGGTGTGCTAGGTTGAGAGGTTCCAACTGGACATTGTCGGATTCACCTCAACGTACGGCTCTGGAACCCGTCTCCTCGGGAGGGGTTAGCCTCTTTTCCAGTCCGGAGATACCTCCGCTGAGAAGCACCGAGTTGGGGTGGGCATTCTTGTACATACATACCCATTATGTACCCCTTTTTCTGACAATGCACCCTTCTTAGAGTCCTTGGTAGGGGTGCATGAAAGTGCTCCCCTCTGGGACTCTCTTGTTCTTCTGGGGGACTTCAACGATCATGTGGGCATTGACAGTGAGACCTGGAGGTGTGGTTGGGAGCAACCCCCCCCCAATGTTATTTTGTCAGACCTCCAGCCAAAGGACAATTTAGAGTCCCAATCCCAGGTATTCCCACGTTTTTTACAAAGTTAGACTATGTATTGCCTACTTTGTTTTAGTCAATCAAATAACATTACAATAATGTACACTGAAGGCTGTGTATGTGGGAAAGTATGAGAGTTATATCCTGTATTCTTGCAAATCCTCCACATATTTTTTTTCCCAGGAAAAACACCTTTATGTAAAGTGCTGTATATTACAAATCATTTGATGGTTTATTTAACGTTAGATACTAAACATATCCGTCTAGACTTACACACCCTTTTTTCTCCATAGAAATTCTATCCTTAAACTGAGAACGCACTTCAAACATACAATACTTGATAAGAAATAATAAATTGGAAGGAGAATCGGATTGAAAATCGCACATCTAAGATAAAGTTTGCAACTGGGCTTTAAATGTAAACAGATATGAGCCTTCTTGTCATTTACCATTTAAAATCCAAATTGAATGTTTCAAAATATTTTTGTTTGTGTCGTTTCAGGACCAGATGGACAGGATTATTGGTTCAACAATTACCCTTACTGTGGCGGAGCTTTCCAGTCTCCAATAGACATCAAGTCAGAGCTCCTGAGGTTCAGTCCAGCTTTACGTCCAATTGAAGTTCGAAACTATGACTTGTCACCGAATGAACAACTCACTCTTGGAAATAATGGACACTCTTGTGAGTATAAATCTGCAGAAACCAGAAAGTATGTAACCGAAACAACTTTGAATGAAGATCGACAAATATGTTGTGTTTGTTTAGTTTGAGAAGTGGAAGCTCTTTAAATCAAAATGAATAACTAGACAAGGTATTCATTAGAAATGGTCACATATAAATGTGGCGAGCTAATTTCTGGGTCAACACAAAGAAAATGAAGGGAGGATCGTCCTTTCAGATCTGCCACGGCAATTTTCTGTAATCACTCTCTTATTATCTTAACTGGCCTTACGTCCAAAGAAAGACTTCCACATTTAGTCAGGGAAAATTCATGCCAAGGGTGTTCCTTTGCTATGACTTTTAAAGTAGCCATCAAAAATTGCATCAGTTTTATATGCAGTCTCTATTTATGACAAGATATTAAACATAATTGCTTATAATTGGAATGCCTTGTAGACAAACATTCTTTAGTGGTGTTACTTAGTCACCATAATTTGATTTGCAAAAAAGGGGACACTTGGCTCAGTCCTGAAACACTTTCAGGAGTTCGCCAAAAGTTTTGATTTTAACAAATCTAAAGTATGCATTTTCAACGTGCTTAGTATTAAGAGGCTTTCCCAAGTGGAAAAATGACTTTAACATCTCTGGAAATGAATTACTAACTAGGGATGCAACGATTCCACTTTTTTTCAAACTGATACCATACGTATACATTCATTTAAGTACTTGCCGATACTGAGTACAAATACCGATACTTCTACCACACACAAAAATGCAATGAATTGGAAAACAGGTTTTATTTTCTTCTTTACTTGTTACAACAAATTCTGGTGAATTAGATAAAAATAAATAATTAATAAAAATGACCACTAAACAAAAATTTCAAGTGAAAAATACATATTTTCTGTGAAATTATTGCAGTGTTTCCACATTTTAAGTATCGGTTCATGGTATCGGTTAACTTCAGCTGATACTGATACAGTACATAAGAACAGTATCGGCACCGATACCCAATACCAGTATTGGTATCGGTGCATCCCTATTAGTAACATAAATAATTCCATAACAGTAACAATAATAGTTCTCTTTTTAAGTCATACTGGACAAAAATTAAACAACAATCATATATGCTTAGAAAACAGGTATTATTTTCTTTTCAATGTTAAAATACAAATAAAAAGCAGCAGTCTCTAAAAAAATAATGCCTACTCCAGTCTAGTCTTCATATTTTCATCTTCATCATTCTCAGTCAGTTTAAAGATGAACTCTGACTTCATAAAGCTTTATCATAGATGTTGTGTCCATGTGCACCTACTGGATCTTTGCCACTTTTGAAACACAGACATATGCTAGCTATGTTTGTCTCTCAAGCTATACTAGCACTTTGGTATCCTGTAAACAATCGGGACACCGTGCACACAGAGAAGTGCTGGGCAGAGCAGGGTGATGCAGTGCAGCAAATCCAAGCCTGATGTCTGTTCCGTCTATGAATGGATCAGAACCATCCAGTAGGCGGCAGCTTGGGGAGGCAGTCAGATAAAAAAAAGGGTTTTGTATTGCATGCATTGCACCAGTTAATTTAAGAATCCTATGTGTACTGGTCCCCTTAAAAATGATGAAAAAACCCGGCCATTTTGACCAACGATGAAATCCACCCTGACAGCAAGGGAAATGTGTCCGAGGGGGAAAATAAAAATCGTTGGTCAACCTAGCATTACTGCATTAAGCTGGATTCTGTAAGATTTCTTACACAATCCATTAGGAATTTCATTGGGAATTTTAGAGACAGTTGTGCTTAACATGCATGCAACGTCTACCAGGTCACAGTGACGACTCATCATGAGAAATCTCTGTTGGTGAAAATTTTTAAACAGGTGACTGAATGCAAAGAGCAGACAAAGAGCAGACAAATGCTTATCTTTGTGTATGTGTTGAACCTTCACACCACAGGCTGAATGACATGTTTGTGTGACGTGTTTTCAAGTAAAGCTGACAAGGGTTTTTCATGCGTAAGCAGTCATGACACACAGATGAACATGTGGAGTATAACATTTCACTTTGCTTATTGCTGCCATCTGACCTTGGTGTCTCACTGCGGCTGTGCTGACCTTCAATCTTTAGTTTAAAAGAAATTATTCCTGACTGTAAAGTGAAGGTGACTCTTTGACCTTTATTAATTATTGTATATATTTTATTTTGCAGTGCAACTGTCGCTGCCCCCGAAGATGTTCATATCCAGCCTGCAACATCAGTACACTGCAGCTCAGCTCCATCTCCATTGGGGCTCTTTCCGGCGGCCTGCAGGATCTGAACACCTGGTGAACAGTAAGCAATATGCAGCAGAGGTAAACTTAACACCATTTTCTAAATCTGTTTATTTAAAAAATGGCATGTAAATCAATCTAAATTATGCTACTTTACTGTTATACTTATAGTTGCAGACAGGTTTATGTAAATGTTATATAAATTTAGGGTTTTGAATAATAACAACTTGAAGGAATTATAAAATCTGAATCTAGCGGTAAAACATTTAATTTATTGTGTACTTTTTCTAATTCACAATGGGTAATAATTACATACACACACTAAAACATGTACAGACACTTTTACAACTATTTTCTTATCTGTCTCTACAAGAAAGTGATGGTAGTCAATAGGTTTAGAATATAATTTAATGTGGATATCTGATTTTGTTTTGTTTTTTCATCACTCTTGCACATTACAAATAATCAAACAAATTTTACTATACGATAAAGATAATTTTAGTGAATACAAAAAGCAATTTTCAAATGATTTTTTTCGTTAAAGCGTAAATGTTATGTAAGCCAACCAGGTCCTCACATTTTTAGATCCTGACGTCAGTCTTTGTCTCGTCTTGGGATACAACCTTCATCTTAAAGGCATTTAGTTTCTCCATGTGAGAAGATGCATAATTTGTTCAAACTGGAAGATTTTGATTTTGAAGCAGGCTCTTCCTTTTTGGTCCTCAACTCCTCAGTCCATATTAAACATCACTTACCATAATCGGACACTGTTACTGTTCCTGAAAATTTGCTCAAAAGGCTAAATCCCTGCTAAGAAATCTAAGAACCTTACAATTTCTGCCAAGAAGAATGGTCTTAATATTCAGATAAACATATGCTATAAAAAGTTGACATATGCAATCACCGAGCTAAGTAACCGAAAGGAACAGAGATACATTATTGGCATAAACCGCTTAAAGGGGTATGCAATATCTTACTCATTAATCTATTCTGCAAGTAGGTATTTATGTTGTGTATAGTGTGTTTTATTCTAAAAAATATAAATCTTAAAATATTTAAGATTTTTTTGGCCAGGAATTTGTGAAAAATTTGAAAATATACAGGATCTGTGCTAAAATTACAATGCCAGAAAAAGTTTATAATTTAAGGCAAAGCATTAAAAAACTATTGAAAAGTGTTTAAATTTCACTGTATGACAAATAATGGGTTATAACTCACATAATTGGTTTGAGATTACCTCTAAAAACAGACAAAAGATACAAAAATTAAACATTGTATAATGTCATACATACTTTCTCTGAAGACTGTGCATACTTTTATTTGCAGAGTTTATATTTAAAACAGAATCAGTTTAAATTAAGATCCTCTATAATCTCCTTAATTGTAAGGAGATTTCAAACAGAGCAGCGATAACCAAAACTTGTTGATGTGATAAAACCATACATAATCTAGAGCACATCTCCCCAGTTGTAAAGTCCTTACACTGGCTCCCTGTAGCTGAGAGAATAGACTTTAAAATACTCCTACTAGTTTATAAATCACAGAACGGTTTAGCACCAAAGTATGTTGAAGACCTGTTGTCACTATACCAACCCAGCAGACCACTCAGGTCCTCTAACTCTAGTTTACTAAACATTCCTAGAATTAGAACCAAACATTGAGAAGCAGCTTTCCGCTTCTATGCCTCACAAATCTGGAACAAACTTCTAGACGACTACAAAGCTGATGAATTGTTAAGCTCTTTTAAATCGAAAATTAAAACTCTACTGTTTAGAGCTGCATTTGAGTAATTTTTTTTACATAATTTTCCCTTTTTCTAAATTGTTTTTTTTAATTAAATACAATATGTTTTCTTTGTGTTTTCTGTTTTAATTTTCATACTTTTTATGCTTTAGCTTTCTATGCTTTTATCATATGTTTGGTTTCTTTACCAACGAATCATATATAGCACCTTGGATTACATTGTGTTGAAAGTGTGCTATACAGAAAAATTGCCTCGTCTTGCCTTATATCGCGGGAACATAAATGACCTTCATTTATCTGCTACTTGGGTTGACAGCATCTCTCTAGCCAATGACTTAATGCTTCATGACAAAAATGATGACGCTTTGATTGGCACTGACATCAGAGATGATAATACGATTTACTGTTGATTCAGCTCATTCTAAAGAAACTGTGTTTTGCATCTGTTGCAGTTTTCTGACACTGTATCAAACTTTCAGACAGTCTCAAAGATGGTGTTGAATGCGTCTTTTAGCATTCGTTTTAGACATTCACATTATTTACAGAGCACTTACAACACGTTTAGTACAAGTGACCAAAGTCCTGCACAATGGCTAAGACATAGAAAGCAATATAATAACAATAAGAAAAAAGAAAAATTGCAGACAGGTTAAAAAAATTAGCTTAAATAAAAACAACAATAAAACAGGGCCTTTTTTGAAGCAACCACATCCAAGGGGTTGAGGTTTGACTTCAGCTTATTGACATACCGGTATACATTTTTAAACTCTCTCCAAGCTTCCGGACCACAATTCTATGCCAATAGGTCATTTTTATTGGATGGAATGAGGAGAAACGAAACATTTCCTAGAAACGATGAAAATGCATACGTATTTCTACATACACATTATCATTAAATTTGCCCTCAATGACAAACTTAACTTGGTGTTCAAGCTGAGAGGAAATCACTATGACTAACTTATAACTTGTTACAAACTGGAATAGCACTCAAAGAAGAGACAGAAAAACTAATCTTAAGCATTGCTTAACACTGCGAATCAAATTATGTCTGTGGGGGTTGGGCCAGAGAAGGTGGGAGTGGGTGTGAATTTCACAGCCGTGGGGAAAGAAGCTGTTCTTCAGTCTTGTGTGACATGTTCTGTGTTTAGGCAGAGGATTGTGTACTACAGGGCTGTCAAACTCCAGTCTTCGAGGGTCAGTGCCCTGCAACATTTACAATCAAATTTAACTGTCTCCTATGCACCCAGTTAGGTTCTATGGGATGCTGCTGATGACCCAATCATTCTATTCAGCTGTGTTGAAACTGAGATATGTCTAAAAGTTACATATTTGAATCGAGTCCTAGACTTGAGAAATCTAATAATGCCGGCTCAGCTGACTGACTCATTTTTTAACGAACATGCACAACTCTGTGGTAAAGTAAATAACCATGGAGCCGTATGTTGTTGCACTGCTAATAAAGCAAATACTGTTCTTATTAAAGATACAATTTCATTCCTTTATCAATAGTATCAAAAGATGGATCCGTAGAACCACAGGCACCATATATTTTTGAATAAATGGTGGCTGTAACTTATTGGTAGAGTTGTGGCGACACGGACAATGTGGGTTTACTTCCACCAGTGTGTGAGTTTGTGAGTGAATGAATAACGGCGTTGTAAAGCACTTTGAGGGTCTAAAAAAGGGCAATATAAATTCCATCCATCCATTTTCTAAACCGCTTTATCCTCAAGGGGTCACGGGAGGTGTGGGGTGGGGGGGTGCTGGTGCCCATCTACAGCTGTCAACAGGCGAGAGGCGGGGTATGCATGCACGGGTAGAACATACAAACTCCATGCAGAAAGACCCTGGGCCAACATATGACCACACAACCTTCTTGCTGCAAGACAACAGTTTTACCCACTGCGGCACTATGCAGCCCTATATCTATATATAAATTCAATCCATTATTATTATGAAGCTCTATTTTGAAGCTAGATTTCCCCCATTTTCCCACTGGGTTGACTGTACAGTACAAGCTCAGTGTTCTTTTGTGTGTTTCTCTGGCAGTGTCATATGGAGCTAAATCAGGGCCATAATGTTTGTTTATTTGAAATAAATATTTGACATTGAAAATATGTAAGCTGAAAATGAAAGTCTAGTTTTTATTTTGAACTCCGAAAAACAAAAAATTGGATTCAAAATTCAAAACAAAATGTATTGAATTTTTTTATTAATTTAAATCTCAGTGGTATTTTTATTTAGTCTTTTCCTAAATAAACTTTCATTAAAAAGTTTCAGCACTATATATTTTTTTCAAGTTTGAGATTTTTTTTTCAGTTTCAGATCATGTTTTTTTCTTTAAATAAACTAAGCAAAAAAAATTCCAGCTACTGTTGTTGGGTATTTAGAGGAAATGCAGCTTTTTGGCTATGAATAGTTAAAGGATTGCTTATGGCAGTCAATGAGATTAATAATTTATGGAAAACTATCAGACTAACAATGGCTGCAGTAGCTAATTAACAGTGAATCTCATGGATGTTGGAGAAGCAGGTAGCTCGTCCACCAACGTGGCTAAGCAGCGATCAGCTCCAACTTTCCTTCACTGAACAGTACCTATTGGCAGCTCTACCCAGCCAGGCATCCAATTCTTATCGGCTCTGTGGCGGCAAATGAATGCGGCTTATGGCTGATTCAGGTCCCACTGCATTCTCCCAGAAACTCATGTGTCTCTTCCCTCGCCAGTGAAAGAACTTGGTCTTTCCGATCAGCGCCCGTCCATGGCTATGAGTGGAGAAGGATTATTTTCCAGCGGAAGGGTCCTTACATAGATTCTGCCCCCCTCCCCCCCAATTCCTGTGTTTCTTCTTCTCCTGTGAAGCTAGAATGCAGATTAGCACCACCTGATGGCTCTGTGTGACCCAACACAGTACTATAGTAACAAGTTGAGTTACTTTGTCTTGTTTTGTCTGTTATTTTGAATTAGATTTTCAACAATTGCTTTTATTATCTTTATATTCCCATAGATACATGTAGTACACTACAATTCGGACAAATACCCCGACCTTTCCTCAGCTATAGATAAATCTGATGGTTTGGCTGTACTGGGCATACTCATTAAGGTGAGATATGTTGATCCTATTACAGGGGGACTTCAAAAGACTGGGATTATCTTTTTTTGATGGAGTTGAGTCATCTAACTATTCTTTCTGCATAGATTGGAGATTTCAATCCTGCCTTTGAACAGTTTCTGAAGTTTATCAACGGTGTCAAATACAAAGGTGAGTAATACATTTGAATCCAAAATTAGATTTGTTAAAATAAAAATAAAAAATAAAACTTCTAGCCCTTATATTATCATTTTGACAACTTCAACAAATGGATTGAAAAAACAAGAATTAACAGCAATACAAAAATAAAGGCAAAACAGGAGAAAACAAAAGATATTTTTTAAAACAAATTTCAGATGAAGCGTTTCCTCATCATTTTAGATTATGATATATTTCGAGCAGAGTAAACCAGATTTTTCTCGGCTGTCTTTTCTTTTTGTTTGTTTTTCAGATTATAAAGTGCAGGTACCGGGTTTTAATATCAGAGCACTGCTACCTACTCGTTTGGATGAATATTATCGATACGATGGATCACTGACAACTCCTCCATGCTATCCAAGCGTACTGTGGACAGTGTTTAGAAATCATATCACTATGTCTCAAAAACAGGTACTTTCACAGTTAATGCATTTATTGAATGCACATTTTTAAATAATATCCCATATGAAACTGGCTTTGGAGTATATTGTTCTTTTAAAGCTTGTCTCCCCTGACTGAACCCTCTCATAACTACTATGATCTACTACTCCTTTAGCAATGGAATTGTTTATTCATCTCAGTAAACTGCAACTCTTTTATCAATTCTCAGGAAAGTTGGTACAAATCTTGATAACTTTGATAATCGCCGCCAAATCTCAAACCTTCCTTTTATTTCAAAAGTCCTTTAGTAAATTGTTACCTTCCAGCCCCTGTAACATCTCAATAATACACAGCAATTTCAGTATGGCTGCCGCCCTCACCATAGTGCAAAAATGTCTCTGGGGTCACATTTATAAAGCGTGCTTACTCAAAAGACAGGGTCTAAAAACTGTGTAAGTCACTTTCTATGGTAAGTTTGGGATTTATAGAATAAAATGTGCCAGAAAAATTCACACATTTAAGTACTCACATTTTGAACACTTTCTACCTGTGGCACCCTGTCTCCCTCTTAGCCTCCACCTTTATTAATGTCAGACACACTGCTGCATGACCTCAAAATATTTTGCAAACATGATACTTCTTAAAGTGTTTTTTTTCTGTCAAGCTTTATGTAGGAGCGCTGAAACCTATTATGTTCTGCTGTAATTTAGTTTTTATTTGTTTTAATTTGTTTTTCCAATCTTATTTGTTGTTAGAAGAAGTAATCATATAAATCAAACTTTATATTTATTTTTGTTATTTGTTTAAAAGCTTGTGCTGCTTTTCATTAGGCCCAAGCACCAAAGTGGCTAAGGCCTATCGTATCTTCTGCGTTCATTCTTCTCCCCAAAGCATCACAGTTTTTGTAGTCTCAACATGCCACTCAAGTTGATTTGACAAACGTAACAGTGGAGAATACTAGCCCCACAAAACAGGAAGTCCCTGTAACTGACACATAAAATCATTGATCTCCAGCAAACTTGGCATGCTTGATGAAGTTTGTATTCTGATGGCAGTTTCATGGAAATAAAGTGGATGAATGCCATTTTGGCTCTTTAGCGCCCCTTAGAATAATTCAATAGATTAGCTCCTCCAAGTACATTGTCTGACATGGATGAAATTCAGGCCTAACGGTGCGTCCACACTGAACGCGATAGGAGCAAATATAAAGCGCGACACACGCCTAGCTGTTCGCGTGCACATTCGCACCTTGAAGCGTGTACAACGCTAACTGGTCGCGCTTCAAATATGGTATTTTCACGCGCGAACTGGCCTTCAGCGGAGCTGGGGCCAGAGTGCATCTGCGGTGGATTATGGACCGAGCTGACGGAGGACTGCGTGTTCGGCCCAGGCTTCAGCGCAGCTGGGGCTACAGTTCAGCTGGCGGTGGATTATAGACCGAGCTGACGGAGGACAGAGTGGATTACGTGTTCGGCCTGGCCTCCGGTAGAGCTGGGACCGCTGCACTGGGGGTTTGGTGAGCTACGGATACAGTCTAGGCACGGCGGAGGGATCCATAAACAGCAGGGAGCCTCTCCTTGCCACCTGGAGAACGTGACCTGCTCGCCCAGTTTTTGCCGTGAAGGTTTCGCCTGCCGAAAGACCAACTACATTTCTGAGCAGCTGTCCATCGTAAAAGTTTATATTTGAGCAGCGTGGGACGTGGTGCGGGAGCTGCTACCAGGAAACCAGGTGAGGAGGCCATTTCGGGGCTCATTTCTAGGCTGAGAGGTGCTTTTACAGCAACAACGGCTCTTTTAAGAGCCACCCACAAACCTCTTAAGAGCATTTCTGTCTAGATTGTTTTTTTTCTTTTCTGTCTCTGTATTGAAAAGTGCTTGTGTCGTGTAGCTCGGGGTGATTAGCCACGATGTTTATCAGTATTTCCTCCATGTCCTGCTGAGGCTGTGACTCCATGACAGTCACAGAATCACTGAAACTCTGTCCCCTGATTGGTTGTTGCGGCGCGATTTGACTCTGGAGTTCAGATTTTTCCAACTCGAGCGATAGACGCCATGAGCGCGAATGCACAAAATGCACCACATAAAATGCAGCGCGAATTTTCCATCGCATCTGTAGCGCGAATTGTTTGCGCAAATCAGGTAGAAAAGCTTTTTCGCGACGCAAATCTGCTTCTGAAGTGTCGCGGGAAACCAAGTCGCGCTTCATCGCGCTCCTCCATTAATTTTACATGTAAATCTGAAGCTCTAGTCGCTCCTATCACGTTTGGTCTGGACACACAGTTAGGACGTGTAAGGACAATAAAGCCCCTGGGTCTATTTGCTATATCCAACAGGAAGTCAGCCATTTCGTAAAAAGCGCCATATTCTAGGTTATTTTTTCCCCACATTCTTTACATCGCATTTGAACAAACATCTCTTAGAGCTTTTATCGTACCGCCATCAAAATTGGTCTGTGCGTTCAGAGGACATGGCTGATTAATTATCGTTATAATAGCTGATACTGTGTAGCGGGAGTTGGACCTCAAAGTTCGATGTCTTGGTATCAAGTACGATTATTATAAGCTATATTTTTGTCTTTTGTTGTGAAGCCCTTTTCTCGCCTTTGGCTGTAAAGCTCTATGCGTTAAATGCGTTAAATGTTCGGCCTCGCCTTGGGCAGAGCTGGGACTGGGACTGCTCCTGCGGGGGAAGACCCAGTCGAGCAGCGGCGGAAGGATCCAGAACCTGGGAGTGGAGCACCATTTCCATCGAGCCCAACGTGTGCGAGCACAGCTGCCGGGTGGACTATGGTCTCCGGGCTGACGGAGGACTGCGTGGACTGCATGTTCGACCTGGCGTCCGGCAGAGCTAGGACCGCTGCAGTGGGGATTTGGAGAGCTACCAGTCGAGCTGGGGCGGAGGGATCAATAAAAACCCCAGCTCCTCGGAGAACCTGGCCTGCACGCCCAGTTCGTGCTGCAAAGGTCCAAGCTTTGCACACCAAAACACCAACTGCTAAGCTGAGCGGCTGTCCATCTGTCTGCGGTTAGTAAAAGTTTATAATATATGTGAGCGGCGCGGGCTGTGCATTGGTACCAGGCCTGGGTGTCCGGGTGAGGAAGCTGTTCATGGCTCACTTCTCGGTGGAGAGAGCGGCGCCTTTTGCAGCCACAATCCACAAACTTCTTAAAAGCATTCCTGTCTAAATAGTTTAACATATTTAGAATATTTATTTTTGTATTCCTGTCTCTGTATAGAGAACAGCTTGTGTCATGTAGCTATGGTTGATTAGCCACGGTGTTCATCACTATCCATGTCCAGCTTATACTGTGACACCATTCACTCAGTCACAGCATCACTGACACCCTGTCACCTGATTGGTTGATAGAGCGCACGATAAGCGTGAATACACAAAATGCACCACATAAAATGCAGCACGATTTTAGGTCGCGCTTGCATGAGTCACGCTGCTTGATCATGCGACTCAAGGTGCAAAGTTTTTCCGCGACGCAAATCTGCTTCTGATGTGTGATCCCCAGTCGCGCTTCATCACGCTCCTCCATTACCTTTACACGTAAACGTGACTCTCTGCTGATGCTGGTCGCGTTCGGTGTGTATGAACTGTTACTCCACATGCTGCCTCCATCCTTTTCCATAACCTCATCACCTCCTGAATCAACTATTGCAACACTCTTCTTTTTGGGCTTCCCAATAATTCCCTTCATAAACTCCCACTCCTACTTAAGTCTGCTGCCCAGCTCATAACTCAAGGGAACATAGTAGCCCGGTTCTTCAACAGCTTCACATATCAACTGGAAAATTCTAATTATCATGTTTAAGTGCAGCCTTGTCCCTCCTTATCTATGTGACCTTCTTTACATTGCCACTCCTTTCTGTTCTCTCATCATAGGGAGAAACGCTTCAGTCACTCTGGAACTCACTTAATTCTGACAATATTTACCTCAATATTTGCTCTCTTCCTTTATTAAAATGATTGCTCAAAACACATCTGTGCAAACAGACTTATTCACTTAAGACACTTTAGATTTTGGTTGTTGTCCTGTCTACTGATTATCAATTTAATTATCAGTTTTGCTGATTGTTTGTCTAATATATTATTATCTTTCTCTGTTTTATCTTCTGTGTGAAGTGACCTTTGGTTTTAGAAAGGTGCCCTCAAATAAAATGTTTCATTATTAAAAGTTTAAATGATGCATTTCAAAACTTTTTTGAAAACATGTTTTATTGTTTGGTGTTTTGTAGTACCAGACCCTTGCAACAGCCCTCTACTCCTCCAATGTCCGAGATGCAGTGGCTGTACCACTGCATAGCAACTTCAGGAAACCACAGCCGGTCGACGGACGTGTTGTCCTAGTGTCTTTTAAGGAAGGTAAATATGACCTTTTACAGGTTTTGCTTGGAAAAAAGACAAAATGCTTTTAAATGGCTTAGAAAACAGCTTTTGATTGTTTGTGGGCAATCATTTCAGCAAAAATAAAGGGTTGCCTAGATGGCTTTGGCTTGTGTCATCACCTGCTACTGGCTATGTTTTTTGCTAGTAATATTTATGCTTTTTTGAAGATGTGTTTTTGTGGCATATGAATAAACCATGAATCACTCTGAAAAACACTCTTGTGGTTGCCTGGTTTACCACATTTTATGGTTTTGGCCTCATATGGTGGGGTATAAAAGTGCATGTTTTCCTAATTTTTTTTGGGTGATTCTCTGTCTCACCAAAACTTTTCTGGTGGGACATTTTAACATCCTTTGCTACTAACTTTCCTGAGAGGCGTTTAGCAATTGACAGCCCTTGCTCTTTCTGCATTGCATGAGCTGTTGCATAGCAGAGTTCAAATGCCATCATAATTACAAGGAATACTCACCATTGTGTAATGTATTAACAATATTGGCTCTGTGCCCGATGCAGGCAGAGGACTGCATGGTACTCTTACCGTTTCACTTCCATTCATGAGGAAGCGAGTTGTTCAGCAGCTGCTGGCTGGCGACCTTGCAGACTTGGCAGATGAAGGGCTGTATCAGCTCCTACCGAGTGGTTCATTGACACTGGCAAGGGCTGGCAAGAGAAAAGATCCCATGAGCCAGCAGAGTGTGACACTGGCCAAACCAAAACAACAAACTAAGAATCCATCTCTTTGGAAGAAGAGCCAGACCAACTGCTATGTGGGAAAGCTGGAAATGGCTGAAAACACGCTTTGCTACACTTCACTGGAGCAGAGCATTTCCCATGAGCTCAAACAGTCCCACAGGGAGAATAAGATGGCTGAAACTCTCAAAAACGCAATTTTTCCGGAGCTCAACCTCAAGAGCTATCTGGACTGTAAATCAGACTTAGCCCTCTCTACCATCAGACATATTCTCTGCAGACGTCCAACAGATGAGGCTTTGGAGTTGGACCGCTCCCTGACAAAAGCTGTGATGAATCTAAGGAAGACTACAATGGCAACTAAGCAAGGGGGGTCAAGGACAAGGCATGGTGCCCTTTCCTCTTCTGTTCCACAGAAACCTCTCAGTCAGCGTAATTCACATCCTTGGCTTTTGCCAATGGAGTGGGAAGACTAGAGTCATTCCAGACATAGCTCGCACAGTCACTTTTTCAGCTGACAATAGTGTACACAATGAGAGACTAATTTTGACCATCTCTATTCACCACATCTGCCTTTGCTTGATGTATGAAATTTTAATTTATTATGCAGTCTCAGCTATATAAATGGTTATTATGTGCAGTTGAACTCGGGACAATAATCAGGTTGTATATTCTATACCTTTGTTATTTTAAGGTATGGTTAGCAGCAAATATCTGGCTGACTTGGCTAGCTCACTGACAGCTCATCACAGTAGATGGGGACAAATAATATGAAATTCTTCACATAGGACATGTGTAGAAACTCTTGAGGATGCAAGGTTTCTCTACTTTGATGACTTTGCACGTATCTTTGTCAAGATATTATATAGAGATCTATCCTTGTGTTCTCTTACATTTCTTTGTTACTTTTTAGATACCACTTGGAATCAAGAAAGGATCTGGCATGCAATGAATAGATATCAATAAAAGCTCCTTACTCAAATGAAACCATCTGAACTCTCCAAATTTTGACTATGCAGTGATATGTCTCGTTTTGCATTAAAGTCTTGCAGCAGGTTGTGCTGCAACAACTTATTTTACTATACAAAAAGTAATACCACTAACTTAATGAAAATAAATTGTTACTTTATTTTCTCTGTGGTGCTGATGTCTGTTATTTTGTGTTTCCCCATCAATTATTTTCTATTTTTTTCTGGCACTCAGATGACTCTTTCTGGATAAACAGTGGTATGTTGCTTTTATATGTTCACTTTCTTAAATATGTCTTAAATGAAATCTCACATTTAATGCAACTAATATAAAATCCTGTACTTGGATTTGAAATACACTGTAAAAGAGCTAATTTACTCCTAACCTTTAACATCTTTTAAACTTTAGATATAAACACATAAAGTATAATAGGTAATGCCATAACTATTACACGAACCACTGTTTGTGATGCTCTCTACTTTGCAGGTTCACTGGTTCTTACATTGGTGAGCTGCTCCATAGTGGGAGTTGCTTTTATTGTTGCTTTAATATGCTGCCTGTCAAGGCAAAAACGGTAAGTTAACGGCAACCCCCCCCCCCCCCCCCAAACTATCTACTTGCTTGAAAAACTTGGACTTGCTTCACATACCTATGCAATGTAGTTCAAAGCTGGTTGAACGCTGAAAAAGTCTGCAGGTTTAAATTTAACTAACATCTAAGACCAGCAAGTGAAAAAAATGGAAACAAGGATCTACTGACATCATGACAGAACACCAAGAAAGAAACTTAAAATGATAAGGTAAACAGAAAAAGGAAATAAAGTAACAAAATCTCAAAATACAAACAACTTAAATCATGACACACAGTTCCAAACACACATGTTTAAACTGTTGGTTTTTTTTTTGTGCTTTAAACACATATTTAACTTTTGTAAAAATCCTGTTTACTGATTTCCTATTTTCAAATAGTTGTTTCGATGTTTTTTCCTTCTTTGTAAGGTGACCTTGGGTATCAGAAAGGAGCCTAAAATAAAATGTATTATTGACTATTATAAAAAAATAGAAAAGTTGCTTCATTTATAAAAATTGAGAGAGAAAAAAGGTCAAAAACAACACAAAAAGACTTAAAAATGCAAAACTGTATGATCTGAAAAGAATCACAATGGAATTATGAGTGGAGATTCAGATTTCTAACCATTTGTAAATTCCAAATTTCTCTACTAGATTCTACATCAAGAGGCACTAAATATGAAAAAAATAATAAAACTAAAGGTGAAAGTAAAAACATATTCTTAAATTGAAAAAATGTTTTTTCCGGTCAATAGAGAATTTGAATTTGATTTGGCTTTAGAGCGAAGAACCCAACCTCAACTTGGGACTAAAGAGTGGAGGCTTGGCCTTGTCATGTCTTGAAAGACTTGAGACTAGATTTGAACTTGGCACATCAACCTGAACACAGCTAGGATCATTGGATATTCCTTTTACCAGCTCTACTCTTAAAAACAAATTGTTTCAGGACAAGTCAGAGAGAAAAATGTATCAGAAGCGAGAATGTTTTTCAGATTTAAAGATTTATAAAGCTGTTCTGCTGTTGTGTATACAGCTGTTTTACCAAAGGCCTTGATGTTACATGAAACTATACAGCAAAACAAAGAATCTACAACTCCAAACATAAAAGGTCAAATTATGTTTTGTTTTTTCACTAAGAATGTTTCTTTTTATCTAAGGCACTGATCAGATGTACCTTTCAGAATTTGTTTGGTCTTCAGAGGCAGTATGTTGTTGATATTATTATTACAATGTTAATATCAACAGCAGAGATTCATGCAGAACGTCACGTTCAATTCCCCTCAGAGGCTGAGAAATCACTAATCCACAGTAACAGGAAGCTGTCACTGCAACTAAGCTTAATTTTCATTTCCTGTAGATTCAGAGACATTCAGTGAAACTGTTTTTTGTTATTTATTTTCAATTAAATTCTGTTTGTATTCTCCTGTTCGCAGCACTGAACAAAAAAAAGTCAGTACAATCAAATTGTAAAGATTCCAATTCAAGAATATATAAATACAAATTTAATCCTAGATATCAAACAATTGCTTACATCGTGCAATTGCAGAAGAAAGGAAAACTCCACCTTAACAGGAAAAAAACCTTAAGCAGAACTGGAACCTGGGTCAGTGTAACAGGGTCATCTGCCATGACTGACTGGACGTTTGAGAAGACAGAGTAAACACACACTCAAAAAAACACAAAAGAACTGATTCAGAAGTACTTTCTCTGTTAAACAACATTTTTAAAACTTTTTTTTTTTTTTTTTTGCCCCTCAGCTGCTTTCCATCCACTAATTACAACTACCTATATTCAGCAGTTATCCTCTCGTGTATTTAAGCCTCTAAGTTTTAACTAAACCCTGTTGGGTTTTTCTTTTATCTCTTGAAAAAAAAAGCCTGTTAAATATTAACAGATAACTGGACATTATTCAAAATAGAGCAGATACCCACTTTCCACAGTGATAGAGCATTTTCACCCCCCCTCACACACACACATTTAACTCACTGTCTCCTGATTCTGTTTCCATAAAAATTCTAATGCAAGATGAATAAATTACTGACAAATAGAGAAGGACAGAAAATAGGCCAGAAGACCTAAGCTACAATACTTTTTGAATAACGTTTTCTAAATATTTTGTCTGTCAGTGCTTCAGCATGGAAGTGTTTAACTGCCAAGGCTTAGAAATAAATTCAGGAGCAGTATTTTGTTATGACAAAAAGTTTGTTTTAATGAAATACAAAACTTGTAATAACAAGAATGTTTTCATATTAAAATGAAAAAAAAAAGTTTCAAATTATTTCATCATATAGCTAGATTTATTTCTTGGTAAAAACAAAATATGTTCTTGTTTAAAAAAGAAAGACCCCTCACAGTAAAGCTGCAACACCTCTTGGGATGTTTTGAGTGTCATTGAAAGAGGGGTAGAATTAGAGGGAGCTCTGTTATATCTTTTCAGTTATAGTTCTGTCAGAGGAAATATTTTTTTATATTGCAGTAAAATTTTCTCATTTGCGCTCTATTGGCCATTACTCCTAGAGTGGATGTGTGTTTAGAAGCTTGGGTACAAATATACAGTTTATTAATTCAAAATATAAGTAAACTGTCATTAACCAAAGACGCAACTGCTACTGTAGGCAAACCACGGTCTTCACCCCCTGCTCCTGGAGGAAAATTTGCTTTGCAAAACTGACACAGCATCAGAGATTTATAGGAAAACGTCTATGCAAATATGTGTGCGTATGGGTGCAAATGTGCTGACGGAGAAGTATAAACTAGGCTTTAAAGTTACTTTGCTGGTTAGTAACTTTGGCTAAAGGTTATAAAACTTTTTTGTTGTTTTTCCCTGTAAAATATCTCTTAAACTTTCTTATGAAGCTCATTTACAAAACAGTTCCATCAGGTAGCTGTGAAGACAGGTCCCTTTCTAAGCTGCCATTTAAATCACCAGCAAGCTACCAATGTCTTGGATTACATTGAGCATTCAAAAATGAACCTATCACATACATATCCCATTCTCAGTGCTTTAATCCACAACTGGCATACGACCCCTTTTGAGTTTTTTTCTACTCAAGAATTACGTACTCACGGAACTAAGCTTGGCTGAGATTCACCACTGAGCTCTGTCTTAATGTATTTCAATGTGTTGTAATCATAGACTGTATATATAAATGGACAAACCCATGTTGACGTCACCCATAGGTTTCTAAAGGGCAAAAATGAAGCCAACTGGGCAGTTCCCACCGCCGCCATCTTGTCCGCGTCACTCGCCTCGTCACTCTCAGAAACTCCAAAAATGGGCAAAGAGGTGGAGCTGAGAGTGGCGCTGTGAGGCTAGGGGCAGAGGGTTGACGCCCTGAGCCGACATAGCTACATGCTAGTCAGAAGCTAGTCGGGGGCTAACTGAAGCTAACGTAGGCTGCAGCCGGTTTCAGCCAGAAGACCGCGGTTAGGAGACTTTTGCCCCGTTTTTCAACAACGATCACTTTAGACCAAGAAACATCTCGAGTAGAGAAAACAGATCAATATAATAAGACCAAAATGGGTCGGATCAATACTGCCTAATATGGTGTTATTTCCATTATCATCGGTGGAGGGTGAGGACATAAATGGGCTCATCTTAACAACACATCCAGCAAAAAGCAGTCAAAAAGTCATCATGAAAACTCAGATCCTCTCAAAAAATAAAAGGCTTTTGACTCAAGTCACATCTCATCCATTAGTTCATGACTCCAGCTGTGTTCCTCACACCAGTACTGATCTAACCAGCGATCATTCAGTCTGTCTAGAGTCCAACTCTGTAATCTTCCAGCCTGATCTAGCCGTCTCCCGCTCTGGATGCTGCAGCTTCTCGGTCCTGCCGACTTTGCTGCTCTGCTGTTACCCGTCCGGTTGCCAGCTCCAACTCGCGTGTAGAAAGAAATAAAAGCTCCGACCAGAACGGCATTCCTCTCGGCCACCTAAAAGAACCCCACCACAGCTGTTAAGGCATCAACCTCCCCCCAAAGCAGAAACTTCTTGGACGGTCTGTTACTGTAATCAACACTACAGAAAGTCGTCTTTGTCCAATAATTGCAGATTAACATCCAAAACCAAATAAAAACTGCAGAGGCAACTGATAGTGGAGTTCAGAAACACCAAATGACTGAAGTCTTTACATCAGTCCCAGGCTGTGAAGAGCTGCCCCGCAAGCAGAGGGGGACAGCAGACTACGGAGCAAGCTATGACACGCCCCTAATTATTCATAATTTCAAGATTAAATTAAAAATAAACGGAGAAGTTAGAAAAAATTCACCCCCCTCAGAGTTGTCATGATGGTAAACCTGAACTATCTAACCTAAAATGGTTTTTTAAACAAGACTGTAAACAATTTTATTTTTGCTTTAAAGTTGGCCTTTATAACATGGGAGTCAATGGGAATTTGCTGCTTTTTGGAGCCAGCCCCCAGCAGATGAGGGCTGAACTGCAATTTTTGCCACTTCCAGGTTGGCTTCACTTTTTGCAAGCGGAGTTTGCCTCTTGGTTGTAATGCCAAAACAAGATAAAGTACCACACTGCGACAGTTCCAGTGTGTTTTCACCTTAAATCTGCCAGACAGCTGGTCACACAAACCATCTGTCATTGAAGCATCACATCCTGAAGCCACACAGTCAGTTAACTCTTACATGAGTTGACCGGGATGTCACTACCTCGCTTCAACCCCTTTTGTCATCTTGGTCCTCTAAGAAAACCCACACTGCCTGAAGAACTCTTACTCTTGAATCCAAGTATTTTTTGAAAGGGACCATCATTTAATCAAAATGAGAAAGTTAGTGAAACATGTTGCAGAGACATCAGGTAATGTGCACATTATTTTTAGTGGCACGCAGCAACACATTCTACAGTTGAGTTTATATGGATTGGAGTTCTCCAGAAATTCTCACAGATGTTCCACCAGGTAAATTTTATTGCCAGTAAATGTTTGCTGCAACTAACTTTCTGTTCTCCTAGTATATTTTCTATGCAGGATAAAATTGCCCCAACAACTCTTTTTTTGACCTTATCTATTTCAGTGCCTTTAAATGAGCTACTGCTGCAATCTGTACTCTCCATTTTTCAGAACTTTGTTTTTCTTTCCTCAATAGAGCTACAGTAGATAGAGACAGATTTTCCTTCCATTTCTTCCCAGTGTCGAGTAGTGACTGATGCAGTTAATTGTTCTGTTGCAATTTGGCTTTACGATCTAAATTAGACAGTTTTGTATTACAATAAAAATATGATTAATCTGCACCTCATCAAATCTGAATTGGTTTAATAATTTGAAATGTGCCATAAGTAATTATTTTTGTTAATTAATTCTTTTAAAATATATTGACACAATATTTGTTGTAAATTGGCAAAGTAGAATAATATAAAAAGAAATGAAAACAGATTTAACAGCAGTTCCTCCATTTGCTGATGGGAACCGGCTTTATTTTGGTCTTGAGACCCCAAAGTTGATGGAATATTTTCTGCATTAAACATTATAAAAGAAGCCCCTCACGTACAGGTTTAGGCTGTATTTTTTGCATGGACTGACAACTGATAACCATCTCCACAGCACGATGCTGCTACCACCATTATTCAAGGTGAAGAAACAGAATTTTTGTCTCATCAGACAAAAGGACATGGACCTTGGAGTTTCAAACATTATTTTGGGACAATTACTATTCTAAACTTTTCTTTAAACAATTGCTTACCGGTAAACACATTTTAAATAAATGAAAAACTTGGGTAATTATTGTATGTACAGTCTTCTTCTTATAATAATTATACAACTACTACTACTACTAATAATAATAATAAGTATTATTATTATTATTATTATTTTATTTTTTTGTAGTAGTATCCATTTGTTTATTTAAGAAAGGATGTGTAAATTAATGAACATCCAGTACAATCATTTAATGTAAATCTCCCAGATTTAGCCATAGGCTACTTTCCATATTTATACATAACTTACCAATGTACAATACAATTAGAAAATGATATTAGTAAATCATTACATAAACCACATTTCCCTAATCATCCAGCCATAAAAATCACAAAAGGAAAGCTCAAATATCAAAAATTATAATTGATTGCATGTTTGGTTCAGTTTTCTGACATTTTTTAAAGTTTTTAAATGCACTAAGTGTCATAGAATCCCAAATTAAAAATGGGATATTGTTCCAATTTGAATAGCCCTTCACAGCAATATTATTTAGTCCCATCATGGTTCTCCTAAATGGTATGTCACAGTCTTCTCTACTCATTGCTCTTGTACTGGGCAAATGGCCCTTTGTTTAATAAATTCCTCCAAAGGTGCCAGCGTCAAAACATGGAATGATTTATAAACAACATAAGCATATAAGCCACAGAGACGTCAACTACTTCAGATTGGTCATAAGTCTCTTGATAGCTAATCTTGTCTGTCTTCTTTTTGGAATGACCAGCTTTAGGGAGATTTAGAGACGAGCAATGAATATGAATAATTTACTGGACCTTACCGACACAGACAGTTTTTTTTCTACAATCACTTGACACTCATCAAATGCACTTAGATAATCTTCTTAATACTTTTGGCATTAAATAGCCTCTGTTCAGTAAGTACAGCTACTTTGAAACACGTGAAATTTTATTCAAAGATTTAATTGTCACTATGTAGGTTATGTTTCAGTAGGGATGTACCGATACCAATTTTTTCAAACCGATAAAAAATCGATACTTGGATTTGAGTACCAATACCGATACTCACACACACACACAAAAAATCCAATGAATTGGAAGACAGGTATTTTCTTCTCTGCTTGTTACAACAAATAAATAAATAAAACAAAACTACAATTTTAAGTGAAAAATATTTTTTCGTGTGAAATCATTGCAGGGATACACATATTAAGTATTGGTTCATGGTATCGGTTATCTTTAACCGATTATCGGTTATCTTTAACCGATACAGAATAATTGAATGGTATCGGCCCTGATACCCAATACCAGTATCGGTATTGGTATCTCCCTATATTTCAGCAAATTGACATTAGCTTGACCCTGGAATGGATTGTCGACCCGTCCAGAGTGTAATCAGCCTATCACACTTGAACAATGGAGAATGGCACCATCCCCCTCGCCAGTCTGAAACGATGGATGGATGGATGGATGGATGGATGGATTATTTAGTAAAAAATATTGTTCCCCTATCATATTTAAAACTAAAATCAAATTGCATTGACCGTGACTTAATTCACAAATCAATAAAATGAAAGACATCCGAGGGGGTTAAATACGTGTAACAGGTATTGTATGAAACATAATCTTGATGGGAAAAGTAATGACTGTAAAGGAGCACTTGATTTACATAGAATAAAGTCCAAGACAGCACAAATGTGAATGTGATATCACAGATTACTATGTCATCTTTTTATCTTTGTTTATTTTTTAGACCTGACCAGAATAAAAGCAAGAGTGTTGTGTACAACATTGGAGATACAGACGAGTACGGCTCAAGAGTATAGGACCTCAAATAAAAGGATCTTCTTTGTATCTGTTATCGATTTTGTTTTAGTGAACTTGTTTTATGGGTCGGATTAGACATTTTTGCATACATGCCACTTCATATGATTAAAGTCTGCATGGAGTTACAAGAATACAGGAAGCTCCTTTCCTCTTCTTCCAGCCCCAGTGATGTGGCAGACAGAAAATGACTGGCCTCCACGCTGAATTGTTTTACACTGCGTGATTTCTGCCCAAGAGGAAGGGGGCAAAACTGTCCAAGCAAATCCCACTTAATTTGTGTGACGCAATATGGCTGGCTTCTGAAGGAGGGTGCCACGCAGAAGCTTCCGAGCAAGCGGAGTGTGGCCATAGCTGAACTGGTGAGGATCTACAGTCAAGTCAGATCAAGACATTTATTCCAAAGGGTTGTCCTGACATGGTGGAAAGCCTAACCACAGTCCAAACAATAGGGGGATGGGAGTCGGCAGACATGGCCTGAGAGGGATGGGCTGCACTATACTTCCACCAACCCTGTACTTAGAAATGCTCTCTGGATTTTATAATAAAAGGGTTCTTAGCTCCATACAAACGCAGATCCTTCCTTGTGAATAATGCTGAGGGAGAAAAAAGGCTTTTGTGTTTTCAGGCTGCATGTGGGCTGACTTTTAACCCCTGTCTGATCACAAGACTGAGTTCTCTACAAATTAAGGAGCTTTTATGCAGCATGTACAGTTGGACCCCTGATGACATGATAAATCTCTGTATTTTATTTTAGTTTTTTATAAAAGCATAGATACCCCAGAGATTAAATTTATTAAATTTAAATTTAATTTAAAAATAATAATAATAAACAGTGTGATGCAATATACTGTAGGTGATAAATGTATCAAATAAGCATTGTGCACTCTGTCTGGTGTAAAACATTATATACCCATTATCCAGTGCAGTTTTCGTCTGCATGTTGGTCCTTTTCCCAACATATCTTGCTAATATCCTGTTGCCATATTTGTCCTTTCATGATGCGTCATGACATATGTCAAGATGTATTTGTTCTTTGCAAAATGTGTGTTGTTGTCCAAAGTGGAGGTTTTCTGTAAGCCTGCACAAAGAGAAAATAATGTATGTACAAAAAATTATCAACAAAAAAATAAATCATAACGTCTTTTCAAATTAAATATGCGTTTTCACGTGATTTTTGTTCACTTAATTAAAGTTGTCACTCAGCTCTTCAAGGGAGGACTGAATACAGTTTTTTTTTCTTTTGTAATGTAAATGGTTCTTTTAGGGATGCAAACAGCAATATGTAAAAAACAAAAATTACTGATACACACAAGAAATGAAAAAAAAGTTAGTCTATTTTATGTCTCATCCATTAGACCAACCCCTTGCATTGCTTTATTTTCGAACACTGACATCTAGTGTCCAACATTCCTAAATGCAACAAGAAAATCGACTTCGTTTTACTTCCGGGTTCTGCATAAATCCTTCAAACTGACACGTCTAGCTACAATCCATGTTGTGGTTTGTTTGTTTATTTCGTGATGTACCACTTACCTGTGCTGAAAAACAGCCGCACACTATTGGAGAGAGCGGAGAAGTTTATATCTGATGTTTATTTTACAGACTGCAATTTGAGAGGACGGTAAGTTTGCTTTCATTGAACTGATCGTATTGTAAATGACTACTTAGTGTAAACCTATTTATGTATGTCAGTTTGTTTATATAGGGTACACAGACTTTTATAACAATAAGGTTTTTATAAGTTACTAAAATGTTTTCTACATTGCGTCACTTTAACGGCCACAGGCTCAGTTGTATTTTATTGGGGGTTTATTTGATGGACCAATACAAAGTCAACTAGCATGAACATTTTGCATTGATATCTTTCGTGTTGTTGGTTGTTTTTTTGTGTGCGTGTGTTTTTCTTTTGTTTGTCTTACAAAAAAAAGGAAATATGATTAGTGTGGTGTGATTTCCCCCGCATCTGACTCTATTCCTCCGACTACAAGTCTGTTGTGTTACACTTTGTCAGCTTTACACATCGACACATAGACACTTCAACAGTTTAATTTAGCAAAATAATTCATTGTTAGTTACACTAAACCAACTTCCGTTTTCCTGGTGACAATTCCCAGAGCCTGCTGCTATACCTCCAACAATGTTTTATTTTGGAGATGGTGGGCTCAGGATGTTATAAAGCATTTGTTCACATCTACCATGTTGTTTGAAATGTTCCTTTTGGTCTCAACTTGCATCTTGCTGTACATTGGCATTGTCTTGAGGGAAACTGCAAATGTGAGTCTTTATGTTTTCTCCTTTTCTGTCATGCCAGTTTAGTTGAACAGCTATGTGTTAGTCGATCTGTCCAATTCATTCATTCCTTCCCGCTTCATCTGGGGTCGGGTAGTGGGGGCAGCAGCTTCAGCAGAGAGACCCAAATTTCCCTCTACCCAGCCACTTGGTCAAGCCCCCTGGAGGAATCTCAAGGCGTTCCCAGGCCAGCCGAGAAACATAGTTCCTCCGATCTCCTCTCAGTTGGACGTAACCAAAACACCCCACCAGGGAGCCGTCCAGGAGGAATCCTGACCAGATGCCTAAGCCTCCTCGACTGGCTCTACTTGATGTGGAGGAACAGCGGCTCTACTCTGAGCCCCCTCCGGATGACACTCCAGACACCCTGCGGAGGAATCTCTTTTTAGCTGCTTATATCCGTGATCTCGTTCTTTTGGTCACGACTCAGAGTTTGTTACCATAGATGAGGGTAGGAACGTAGATCGACCAGTAAATCGAGAGCTTCGCCTCTTTACCACTACAGACCCATACAGCGCCTACATAACTGCAGACGCCCTACCAATCCGCTTATCGATCTCCCGCTCCATTTTTCTCTCATTTGTGAACAAGACTCCCAGATACTTGAACTCCTCCCCTTGAGGAAGGAACTCATCCCCGACCCGAAGAAGGCAACCTACCCTTTTCCGCCTCATACCATGGTCTCGGATTTGTAGGTGCTGATTCTCTGTCCAGTCTTTTAGCTTACTTTAGGTAACTCCTGAAGGCAATTGATTACATTATTTCATCATAGCATCTCACCTTTGACACTTGACAGTGGAGAGCCAGTCACCTCTCGGTCAGACCTGTTAACTTAACGCGGCCGGGCGATCGTGCACAAATCCCACGGCAGACTCTTATCAGCTGGTCAGCTCTCACTCTAATTGTAGGCACAGAGAAGCGTGAAGGATGAGACGGGCCAAGTCTCACCCTCAGGCCTCCCTCCCCACTTATCAGTCTGCTCGGTTTCGAAAACTCCTCGAAACCAGATAGAGCAGGGGTTTCATGGGAGTTGTCCAGCCAGAGATTCCCAAATTCCTTTCCCTTGTGAAAGTTTATCATTATACAGCAAGCAGAGGATAATATTGTGGTGCTCTCATAACATTGCAGAGTATAACATTACGATGCTTTCATAACATTACAGAACATTATAACATTATACACAGGTGACTCGAGGACACCAAAAATATTTTATCCATCAACATCACAAAGAGTAAACACTAGAGGCAAGAATCAGGTTACACGATATACAATAGTGGAGCGATGCGTTATTATGAGTAGGACTATATATTTAGATTTTCAAAACTGAATTTAACTGTAGAAAAACTATCACAGCATCCTAAACACTCCAACCTGTTTCATACATAACACATCCAGTTTTATTGCTAGATCTAGTTGATCAACTGGAATGTAAAAAGGTGAAAACAACCACCAACTAGAGGTCAATTACTACAAAAACTACTGTCATCATGAATGGTTTTATTCAAATTCAAAAAAATAAACATAATTGACACATTGCTTTTGAATATCGATCCAATATCCTGACATAGAATATTGCATTATATTGGCGTATCAGTATTTTCTTACATCCCTAGTAAACACTAAAAATGGAATGAATACTTTTGCATGTCACTGTAGGTCTGTCTAGGTAATACTGCTTTTTAATCTTTGCAGACTTTATGGGGAGTCTTGTAAACTCGACACCATCAGCTCCTTCCTGTCTCAGAGCAGAATCCCATTTTCTGAGGCCTCCATGAAGAACTTTGCACCCTATGAAGTCGGTGATACCTTTGGACCTACGTAAGTGAGCCATTCCGCAATTTCCTTCTGTTTTTATTAGTCTCTAGTCTTTTACAAACTCAAAATCGAGGAACTCACCTCAACTTGATTGCTGTTGAAGATGGTGGACTTGCTGGTTTAAAGTGTCCCTGACGATCCCTGAATCCTGGAGAGGAAAAGAGGTGCATCTCCTCTGGGAAAGTGATGGGGAGGGAATGGTTTGGAGAGATGCACAGCCAGTTCAGGTAATGTTACATCTGTCTGTTCTTTATTACATTATTTTAAACCTATAAATGCAACTGAACTAAATATTTTTTTCTTACAGGGATTGACTAAAGAGGGTGAAAAGACAAGTTATATCTTGTCTGACTGTCTCAAAGATGAAGAGCCACACAGGTCAGTGCAGGACTTAAATGTAATTTTAATAATAGTTCTGCATTTGCTTTGGCTTACTTTCTTATACCTATCTTTTAATGAAGCATCACCTTATATGTGGAAACAGCCTGTAATGGCCTTTTTGGCGCTGGTCAAGGATCCATGATTGCAGCTCCAGACCCAGACAGGATGTTTTCCGTACAGAGAGCAGAGTTGGTCATATTCAACAGGGATGTGCAGAAGCTGCTGACTGAGTTTGAGATGCTTGTTGATATTGTTAAGGTACTGTTGATTAAAACAGTTAATTGAATTAATGCATGAGTAAGGTTTTATGAGAGGAAACCTGAAATAATGCACATTTTTCAAACAGGAGCTCGGAGAGGGGGAGCAACGAGGCTACCAGGCTCTTTTCTGTGCTAATGAGATGGTGAACCTTTGTGACCCGTTTGATCCCAGGTCCTTTCCCAAAGCTCACAGTCTTGCCCACAAGTTCTTTCACCAGCGGGGTGGAGAAAGCCAGCACACAGTCCATGCAATTGGTCACTGCCACATAGATTCAGGTTTCCTTTTTTACTCATTTTATCTCGACTATAACTAGCAGTCGTCAAACAGCTACTGAAATACTGCTAAGAATATAATTTTTTTTAAACTCATACTTGAAAATGAATTTTTACACAAATTCTTACAATATTAGTCTTTACAAAATAGTAATGATGCTTTTTGAACTGGTAATTAAAGCATCACTTTATCAATCCTATCTAACCCAAAAAGTTACAAAAAAAAATCCTTTTTTTTTTGTAACTAGAAAAAGACACTCTTTCCAAGCACATCTCAAGGACATTTTTCTGCTTGTATTCAGATAGAAGCTACTACTCTGGAGCAACAGAATGTGAGAGAATTTTCCCCTAGAAGATTATAGGGTCGTTTACCGCCACGGTGATTTTACAACTCAAGATAACTTTTCATTATTGCAGTGCAAGGCTTTTCCTCACATCATTTTTCCTAAATCATTTAACATTGCCATGTTCTGCAGCACTGAAATATAATTTTTCCTTTGCTGCACAGGAAACAGCCCACAATTCTTTTGTGTTACTTATAATTTTGTCACTTATGTAATTTTCAATTGATATGATTGTTGAGATCACCAGTAGTAATTGGGATCACTATTATTATTATCTTGATAATCTTTATTATAAGTTATTTTCATTCCTTTTGTACAGGAAATGCTAGCCATTTCCCTTCGGTTCAGTTCTTTATGCTAATCTAAAGCGAACAGACTGCTGCCAGTTTAGGAGAAAGATTGACAAATTTAATTTAATTGCTTTTTCTCACTTATCTACTCTGTGGAAGATTACTAAATTTCACTTAGGGGTTGAGTATCCTTTTAAATAAAACTTTGATGTTTCAAAACTCTTGTCTTGAAAAAAAATTGGCACCCGCACCACCATAATTTATTATATTTCCCTTGCATAAAAATCCATTAAATTTTCATCAAGTAAGTTTAATACTTCTGCCTATTTGTCCATAGCCTGGCTGTGGCCGTACGAGGAGACTATTCGCAAATGTGGCCGAAGCTGGGTGACGGCCGTCAGTTTAATGGAGAAGAACCCAGACTTTGTCTTCACTTGCTCTCAGGTTGTTGCATTGTAACATAATATATTTACAAAATGTCTTGAATTTCTTTTCTTTTCTTTCAATTTTCCAACCTTTTCTTTGACTCAGGCCCAGCAGTTTCAGTGGGTGAAGAGCTGGTATCCAGGTCTTTTCTCCAAGATTCAGGATTACGTGAAGAAAGGCCAGTTCATTCCAGTGGGAGGAACATGGGTGGAAATGGTAAGCCTAATGTAAAGGGGGTGTCTTCTTTTTTTACCATTTTACTTTTACTGCTGCGTTCAGGCTTGTAGAGCACAATAGTTACATAGTTTACCCATTCAATATTTTTTTTTAAAAGTTTGTTTATTTCAGTAACTCTCTTACCTGAGTGAAACTCATACAGATTAATGATACACAGATTGAGGTTTTAAAGCCTTATCTTCTGTTAATTATGATTTCCCTCGTATAGCTAACATCTAAGATTGGAATACTGTATTACATCACGCCAATGAAAAAAACAAATTTTAATACAGCAATGTGCGCCCAATAAAAAGTATGTTCAGTATCTGCTAAACGTTTGTTGTATTCAAATGGTAAAGTAAGCATTGCCTTACCTGAAAAACATAAAGGTTGGATCTGGAACATGAGCATGATGCCGACATCTAGTTTGTCTAGGTTGTAGTTACAACAATAAAAACATCATGCCAGCTGTTGGGTTGCCTGGTTCGCTGCCTATGCGCCCAGTAACCAGCCTGAAATGTGTCCAGTGTGGAAAGTATTTTAGAGGAGTTTAACCGACAGCTAACGTTAGAGAAGCTAGCTAGTGAGTTAGCTTACCGATCCAGGAGGAAATTGCAGTTCCCGTGTGTGCTTGATGCCGTGAAAACGTTTTATGTGGGTCCATCTAGTGTAGGCTTCACCTTAAACTACTCTAGGTTCTGTTCTTCTGCGGTCACTCCTCTCCTGAGACGGATAACAATATCTCTTGGGCTCTAAAGCAGCTGCTTGACTTACCATTACCAGCCGAGCTGGTCCATATTGTCGGATCATAGAGACCGTATCTGTCAACCCACAAACCGCAGCCTCTACTGGCTGATAGATGTAAACATAACGACATTGTCATGCCAGATTTTAAATGTACATTTTGTTATATTTTAATTCAAATATAATTTTTTAAGGAGATGTTTTACCTTCATTCTGCACCCGTCTAAAAGCCCTGTGAATTTATTATTTCCTTTTAAATGTATCTTTTTATTTAAAAAAAATCCATATATAAGCTTAAATACTTAAACAACTGCAGTCACCTCCTTGGTCTGGTTGTTTAATTAGCTTTAGTTACAGCTGTGGCATAATCTGTGTTCCCTCTTCCATAAGTTATGGTTTTTACATCCTTTAAAATCAAAGATTTGAGTATTTTATTATCCTGGGGCAAACAGTGTTTCCAAAAAAAAAGAGGAGATACTGTTCCTCCCTCCCTCTGTTTAACTTCATAGAGCATGCATGCATTTATTTAGATTTTATATGTTCATGGTTTTCAGGTTTTCTTGCTCTATAATATGATATATGACCTTTAATTAAGGTGCAGTAACAATTACATATTTGCCTTGAAGGACGGCAATCTGCCTTCGGGTGAGTCCATGGTTCGGCAGTTCCTGGAGGGCCAGCGCTTCTTTAATCAGGAGTTTGGCATGTATTGCAAAGAGGTGGGATTCTTTAAAAAAATATCAACAAAACTTAATAGGATCTCAGCTCAGCATGCTACCTACTATTAATACTATTATTTAAATGTAATGTCTTTTGAATGCTCTGCAGTTTTGGCTTCCAGATACGTTTGGCTACTCCGCCCAGCTTCCCCAAATCATGCAAGGATGTGGCATTTCCAATTTTCTGACCCAGAAGTTAAGCTGGAATTTGGTCAACACCTTTCCTGTAAGTACTTTGCATGTATTTCTTGAAGAAAAAAGAAGATAAAAAAACATTATACTTTTTAAAATATCGTCACATTTCTTATAATTTCTAATATCTATTTTTCAAAGCACAACACGTTTTTCTGGGAGGGTCTGGATGGCTCCAAAGTTTTAACTCACTTCCCACCAGGAAACTCCTATGAAATGAAGGGAAAGATTGAAGATGTGAGTGTACAATATAGTGTGTGTATATATATATATATATATATATATATATATATAAGACCTCTAACTTTCCTCTGTTCCTTCCTACACATAAAGCTGGTGAACACCGTGAAGAATAACAAAGATAAAGGACGAGCCAATCACAGTGCGGCGTTGTTTGGCTTTGGTGATGGCGGGGGTGGCCCCACACAGCTGATGCTGGACAGGCTTGACCTTGTCCGGGACACAGATGGACTTCCCAAGTAAGCTCCGATCTTTCACTTGAAATCATCACCATTAGTAACAACTGAGACCAACCCAAAGAGGAAATACTTCCCACCCATTGTTTATTTTTAGAATTAAGTAAGTGTATTATATAATGTCTGGTATCGTGTTTTAAAGGGGCGGTTTACTCGTGGTTAAGTTCATAGGAATATAAACCGTGTCTGTTGTCATTTTGTATTGTGGTGAATGCGGCCATGCTTAGTAAGAAGAAAAATAAATAAAAGATTTTCAATTTGAAACTATATTACTCACTTCCATGCCCTGTTACGGGGTTTTCTCAGGGTCCAGATGTCGAGTCCTGCAAAGCTTTTCTCACAGCTTCAGGCTGATTCAGGTCTACTGTGCACTTGGACGGGAGAGCTCTTCCTGGAGCTTCACAATGGCACCTACACCACCCAGGCACAGGTAGAGTCAGAACTGAGGCTGCATCCAAAGCGAAGGTTGAGTTGTTGGTTTTAGGTTCAACAAAAGTTCCAGATAAGGAAACCATTTACATGCTGTTCTGTGTGTATTATTCTAAATCAGTCTTGTAAAAGCCCTCCAAGAGGTTAAATACCACACCAGTTAGTTGGACCAGTCCCAGCCTCGTCAGCCGCGAGCATGAACTGATGAAGCCTCTTGGATAAGAGGTGAAACGTCTTCTAAGACAAATTACCAAGTCCAGTTGCGTTCGATTGAAATTTCATTGAGATAACCATGACCTGGATGAATGAGAATATTCACAGGATTATTCTAAAGCCTAGTTTATACTACTCCGTTTTGATGGAGACGGATTATATTTCTCCGACAGCAAATTTGCATGCAGACGTATTGACGGAGACATTTTTCCTTCATGCTTCTCTGTTTCTTTCTCTCCGTTCTTCAGTGTTTCAAAGCGATTCTCAATTTTGCGCTTGTGCAGACTACCCAGGCAACAGTTGCTACTGCTGGCACTGACCGAACTCGGGATTTGCAGAGCAGCACGCATACACAAATATGGCTGTATAAAAACAACACATACAGACAACTGATTTAATATAGAGCGTGATTTGATATAGTAATTAAAGCAGGGCAGGTAGAGGAGGAGTGGAGTGAGCGACCAGAAATCGCCTCAAATATTGAACGTCATATCATTGTCCGCAGGAGGCCGTTGTTCGAAGCACAACCTCAGACAGACCTCATTTTGGAAGTGCAGATAGATTCCTCGACCGACTGGTCAGCCTCCATTACCCAAAGATGGAGCAGTTCAGCTCCTTGCAACGCATTCACGCCTTATCAATCTGCACCGTGTGATAGCACGATTTGGATTCTCTGTTTATTTTTTTTCAGATTTAAAAGAAACGAATATCATATCATTTAAATAATGTAGAAAAATTCTTGGAAAAAAATTGTATTGTTACCAGACTTTTTTTTTTTTAAACACCAAAACTGCAGCGTGACCTGGTTTAGCTATCTTAATAAAAATGTTTGAGCATTAAGACCGTTTGTTGCTAGATCTGTGCAATAAGTTGCAGATAGATGGATTGCGTAGAATTAACATGACATAAATATGAAAAGGATTTGAATAGACTGTACTGATGTCACCGTTGGGATATTCGCAGCACACGTATGAAAATGCCAAAAATAAACAATTGCTACGCATAATGCGCCACAAAGACTGGTGCCCATCCAGAAAAAAAACAAAAAGAGAGTTTTCCGTTCACTGGGTCGATAAAGTTTGGTTGCATTCACATCTGATTTGCTCCACAACAGGGTTCGTTTGGAATCGCTCGGGGACGAGCTCTTCAAGTGAGTATGGGTTCGCTTGTTTGTATTCACACCTTAGCAAAAGGTCCAGACCAAGGGAGGAAACAAATTAGAGTTTTTTTTTTTAAACGAACTAAACGAGGCTGGTGTGAATACGACCTGAGAGTAGTCTCTGAGCCCAAACCTAAAGATGTTTATCTGAGTCTAAAGAACATGATCCTGCAGATTTTAAAATACAGATTTATTTTAAACATTTAATAATGCAAAACTAAAAATTCTATATTTATATTGTTCTTGGCCTGAGATATAATAATTATATGAATAGTAATAAAATTACCCAATTAAAGTTGTCAAACACGTTGTTTGACGAACTGGAGGTGTCCCTATTTATCAATCTCTCAAATGTTCCTAATGGAGAGCTCCTGTTTCATGAGTCGTTACATTGAGCAATACATTGAGAGGTTTTCCTGCCCAAGTAACAGGAATTCCTTCCAAATCGAGAGAGGGGATTTTTAAATGGTTTTTAAATGTTGCCAGATTCTCTATTGGGTTTACGTCTGTCAAAAAACCATTATGGTTTTCTTCTAACAAAACAATGATATCCGGATTCACACATTTTACTTGATTTAAAGTATCTGTTTTTAATCTTAAACACTCTAGTCAAATAGTATTACAGACTTAAAAATGTAGTTGATTGGAGTCTAGATTAAAAAAAAAATCTGTGAAACAGTCCTTTATCACAACACTGCATTTAAAGCCAGGTTTGCTTCTGCTTTAACAATTTGACACTGACTTATACTTGGTACTCAGATACCAATTCTGAGGACCACGCTGCCAGACAGGACATGTTAAATAAAAAAAAAAAATTGACACTGACACTTTGATTATTAAACTATGATTGACAAAATGACAAACTTTAGGTTGTTTTTATTTTCTGCAGATTAAACGTGAGAACCGCCAGTGTGAGGCTCTGCTTCATGATGTCGAGGCGGCCAGCAGCTTGGCTCTCTGCCGAAATAAGATGTTTGTGTATCGTGCAGAAAAACTGCAGCACCTCTGGAGGTTTCAGTATAGCTTTAGATTCAGTCGGAAGTATGATAAAACACCTTTTTTTTATGTTTTATTTTTGTCTCTCTTTTCCTCTCTCTGGCAGGTTGCTTCTTCTAAACCAGTTCCATGATGTAATTCCTGGCAGCTGCATAGGGATGGTCGTGGAAGATGCCATTAATTATTATAAAGGTAGAATGTTTAGGACAGTTTTGTGTTTGAATTTGATCTGCATTGTGGGTATAATGTATCTATATCCTTTTTAAGATATCAGAAATGATGGTGGTGTACTTCTGCAAGAGGCATTCGAAGCCTTGGAGCCAAAAGGCAGCTCTCCTGGTGTGTTTAACTCCCTGCCCTGGGAGCGATGTGAAGTCATGCAGATTACAGATGGCACTGACAAACCCGAGCTAGGTAAGACTAATATTCAGGATATTTAAAATTTTTAGGCATAAAGATAACATCTGCTGCCCTGTGGTCCGCCAGCTCTGGTGAGGGCTCCAAGTGTGGGTTTGACTCCTGTCAAAGAGACACAGCCTTCGACTCCAGTCTCTGTCACTCCTCAGGTAATTTCCACTAAGAAATGTATATCTGCATCGTTAACATTTTATATTTCGAGCATGAGTCCTGCATATGTTCTCAGGCTGATGGCTCGGTCCTTATGGAGAATGGGATTTTACGCGCGGTCATCAGCAAAGATGGTATACTGGCGTCTCTGTGTTTAATCAGCGCAAACAGGTAAAGGTAGACCTCATATAGGCTCTTCTTTGTCAAATGTTTGCACATCTAATAGCCTCTGATTATTTCAGAGAGACCATCTCTGATGGCTGTTCAGGAAACCAGTTTGTCATATTTGATGACGTCCCCCTCTACTGGGATGCTTGGGATGTGATGGATTACCACCTTCAGACAAGGTCTCATCCCAGTTACTTCAATACAAGCGTAACAGGAATGTGTATGGAAAATTTATGAAACAAAATCTAAAACACAAATTTATCAGGAAGCCAATACTGGAGGTGGTACAGCCTGTCCGGGTGGTGTCCTCAGGTGGGGTCAGAGGCAGTGTCAGCTTCACCCTTAGGATCAGCTGTAAAAGCACCGTCTCACAGGAGATCATCATGGATGCCATGTGTCCCTACATCAAGTTCAACACAAAGGTCCTCCGAAATCTGACGCAGCTTTTGTTTCTTTTTTAAAGACTCTACCTGTACAACTAAAGAAATGCGCATCTGTCATTTCAGGTTCAGTGGGCAGAGTCACACAAGTTTCTCAAAGTTGAGTTTCCAGTGCGAGTCCGAAGCCCGAATGCAACGTATGAGATTCAGTTTGGTCATCTGCAGAGACCCACACACTGGAACACATCATGGGACTGGGCCAGGTTTGAGGTACGACTATAAAGTGTGACTCCTCATTTCTTGTTTAGTTATTAACAGCTTTGCTTTTTATTTTGCTTTCCGACTAAGGTTTGGGGTCACAAATGGGCCGACCTGTCGGAGCACAACTTTGGAGTGGCACTTCTGAATGACTCAAAATATGGATATTCCATTCACAAAAACACTATGACCTTGTCCCTGTGAGGTTTCCTGTTCTTGTTAAGCATCACAGCATCAGCAGAAACTAAAGGAAAAGGTTTAATTGTTATAAATCCTGTTTCCTTAGACTGAGAGCACCAAAGGCCCCAGACACTACAGCCGACATGGGAAGTCATCAGTTCACATACGCCATCATGCCCCACTCAGGTTGGTTTGGTTTATTTCCAATGTATTTTGCCACAAACCAGACTCATTGAACACACATCTGTACGTCTCACAGGATCCTTCCAGGATGCTTCTGTTATTCAGTGTGCCTACAACCTCAACTACCCGCTGAGGCCCATCCAGTGCCGGCCCGACTCTGAACCCTGGAGTGCGTTCTCCCTCAGCCCATTAGCAGTCATCCTCGAGACCATTAAGCGGGTATTACATTACAAGCCAAGCTAGATTCTGAAGAGAAATTGAAATGTGATGCAGTATCTGGTGAAAATGTTGACGTCTCTTTCTCTTTGACCTTTTCAGTTTAACACAGTACAACCACAAACTTTGTACTTCATTGAGATCTTATGTTATAGACCCACACAAAGTAGTGAATAATACTCAATAGGAAGGAGAATGAAAAAAAGATTTTTAAATTATCGTATAAAAAGTTTGCCACGGATTTGAGTTCGGCCCGCTTTACTTTCAACTCTTCCAAATAAAATATAGTGCAACAACCCAAGCTAACTCAGCAAACCACGTTGATCACCACATTCCCAAAGTGATATATGGTGGGAGCAGCATCATGATGTTGGGATGATCTCCCTCGACAAAAAAAAAAACAGGGAGCTGGTTAGAGTGGATGAGAAGATGGATGGACCTGAATACAGAACAATCCTAGAAGAAAAGCTGTTGGAATCTTTTAAAGGTTAACCATCCAACAATACAAAGTATTCAACCAGCACTACAGTACTTCAGATTCATGTTTTTCAAACTATGGTATAATACTACTGGTGGTACTACTGGGTTGCCTTTTGTAGTATCCAGAATACATTTTATAGACTAATAGTTATGTAGAGCCTGCAGCAGCAAAACTATTTTAGGGCAGTAAAGACTTTTCTCTAATCCCAGTCATGCCACAATGTATTCCAGTTACAAATAAAGCTGAAGCTGTACAAATACATTTGACTGTATCAGTGCTTTTTCCTTTATCAGGTAGAGGACGGAAACGGGAACCTTGTGGTGCGTCTCTATGAGTCCCATGGAAGCAGCGTTACTGCAACTCTGCGCAGCACCCTTCCAGTGAAGGAAGCCTGGCAGTAAGTTCTTCTAACTTTAGATTTTTTATGGTCCTCAATTCTGTTTTGACATTATTCTCTAAGAACAATACAATTTCTTTCAGTTGCGATTTCTTGGAGAAACAAGACCCCACCTGGCCTGCACTCATCACGTCTGAGGGAATCTCTCTGAACTTCAAACCCTTTCAGATTGTGACACTTCTGCTCAGCTTTTGATTTATTCCAGCATTTTTTTAAATATATACAAATATTTGTTGTAAATTTATTGGATGTGATCACTTTGCAAAAAAAAAAAAAAAAATTCAAAGAAATATTCGTAAATACAAAAGTTTTATTTAAAAAATATTTGGAAATATAAAATTCTCGATAGATTGCTCTGGTTGCATGATTATTTGCTGGTTTTTCTGGTCGTTCTCCCACTTCGTCTCAATCCTGCAACAACAAGCATGGCAAGCAATATTCAGGCTTTCATAATTTGACAAAAATCAAATTTATAAATTTTATATAATCCCAAGTGTTTACCTGCAGCAGGTTCTTCAATGCTATTTTTTTTCCTACGTGCACCTGTTCTCGCTTCATTCTGAATTGTTGCTTCCTGTTTCTTTTCAGACTTTCCTCTCTTCGGTACGGCTTCCTTCGGATGTTTAGTTTTTACTATTTTTGGCGTTTCCTTTTTGACTCCCCCTTTCTTTGTTGCGCTCTCTTTCACACTTTTGGCCACCTGAACAAATAAAACTATTGTTAGTTAAATCTACACAGTTAAAATTTTGTCCAGTTAGTGACTTTTTACCTTTTTCTTGTCTGTGTAATCATGGTCATCGTCTTTCTTTGCCCTCTTTTTTGCCTTAGGTGATTTTGATTCTTCAGGCAAAAAAAAAAGTCCAGTTAAGTCAGATTCTTATGAACAATTCAGAAAATCACAGGATCATTACTCTTGGGGAAAGTTTAACTACTAGCTTTACTTTGCGGCAAAATATGTTACCAGGGAAATGCTCCTAAAGTGTTTTATTTTGATTACTCTACATTCTGACATCGTAAAATGCACCTCAAAAGAAAAAGCTGAATAAGGTAATTGCAGGATGTCTTCTATAATACAATAACAAACATAAAACATTGTTTTTAGTATTTTGTTGCTCTTTCTCTGGCTTTTAATAGCAGTGTATTTTCTCCTAAGCAAAGACTTTTAAAAATCAAAAAGGAATTCTTCCAACTGCAACATAACATTGTTGTGTTGCAGAAAACAAATAACCTTTGCAGGATAGAGCCTTGCTATGCACTTGTTTTACCTTAATTTCAGCTCAAATTTTAAATCGGACCGACACCCTTTTAGCTGTTCAAGTCGGAGAGTAAATTTGAGATTCCTGAAGAAAAGTTGATGATCTTTGTTCTCAGTAAGTAGTAACAGCTACAAACCTGAAACAATCCTGAAAGAGGAGCATTTTGAAATTAATTTATTTTAAAATTTCAGTAATTAATGTTAGTAATTTACTTGATAGCTTATAGCTAAACAAATACTGAAATATTATATTATGGCCAATACATTTATTGGGTAGACTGGTGATTTGCGACCCCCTGCAAAAAAAAAGGGTAAACCACAAAGACAACTGGCTTTTCAAGTGCATGGAAAGGAAGTGGGGGAGAAATTGAGCTCGGGCAGACAAGAGGGGAAGGAAGACTCGAAGCTTAGACTGCTGCTGGCAGTCTAACTAACACCTGGGAATTACTGCACACGGCCACTTCTTAGCCAAAAACATCCGATGTGAAACATGACTGCATTGCTCAAGTGAATGTAGATATCCCCTGATATCAAGATCCCAGATTCTGGAAGAAAGGTGAAGAGTACTGGAATCCAAGCTACTTTAGGTATGCTGTGAAGCACAGCACTTCTTTAACAACTCAGCAAGGTCACATGCAGACTGTCGCCATTCAACACCTCGTTGATCCAATAATTCAGGGAAAGGGAGCCCTGACCAATACTGAGTACATAAATTAGACAGTACATTAACACATTAACATACTGTAAAACAGGCCGACATTTCTGTAATAATAATGTCCTTTTGTGGTTTTAGCCATATGTACTATTATAATAATCAAGGTAAGTGAATTTAGTAGTTTTTTAGCTGTAAGTCAAATGACTGAACTTTTCTGTAACTAGATTTTTCTGTTTTAAAAACTTCTCAGGTTCGTGTGTAAACGCATTAAATTGTGGACACAAATGCAATTGTGAATTTCCCTTCTTAAGGTGTTTTATAATCCTTCCCAACATTTCAACTCAAATCTCTCGTATGAGGGCCATGTTTCTGGTCACTCAAATAGTACTCTTGTATCTGAATTGAATAAGACAGGAGCAGCTGGTAGAATTGCAATTAAAATATTTTCTATATTCTCATTTAGAGATACAAATGCCCCCCTCCATACTTGATCCGACAGGAAAGAGTTTAATAATAACAATGCCATTTAATTTGTACGTTTTTTGTTTTTTTTTGGGCCTAGTGGAAGGTGTTTTAGTTACCTTTGGGTGCCATGGGTCCTGAGTCTCCCTGTAACAGATCAGAATCTTTACTTTTCACTCTAAGAAGAAGCTTCATTCTAAAAATACACATTAATTGTCCAATTTACTCACTTTAAACCACATTGTTCTGCCATTGTGGTCCCGAACTGATTTCATTCCATCCACATAATAACACTGCAGCCATGCCTGAAAGGCAGAGTAGTCCACCTTCTCAGGGTCATAGCCCTTACCACCTGTTAAGGAAAATATGTCAAGAGTTTTGACTTGGGGTTTTAAGGGAGGAACTGGATAGGAAATGAACATGAACCCACCTAAGCTGACCACTTCCAGGGGAACTGTATGACAAAGTCTGAGCAGGTCACCCTTCTCTTGTTTTATCCCTTTCTTTATAGCTTTATCCAAAGTCTTTAGACAATATTAAAGATAATGTTAGAACAAACAATGCATACATTTCTGGTGAAAACAAATATGAGCCCCATTCTCTTTTTCACCTTTGCGTTTGTGAATTCATTTTTCAAAGGTTTCCTGTTCTCAAATCCATCCTCCAACTCAAGGCCTTCCAGAGCGTCTCGTGCACACACAAATGGTGGGATGTTCAGCCTAAGATGGAAGCAAATACAATACTGCAGTTGTTTCACAAAACAAAAAGTTTCAAAGATTTATACCTAGAAGACGTCCTCCTCTCCAGACAGAGATAAAGTGCCATTCATATCTCATGTGTAGGAGACCAACCTTAAGACTTGTGAGAAACTGAGAATGCATGCTTTGTTTCGTCTGTTTTTCAACAATGAACAAGGCCATCCTGTTTCTTCCAGTAAGAAGCTTGGAAGAAAGGAGCCTTTCAGGATGGAAAACGCTTTCATTGACATAATTAATCCTCACTAACCTGACTGACTGCTTCCGGACAATCCATCTAAAAGTTACAATGGTACTGTATCTATTACGATGTCTAAACCGTGGAATACTGTAATAAAGACGAGATACTGATTTATTTAGGTAACTTGACTGTTTTGTGAGGGTTTGAAGCTAAATAAAAACAATAAGTAATCTCCACTAATGAATGGAAATGTAATCTGCAGCTGCTTTGAAGTCAGAGGGTTTTTGTTGTCCTACGTGTGCACTGCAAAAAAACTAGATCAATTTAATTTAAAAATTTGAAACACGTTAGATAAATTAGGTACATGTGTGTATTAGAATTCATTATTTTTGATGATTACAGGTTTCAGCTGAGGAAAAATATGATTTCAATTACTTAGAGAATCGCAAAATTATTTTGACAATTTTTGTCGAACAATATCATTGACTTGCTTAAATGTGTGTCCATGAACAATAAAGAATATCTACTTGATACTTGGTAGGTCCCCCTTTTGCATTAATTACTAAAGATGAACACTTATATGGAACTAGAGTTGGGACTTATGTATTGTGACTTGTATCTGCTTATTTGTAACTTGTACACATGTTCTACATACATAATACAAGTACAAATCAGAAAATACAAGTACAAATCAAAGATACAAGTACAAATCAGAGAACATAAGTCACTAAATACAAGTACAAATCAAAAATACAAGTACAAATCAGAAAATACAAGTAAAAATCAAAGATACAAGTACAAATCGGAAACACAAAACAAATCAGACACAAATACAAATCAGAAACACAAGTACAAATCAGAAACACAAGTACAAATCACGCTACTCCCAGAACCAATCAGATTTCTCGATTCCCTAACCAATCACGGAGATAGGAGGGCGGCGTTCTTCTGTGTTCACAACCAAACTTGACTCTTGGAAAAGTGCAGCCGAAGTCCCGTCTATCATCACCACACAAAGTTCTCTGAGGTGAGTCGGTTTGTCATTATCAAACTTTCTCTCTGAAGATTGAAAGACATGTGTCTGCTATTAACTAATTTCGCTAAGGATAACTTGTAGAGGACTTATTGCCTTCAGCTAGTAAAATTGTCAGCTAACAATTAGCAACAGCCTTTAATAAACTAGCCCCTTCATTTGTCTCTGAAGTGGGAGCATAAGTCTCTGTAACACCAAATGTCTTTTCAAATCTTACATTGTGTTAGCACTTTTAATTTAAGACGTTTTTATGATAAACCGCTGCGTTTGTGTTCTGCAGCCGCTCCTCCTGCCATCTGCCGAGACTGAGTGGATAAATGAACCAACTTCGGCTGCACTTTTCCAAGAGTCAAGTTTGGTTGTGAACACAGAAGAACATTGCCCTCCTCTCTCTGTGATTGGTTAGGGAATTGAGAAATCTGATTGGTTCTGGGAGTAGTGTGATTTGTACTTCTGTTTCTGATTTGTACTTGTGTTTCTGATTTGTATTTGTGTCTCATTTGTACTTGTGTTTCCGATTTGTACTTGTATCTTTGTACTTGTATTTTCTGATTTGTACTTGTATTTTTGATCTGTACTTGTATTTCGTGACTTGTATTCCCTGATTTGTACTTGTATCTTTGATTTGTACTTGTATTATTAAATGAATCCGTACTTGTATTTTTCAAAACATGTGTACAAGTTACAAATAAGCAGATACAAGTCACAATACATATGTCCCAACTCTAGTTCCATACACTTAAAGGTTGGATATGGAACATGAGCATGATAGCGACATCTAGGTTATTTAGGTTGTGGTTACAACAATAAAAGCATAATTCCAAGTGTTGGGTTGCCTGGTTTGCTGCCGATACGTCCAGTGAGGAATGTATTTTAGAGGAGTTTACTGACAACTAACGTTAGCAAGTGAGTTAGCTTACCAATCCAGGAGGAAAGTTTCCATTCCCATGAAAATGTTTTATGTGGGTCCATCTAGTGTAGGCTTCACCTAAAACTACTCCAGTTTCTGGAGAATGTTGACTGTATCTGTCAACCCACAAACCGCAGCCGCTACTGACTGGTGGACGTAAACATAACTTGCATTGTCGTGCCTGTTTTAAATGTACATTTTATTATATTTTAATTTAGGTATAATTTTTTTAAGGAGATGATATACTTTCATTCTGAACCCCTCTTATTGTCCCATGGATGTATTTTCTTTTATGTAGCTTTTTATGAAAATGTTCCATGTTCAACCTTTAAACCTTGGTAAATATTACAGGATTGTTGTTAAAGGGCTTTATCTTACAATCTGGATCTGTGAAAATGGTGCTTTAGTAATACATTAAAGTTCTGACTAACTGCAGTTCCAGCTTAAATGTGTGGAATATGTCATGTTATTTTCATACATGTTCATCACCTGTACAGGATTTCAGCTCTCAGGTAGTTCCCAATACCGTTGAAGTACTTTTGATTAAGTAGGACTTCACAAATCGGCCGATCAAAAGCCCTATCACTCAGGTGAGACAAGACATTCTCCCTGCAAAGATAATGGCAAAGATCAATGTGACTGCTAAATTTGGGGTAAGCTGAAGGCCACTGACATTCTTAGGATTACAAACCTGAAGCTTTTGTACTCAAACATGATGCAAGGCCCCCTGTCAGGCTGCCAGGTTCCGTTGGGCTGCCAGCTGCCAAACCTGCGCGTGTCCACAAAGCTCAGCACTCTGCGCGGCTTCTCCTTGGTGTAAAAACGGAGATGAGCGTGTTTAGGAATTTCGTCTTCTGAGGTAAAGCGGAAATAACCCGACATCCCAAAGCGAAAAACTATGTCCATGGGTCCATCTGCTTGTCCGCCCTTTAGTTGTCGTTTCCCATCATCATCACTTTTCAAGGGCGTCAATGTGAGCTTGACTTCCTTCCCTCTGGAAGCGGCTGTGATGCGGTATGACTTACAGGTGAAGGCTACGTCTGGACTTTTGCTGACTTCAGATTTTACAACTGGCCCACTAAAGACAACTCCATCACACATCTTGTTGACATACAGACTGGCCAAGTGGAGTTCAGGACCCTCAGGCATTTTGATGGAACAAATAAAGACGTGCTGCAGAGAAAGAGAATTGGACATTAGAAGAGTGCCTCCCAACATTATTCATTAAACATGTTTAAACTTTTTCATGTCATAAACAGAAAGTGGGAAGGCCGTGACTTAGATAGTAGTAGTTCATACTGTAACCGCTGGGTTGCCCGTTTGAACCCCTGGTATGTCCATTTCAGTCATTGTTTCCTTGGGCAAGACACGTCATCCTACTTGCCAGCTGGTGATGGTCAGAGGGCGTTGTTGTGTTGTGTGTATGCCAGTAACGCCTCTGTCAGCGTGCCACAGGGCAGCTATGACTACAATCTAGTTCACCACCAGTGTGTGACTGTGTGCGTGAATGACTGTAAAGTGCTTTGAGATCCTCTGATCCATTTACCATTTTTACCAGCATCAATGCATTTTATTGGTATTTTATGTCACGTACTAACACAAATAAGTGCATACTTATGAGGTGACAAAAAATGTGATTTCCCCCCCTTTTTGTCCTTTGAGGTCTTTCTCTACAAACTTTTGACATCTGGAGACTGAAAATGTTGTCAATTCTTCTCTGTAAAATTCTTAGTCATATTATGTAGAGTGTTTCTCAACTCTCCATTTTTAAATCTTGCCGTTAGATACCTCCACCAAGGAGGTTATGTATTTGTCAGTGTTTGTAGGTATGTCTGTCTGTTAACATAAATTAATAGTTATTGATGGATTTTCATGGAATTTTCAGGAAATGTCCACTGTCGGACCATGAAAAAGTGATTTAGTCAAGTTAAACTTTGTTAGTTTTCCCAAAACTCGAGTTACCATGACAGATCATTAGGTACGGCATGGAAAATTATTCAATTTCATCTAATCGGTCAAAAGAACATTTTTTTGAAATATAATTCATTATTGTCTGCAAATAATATGTCACTGTTGATTATCTGGCTGTCTAGTGACCGGTACAGCAAACATGTCATATTCTTCCATATCAGCAGGTGGCAGCAGGTAGATAAATACCTTGTATTTTAAGACAATAGAATTACCACAGAAAATCCTTCCTGCTTACAGCCATAATGGTCTACACCTCCTTAAAGAATTAACTTATTTGCATGGGCTACGACAACACTTAATTTCCCTTAAGAATAAATTAAGTATTTTTTAATTGAATTAAATTTAAATGTGACAGGTTAAAGTGGCAGTATGGCTAGTGAAACTAAGGTGACAGTGATGGAGAAGTTTTACAAAAGGAAAACTGTAAACTCCAAACTGGGGACTGGACAAAATTCGGACCCAGATGTAGGCCCTAGTATGAAAGGAGGTCAAAAGAAATGAAATAGTGACCTCGCGCAAAGTCCCGTGGCATTACAGTGAAAGTTAGATTTCATTTCGATTTACTTTCACCGGGGATGCCACAACGTCAACTCTGTAGTGCCTGGAATGTGGTGAAAAGCTAGCCAAGAGTGCTATGGCCCCAAATAGGCTTAAACTTAGTTGGTGGAGAGCCTTGTGATTTTTATCAATAAAAAAAAAGTACCTTGGCTGAAAAACACCATTCTATTGTAGCTCTGGCTGTATGTTTAGGGTCATAGCTACGTTTACACGGAGACAAGTTTTTGGATTCAATGCCTGAGCAGAATAAAAATGGTTAATGTAAACACGACATTCAGATTGCTCTGACTCGATTACAACTATTCTGACCAAAATTTAATTCCAGTTGAGAAGGGTCGGTTTTGCCGATAGTTTATCTGATCATGGTGCATACAAAATATGGTGGCCTAAAAAAATAAAGGTGATTGGTTCAAGTTTCATTTTGTACATAACAATGAAGGCCGGTCGATATAAAACTGTGACCAGAAAAAAATAAAAGCACACTCTGCAGAACATTGTACTGCTGCACTTTCAATGCACACAGCCATATTTGTTTACAGCGGAAGTCTGCTACCCCTTTTTCTACGTCAGTTTCTGGTATTTTAGATAGTTCTGCGTACTTCTGCGCATGTCAAAATTATTCATTCCGCTTTCATAATCTCATTTGTCCGGGCCAAAGTAGACAGTCAAATTTGAATCCGAACTATGATCAGATTAAAGACATTTTGCACGTGTCCTGGAAGGGGAGCATCAGCCCAAGTAAAAAAAATTTTTGAGACTAGCATTTGTTCTTCCATGTTTTCCAAGTATTTTTTTTTACCATCCATCCTACGACCAAATCTGGCCAGCTTCTCTGTACCTGCAGCAGAAAAGCATCCCTACAGCATGATGCTGCCTCAACCATGTGTTACAGTAAGGATGGTGTGTTGAGAGTGTGCAGTTACAAATTGCAACACGTCAAATTTGCATATAGGCTAAAAAGTTATGTTATATTCTTCTGGTTTTCTAACAACAGTGGCTTTATTACTGACACTCTTCAATAAAGCCCTTTTTTATTATTAACTGTTCTGTCAGTAGGCCTACATTTTTCAAATGAGTTATTAGCATTGGCTACTTCTCTAATTAATGCTTTACAGTACTCCAAATGAGATCCATTGTTTGGATATCACTTGATAAACTTTCCACAATTTCAACTCTGATCTACCTGCTCTAGTTTTTGGCCTTCATGATTCTGTTTGCTCAATTGTGTCCATCAAACCTCTGAGCCCTGAACAGCTGGAGACATATTACAAAGAGGCGACCTCTTTAAAACAAAAACAAAACATCAGGTGATATCTAAATGCAACCATTGTGCTTTATTTCATGTAGGGTTATTAAGAGGCTGAATACAAACTCAGTTTTCAGATCAGATTTTCATCTTCAAAAAAAGGTGGAAAATATGTTTTCCTTCCACTTGTGTTGGTCAGTCACAAACATATTGGCCTATTTTGAAGTTGCTAGCTGTTATGACACATTCTAAGTTATCAGAATAATTTTGTAAGGCATTGAATATGATCAGTCGAAATAAAAGAAAAACAAGGAGCCAACTTGTACTTTGCAAAAACGTTGCACACTGTAGTCCTCCTCCTCGTGTGGAATTTAATGATTGCTTTAAAATGTAATAGAGCACTAAACCAGCATCCCTCCAAATAATATCTCCAAACAACATTGACTAAAAGGTGCACCGCAAATTAAACTGAGTAACAAATGTCAATCGGACATAAAAACTTTAGATGCAAACTAAAGAACACATGAATTAGATACAAGCTACTTTACTTTACGTGCAGTGCCAAGCGGCAGCATTTGTATTTATGGTAGACTGTGAGATACGAGCGCAAAACTCACCCTAACCAGGAAGTAGATTCCGGTAAAACTGCGGCTCGTTTAGAGCAAACCACTGCTAGAAAATATGCTATGTGCACTGCTTTGTTTTCACTGCTAATTTGCACGAAAACAAAACAAACACACACAAAAAAAAAAATCACACACACCACCCCAAAGGTCTTTGCAGCATGCGTTTGTTACCAAACAAGTTGTGCAATATATCCCTCGGATCTCGCGAGATGTTTGTCAAGGGGGGGAAAAAAATGCTGAAATGATGTCGTTTGTATCTCTTATCTAAGACGATGAAATGACCTTAAAAGGGCGAGAGAAAAAGGTGTTTTGAGGTATTTTTCTATAGGTATCTGCAGATGCATAACGGTTTGCATTAGCAAATAATATTCCAGATGCATGATGGGATATGTAGGAAATGAGGAGCAAAGATTTTGACTTTTATTCCCTTTTATAAAGGATGCTTTTGGATGGATGGATAATCAACCTGTATTCAATAAAGCAACAAAGACCTAACACAAAACACAGACGCACACAAATGAGTCAAACAAAACAAAATTAAACTTTACAAAACAAGAAAACGAAAGGATTTTGTTTATCTTTAGTTGAGGGATACAGACTGGAAGGATTTCTCACCAAATAGTAGTAAGTAGGGTGAAATACACAACTAAATATTAGTACATTCAAGTATGAAATTAAACTTTGTTAACATTTGACATGGCCATATTCAAGCAAATAGTTAATATTATACAATATGCAAATATGGCACTTTCTGGCAGTTCATCAACATAATTTGTAGCTTCCTTCTTATGGTTTGTTCTTCATTGTAGCGCATTCATCATGGCCTGCGCTTGCTTAAGCTCTGTGAACCAGATATCACAGCATTAGTGCAATCAACAAATAAGATTTAAAATATATATAGAGATATATATATCTCTATATATATTATTAGAAAGGGGAAGAAATACTAACCAGTCAGCAAAACTCTGATCTTATTTGGAGAAACGGAGACCACAGTTGTGTCAGAGGTGGCTGGTTCTGCACCGTGTGTCTGAAGTTTAAGATGTATCAGAGGTTCATTTACCTCTTTTAGTTCACTGGAGCTCAGAGTGTAATCGACACGCCAGGACAACGAGTCGAGTCTTCTCACTGCAGGTCATAACAGGGCAAATGGCATGCCTCAGTCAGCAACTTCACAGTAGACAGCATTAGACAGCAAAAAGTTTAAAGCTTCATTTTTTTTAGGTGTCCGAATCACTTACATCTCAAGCTGGTGTCTCTTAGTTTGTCTTGAAGTGCAGAGTGTTTGTCTTCATAGGACTTACAAAGCCCTGTAGCATGCTCTAAAGAAATAATATAATTTTACTGACACAGAATTTTACAGAAAAAAAATCTATTTTTCCAACAAAACATTCAAAAACTTTATCAAAACCTGAGCCTGTGAGGAAAAATAAAAATACTGAAAAATAAAAGGATATTTCTGAGTGGACCACAAAAATGCTTAGGATATCCTGCAAGGAAAGGATGCCAAACACTTACCTTTAGGCAAGCCAAGTTGCTGCAGCTCGCTGGACAGAGATTCACTATCGACATCATGTTTTGCAGCGCTGGACAAAATAAAGCTGAGCACTGCCACGCTAGCTTTGATGTCTCCAATTTCTAAAAAGAAACATCAGTAAAAGCTGAAGGATAATTTGTCAAGGCAAGCTTATTTACAAGGCGCTTTAACAAACAGCATGACTAAAGTGCTGCACAGAAATTCAAGAAAAATAAATAATAGAGTACAACAACAAGCAAATAGCCCAACATGGAATAAAATACGGAAACAATACAATATAAATACTAGAAGTACAATGTGAAATACTAAAAAAGTGTTACAACAGTCAATAAAAAAGGAATTCAGGCATCAAAAGCTAAATTAAAATAATGGGCTTTCAATTGCGATTTAAAAATAATGAGTGGAATGCCTCACAAAAGGTGGAAGTTTGTAGTTTGTCCTACAATTGTGGAGTTGCAAACATAAAATTATGCTCCCCATGGGATTTGTATTTTTTTCTTCCAAAGCAGAAGGTCAGCAGACCTAAATGAGGGGGGGGGGGGTGTTGTCAGCAGTCAGGAGGGAGCCAGATTGTTTGGAGAGGAGCTTTGTAGGCGAAGAGCTACATTTTTAATTGCATACAGTACAGAATGGGTGGCCAGCTTAATTTCCCCAAGATTGGAGTGATGTGGGATCATCCGTCTATGTTAGTCCTAAACACACGCTGCTGCATTCAGAATTTTCTGCAGACGGTCAAGTGAGAACATGCTAACACCAAAAAGGGCAGAATTTGCTTAGTCAAGTGATTAGGAGATGGGTAATGGACAGAATTGCAAAAAAAAAACCCACACACACACAAAAAACAGGTAGCATTAACTGGAGGCAGCATAGACAAATTGAATCAAATTAAAAACGCTGAATGGATACACAGGAATTGAGATTATTTAGCAAAAACAAGCGATATATATTGATTCTTCAGAAGTGGAATTTACAACTGATGATTAGATGAAAACAATTATTAAATCTCCCTTACTTAAACATTTATTTTTCAGGCATTTTATAATTTTTACCTTAAATAAAGCACACACACACACGATAGACAGATAGATATCACTGATTTACAGTTTGATTAATCCAAAAAATATAAATCAAACATGTTCTATCTAGTGTAGTAAGCATGTACACTACCGTTCAAAAGTTTGGGGTCACCCAAACAATTTTGTGTTTTCCATGAAAAGTCACATTTATTCACCACCATACGTTGTGAAATGAATAAAAAATAGAGTCAAGACATTGACAAGGTTAGAAATAATGATTTTTATTTGAAATAAGATTGTTTTTACATCAAACTTTGCTTTCATCAAAGAATCCTCCATTTGCAGCAATTACAGCATTGCAGACCTTTGGCATTCTAGCTGTTAATTTGTTGAGGTAATCTGGAGAAATTGCACCCCACGCTTCTAGAAGCAGCTCCCACAATTTGGATTGGTTGGATGGGCACTTCTTGCATACCATACGGTCAAGCTGCTCCCACAACAGCTCAACGGGGTTCAAATCTGGTGACTGCGCTGGCCACTCCATTACCGATAGAATACCAGCTGCCTGCTTCTTCTCTAAATAGTTCTTGCACAATTTCGAGGTGTGTTTTGGGTCATTGTCCTGTTGTAGGATGAAATTGGCTCCAATCAAGCGCTGTCCACTGGGTATGGCATGGCGTTGCAAAATGGAGTGATAGCCTTCCTTATTCAGAATCCCTTTTACCCTGTACAAATCTCCCACCTTACCAGCACCAAAGCAACCCCAGACCATCACATTACCTCCACCATGCTTAACAGATGGCGTCAGGCATTCTTCCAGCATCTTTTCAGTTGTTCTGCGTCTCACAAACGTTCTTCTTTGTGATCCAAACACCTCAAACTTGGATTCATCCGTCCACAGCACTTTTTTCCAGTCTTCCTCTGTCCAATGTCTGTGTTCTTTTGCCCATCTTAATCTTTTTCTTTTATTGGCCAGTCTCAGATATGGCTTTTTCTTTGCCACTCTGCCCTGAAGCCCAGAATCCCGCAGCCGCCTCTTCACTGTAGATGTTGACACTGGTGTTTTGCGGGTACTATTTAATGAAGATGCCAGTTGGGGACCTGTGAGGCGTCTGTTTCTCAAACTAGAGACTCTAATGTACTTATCTTCTTGCTCAGTTGTGCAACGCGGCCTCCCACTTCTTTTTCTACTCTGGTTAGAGCCTGTTTGTGCTGTCCTCTGAAGGGAGTAGTACACACCGTTGTAGGAAATCTTCAATTTCTTAGCAATTTCTCGCATGGAATAGCCTTCATTTCTAAGAACAAGAATAGACTGTCGAGTTTCAGATGAAAGTTCTCTTTTTCTGGCCATTTTGAGCGTTTAATTGACCCCACAAATGTGATGCTCCAGAAACTCAATCTGCTCAAAGGAAGGTCAGTTTTGTAGCTTCTGTACCGAGCTAAACTGTTTTCAGATGTGTGAACATGATTGCACAAGGGTTTTCTAATCATCAATTAGCCTTCTGAGCCAATGAGCAAACACATTGTACCATTAGAACACTGGAGTGATAGTTGCTGGAAATGGGCCTCTATACACCTATGTAGATATTGCACCAAAAACCAGACATTTGCAGCTAGAATAGTCATTTACCACATTAGCAATGTATAGCGTGTGTTTCTTTAAAGTTAAGACTAGTTTAAAGTTATCTTCATTGAAAAGTACAGTGCTTTTCCTTAAAAAATAAGGACATTTCAATGTGACCCCAAACTTTTGAACGGTAGTGTATATAGGAACAAGTATGAAGAGGACAAAGTACAATATCACAACAGCTAGTAGATTTAAATCCAGCATGACAGAGAAAACTTACCAAACTTTGCATCTGCAGTCAGCTTTCCAACTTTGTCATACTATATTAAGAAAGACAGAACTGTTAAATGCGATGCAAAGGCTATATTTTAATAAGCATGGGAAAGCGTTTCTACGAACTTACATCTATACCCTCACCCAATAAATCCTTCAACACTTGAGCACAAAGGAGTTTCATCTTCACACTCGACTGTACAGAAATGGAGCAGAAAGCAATCGTCTTCTACTGCATCTTTACAGCAAACCTCGTTTACTTTTATCGGCATCAAATTAGACCGTGATACTTACAATCCTTGCTAATGTGCTGATTTCGGCCAGCACCCAATCTGGACAGTCCAGATCTCCACAGAACCGGAACCGCTGTAGCACACAGAGAGCCGAAATAGTTCACAGACTGTGTTCAGCAAGGACAACCTGAACTAACTGTGAAATTAGCTTAATATCATGGAATTCTATCATTGTTATTATTAGCTTTGCCTGCTAGCTGATCTTAAACGGCGACTCTGCTCGGTTCATTGATCGTTTACCTCATAATTACACACTTAGAAAAAAATACAGCCTCGTGTGTTCTGCTAATTTTACTGAATCATAAATACAATACATTTTATAAAAATAACAAAAATAATTGTGAACAGGTTTACCATAGCTGTGTACAGGAGACCAGGAAGTTTGGTATCTTTCCTCGTTTCTGATTGGACAGTAACGTTGGAACACGTGACAGTCGTAAAGCTGGTAGTGCTGTGTTTTTTTTACTTTATTAACAATCCAATCTTAACAATTTAAGCAATACATTTCAAACTATCGCAGGATATTTACTCGAATATCGAAGCAGATGCATAAAAAACACCATGGTACGAAGGGGGGTGAGGAAGGTGGTAAGAAAATATAATTCCTCGAAATATGTACAAAATAACAGGGGTGCAGGCCAGAGGAACCATAAATGAACAGAAAAAAGGAGATGTCTTCATAAATCCTGACATATTTGCCGTAAAACCTAGACTCATTACATCTCTATTACAAACAGAAACATGGACCGGTGTTGACTTTTCCTCTGTTCTTTTTCACCCAAAGTTAGAGATTTAGCCCAATTTTTCAGTCTTGGAAATTTGCATTTAAGTCCACAGGATCAGCGACATCCAAAGTGGACGGATAATTCCCACAGACAACTTATAAACTGATATCACCACAAAGCCAATACGCCAATAATAATATACTCCCATGTCATTTAGGACCACAAACACATGCTGCTTCACAACAATCCACAACAATCCGTGGTTTGGCTGGTTAGGAGGGAGAGCTGATGTGGTGCGGGCTGAATTATAAACAGAGCGCTGTTTAAAAAAGTTAACAAAAAAAAGTTAACTCTAGGAATGAATCCACCCGCGTTGGTACGTTAAATTCCACAGCCCTTATTTTTAGCAGTTTTTTTGCACAGAGATAGCCATGTTTACCTTATTGCTCTTGACTGATGGCACACCCAAAATCCACAGTGTTTGACATCTCGGGTGGGTGGGGGGGACTGAATCAGTGTTTATTTAAAATAAAATAACTTGATAAGTCATGCCTCCTTTACTCCAAAACAGATTCCAAGAACTAAGACTATTCTCCTGATTCAACTTTCAGGTTTGATGTATCAAATTACTTTAAAATGTATCCCAACTTCAATTTTTAATATTTTTTCAACCTAAAACTCACATTTAAATAATTCCTATTTTAACTTTGACCTGAATGGCAAGTTGTGTAATACTGTATAACCAAAAGTTCAGGTCATTGGTAAAACATCTTAACTCAGCATCAGTTTTCTCAACTTTATTTATTTCTTAGAAATACATCCACTAACGTTTTTGACATAGTCGGAATGTGTTACCAGCTGACTGATGACGCCACATGCACCACCAAAACTCCATGTAGTTTACATATTCTCCATGTCATTAACATAGCAATTATTCAACACGTACATATACATTCACAGAAATGGGAGGAAAAAAAACACCTCAACCACAGTTTTCTCTTTATGTTATATAAAAAACAAATCAAATCGGTAATTATTGCAGCAATATAAGCATTTAACATTTGAGTTGTCCTCCACATCTCAGCATCCATGTCTTTGTTGACTCCCTTTTTTTAAATCAACAATTTATTAAGCTTTTACCTTGGAATTTCTTTAATCTTTTTCTTGAGTAAATATTCCTGTGTGATTCATAGTCAGACCAGTGGTCCCTGGAAGCTGTTGTGACAGCTCAGACAGTTCCCTAAATGAATACAAAAATACTTCATCAGGAGGAATTTATTAATGTAGTGCTGACAAACTGAGACTAGTCAGTCAGTTATTCAAATGTCATAGTGTATTTCACGTAGAGAATAATTTCCTCACACTTACTTAGCATTTTAATTGTTATATTATGAACATTTGAACTATATATTGGATGCTGTCAACAAAGGAAACCAAACCTTTTCAAAACATCCATTGACTATTCAAATTTCTTTTCAGTCATAGTTGAAATATAATTTGGTTATGGTCATGTACTATATGGCTTAAGACAATGTGGCATACAGTACATTATTTTTTTACCATGTTGCATTCACAACATCTCATTTTCAAAAGAAAGTACAATTTGTGTTGCTGGGGTAGTGGTCTCTGAAAAATGTATCAACAAAAATACATTGAGCAAAATAGGCTTATACAAAATATTGTATGTTTCTGGATATGCAAGTTTTTTTTTTATTGTAAGCAACATTTTTAGGAATTTTGCCAATATTTAAATCTCATATCATTCAGCGCTTTCAGAAAAGTTTGCCTATGAGGGCAAACTTTAGGCCTTATTTAATTTGCTAATAAGCATGTTATGATGGAAGTTTAAGTTATATAAACAAAAGTTATCTAACAAACCTCAAAGGCCTTTACAGATCAGCTGGAGTTCTGTGAGATCACTTTCAGATAAATAAACTTAAAATGTAAGGTCCACTGGAATACTTTATTTATGAATTAATTGACTGCTGAAATTAGCCAGTTGGTACTGCTGGACCTCAGTACAGCATCTGATACTGCTGACCATGATATATTATTGAACTGATTGGAGAGCTAGATTAGACTTTGGTACAGTATTCAGCAGTATGTCCAGTGTTAACTAAAAATGCTTATAATATTACAAACACTTGCCAATTCCCTTTTTTTTCATGAAAAAAAAGTGACAGAATTGTATTACTGAATACTTTTTAGTTAACACTGGAAATGAAGTAATATCCATTATAATATATACGTTTTCTAAATTTTTGTTTAACAAAGTGGTTAGTGGAGGTGCCCAGATGACAATAGTTCTTTTATGAGTTCGAGTTTCATCCCCTGCTTTTTATTTTTGAGCTTTACAGCAATCCAAATGTATTAAGTTGACCCAACATTTTAACATTTTGTTCACTCAGTGAGCCTGTGAATATTCTCATTCATCCAGGTCATGGTTATCTCAAGGAAATTTCAATCGAACGCAACTGGACTTAGTGTAATTTCTCTTGTAATTTGTCTTCCAAGACAAATTACCAAGTCCAGTTGCGTTCGATTGAAATTTCCTTTGATAAGATGACATTCACTGAAAACCAGGGTTTGGTTTAGACTGCTACAAGTTCAAACAAAAGATGAAAAGATATGAAAATATGTATACTTTTTTAATGCAATATAAACTACTTTAGTTCTTTGAATTTATTTAGGTCATTATAAACTGGGCCACATGGGTCACTGAACAAACCTTAGTAGACCTTTGTATTGCAGTTAAGTAAAAATACCTTGCAGAAGCAGATCTGAATCTGCAGCTGCAGAACAAGCACATGAGTACATTCTGCAGAGTCATGAACTGTAATATTTACACAGGTGAGTTTAGAGTTTCACCACAGTCGGTAGCAAAATGGAGGTCAAGCATTTGGCAGTAACCTACATGCACAGTCCAGACTTCGCAATGGACAATCCCAGTATGAATTAAGTAAAACTATTACTACAACAAAAGGATATTTATGAATCACAAGAATCTAGATAAAACTGAGCCACACAACTCATGCATATTCCTGTCCACACCAGGCATTTTTTAATACCTTTATATCACGTTTCCATTTTTTTTTCTAAACAGCATGAAATAGTTTTTAATCTGTTCTCTAGAAGTTTTAGGAGGTTTTTATGTTCCCAAATTCAGGATTTATGGTGTGATATCAGTTACTTTTAAGCCCTCTTTGTCATCATCCCTTTATCCGCTTGTTTTTTTGTTTCACATTTATGTTCAAACAGTAGGTTAATAAAATAAAGAGTTGTTGAAAATGTGTCTTGTAAAGTATACTTTAATGGAATTTCCCTTCTTCTTTATTTAGAACATTAACTCACACATAAAGATGTTTTAAAATAACTATGATTCAATAGCATAAATGAGGGACATAAAAAGTATTAGAAGTACAGCTTTATTGGTAGTTTTATTTTTACCCCAGTCAGTTTCTGGTTATTTTAGTCACTGAGATTGCTTGAGTGATCAAAACAACTTTAAGATGAATTCTTGGTCCTCTTCAGACTTGAATTAGACTAAAGAGTCTGCATTGTTTCTTAGTCTCCTCTTCAAATTGTTCAGATGTTTTTGTTTGATAATTGAGTAAAGAATGTCTTCATATCTTTTGGAACATTTATCTACATATATCTGGGTAGGGGTGTTTGTGTTATAGTTGTGTGGCTTCCTGCCGATGATGGCATGCTGCGAGGTATCATAATTTGCATTTGGCCTTTGCAACCCAAATTAGTTCTTTCACTTATTTGCATGCTCATAGAGTGGAAACGGTCACATTCTCTGTGCTATTCACTAGAACTGCATGTAGCCACTGCAAATCATTCTGTGGTAAAATAAAATGTTTCACTATTTTTTAAAGCTGACAAAAGCAGTCCAACATATTAGCAAAGTAATCGAATGCCTAGGGCCCTTTGAATTTTTACATAGAATGTACAGTGAGGCAAAATTATATTTGGCAGCCACCAATTGTGTCATCTGCCTCACTTAAAAATGGAGAGGTCTGTCATTTCCATGTATTCTTCAATGCTCTCAAAGATTGAAAAAACAACATTTTTTGCCTCAAGCTCACTGTATATGGTCCTTTTAATCCTTTCCTAATACAGATCAGCCAGCCTGTCCCCTTTGCAGAAAAAAAAACAACCCAAAGCATGTTTCGACCCCATGTGAATTGTAAACATGGAAATTAAAATATGAAAAGTTTGCTTGTTCTTTTAACAGTGACACCCTCCGAGTTCTAGTTTCTACGTTTGAAAACAGCTTGCGGTTTGTAGAATCTTGATGAAAAATATGGATTCTCACTTTTCTAAAATTCAAAAATAATGTTGAAAATAGTCAAATGAATGTTTATTCTGTTTATTACCGTTACTGATAAGTTGAATAATAATACTTTTTAAAATGAATTGGAAAGACTGTCTCGGTCAAAGACCGTGGTTGCTCTTGGAAATATCCGGTCAAGACAGCCAACGCTAGTCCTCTAAAGATTAGCTTCGCGCATGCACGGTGCATTATGTTAATATGCACTGGGGTGATCTTGATGGCGAAAGCAACGAGTTTAAGAGGAATTGAAAGACGTAATTGGGCATAAAAAAATGATATTTATTCATGACCTGTACCTAACACTTTTATACAATATATCTACAGCAAATATTTCATAATTGTACAGTAAATTTTGGCAGAACAGTCAAGTCAAAATAGGCTCTCTCTTATGATGCCTATTTTCCAGCATAGGTGTGTTATTTTCAGGAATTTATTTCTCAAAAATGCAGGTGTTATCAACTCTCTTTGTCCTATGTTAAAAAGTCACCTATACGATACCCAGTATAAATATTTTAAAAATTTTTTACTCTTAATTGTGGGGTAAAGAAGCTACTAACTCAAAGTAAGCTACAACATAATGCATATCCAGGACAGGTGTGATATTTTCAGGTGACAACAAATTCTCTTTTGATTTTCTTAAAAGGTCACATATAGCCTAGGCTACTATATCCAGAAGAATTTTTATTTTTTGTACATTTATGTGTGTAACCGGGTTCTGCTTTACTGCTGCAATATGTCAGCCCAAATAAACCCCTCAACTCTGCGTTGTGTCGGTGTGAATGGAAGACAAGGCGTTTTCTGGCTGGTCATTGGCAATTTATTTCCTGAATGGGAATATAACGGTGTCAGGTCAGTGCATACGGCTCCTCACACACAGCTCTGTACAGGAAACTCTGGTGTAGCGATTACTGACTGGTAGATTGCTGCTGCCACCTTCACATAAACGACCACACCAAGGGAGGGGGCGCTGTTTCCCCGTTTTATAGCCTTTCAGGGTAAGTGCAATTAAACCATATAAACTCTGGTATATGTGCAGTAAAATGCATGTCCAGGAATTCGTGTTTGTGTCATTTTCAGGAATTTAATTCTCCAAAAATTCTAAAGAGGTAACAACAAATTGTTTTAAGATGATATACCACCCCATCCCAATCGTGTAGGCTATTACTTCAATCCACCGTACAAAGCTAATAAGAGCCTGTATAAGCACCGCCTCGTTAATGTCCGCAGCCCATAGTGCTCTGTAGAGCGGACATGGTGTTAGAGGGGCTTCTATTTGATTAGCCAATGGAAGGGTTATTAAACACAATGTCAAATGTCTCTTGTCACCTTGACTAACTGCGCAAGATGAAGAAATGCGTGTATATTTATATTTTTTTCACTTTGTATTTCAAGCTGGTTTTAAGGATTTTTTGCATGGATACACCGACTCTTGGGTCTAAAAATAGTCCGAGGCTTCTGTGCCCAGGTAAGTCATTTGCAAACCATCAATAAACAAATAGCTGGCAAACCAACGGAGAAAAATTCAATTTCATCGCCTGCAGCAAACCCAGGCTTGTAGCATTTATGACATCGTTAATCTTCATGGTTCCCGGTGTTGTGTCAAATTAGGCATCCCCGTCAGAATTTGGGGACACCAGTTCACTGTCCGGTTTGCTTTGCATTCTCAATAACAGTAGTCTAATCTTTATCCCGCAGATGTAGTTAATGGTCGATATAGTTATGAAGTTCGCCAGAACCATACTGTGTTCTTATACCAGGAGGAAGAGCAGGAGCTTTATGTTGGAGGGACAGACTTTGTGATTAAACTTGATCCAACTACATATAATGTCATAGAGGTGAGTGCGTTATTTTTATTTTGATGATTTAAGTATTTTTATTTCTCACTTACAGTCAATTGCCTTCTTTATAGTCGTGCCACCAAGGGGAGGGACACCGGAAAATACTTTATCGTTTACTGGTTATATAGTCTGATTTACAGGCTAAACTATTTTATGTGCATGAATTAAAATAGAAAACTGCGGTTTAATGGGATGCAACATATTTAGCCTGGTTATATAAAAATCCTTTATTTATTTTCTTCCTTAATGCCCTTTTGAATATCTGCCCCTGGCCCCACCCTTATTTATAGCTCATTGCCAGAAGCATTACCAGACCCGTTTTACTGTAGCCTATCTAAGACAAAATCCAAATTGAAAGAATACAGGAAAGTCTGATTGCTTCGAAGGAAAATACGGAGGAATTGTGCTGATCGTGTGTGTGTGTATATATATATATATATATATATATATATAATCAGAAAATACGTAGGAATTGTGCTGATTGTGTGTGTGTGTGTGTATGTATGTATGTATGTATGTATGTATGTATATATATATATATATATATATGATCAACATTTCCAACAACAAATGTTTCAAATGTCCAACATGACAGTAATAAGTTAACTTAAACATTTTATGTAAACCTGTAATCACGATAGGATTTCACAAAAAGATCTGTTTGTACAAAAATTGACCTCCGTTTTAAACAATTTTTACAGGTTCTGTGTTGTGGTAGTGTGCCATCTCTTTCTTCTGAGTTATTTTGGAGCACAGTGACAGCAACACCAGAGATCTTTGTCACTTCAAGACATTTAAAAAAAGCAATTAAACCTTCATAGTTAAAATAATTCATTCTAGAACCTTGGTTACAAAGTTTTATGTGGACCAGCATATTCCAACGAATAAAACTGGCTCCGAAGCAACATACCAAGATGAAACTGGACATAAATTTTACCATGGGTTTTGTTTTTGTTGTGTCTGGCTTTCCATCACTCTCTCAAGAGTTATAATTTGAGCTCCGTGCTGGAGTTCAAAAGGTATGTGTAAAATTTGACGACAGGGTGCAGGCTGATCAACTCCAACTTTATAACATTTACACTTTCACTATAAATCTATGGAAGCATTAGGTCTTTAACTCATGCTTGTGGTATTGTAGCATTGTGAGTGACAAGCTATTGAATAAACCAAATATAGAAACTCTAATGTTTTTGGATTGCTCAATGCTTTCTGTTTATTATAGAGAAATTGAAAAAAGAAAAACCTCTTGCTCATCTTTTATTGATATCCTTGGCAGAAAGTTCCGATAACAGCAACTGGTCGGCATCAGTGCTCTGACGTGAGTTTAACCCACAAGAATGTGTATAAACAGTAAATTTAAACAAAGCACACCGTCTCAGTTTTGTTTAACACTATATTCTGTTGTAGGGCCCCTGTAAAAATGAAATCACCATCATTGAGAAGTTCCAGGACGACCTGCTTGTGTGCGGAACAAACGGACACAGACCAGAGTGCTGGAAACTTGTAAGTGCCTACATATGTGAACATCCACACATAAACACGATGTGTGAAGGTATAGTAGTGCAGTTTTCCTGAGACCTGTTGATGTAGCAGAGGCATCAAGGCAAAGCTGATTAAGGGTTGGGGAGCTGCCCTTGCTCTAAATAAACGTTAAGCCTCCCTGCTGTATAATTAGGTAGGGCGTTGGGTGTTTGGTGTCCCATTATTCTTTAACAGGGTTTCCACCATAGCCGCCTTGAAGAGTCACCTTTTTCTATTTGTGCAGGCTCCCTCTTTGAAGAATCAGACCTATGATGTAATAGAGGGTACAGGGATCTCTCCGTTGGTCCAAACACACAACTGTTTGTCGCTCACAGTGGGTATGTTATGGGTGGATTTCTGAAAGTTCTAAACAAGATTCAAGGCTGCATGCCCTTTTATGTAACCACATCGTGTTGTGTTTTAAGATAACTGTCCCAGGGTTGTGCCTTTTCCCTGAACTCCTCTGAATAATTGAACAACTCTTCCATTCATCATGCTCTCCTGTTTTAGATGGGGATTTATACGCTGCAGCACCTTTGGACATTGATGGGAGTTCATTGCAGTTCAGAAGAAAAGCTGGCAAACGAACAAATATATGGATGTATGACCGCTGGCTATCAGGTGAGGATAAGGTCAGACCTTTTCTGGCAGGTCTGCCTACCATTGTAGTGAATGCTCTGGTTGATGACAGTTTATTTACTTCATCTTGTAAACGCACATCCACTCAAGGAGCAATGGCCGACAGTGAGAAGGTTTTGACTGAACTGGAAAGCTTTTAACTTTTGCTGTTTCAGAAGCTGGCCAGAAGCTGCATTGACAAGTATTTACATCAACTACTGAGCACTGTTTTAGTGAAATGATCTTGGGGTGACCAATCTCTGATATGGGCTTTCCAATGCGTTCATTAAACATATTGGGCTCTACCCCATAATCCTTGCATTCTGGCCTGAGAGCCCTTGCGTTGATGGATAATGGGGCTGCATGTCTCCGCACCTCTGCAGACACAGAAGTATAAACCAGGTTTAAGTAGGTAAACCTTTGCCCTAGTCTCAAATCTTTTTCAGCACAATCAGAATTGTATTTCCAATACTGGTTATTGCGTTGCTCCATCCATCTTCTCATATACTCTGATCAGATGGAGTTTTCAAGGCAATGGGTGGTGTCAGATTTCTGCTACACAAAGCGTCTTATCTTATTGTGTCCTCCACATGGCTTGTGGCAACACCTTCTTTTGTATTTAAATGATCTGTCTTTCACCAATGTCTTTCTTTCCTATTAGATACTTTTCTGAGTAATGCTCTCCAGGCTTGCCGTGTCAGTTTTTAAAGGGACAGCCATGCCTTGAAGGGCTTGCAGTTGTTCCATACTCCATGTTCAACTAATGTACTGAAAAGTGGACTTGTATCTGGGCATTGAGTACTTTCAGTCTTGGGCTAGAAATTGAGCTGCAATTATCTAATGGGGTGCTGTGAAGTTAAAGAATTACATTTTTAAATAGGCAATGTAAGATTTTTGGTTAGACAATAGAACATGAGTGAAGGAGAAAAGTTCAAAGTGGATTGAATCTTAATGTAGAGTCTATTTTTAGGTTAAGCAAACAAAATTAGAGAATTTTGAGCCTAGCTGTTGGCAGTAATATATAGGAGTAGAAAGTTGCCAAAGGTTTTTTTATTTTTATTGACTCTTTTTTTCAACTTGAACCTAATTGCAGCTTTGGAGTCACTTGGAGTCGTTGGGGAGAAGTTTAAATCCAGTGGCAATGATCATATATCCATATAATGCGAGTTGTGGGGCCACGTCAAGTGCCGCCTTTAAATAAGGCATTATCTAGCCCCAACACTCCATCATTTAACCAATGTTTTGTTATTAATTGGTTGGACTATTCCCCTCTGAGTTCAGGGCATCTCGGAAGTGCTTCTTTGTTTTCTGCAGGGGTGTTTTTGCAGGCGTTTATTCCATCTTACAACAAGCTACCAATTCAGTGATGTTTCTACAATGCCCCATGGAAGTTGTTGTGTGAACAGGATTTTTCTCTGTGCTATACGATGGTCTTAGTCCACTTGGTCATTTTGTATGTGCAATTTGAAAACACCCAAACGCGAATCATGTTGATGTTTGCAGAAGCAAGTTTTATCTAACCGTCTGCCGCTGTAGAGCGCAGAGTGAAAGCCCCGCTCAAACTACAACTGTCATGGTGGATGACAGTATCTTCACTGAGATCACGTGTTAGTGTACTTGGATTAAAATCCTGCAAAACATCCCTACAGATAACAAAAAAGCACTCTGGAGACATCCCAAACTCTGAGGGGACTAGTGCTACCGATTAACAACAAAACATTGGTGAAATGAATTGAGTTTTGTGGCAGATAATACCTTATTTAGAGGCAGCAATTGACGTGCCCCCAAGACTCTCATCATATGGATATACGATGATCGTGACTGGATATAAACTTCTTCCAAAGAACTCCAAGTGGCTCCAAACTGGTCTCGTTGAGTAGGCGAACTTCATGCATGCTATAAATTTGGTCCAGGTTGAAAGAAAAAACAACTTCCCCTTTAAAACCAGTCAGTGTTTATCTTGAGCTAACCACGTGTGTAGCTTTTCTTTGCTCTCATATCACTTGTTTTTGTGACTGTCAGGCATCACCACATATTAATGAAAACAGTGTATACTATATGTACTCTTAATACAACTTCCTCTCATAGAGCCTACTTTCATCTCTGCATCCTGGGTGAAGCGTGCGGATGATCCAGACAATGAGAAAATCTACATTTTCTTCCGAGAAAAGAACTCAGACTACAGCCCAGAAGCTGATCCTTGGATTTCTAGAGTGGCAAGAGTTTGTAAGGTACAGTGCATGCAGGATACAGCTGAGCTTACAAATATGGTTGTTTCCTTGCCAATTTAAAGCTGCTGCTTTACTGCCAAGGTGCCTATGTTATAGTTATTGTGAAAACTGCTATCTGACATTGAAGTTCAAACACAACAAGATGATTTGTTATTCTTGCACGGTGAATGTCAACCTTCTATTTGCTAGGGAAGGTCAGTTTGCAGTTTTCAGAGATTGAAAATGTTTTTGTTCTTAGATTAATATAAATTTCTTTGACAGAGATAGGAAATACTCAAGTTAAAAGTGAAAAAGGACATATATGCTCAGCACACTCAAGTATTCATCACATTTTGTAATGTGACAAACACAAAGCTGAATGGGTTATTTTGGTAATTAATCTGAGACAAACACAAAGCAGAACATAATTTTAAAGTTTTATAAGATATAGTTGCAATTACCTAAATTTAAACTATGTTCGGTAAAGTTGTAACATTATTTAACAAACCTCATCATGAAGATTGAGGAACACAGTTGACTGGTCAGTGAACAGACATTGGAAACATTTAAAGCAGGTTTTGACAATACAATACCCCAAGCTTTGAACATCTTGAAGATAACTGCTTAATTGATCATCCCAAAACGGAAACAGAATGACACCACAGCAAACCTATCAAGACACGCCCATCTATGAACCTGAGAGGAAAGCAAAGGAAGAATTAGTCAAAGCAGCAAACTTGTATGAAAGTGTGCACGGCTTATATGAGTCCAAACTTAAATTAAAGCAGCCCATCACTCTTAACATACCACCTCCACAATAACACATGGTGGTGGTACCATTGTGCTGGAAATTTAGTGATGAGGATAATCCATGTTCTGTTTTCTTCTGTTCTGTTCTGTTAATCAAATATGATAGGATGCCACTGTATACTTGATGATGTCATCAGAACAATGTGTTAGGCTTCAGAGATATGTGTGTGCGATCATCCGCCCTGGACAGGTCAGGTGTGCATGCGAACCAGATATCTATGGACATGTTGACATAAGCAAGGTGATTCAGTTACCTATCGGGGCTACGGAGTCATCCTGATGGGCTTCGGAGCTGTATGTGATGGGGGGCTGATAGTCTTGTGATTATTAAACCGTATACAAGTCAGGAATTCTCACTCATCTTTTATTAAATTAAATCGATAACAGCATCATGATGTTATGATGCTTTTATTGCATCAGGTATAGGAAAACTGATTAGAGCTGACATAAGAATGGATGGTGCTCTAAAAAGGACACATCTGACAGAAAAGGCTGGCATGATGGTTCCCCTTTCAGCAGGACAACAGATCGAAGCCTTGACCTAACTCAATTTAGCATATGTAGCAAGGTTTGAAAATAACTTAATGGATGTTCTCCATCCAGTCTGGCCATTTTGCAAACATTTCAATCTATAGAAGCACAAAGCTCAGAGATGTCACACAAAAGACCTGCAGCTCTAGGTACAGTGACATGTAGTTTTACAACTCCATGGGTGTGTAAATTTATGCAAGGCACCGTATGGCACTACAAATAATATTTAGGTTGTACCTACTAAGTTGCATTGCATATTTACACTTCAGTCTGTGTGAGAGTTGTGAAAATGTGTAAAAGAGAATTACTTAAACTGGCATGTAAAATGACAACTTAAGGTCAGCATCACTGTTTGCTGGTGACACTACCTTCTGTTTCAATAGGGAACAATGCTTCTGTTTGCAGGTTAATCAACACATTATGTGACTGTGTTAACTTACACTGATGGCCGATGTCATGCAGGATTATGAGGTGAAAGAACATCATACGGTTCCCGTTTTAATAAAAACAGAGGGGAACTAAAACATTGATGCTAAGGTGTTCTGGGCAACCTATTAGAATGTCATGAACTTTATATATTTATAAATGTGTTTCTTTATTAAGCTCATGCTAAGGGGGATACTTCCATTATCATAAATCAAACTGCAACTTCCTAAATGAGTTAACCTGATCAGCTGTTATGCAGTAGGTCAACACCTTTAAAAAACATCCATGGCACATATATATATATATATATATATATATATATATATATATATATAGTGCTGAACTTCATCTCTAACGATTGATGCAGACACAGAGGTTTAACATAACACACTTAGAGGACTAATCATAAAAATAGTTGTGTCTCTTCCTCATATGGTGTGTTGCTGTTGATTTGATTTTACAGAATGATGAAGGTGGATCTAAAAGATTCTTCCAGAACATGTGGACATCTTTCCTCAAGGCTCGCCTTGTCTGTGGTTTTCCAGATGACTCACTGTATTTCAGTCGTCTCCAAGACATCTATGTGATGCACGCCGATGACTGGCACAACACGAGAGTCTACGCTCTTTTCACGAGCAGCTGGTGCAACACTTTTCCTTCCTTTTTTTTTGTTTCGGAAACTAAACAACCGCTCAAGGAATACACAGCATCCAAACATAAGATGCTGTAGTGAATTTGCTTTTATGTATTGCTTAACCACAAAATTTATGAGCTTGTCAAATAACTGCTTTATTGTCTGTAGAGACGCCCTAACCAAAGCATTTCATGAAGCACTGATTAACAGTGTAAACTGTGATGGGATGGATAGTCTAATGACTTCTCTTTTGTTATTTCTGTTTCAGGAACTCGACTGCAGTTTGCATCTATTCGATAGAAATGATAGAAGAGATATTTGAAAATTCTACTTTCAAAGGCTATACTAAAGCAATCCCTACACCGAGGCCTGGGACTGTAAGAATGTATTTTCAAACTTCCTTGAATGGTTTTATTTTTGCTTGTGCATTTATGAGTGTAAGGACTCCCCAAAACGTTTTATGAAAAAAAGCCATAAATGGGTGTTAACACGGAAAATACACGTCTGGGTTACTTCACAATGTTCCATGTTTGCCTCCATTTGTTGTGGAGATTGTGGGTTCCCGTCTGAGCTAAGTTCTTTTTTCAAACCTGCTGCGGAGCCAGAAGCAGCCACAGATGTGACGCGCATGAGGAAACCTTCCTGCTATTGTAGCCATAGACGGTTTCCTCCACACAGATGGGTCTTAAATGGAGATACACACATTGTCTTGTTATATATATGCTAGTTTTAAGGATATTTCGGAAGGAAAATTGATTTCAATTATGTTTATATAAAACTGCCCCCACCGAAGGGGAGTTTACAGCTGACAAATCTATCTGTCTTTCTAAATTTTTTCAATCCCAATAGGACGCATTGAACTTGCTTGTAATGTGACAAAATGTCCAAAAGTTCAAAATCTTTGCAAGGCACTGCACATTACTCCTTTCTGTATTATAGTAAACACAGAAATTATTTGTAGTTGGGATAATTTTGGAGTTTCGAACTGATTGTTTCCAAAGGGAGATGTAGAGAATGCCCCCAACAGGAGTTTCTTACTATGATTGTCTTTGCCTTTCACCTCTTTTGTTTATTCTGGCACAGTTCAAACTACTTTCTCTTCCACGCTTTACTATTTAGACTCCTAAGATATTAGGTGTTAAATTTAACATAGCATTCTGTCCACATTTCATTGCACTCGCTTTAACTTGTCTCCTGAGTCCTTTTGTTACCATTTGTTAAACTACCTTTTCATGAGTAAACCTTTACATGCTTGTGTGTTACAGTGCGTGCATGACAGCAAAAACCTGCCACGAGCCACAGTGAATGTAGTAAAGGATCATCCTGAAATGGCTGACTGGGTGCACTCCATCCATTACAAAGCTCCTTTTTATATAAGCAACTACAATTACACCAAGATAGCCGTCGACCGGGTTGAAGGAGCGGACCGGCAGGTGTACAACGTCTTGCTCCTTGCTACTGGTAAGCCAAAGTTCTGTTGCGTCTGTTTTCTTGGCCAGGAATCATGTATTGTTTATATCTGCTGGTGCTGGGAAACAATGGGCTAAAAATGCATCATTCCTAGAATAACAGCAAGGTAATTATTTTCAACAGATACGGGAAAAATCCATAAAGTCCTAGAGGCTGGTTCGGAGCCATTCATCATATCGGAAACACAGCTCTCCAGCATATCAACCATACAGGCAATGATTCTTGAATCCAAAAAGGTACACTTCAGTTAAAACAGTGCTATGTAAATATGTTAAACATCAACAGGCACGAAGAGGCATTTTTAAATTAATGAAACAATATTTCTCCTCATTTTATGTTATATGTTTAATAATGTTTTACATTTTTTTAACAAAATAGAAAAGGTGCAATATGTGCAACATAAAAATTGCATTTTTCTTTATTTGCTACTGTTTAATGATCCTTGACCTCACTGCTTTTGTTGTTATCACACCCTCTGCTACTCTTAGCAGATGTTTCCCGCCATAGAATTTCTCTGAGCCTTTTGTCAACTACTGATGCATAAAGACACAAATATGAAGTTTTAAAATTGTGAACAATTGCTTATTTTGTAGACTCCAAAAGGGTTGTTTCCTGCCCTTTGTCATTTATTAAATAGAGACTGCAAAGGAAGGAACAAAGGAGATATACCAGAAATACATATTTCAAGGTCTTGTGAGGCAAAACATAGCTCATGCTGTAGTTATTATATAATTATGAAAATTAGTAATAGAAAATTTGTAGCGATTGACAAAAGCGATAACAGTAATTAAAAATATTGAACGCAAAAGTCTTATCAGTTACTCATAAGCAAGTCTAAATAGATACAATTAGTTTTTTTATTTCGAAAGAGTTCAGTGTCTCTGCAGGTTTGCAGTCATTCGGGAATTTGTTCCAGATATTTAGAGGAAACGTCTTTTTTTATTATATGTTCTCAGAAAATGTTAGTGGTGGGTTTTTCCGAGAAAATATCCACAATGGACCTTCAGAGATGCGAAGAATACAACAACTCTTGTGCTGACTGTGTCCTGGCACGGGACCCATACTGCGGATGGACCGCATCTGGATGCACCCCTTCGAACCTGTAAGCATGAGCTGCATTCATTTGTGTTTGCATTTTAGTGCAGAATTTCAACTGAGCTGCAATCACTCGGGTCAACAACAAGAATTCAACCAATCCAATGTTTGGATTGGTTGGGTCTTGCTTCCCATGGACTTTATCAACATTTATCAAAAATACTTATCAGAGTTGTTTGTAAGCTCAGTAAACAGCTCAGACTCTTATCGGTCGGTGAAGAAGAGTAAAAGAAAAACCAAAATATGACTTTTCTTCTTGTGAATGCTAAAACACCCTCCACATATATTGGCATCCCTGATGAAGAAAAAAAAGCATTAAGGTATATTGCTTTCATTGCATTCTGATAATCTAACACGGAAAATGTAGAAAATTATTTTTTTTTGATTGTGGATCAAGATTCCAGTTTTACATTTTTTTCTTTTTAATGCCCTCATAATGTAATGGCTTTTGACATCTACTTAATTGGAGGCAAACCTATAAAACACACCTCAAAGATACTGCTGACTTTTTTAAAAATAATTAATATCAGAGGGCAGCATATCAAGAAAAGCATTCAGTCCGACTAATGCTTTTTCAGATGCCTAAAGGTGTCATGTTCATCTATTCAAACTGTTATTATTAAGCATTGACACCACATAAATATTTTTGGCCGTAATAAGAGAGTAATTATCCAGAGTAAAACAAGCGATTTATCTTTTTGGATCGAAAGGCCACTTAGCTAGGAAGAAGCCATTCTAAAAGCTACTTAAAAAGCCAGATTACAGTTTGAAAAACATGACATGTTGGCATTATAACATGTTTTGCCTGCCTTTTTGTACAGTGAATATAAATGTGAAATTCCACACAGAATCATATAAAGTCTTTTGTTCACAGTGGGGGCATTCAGAATATAAAGGATGGACTGACAAGTGTATGCTCTACAACTGCCTTAACACACAGGATAAATGGTAAGTTATAAAATGCTGCACACGATAATATAGCAGTTTTGTCAGATCCATATTAAGACTTCTTCTTTTTGTTTTTTTCAGAACCAGAGGTGTTGATCAGGTCTAAGAGGCAGATAGATCTACTAAAGAGTTCAAGAACAGTTCATGAAGTCCCTCAAGGTGTCCCCTTCTATCTGTCCTGTCCAATAGAGTCCTATCACGCTGAGTACATCTGGGATCATGAAGGTCAAAAAAGTCCTTGCCTGCAGATGCATTCTAGCTGCCTGTACCTTATTCCTTCTATGGGAAAAGAAAACTATGGCAAATATGACTGTGTGTCCAGGGAGAAGGACCACACCAAAATTTTGAAGCAATACCACCTTAAGGAGCAAGATGACAGTAAAGACAAGAGGAGATTTGCTCATTCTAAACTCAACAATGCAGTAGGACTTGTTCCACAGCAGTTGTGGATTTTACTATACACTCTAGTGCTGGGGGTAATCTTGAGATAGGTTCTGGTAACAGTTTAGTTATTATAGCTTTAAACTTTGATCAATGTTTTGCTGCCTGTATTACTCAGCACTTTAAGACTCTGCTTTGGCATGCATCGTATGCTAGCCTTCAATCTTCAGAGCTTTTAGTAAAGAGTACTCAAAGGAAAAACCGGGATTGTTTCCTCTGGGGGTCTGAGTGTCTCCACCTCAAGAGGTGGATTTTCCCTGTGTTTTGTTTGAATGAGGGCTTGATAAATGGATGGAGCAGGGCTTTATATGAAGCAATATCGTGAGGAAAGAGCCTAGCTAAAATGCAAATGACTCCATTTACTGGTCTATCTATACTCCAACCATCTCCTTCATCCGTCTGTCTATACCCATCTATCCTCTGCAGGGTTGTGGGGGACTAGTGCCTATATCCAGCATTCATTGGGAGAGAGGCGGGGTACACCTTGGACAGGTGGCCAGTCCATCGCAGTGCAACCAAGAGACCCACAGGAAAACCATGCATACACACACACACACTCAAACCTACATTAAGGGTAATTTAGAAATACTAGTTAATCTAGCAGTCATGTTTTTGAACAGGGAGGAAGCTGGAGAACCTGGAGGGAAATCACACATGGACAGGTTGAACATGCAAACTCCATATACTCCAAATGTCACCTTTGTTCTCAGAAATCGATCCTTACAAAAGATTGAGATTCCAGACAAAGTAGCTTTGATTAGCTTCCTTTGAAGCACTGCTTGGCTCAGCCTCAGAGACGAGGTGTGGAGCTCCATCATCTCTGGTGATCCAGGGTCTGGGGATACAGCTCCTCCACATCGAAAACAGTCACCTGAGGGGATTTTTACATCTGGTCAGGATGCCTGCTAGAAGCCTTTCCTTAAAGGTTTTCTAAATTTATCCCACTGGGAGGAATCTCTGTGACCCTTTGAAGATACTAATAATCCCTTCCATCCAGGGAAGACTTTGAGATCTTCACTAATGAGCTAGAGAGCGGAATGTGCAACTCGGACCTGCAACCTCTGTGACATGGAGGGCAATACATGGGTGGATGGGTTTACCCATTTCCTTAAACATCGAAACCATTTTTTTTCCTTTCACACAAAAGTCAAACACAAACTTTATTTAATCGGCGAGTAGTTTAGCTGTTATGTAGAGTGAAAGTAATTAGTAAATAGAAATACCTGTTAATATAATAAGTACAAAAATAACATCTCTCAAAATGTGCTCTCTTATAAAACATACATGCACAATAACAAATAATAAACCCATAGAATAACCTTTTTAATCTGAACAAAATCAGGATTAAGATCATCTGGACTTCATTTAGTGGGTGTCAATTGCCAGGCCTTTCAGAGTCAACTGATTAAACACAGCTCATTCAGGTCAAATTTGACAATGAGAAACTGCCTCGTATCATATAAGGGGAGATCTGGCAGCGTTACTGTTTGGCAGTTTGACAAATTGAAGCGAAAAGGATAAGATGGCTTGGAAATGTGCTGAAGTTTCTATTAGGAAAAGGATTGAACATGGAGGTGGAAGGAAGGAGGAAAAGGAGACAGCAAAGATGAATCGTGGATGTAGTGAAAGAGGATTTGCAGAGAAAGGTACTTGGGACAGGATAAGATTGAGGGAGTTGGTATAAGGAAAACATGCCTTTAAAGATGGAGTCCTTAAAGAGTAACTTATCCCCCTACTAGAGTATAACCCCAGCCACATTTCTTATTGCAAAAAATGGCTCAAAAGGAGGCATTGCCTGACAGGCCAGGGAACACGCAGGGGGATAAAGCGCTGGGCGTGGTCTGGGCTGTGACTGACATGTTGCAGCAGCGCTGCGTCACAGACGGCCAGATGGATGGAGAGAGCCATAGTAATGCAAGCTCCATTGCCTCAGAGGGAAATAGTCTGGAGGTTGAAGATTTTTCTCCACCTTCTTCACCAGAGAGAACAGAGTACAGGGAGATACGTTCTGTGAAGGAGGCGATTAGCCCTGAGCCATATCATTTGGGCCGCTGTCTCGTTCTCTGCTCGGGGCAGCAGCAGATGACGAGAAAATCATTCAGGAATGAGCAAAAAACCTTTTCACACCATCACATTTATTGCATTAAAATTGAACTCTTAGCCCAGATTTTATTTTCCATTTACTCATATCAGTTATTCTATTATACACTCATTTATACAGTTTATCAACAACAAGAAAAGTGGATTTTGGGATGAGTTGCACTTTAAGTGTCATTTTAGTTGTGTAATATGCTGTTTAAAACGGCTGTTTGGAATTTCTATCTTGGGCGATTTTCGTAGGTGAGGGTGAGAAAAAAATCTGAAAAACATGAAAAACATGAAAAACATTTCAAACCCAAGGAAGGAGCTGAATAAGTAAAACAGCTTCCCCCCCTTCTACTGAAGAGCTGACTTCAGGAGAACTGAAGCCACTACTGCACAAACAATTTTTTCTTTCTCTTCAAGCAAATGATATATTAAGTTCACGTGTAGTTTCCTCCCTGGCTCTTTCGTTAGCATGGATAAAGGGTTATCTGTGTTAGATGGCTCAGTAAGGGATGGAGTCATTAAGGGAACTTAAGTGATTCAATCCACTTACATTGTTGCTGTATGTGGTCAGAACGAGAAACATGGAAAACGCACAGTTCAAAAGAATAAACACCGCACACAGCTGTAGGCCAGAGGGAGCATATAGCTTAAATTTGTACTTTGAAACTCTTTCACCCAATGTTTCTGTAAGTTACCCTTTCTTTATAGTATAAAGGTCTATACAAATTCAGATAAGTTAGCATTTTTATAGTACAAACTTAATATTGCACTATATTAGTGTACTGTATTAAATATATTCTTTATTTTTGTGTTACAGTTTTCAGTTAGAAAGGCAATACAATATTGTAAAACCATTAAAACCCCCTAAGTTCACAGCAGACACTGGAAATTTGTAGAATAAGAATTGCAGAAAAACTCAAAAAATAAAATAGCAATGCCATGGTTAAGAGACAAAAAGCAGAGACAACAGCCAATGATTCTGGACAAAACAAAGGAGATGATCGTTAGTGTAAAGAGGCTTCAACCTGAGTGCTCGCTACTTGGGATTAACTCCTCCAGCAGCAATATGGCAGACAGCAGTGCCCTACAGAGGAAAGTAAATGGAGCTAAAAGTGCCTCTGTCCACTGTTCAGGATTGGTTTCACAACTGCAGCAACAACAGAGCATTGAAAAATGTCAAAGAATCCTCATGCTTTATTCATGATTTTTTGTTATCTGCTGCCATAAGGCAAATGGTACTGTAGGATCAAAAGCAGGACCCCCAGGCTGCTTGCACAGCTTTCTGTCTGATGTGCTTAAAATACTGAACTGCTGTTTATGCAAATGATTATGCACTTTACATAATTACACTTATTTTACATCTTCCATCTGTTTTTATGTATTTATCTATGTCTTAATGTATGTATTTAATTATTTTTCATGATGTTACAGATCAATAAGAAATGTTTTTTTGTTGTGGACCCCTCTCATCCAGAACCATGTCATCATGGGAACTTTGTACCAAATATAGCCCAAATACCTGCTACACTTGGATCAAAGTCTGGATTTGGGTAACTAGGGGGATTGTAGACTAAGATGGCAATAAACAAATTATATTTTTGTTCCTCAAACAATTTTACCTTGCTTTAGGGTGCAACAAGCTGTCCTAGGAGGTTACATTCATGTTTAGACTAATATTCAGATGAACTGTAAAATTAAAAATTCTAACAGCAGAATATTGTTAACATCTTTTTTTCGGATCAGGTTGGTGATCTACAAGTATGTGACCTGAAAACATTTTTTTAAATAAAACATTACTTATCAGATAAGGCTATTTTTTACATTTTCAGTGTGTTAGTTTCTGTAGATTCATATATTGTAACTGATGTGATTCGTGAATTGACCAAATATCCACCATTCATTGTGGTTTCCTTCCTCTGAAGAACCAGAGTATCCTAAATCCACTTTTAGAGATCCCATGACAGCTGTCTAGTCATCACATTTTCACATTTTTTTTCCGCTTCTGAAAGCAACCTAATGGACAAAATGCTTTCCTGTTGTGTAATGTCTCCCACCAAATGCATATGTTGGTCATTGTTTTTCAGTTCAGGTATCTCATGGTGCATAAAGGATACCCAGGTCACTTTTGGCTCCAACTACTCTGTAAACAGATTTTTTTTTTTAAACTGTAGATGACAAAATAAATGCACCATGGCATGTTTGACTTGTACTGGTCTCACAATTCATTGTGAGAATCAAAAGTGTATGATGCAAGACAGGTCAATCCACTGGCTATTGTTGAATAGAAAACATTTTTTTACTGTTGCAATATGATATATTTGATTGTTGCAATATGATATGAGATATACGTGAGTCAAAAGTTGTTCTAGACCAGAGGTGTCAAACTCATTTCCAGTTTTGGCCACATTAAAATAATGAATGTCCTTAAAGGGTTGGGTGTTGCAGAAAGTATTGATAAAACAATTTTTAACAAACGACTAAGATATTAATAAATATGTCTCAACGAGTATATCTTTTGGTTTGACTAGTACTTCTTACAAATAAAGGATATTGAACATCTTTTTAAATTATGTGATTTTGGACTATTCAAATAAACACGGATTTGAGTGATAAAACAGATTTTAGGTGCACATAGGATCCTCTAGAGTTTAGAGGGCCACATAAATGGCTATGGCGGGACCTTGACTTTGACACATGTCTTCTAGACTGATCACATCAGCACTGTCTCTGTACTAACACAGTTCATGTGCTAAAATAGCCTCCTTGACCAAACATGATACTCGCTGGAGAGATATTTTCTGCAATATGAAGCAATAAAATAAAGCTCTGAACTAAAGTCTTTTTTTAGTTAAGTACATCATTGAGCCTTTTATTTTTTCCAGATTTGCATTTATTGCAAATCCTTGTGCTAAATTTGTAATATCTTATAAGTTTAATTAAAAGAGAATTGGTGATCAGGTGTCATATTAAAATATTAGTATTGATATGTGAAATTATTTCTAATTGGTAAAAAATAAAAGCACCTTCAGAATACAATTCATTATTCCAAGACAGAATTTTATTTGAGGCAGGAATCCCCTAGCGAATTACGACTCTCGCTAAAGTTAATCTGCCTTTCCTGAACCCCAAGGCCAAACACTCGTAATGGTGATTAGGACAATGTTTCCTGTTTACACAGATAACCACTTTAACCATCAGGTTTTCTGAGAATCTCCTCAAAAACATCTTTGTGAGACAATTGTCTCCGCATTGAATTAATGTTTTCAAAGCTTCAGTCATGAACTACATGCTTATTATTTTACTTCTTTTATGGTAGTATCACTACTCAAACTAAACTCGAGCTATGTGTGTTGGCAGATTGCATTCCTTCAACATAAAAATGATCTAACTCAGAACAATAAATCCTGGAGGTTTTCATAAAGAAAAAAAATTATCACATTTCTTCAGTCATAACAGATATTTTTCCTTTCTGAGCTGAGACACAGGCAGTGGTGCATATCATGTCAGACTTAGGTAACTTTGACTGACAATCTTTGGCTTAAAGGAGCATAGGGCAGGATTTCAAAAAACAAAAATCTGCATGCCCAGTTATTTTATGCTATTTTTGATGAAGCATTATAAACCAAAAAGAATGAGCCCACTGACTTATTGTTCCATTTTCTTGAACAGGCCGTGTGCTGCAGTTCAGGCCTGAATCTCCTGTGCTGTCCTACTGCTTGCACGTTCAGCTTTAAAACAGGAAGAAGATGGTCTCGGTTTATTCATCTGTGAGAAGGGTTTCTTCTGCAACCGGGAAATGACGAAGCAACACACAAAGCCCACTAAAAAGTACCATTAAGAAGAAGAAGGTTTTTTCAGTGGGATCTCGTGAGTCAAACGCAAAATATCATAAAAGTCGGTCAGAAACCCAAATTTCTCAGATACAGAAAAAAAAATGGAGGCTGCTTCAACTACATCTGGGACTGTAAACGGATACATGGCTAATTTTCAAGTGACCAGGTAAGAAGCATTATAGGTGGTGTTTTGAGCTTGATATGAAATTGATATGACCTCACTAATGACTCAAGAGACCTAATGTGCAGCAGCATTAGCTGTAACCATACAACAGCTGATGTATAGCACTGTTTCCTGTTTGGAGACTGGACATTTTACAGACCAAGCATCTGGTTCATTAGAATTATGTAATATTAGACCTACAGCCCAACCTGTAAGCAGGGATACTACTTTAGCAGATCAAGTTTTTGTTTGTGTAGTAACACAGCGGCCTGTGCTGCATCCGATTCGGTTCCACATTGGAAAGTCTGTTACTTGTGTGAAATCTATGTGTGCGCACAAGATCTGCGAAGGCGTTTCTGCCCACCTGGACCAAAGGAAGATTTCACTTGCTCTTTCGCTCTAAATTGTGATTTGATTTCATAATACCAGTATATGTAGAGATGTCTGGCAGTCCATCACTGTGAAGAGGTTTTTTTGGGAGGGTATTCTATTGTGTAAAGAGTTTGTGAATGCTTGTTGTGTTGGCTGTTGGCTGCAGTTACCGGCTGTGTCATTGGTGAGTTTCATTTCTTTATCTTGCCCCTGCTCCTTTAAATGGTCTATATCATGCAAAATCAAGTTTTTGGAGCTGTCAATCATCTGGTAATGCAATGTTCTCATAACCCCCCCCCTCCCCCCCACCAGAGTGGGTTTTGGCTTAATTCAACCATGTCTGAATTATCCTCCTTAATCCAGGTCTCTGAGCACCCGCCCCTTCCTCCTGGAAAACGACTGATTGGTAACATATGTCCCATTTCCACTAGTGCCAGTAAGGTATGGAACGGGATGCTTTGGCGTGTTTCCATTACCTGTGTCCGTTCCGAACCGACCCCGGCCGACCCCTTTTTTCGGACTACCTCTGCCTTGGTTCCAAGTTTTAAACAATGTGGGGATCTTGTAAGTATATATATTATTGGATCCATGCATTTCTTCAGGTTGTCATGTTGGCTCAGTGGATAGTATTGGTGACTCCTGTTTGGTAGGTCCAGGTTCACCTACTGTGATGCTTAAAGTCTTTTTCCCAGTAGGTTCAGGTTAATAGACATTCTTCCTGGTTTCATAAAAAATATTTTTTCTAGATTAAAAAAAAAAAAAAATGTATATTTGATTTTTAAATTGTTTTAGGTTCTTTTTAATATTTGTATTTCAATAAATGAAACCCAAAACACACTTTTAATGGAAGAGCAGTACTTTTATTTTGAGATTTTTCAATGCAGTTTTTCTTCTATTTATTTTAGTGTCAAAACATGATTCCCCAGACTAACATTATCAAACAAGGGCAAAATCCCTCTTATTTTACAGGATTAAAGGTTGAATAGAGGGTGAATATTTACAGAAACACTTGGAGGCAGGGCTGGTTGATAAGGCTTAAAAATTAAATCTCTGATTTTTTTTTTTAATACCAAATCTGATTTCAGATTTTAATAAATTTTTTCCTACCGGATTTTTTCCTAAAAAGAAATTGCAATTGATAAAAAATATTTTCAAAAACCTGCTTTTATTGCAATCACCCTGTCCTTGAGCTGACTATAATTCAATATCCAACTAAAAACAAGCTGAAAAGTATCCTTGTAAAACAAGATGGCTAGATTGATATCACTCTGAGCTATAGAAGTCAGTACATTGGTTAAAAAAAAATCTCTGTTTTCCATAAATTACATCTTTAACAACAGAAGAGAGATGCTTTTTGCTGGAGCTTTTGTTAAACTAAGCCCGCCCATGTCCTCGCCCACTACTGTTATTTTGTGATTGTAATGGAAACACAACCTACCCATTCCAGGCCGTACCGGCCTGTTCCATTGTGTACCGTACGTAATAGTGACATTACATAACTATAGTAATATAGTATATAGTCCCTTTAAATATGAGCTGACGCAACTCCTCATTTAGCAGAACAACACCTTTTGTGGGTTTTTATCTGTTAGTAGACATTACAGTGAGGGAAGTACCCTCACATTCAGTATATGGTTTTTGTGAGTAGGAAAATTATGAGTCATTTTCCTGAGCCACCCAAAGCCGTTACATCCAAACCCTTTTCTCATTTTGTTGGCTAGCAACAGACCTTGTAATGTTGTCTCATTGTAAACTTGTGTCTGGCCTTTATACTGTGTAGCAAGGCGTTGCTGATTAGATTTTCCTTTAGCCTATTTGAAGATGCATGCTTTGTATTCTATTTGAATCTGTGAGACTGACCTGTAACACAGTGTATACAGTCTATGATGACAGTAACAGAGATGGTGACCCTGTGTTGACTCCAGTTTTCTGATTAGAAGCAAACCCTAATCTTTCTTCATTCCCATGGCTTCCTGTTTTGCATTTAGGACACCGACAACAGCTCAGACCAGTTGCCAAAAAATGTATTATGGCATCCAAAGAATGTCACTGATTGTGTGGTATATATATTTTATTTATGCATATCAATGTTCTTAAAGAACATTCTTAAGAGCAGCTGTGATTATGCGTATCTACAGCATCTAGTAGTGGAATAGGGGACTTGTAACAATGGAATAGTTTTGCTTTGATGGCATATTTATCTCATCAGTTTATCACCTGTGCCAAGGAGCTCATGTTGGTGTCTGGCTGTCTTTTAGCAAAATAACTCAAAATATTATGGACAGATTTGAATTAAACTTTCAGTATTGTTAGAAATTTGCAAAGTTTGATGGCAGGAGCCACCGCCACACAGAGAAAAGATGAGTGATATATACTTCCACAACAGTTCCTGACAAAGTTCATTTTTGGGTACAGAAATATTTACATATCAAAGAAATTATTTTATTTAAATTAAAGTTAAACAACATTTATTCAATTAAATGTGGCATATTTGGTTAAACTTTTTTAACTACTTTTTCCTGTTTTTTTTGTTGTTGTTTTTTTTACAATATTAACTTTGTTTTCCACGTGGTAAAATCCTGGTAATTTCCTGGTGGTAAATTTCCATTTCCCTGGGACTAAGAAGTGATGAGGAGCAGCAATTGGAAGGTTTCTGAAAGTCTTCAACTACTGGCAGAAGAGGAGGGAGGCATATTTTTTTTTCTTTTTAGTTTGTATGATGTTTACAATTATTTAAACGTGTTTATTAATTAGTTACTCAGTTAAGGAATACATTTCCATAACTCACTGAATTTTAAAAAGGTATTTCTGGACTTATTTGACTCTTTTTAATACCTAGCTACCGGGATAAATTGGGGCGTAATTTAGCTTTCATTTCAGCTTTGCAAAATAAGCCATGGTCTATTAAAGCAGATTCAGTAACCAGATTCCTCCAGAACTGACATCAGATTTTATGGTTTCTATTTTTATTGCATTTATTTTGTTTATCCATTCATTGTTCTTTTATTTTGGTTTGTGATTTATTTTGATCAGTAGTGTGTTTCTTCCTAGCTTGGGTGATTAAATGTTTGCCTTTTTCTTCTTTTGTAAATAAACTTTTGTATTTTGGAAAGTCACTCTTTGTCAATACATACATACATACATACATACATACATACATACATACATACATACATACATACATACATACATACATATAATTCATTCTTTCATGTTATTCACCACAACCTCAGCTGGGCAGGTGCTAAACTATGAGACTGATATGTTTGGCTATTAATATAATTCCTGACTCCTGTCAGGTGGTGCCCTGTGTATAATAATTTGCCATAAATTATTAATCTTATTGATTGCCATAAGAAATCCTTTAACAACTAATAGCCAAATAGCCACATTTCTTCTAAATACCCAACAATCTGGACTTAATTATTAGCAAAGGTTTAAATATCTCCATCATCTTGGTTTTTAATTGATATTCCGTTATCTGACCATTTTTACATTTTCTTCGAAAGCGCCATTAGTGCTGAACTATCTAGCCACATTGAGACCACTGCAAAAATGCGTTTTCTCAGGGACAATTCAGCTGAAACCTTAAAAAAATTGACTCTCCCACCTGCCCCATCCCCTTCATCCTCCAACGCAAACTCAGTACACAAACTGGTTGATAAATTTCTCACTAAAATTTAAAATATCATTGCCAAAACTAAGGTTAAAAGTAGTCTCTGGTAGAAAGCCATGGAATAGCAATCCATTGCCATGTAGTGAAAAAAGGGATGGTCGAAGAGCAAAAGAAAATGGCAGGAAACTCATGTCCGGGTTCACTATGACATTGACAAAGGTAGACGAAACAGATATAAGTTAAAGCACCTATGAGAAGTGTCAACGTTTTTTGCTCGCGAGTGGGGTAATTTTTACTCTGTAAAGCACTTTGAACTGCATTCATTTTTGCACGAAAAACGCTTTATAATTAAAGTTTGAGTGATTAATTCCTTGATATTTTTATTTGTGGTTAAACTTATGTATAGTTCCTTTAGGTTTGAAATATGCAAGGGAATTGTTCTTTTCTGAAATAATTTCCAGAAACATGTATAATGCACAGCCTTTATTTGCAACAGTTGAGAGACTAACTAATCCTCAAGTGACAGTAACCCCTGAACTAAACTCCACCAGAGCTTGCAATGAATTTATTAGCTTTGTAGTAAAACAATTCTGTCTATAGTGGTCTAGCAGCTGCAAGAGGCTCGGCTTTCCCCTTACCAAAAACAAATCCCATGAGCAGTCCAAAGCTAGGTAGGCGAGGCTATGATTGCTAAATAAGCATTATGACGTGTGGTTGTTAGGCTTTTTCAAACTCAGGCGTTTTCTGGTCTCTTTTCTTTGTGTAGCTGATTCAGGGACTGGAGTTTGTATAAAATGTCCATTGGCAGCATGCTTTTAGAACATAGAGTGTCTGATTATAATGAAAGAAAAGAAAGCTTTTCAAGATTTTCACTGGAGAACTTTAAATGCCTACAAAAGAAGGACAATATTTTAATGCAGAATTACAGGCCAATTTCTAATTTCCCATTCATCAGATTTTTCAAGATTGTTGATAAAGATGTGTTTCAACAATTAAATAGCTTCCCAACACTGACCAACCATTTTGATATTTTTCAGTCTGGTTTCCGTGCTCACTACAGCACAGAGATTACCCTCGTCAAAGTTTTCAATGACATCTGTATAAACATCTGCATCAGCACTGGTTATTTTGGACCTCATCAAAGCATTTGACACTGATGATAATGATATACTATTGTAATGACTGGAAAGCTGGCTCTGACTCTACAGTACTTGGCTGGTTTGAGTCTTACCTGAAGAACAGGAAATGCTCTGTGTCAATAGGCAATTTTTCATCTGAACAGACATAAATCACATGTGGAGTCCCCTGTCCTAGGGTCCCTATGATTTATTAACTACATAGTCCCACTAACACAGATTATAACAACCAACAAGCTTAGCTACCATAACAATGCAGATGACATTCAACTTTACATTACAATTTCACCAGGTGACTTTGAATCAATCCAGACCCTAAATTAATGTATTGAGTAAATTAATTAATAGACATTCCCATAATCTGTGATACGTTTCCTCTACAGGGTGTCAGGACTCTCTCTTAGAGATAGGGTGAGAAACTCAGAGAAACTCCTCCACATTGAGAAGAGCCAGTTCAGGTGGCTAGGGCATCTGGTTTAGATGCCACCTTGATTCCTCCCCGGTGAGGTGTTCAGGGCACGTCCCACCAGGAAGAGGCCCAGGGGAAGACCCAGGACACGCTTGCAGGACTATGTGTCTTGGCTGGCCTGGGAATGCCTTGGGATTTCTCCCAAGGAGCTTCACCAAGTGGCTGGAGAGAGGAAAGTCCGGGTCTCTCTGCTTAAGCTGCTGCCCCCGCGAACTGACCTCAGATAAGCAGAAGATAACGGATGGATGGATGGATGGATGGATGATTTTAAGGTAAGATAAATAAATAATAGATGTAGGAATGAGTTCTGACATTGTTGAACAGCAATTCACTACATGTATGTGTGGAATAATAAATAACTTTCCAAAATATAAGAGTTTATTAACTACAAAAAATAATCAAGTCAAAACACTTTAATCAAACTCACGAACCAAGTAAAACACACTACTAACTAAACTACTAAGCAAAACTATGGTCAGCCGCTTCGACAATGGAGGCATGGAACAAGGCCCGCTCGGACTCATTGTCCCCTGCCTCCCCATGGATGTGTTTGAAGTTCTGCCGGAGGTGAGAGTTGAAACTCCTTCTGACAGGGGATTCTGCCAGACGTTACCAGCAGACCCTCACGACGCGTTTGGGCCTGCCAGGCCTTTCTTACGTCCTCCCCCACCACCGAAGCCGACTCACCACCAGGTAGTGATTGGTGGATAGCTCTGTCCCATCTCTTCACCTGAGTGAAGAGTCCAAAACATGTGGCTGTAGATCAGATGAAACGACAACCAAGTCGATCATCGAGCTGCGGCCTAGGGTGTCCTGGTGCCAAGTGCACACATGAACACCTTTATGCTTGAACATGGTGTTTGTTATGGACAATCCATGATGAGCACAGAAGTCCAACAACAAAACACCGCTCGGGTTCAGATCAGGGGGGGCCATTCCGCCCAACCACGCCTCTCCAGGGCTCAATGTCATTGCCCATGTGAACGTTGAAGTCCCCCAGCAGAATGAGGGAGTCCCCGGAAGGAGCACTCTGCAGAACCCCCTCAAGGGCCTCCAGAAAGGGTGGGTAATCTGATCTACCGCTTGGCGCATAAGCACAAACAATAGTCAGAACCCGTCCCCCCAACCATAGGCGGAGGGAGGCTACCCTCTAATTCACCGGGGTGAACCCCAACGTACAGGCGTCGAGATGGGGGGCAACAAGTATGCCCACCCCAGCTCGCCGCCTCTCAACGGGAGCAACTCCAGAGTGGAAAAGAGTCCAACCCCTCTTGAGGAGACGGGTTCCAGAGCCAGAGGCGTGCATCGGGGCCTCCCATAGGTGTTGAGCTCACGGGAAGGGGGGCCCATGTTGCCTCTTTGGGCAAAGGCCTAGCCACCAGGCGCTCGCCAACATGCCCCACCTCCAGACCTGGCTCCAGAGTTGGGCCCGGTGACCGGCGTCCGGGCGAGGGAACTCTTGGCCCAAAAATTTCCTTCATCATAGGGGTCTACAGGCTGCGCTTTGTCTGATCCCTCACCTAGGACCAGTTTGCAATGGGTGACACTACCAGGGGCTTAGAGCCCCCGACAACTTAGGTCCTAGGATCATTGGGACACTCAAACCCCTCCACCGCGATAAGGTGGCAGCCCAGGGAGGAGTGTTCCATTAAATAATTTGCTTAATTAGAAATCAATAACGTTTGGAGAATTGTTATATTTTATGGATCGGTCAGCTCATATATAAGAATGAGACTCTTAACATCCCTTTCGTGACTAAAAAGGTGGATGGTAGTAGTTATCGCTGCTCTGCTGTGAGCTAGGTAAGGTGGAGAGCAATATCAAACTGGGCCTGGCTCCCAGTCATAATCCTGAGCCACCAAAAGCAGTTAAATGCAAACAAGTTTCTCATGTTGTAGACTAAAAGTAAACATTGTTAAGATGTCTCACTGCAAGCTTGTGTCTGGCTGTTATACAGTTCAGCAAAGTATCACTGTGAGGCATGAAGGATGTTTTGCATTTTATCTCTAAATCTCTGAGACTGATTAGTGACGCAGTCTGGTCTATTTCGACAAAAACAACAGCTTTGATACGTCAAAGGAGAAGAAACGGTGTGTTCTAATTAGAAAGATAATTCTTAATTTCCATGGCTTCCTGTTTTGCATTTATTAGACAGGGTGGGAGCAAAAAAAATTTGTTTGGTATGCAAAATATTTACAGTTCTCAATAGTATAAACACCCCTGTAACAGGGCAAGATTTTTACTGGGGAATAAATAAATAAATAAATAAAGTGGTCCAATAACCTGTTCCTTGTCTCCCCCTTTTCTTTTACAGTATTCCAATTTTTTTAGGTGGTGATCCGTGAACATCCCACATGTTGATCTGACTGTTTTCTGCGATACTTTGCAAGCGTTCTCAAAATCTATCAGATTATAAGGACATGTTTGGTCTACAGTCCTGTTCAGACCTCACTGATGTTCTGTTAAACTATAAACAGTGCACACCAACAGTTTGGACAAACCTTCTCATTCAGTGTATTTTCTTTATTTTCATGACTATTTACATTGTAGATTCTCACTGAAGGCATCAAAACAATGAATGAACACATATGGAATTATGTAGTACTTTTCCAAAAATTGTTAAATAACCTGGCCTCCATAGTCACCAGACCTGAACCCAATCGAGATGATTTGGGGTTTGCTGTACCGCAGAGTAAAGGCAAAAAGGCCAACAAGTACTAAGCATCTCTGGGAACTCCTTCAAGACTGTTGGTAAACAATTTCGGGTGACCACCTCTGGAAGCTCAAGAGAATGCAAAGCAGTAATCAGAGCAAAAGGTTGACACTCACAATATCTTTGTGCACAGGAATTTTTCTTTGTTCTGTATTTGCTTGTTTTTTAAACAACGTTTGGTTAAATTTGAATACTTGTTGGACCTGATGCTTCCCCACCCGCGTACACCAAACCCACGGCGCATCAGTGGCTATTTGATTCTGATTTGAACTTTGATTTAAGACCTTTTGTTGTTTTGTTGACAAGTGGCCACTACACCTGAATTGTAACTTGTGTCAGCCTGTTTGTGTGTAACTTTGGGTACTTGTATGTGTAAAACGAGATTTGTAAAGTGTAAAATACATTTTATGCCTAACCTCGGGTACTTAAGTGTTTGGTAAAATGGACAGACAAAAATAAAAAAAACGTAGGAGTACAAAATCCATTTACACACACACAATTTCAACTTACACTAGCTTAAAACTAACTACGAATTCAAAACGGCTCCTATGCATGGAAATCATCACGTTCAGCACGTTTGAACCAATCACCTTATACACAAAGACAAAACTACATTTACGCACAGATCAGATTTACAACTGCACAAGGGGTTTTGAGACCAATTTCAGGTCTGGAGATTTGTGCGTACATGATGCATTTAAATGCTGGTACAATGCTGGGTCATCTGACTATTCTTTGCTTTCCCTCTAAACCTGCTGCTGAAGTGAAAAAAGAAAAGAATATGACATTTTAGTTCTAATACATAGAATGACACACATTTTAAAATGATTAAATTGATTAAATATACATGTATGGGCAGAATTTTGTGCCATAAGAACATTTATTAATTTTAAGTAGTTTGATTGCTATTTATATTATTCAAATAAATGTGTTTAATTTGAAATCCAATCTATTACTTTTGAAACTATAGTTACAAAATTGAAACAGAGTTTTCTATCTTGAACATTAAATCATTTGCTTTGAAATTGTGTACAAATGGGTAGTATATCGGATTTCCCATGCAGCCATGAACGTACCACAGGTGTGGCTGTTGGCAGCCTTGGAAAGCAGTAGAACAACGGACAGTGTGTGCGTTCGTTACTGTGCTTACACACCGAATGTGATAGATGCGACCATTCAAGGTGCGAATGTGCAAGCGACCAGCTAGAGGCGTGTGGCGCTTTTTAGTCGCGCCTATCGTGTTCGGTGTGTAAGCACCGTAAGGCGGTAAGTTTGATGTGTGATGCACACATTTTTTGTGTTTAGTCCTGAATGTATTTGGATGACTTAGAAGTTTTTGCCTGCTTCTTTTATAATGCACTTGGATATCGTTTAGAGCAGGGGTCCCCAACCCAAGGCCTCAAAGGCTGGTGCCCTACCAATTTGAGATGTGTCTATGCTCCAACAGAGCTGATTCAAATTGTCCAGCTTCCTCCTCAGCATGGCAAAGTTCTGCAGAGGCCTGCTGACGAACCATCATTTGTTTCTGGTATGTTAAACCAGGAAAAGACCTAAAACCCTCAGGATACTGGCCCTGAGGCCTGGAGTTGGGGACCCTGGGTTTAGAGGGATAGCCATAAGAATACTGCGATGGGCCAGCATTCTACCAGCATTTAAATGCATCATGTAAATCTTCAGATGTGAAATGAGTCTCAAAACCCCTTGTGCAGTTGTAAATCTGATCTTTGCGTAAATGTAGTTTTGTCTGTGTGTATCAGGCATATGTACTTATGCATATGTACTTAATGATTTGCATGCGTATGAGCCGTTTATAATTCGTAGTTAGTTTTAAGTTAGTGTAATTTGAAATTGTGTGTGTGTAAATGGATTTTGTACTCCTACGTTTTTTTAATTTTTGTGTCTCCCTTTTACCAAACACTGGCAAGTACCCGAGGTTACGCACAAAATGTGTTTTACAGTTTACATATCTGGTTTTACACATAAAAGGACCCAAAGTTGCACACAAACAGGCTGACACAAGTTACAAATCAGGTACACAAAAATATTGTGAGTGTATTTTCTCTGCATACTTCCTGGCCATGTTCTCTTCACGTGCTGGGCTCATGGGGTGCAGTTTCGCCAACATCCACTAGATGGAGGCAGAGACGACCGAATCTTTCTGGAAAACCTATTCAATCAACCCTTTGTATCCCTATATATTAGGGTTGTTTTATTACTCTTTCCATGTTATTTGGCCAAATTAATATAGTTTAGTATTCTTATTCTATGCTCAGTAGTGTGTTAGATATTAATTGTATACCTTTGTGTATTGTTATTAATATTATATTATTTTTTTCTACAGACCACACAAAAACCCAAATTCTTGTAACCATACCATCATTCCTGTCTGTACCTAAACTCTGTCAAATGAAACTGTCAGACCAGTGTTATTCCCTTCAGAGTGTCCCACTCTATCACACAATGGATTCAGGAGGCCGTCCATGTTGGGAAGTTGTGGATCATTCAAAGGCTAGAGGAACCCTCTGCAAACTGCAGAGGAAAGCAAGTCCTTAAAAGGCAAGATGGAATACCAACTAATCGTCTTTAAGACACTGTTTTCTGTTTCTGTTTTGTTCCCTTCCTGTATATTGATCATGCTTATTTGCTCATATATAACACTCAGAGTACTGCTTTAAATGACACAATCAAGTGAAGGACTTTTTGTGGCAATTTTCAAAGGAAAGCCCTATAACCACTTGTGTTTTTTTCATATTATTTTTTCCTAATTATTATTTTTATTTTTCACAAATCCCTCACATTTGGGAGTTTTCATTTGGTAAGTGTACTTCAAGCTAATATGTTTCTGGTACCACTCTGAAAATCTAGGATAAACTGTTTTTCCTAAATAAATAGACAGAGATGTACAACTCCCACAGTAACTGTCATTGGCAGTCGCAACCTTCTGTGATCATTAAAATACATCTTATTTTATCTCATTTGAAGGAGGATTAAAAAAAAAACAGTGACTTGGAAGGTGGTTAGATTTTATGTGAAAATCAATCCTGTTAAACTAAGGGCAATTTGGGAAGAAAACCTGTTACATTCTTTAAAGCAGTACAATGATATAATTACCGGAGCTACAATTGAATAGTATAAACTATATTCATGTGTTATAATAGCCCAGTCAAAGCCCATGAGTCTTAGAAAATGATGTTCACAAACTGTCTTAATCTAGTGTCAACAAGCTTTAGCTGTTCTGTTAAGAATATATATATATATATATATATATATATATATATATATATATATATATATATATATATATATATATATATATATATATTATTATACAAATTTTACCCGTTAAAAATGCAAAACTTGAAGCCCCTATAAGACCTGCAGCTGGAATTCCGACAACTGAGCACACTACAAAGTGTTGATTCAGAAGACTAAAAGGTATACACACACCCCATGAATTGAAAACTTTTTCCTCCCCTTCACAATTATGTGATGCTTTGTGTTGGGATATAACACAGAATTCCAACAAAATCCACTGAAGTCTGTAGCGTGAATGGGACAAAATGTGACGTTCAGGGAGCAGGAATAACTTTTTTAGGGAGCGTAAATATTTAACATCCATGTATGGCCAAACTGTCTTTTAGGTTTTTGGACTGACTGAACGTCTTCAGACTGAACACCAGAGGGTGGCAGTATTTAACCAAAAGACAACTCTTCCCACTGATAAATGATAATGTATATGGAAAATAAGTAATCTAAAATAAAGTGGTATGGTATGTGCAAAAGGGAAAATGTTTCTTTCATTTTTGTGGATATATTTACCGATGATCTACAGTAGCCTACTGTTGTGTAAACAGTACTGAGTATTGAAAAACTGTTTCAAATCTTGTAAAGTCTTTGACAGACAAATAGACTGAAGCCAGACCGAAAGAGGTCAAAGGATGGGCTGGAGCCTGAGCGATAAATTAAACATCAAAATTTAAATGATGAATTCTCTTTGAGGGCGGAGAAGCCCGGAGCTTGTGTATCTTTAATAGCGAGCAGAGAGATGGGAGAGGCTGCGCGTTCATGTCCACATTTCTCGCTGCGCAGCGACGGGAGCGCGCAGTGGATTCTTCACTCGCACCAAGAAGCAAAAAAAAAAAAAGCGCCCGACGGACCGCAGCAGCGACTGTCCGGGGGTAGAGAAAAAATGTTCCTGCCACCGTCCTCCTTCATCAGTGCTGTCCACTTCGGCAAAAAATATATGAAGGGATCTACGACGCGTGCGGATGACACTTTTTTCCACATTTAAACTTGTATTACCGAGAGGACTGTGAAACTCCGAATAAAAATAACAGGAATTGACGTTAACTCTGAGAAGGTAAGAAGAATCGAGAAATTATCAAGTCGATTAATTAAATGTTCAAGATGAGGGAAAGATTTCCTGGAGCAGCCAAAGTCACCCTTCAGCTTAGAATCACAAGGACGCCTTCTTTAAAGTTTAAAACGTTTTGCATGCCGATTTAAAACATCTCCATTTAATAAATATCGCTTAGAATCAAATGATTTTGGTTAAAATTAAAGGGAAAAAAAGGGTTTCATCACCATGGACAGCGCCTGTTTGCCTGGTGCGGGCAAAGAAGCGCAAACAAAGAAGGAAAGATAATTTGACCCCGGAGTGCTGCTCTTATAACATCTTAGCTTATAGTTTTGTTGTGCCACAATTTACAACAATCAAGAATTTAAAAAAGGAAGCTTCTTATGATTTTCTCTCAGACACATTCCCCTTGCAGCATCGCCTGTTGTGTTTTTGTCTGCTGCTATGAATGAATATATGTTTTGATTAATTAAAAAAGTATAGGAGTAAAAAAAAAAAAAGCTTAAAACATTTTATAATGTTTGCTTGTTGATGTATGCAGGTGCAGAAATGGCTAGAAGATTCCTGCAGCTTCTGGCTTTGTGGACCAGTTTGATCGGTATTGTGCAGAGCTGTCCAGAGTTCTGCAGCTGCCAGGATAAATTTGCCCAGAAGTTTGCAGACTGTGCCTACAAAGAACTGCTTGAGGTGCCCGTCGGCTTCCCCTTGAACGTTACAACTGTGAGCCTCTCAGCCAACAAGATCAAGTCCCTAAAAAGTAAAAGCTTTGTTGACATCACTCAGGTCTCCTCTCTCTGGCTAGCGCACAATGAGATAGTTAGTATAGAGACACACACCTTTGCCCCCCTGATTCAGCTTCGCAACCTGGACATCAGCAACAATAAGATTGTGAACTTCCCCTGGGGGGATCTGCGGAACCTCACAGCACTGCAGCTTCTGAAAATGAACAACAACGAGATGGTGAACCTTCCAAAGGACGCTTTCTCCACACTCAAAGATCTCCGGTCCCTGCGCATCAACAACAACAGGTTCACTACCATCGTGAAGGGTACATTCAGTGCCCTCTCCTCAATGTCCCACCTGCAGATCTACAGCAACCCATTCACTTGCTCCTGCAACCTAGAGTGGCTGAGGGATTGGATTACAACCACTAAAATTTCTGTGCCTGAGCCTACTCTGATCCAGTGTGAGGCCCCAGAACATCTGAAGGGGGTGGAGGTTTCAAAGATTCCCAAATTGCAGTGCGAAGCCCCAATTGTAACCATAACCTACCAACCAAATCTAGAAAACACTGTTCTTTATGAAGGTGTTTCTGTCATCTTAAACTGTGAGACAAAGGGGAGTCCCATGCCTCAGGTCAGCTGGGAGGTGGTTGCTGGAAATCAAAATTACCTCTTCCCCTTGCCATCCACTGGAGAAGTTAATGATGCGCCAATTAATGATAAAATAACCAACAGTAGATTCCTCATATTTAGGAATGGAACTCTCGTCATCCCTCAAATTACTAAAAAGGAGGATGGAAATTATAGCTGCTCTGCTGTGAATGAGTTAGGTAGGGCAGAGAGCAGTGTCAAACTGGTTCTAGCTCCCAGCCCAAAGCAAGGAAGCAACTCAGCCCCCGATTCATCTCTGGACAAGATACGTCTATCTGGTAAAAAGCCTTCAGACCCCAAAGTGGCCAAGAACAACGAGATCAACTGGGCTAAGCATGAGGAAAAGACAAAGGAAAGCCCCGGTGATGGTTCAAAGCACAAAACTGGTGACTCGGAACAAGTTGGAGGTCTTAACAAGGACCCTAGCATTGGAAGAAAGTGTGGCGTGAGAGAAGAAAGCGAATACATCTCAAATCACGCCTTCAACATGACCTTGGATGACCTGAAGCAGTACACCTTTGATTTTGGAGTCATTGCATTGGAGGTTTCAGAGACAAAGGCCGAAGTGCAGCTGAACCCTCTGCAGCTCTCCAGAAGCAAGTCTAACCTCCACGTGAGTCAGACTGAGAACCATGAAATGGTCGTCAAAAACCCTCTCGGTTTCCGGCAGTCCTCTTCCAGTAAGGACACACCGGACAAGATCTACCTCTGCGTGAAAAAACAAAATGGACACTACCTAGAGCAGTGGTCCAACATAGAGGAGGGGGTTAATGCATACCGCTTCCACGACTTACAGCCCGACACCAATTACACTCTCTGTCTCACTTATGGGGGGCAGGACTGCCAAGTCCAAGTAGTCTTCAAAACCAAAAAAAAGATCCCCTCCCTACTAATTATTGTGGTTGTCAGCATTTTCCTATTGGGCCTGGCCACTGTTCCCTTGCTGGGAGCCACCTGCTGCCATTTGCTGTACAAATATCAGGGAAAAACCTACAAGCTGATCATGAAGGCGCAGAATCCGGATCAGTTGGAGAAGCAGATGACAAAAGATTTTGATCCTAGGGCGTCATTCGTTGAGTCAGAGAAAACCTTCAACCCGAGTGAGATGGGAGAGGGAGATGTAGAGGAGGAGGCCGAGGAAGAGGGGGAGGAAGGAGACGGAGATAGAGATGGTGATGCTGAGGGTAGCGTGGTGACCGAATCCATCCCCGGATCCTCATCTAAAACCAACCCGGAGGAGTTCGAGGTCGGCTCTGAGTACAGCGATAGGTTACCGCTTGGAGCAGAGGCCGTTACTATCTCTGAGGAAATCAACGGCAACTACAAGCAGCCCAGCCGCTGAGCCCCACGGATGCCTGCGAGTATCGTGTAAAATAGTTTACTTTTAAAGTAGCCTACATTCGAGCAGGTAAACCACACCTCATCGATACACGTGATTTTTTTTTTTGAAAGAAAGCGGATTTTAAATATTTCTTTTTTTTTTTTTTTTACCTCAAACAGTCTTTCATTCACCGAGATTGTGAATTAATTCGTGTTGCATTAGTAGTCAGTCGTGTTTACAGAACAAGCACAGATCTAGACTATTTATCGGCCTTTAAATAGCGACGAAAAGAAAGCAGCAACATGTTCCCTTTCTGCAGGACAAGGACACGCACAGGCGCGGATTAGAAGGACGCACAAGGAGTGCGTTCATTAGAAATTTAGAAATCAAATGGAATTTTATTCGCCGTTTTGGGACCACAAAAGCTTCACCAAACAAAGTGCCAAATGTTTTATAAAACCGTTTAATTTATGAGGCATCAGGGATTCGTGTATTGATAACCAGTGTGCGTTTTTGTGCGCTGCTTTAAGGCCGCAACTTAACATCCTCTCAGGTCTAAATGACTCACTAAAAATGTTAAATTCGGTCAGATTATTGATAAGGTGAACTCAGAGTCTGTGGATATTTGGTGCGGGCCGAGTGCACTACCGCGCGCTGCTCGCTGTCCTGCGCGTCCAAAAGGGAGATTGCGCTCTCAGTTGTGTTTGTGATGGTAAAAAAAATGGAAAAATGAAAAATGGGGTTTCAAATTGATAATCCAGAGTTTCAAACTGATAACATGTTGTTTCACGTGATGTGTAAAGAGGCTTTAAAATTAATCGACGGTGCTTGCGGTACATTGGCTTTTTACAAAGAACGCGTCCATGGCATGTCACGCGTTTTTTCCTTCTGTAGTTTTTGACTAGTGTAGTCTGTATGGCTTTAGATGTTGCTGTCCAGTTGTGATGTAAATCCAAGGAAATTACAAGTATTTCTTTTATTTTTTTATTTTTACGGGTTTTAGTTTATTTTTCTATTACAGCGAAGCCAAAGGGGGAGAGGGCGCACGGACCGCCTGGCGGCTTTACTGTCCTGTGTATTTTTTGCATTTGGTGAATATTTGTGATCAATGTTGAAAAACGAGATCATACAACGTGATCTTTTAAGATTTTTTGATATAAATTTATGTAAGTGGAATTAATAAAATCTATAAAAACTAAACATGCGTTCTGTTCTGTCTTGATTTAACGGACATTTCTTGCAAAATATGATAAATGACAGTTTTTGTTATGAATCCTGCTAATTAAGGATTTAAAATAAATAAACCAGCAATTCAATACTAACTGATTACAGTGTGAAATTTACTCTCTGAAAAAAGGAAATATACATTTGAGGACCTGTCAGTGCCACTCGGACCAAATCCTCTTTTGTCTCCAGATTCCCCAAAATAAAGTTTAAATACGGAACTAAGAAAAGACATAAAGATGTGTCACACAAATCGGAATGACAGGTTTAAGTTTTATTTTCACATGAATCAGAAGAATGAAGCTTGGCGAAACATGAGAAACCACAATAGAGCTTTGACAACAATAGCAGCAAGTGGTTTTGGAGTAAATGAAACAAGACATTTCTATGGCAACTCCTATTCCACAGATTAATAGTAATTACAAAAAAAGTGTGACTAGAAAAAAAGTCTATTAAAACACATTTGTGTATTTATAAATAGCTCTCTCAATATTCTATTTGTCTCTATATAAATACCCTCTGTTGAAAGGTGGTTCATTGGATTGTAGTCTTGTTTTCAATGTGGGGAGCTAAACATTTGTAAGTCCTGCATTTTATATAAGAAACACGATTAATATAGAGGTTAAACTCTTGTGCAGCTAAGGTCTAACCCAAAGTGAACACATTAATTTTAAGGCAAAATATTTTCAATGCATTTGTTGGAATAAACAATGTCAGGCAAACTTTCCCATTGGACTGAGAAAAGTGACCCTAACACATTAACAAGAAAGGGACTTACAGTCTTAGACAGACTTAAGTATTTAAGTAAGCATTTTAAAATTAGACACTGTTTATGGTCCTTGGACATCTCGTCTTTTTATAGCCACAAATATCAATGCATTCAATTGGGATTTGTGTGATAGAGCAGCACAAAGTAATGCAAAATTAAAATACTGGGTTTTGAAAGATCTTCCATATAAATACCCCCCCAGGTGTCCTATTTGACTTGGTGTCTGGAATTTAACTGGGCCATTTTGACATCACTTGTTTCTGAACCTTACCCTTGTAGCTCTGTCATAACCATCATTAGGTTACAGTGAGGCTCTGTCCCAGTCTCAGGTCTTTTGCAGAACTTTAACATGTTTCATTCCAGGATTGTCCTGTATTTGGTTAATTCCATCTTACAGTCAGTCTGACCTGCTTCAGTGTTCCTTCCAAAGAAAACCATCCCCACAGCATGATGCTGCCACCACTGTAACTGTGGGAATTCTGGGTTCAGGGGCATGGGAAGTGTTAAGTTTTTCACCACATACAAATACACATGCAGGATGAAGAGTTCTGTTATTGTCCTACATGACCAGATCACTTTTTTCCATATGTTTGCTGCATTCTCCTCATGGGCTGTAGGGCATGACTCTTCTATTAAGAATCTGTTAGGGTACTTCATTACTATAGTTGTACTGACAACAAAAAAAAATCCCACTTGAAGTCTTGTTCTCTGCAGCTTTCCCCCAGAAATACAACTGATCTCTTGGTGGCTTCTCTGAATAAGCCTCCCCTATATGGCCTGGTAGTTTTGATTGATGTCCATATACCCAAGGATTTGCAAATGCAACTTTCATTTACAGATGATGGATTTAACAGTGTCCCATAAAATGTTTAAAGCTTGTAATATTGTTTTATAGCCTAACTTTGATATAAAACTATCCACAATTATATTGATACCAAAATTAAATTACCCAAAATTGGACTTTACTAATAGTGTGACCTCTAAATGTAACTCATTGCACTGCATTTCATTTGGGGATTCCAGGTTAAAATGGGCTGGCTACCAATGCATGATAAATGTTCAGGCTTTGATCTATTAAGAACTATGGAAAACCATGTATATTGTTTGTTACATTTCACAAATCTGCATTACTTCATGTCCCGTCACATAAAACCCTAATAAAATACTCTGAGGTTTGTGGTTGAAATGTGACAGAATGTGAAACAATTCATCATGCAAGATGCAGACAAATCTACTGTATGTTTGGAGAAATCTCGTAGTAAGATTATATCCAAATTATTGCAGCTTCGGAAGCCAGTACATTATGAGGGTTAGACACTGGTTCAGTTGCTGGCAGCTGCCTCTGCCTCCTTGGTGATTGCTTCCTTTTTGCTGCCCTGCTTGCTGCCGCGGTTGAGGCTTCCATTTTGAAAGTTATCTGCCGTCTGAAGCTGGAAGTGCTTTCTGGTTCCCACCAGGGAGGGGTTGTTGACCAGGGTGTACAGGAGTTGCCAATGCATCCGAGCTCGCTTGGCGCTGGAGACTTTGTGCAGTTTCTTCTCCTGCTGCACTAGCTGGATCCCTAAGGAGAGACGGATATTATGATAGTCCTAATAAGACACTGATACACAGAAAAAAATATTTTAGATTCGAAGCTGAAATGAGGTCCTTTTCTATGGGCCACCAAGGAATTGACAGATACTATGGAAAGTGTAATATTAGAAAGCAATCAATTTATAATCCTCTAAGCATGGTGAGAGCATACTAGGTGAAAGCTTAAACCCCTTGGGCAGCATGAATATGTAGCAGGCAATTAGTGAAGCTCATCTGTTTAATCAGCCGCTGAAGACTTAATCTCTGGAATACAGAAGATGATTCCTGATAGATGCACTTTTTTTCAAGAACAAGCAACATGTCCAAAGCATGTATGTAATTAGACTCAGCTGCCCCTACATTCCTCAGTAACTCATAAGTACTTGTGAGTTTTCCTGCCTCTTTCTCAATATGTGCGTGGGTGACTGTCACTCACCTCCTGTTTGCAGCAGTTTTATGATTACAGTTCTTGCAAAAGAGCCTCAAAGCAGCCAAACATGCTTTGAGTAATGAAAAGTATAAATTGGTTTCATCTACATGAGGAAAAATAACAGTTTTAGCAGTGATGATATTGTCTTTCAGGTGACGGAAGCTCAGAGCAATAAGCTTCGCTGATTTATTTATGGCAGATTTGATTGAGGCCAACAGCTGAGCTGTAAATTATTCCTCAGTGAGACTCAATTTGTTCTGGGCAAATTAAATCAGAACTGTGAATCTCCCATCTTGAGCATGCTTGCACGGCAGTTTTGTGATCTGATAATGTGTTACCATGCCTGGATTTGTAATAAAATTGAAGATCTTGCTGTATGCTTTCAATGTCCATATTATGCTTCTATGTATCTTTAAAATTGTCAATTGTTTTGATGTAAAGTCCATCAGTTAAAATGCTAGCAGCAACTTTGGGTTTTTTTTAAGACACATCTGTTTCCCCCGAATCATTAAGGTAATTCATTTTCAGTCTAATCAGTGGAACAGTTTATCACTGCAATCAGTGATGTAGTTTATCAGTACAATCAGCGGCAGCAAAGTTAAATTTGTCACATTATGCTGTCATGTACATGCATCTTAAGCTCCTCCCAAAGCTCCAACAGAACAGAAATATGTATAAATAAATACAAATTATCTATTTCTAATGGTGTCAATAATTTACTAATTATGAAGGTTTTTATGGGCTTGAAGTCTTGTGCTGCAAAAACCTTTTTTGAATGTATGTGTGAAAATGTTGAAATCTTCATCCATTTTATATACCTGCATAATGTCACATTTTTGGTCTCTGTCTTTTCTAATAGGATCCATCTTTCTTTTTGGGTGTCTAACATGTCGTGATAAATGCTTTGTTTGCACCACATAGCTCAGTTTGCATTAGTTGTCTATGTTGTTATAAAATTCCTGCAATCGTGCAGTCATATCACCCAGTTTGGAATCAACATGGAATCAACATATACATATATATATATATATATATATATATATATATATATATATATATATATATATATATATATATATATATATAGGATCCTGGAGAGGACCATTATTAGATCGTTATTATTAGTAGAGCTTTTCTCCTGAAATCTATGTCTGTAATCTGCCATTGTTTTTCTGTTAAGGGAAACAGACAGATCAAATTCTGTACCAAAAAATACTTTATTTTCCCTCCAAAATTTTTTGCTGAAATTACATATCACATCTTGAGCTAGACTATACAACCTCCTCCTTTGAACTTAAGAGAGTTGTTTAAAAATATTTGATCAGTTTAATCAGTATTTTTCAGTGTTCAGTTTTGTATCAATAAATCTTTGGCTTTCAGCTTTAATAACAGTTGTAGAACATTTTTTCAATCTTAGAAATGTATAGTTATATCCTTTAAGCTTATATTAGAAATCTTTGAATTGGGAAGGTACCAAATTCATTCTTCTGATGTATTTTTGATTAATAATGAACCTGATTATGAATACTGATATACTGTAACAGAGCTTCAGTTAATCAATCAATCAGTGCTACAATGATCCTGTGTTTGAAGAGAATTAGTTTAAGTTACTTTGCACAGTAAAGCAGTAAAAGCTATAATGCCTTCCTTATAAAGAAATTGTTGGTAATGGGAACAGAATTTGGTGCTACAGACCCTCTTCAGCATCCCGTGACTGCTGTGCAGCTTTGCTTTCGTGGTCCAAAGACTGCAGAAGCATCCCGCAGAAGGCCTTCATCACAGGGTGAGACTGGCTCACCTCAATCTTCAGATAATGAGCATAGCAGCGGTAGGCTGCAGGCAGACACAGGAAAGAGAGAGGGGGGTATTACTCTGACAGGGCAAAAGCAATAAACACGCAAGGCCACACCTCATGTTGGCTTTGAGGCAATCACACATAATGGCTGCACAATCACACTTCTCTCTTTTTTCGCCAGCACCTGCTTCTCCTGACAACAGATGTCTTAAATCTGCACCCATCTCAGAGATTGGTGTCCAATTAGAGTACGTGCTCTGCACAGAATACAGATATAAAGCTAGCTGTTATAAGCTGGCAAAGCGGTAAAATGTACAAGATGCTAATTTCTAGTCTCAAAGTGAAGTCAAAGCCATGTTTGAAACCTACGTGAAATAAATTATAATGCATTTACAAGTGTAAAAGCATGCTGCTGCATGGAACCAGTGCTTGCATGCCTTTAAGTCTTGAAGTTGCACACTCATAAACACACACAAAAAAACTATTCGTTACAAATGAATTCAGTCTGAAATCCATCCATATGTATACCTCAACATCAATCAAGCCAGACACATTCAGAACCCCCCCCCCCCCACCACCACCACCACCACCAAAATAGTAATTGTGCAGTATTGGGGTGGAAAGCTCTGAATAGAATGTTACACTCCCCATGCTATTTTAAATAATAGTGGATACGTGTAGGGATTCTCTTGTTAGATGAGTTTTTTAAGATATTTAAAATATATATATATAGTTATCTTGCATCACCCTCTCAGAAATATATTGTTCATTGATCCACTTGATTATCATTTATGTTTCCAAATCCTGCAGCCATTTACATAAGCCAAACATCTTTATAAGCTGACAGACACTGTGACTCCCTCATTACGCCATCCAGAACATCTGGCTCACCTGGGTCAAATGCCTCCACATTCCGGTTAAGAAGACTGATATCCATGCGTCCCATGTGTACAATATTGAACAGGGCTGTGATGATCATGCGCCACACCGCAAGTATCACTCCAATCAGAACGTTGACGGGAAACAGCAGATATGTCAACAGGAACAGATTACCCCTGCAAGATAGGTCAGAGTGCATCAAACGTGCAGAAAGTCATGCCGCTGTTAACACAACACAATAAGTAGAGTAAAAATACCTGTTGTTTAAGTCTCGAGTTCCTGCTGTTTTCCTGATAAAGCAAAACTTGGCGGTGATGTGTTGAAGCACAACAGCTAAGAGAATCATCAACCAAAAAGGCCTGAAAGGAAATAATCAACAGTCAAACATTTCCTGTTTTCAGACTGGAGGCACAAAACCTATTTATGGCTGACAGGACATGTTAGGAGCCTAAATTATCTCTGTGGGTTGTGCATTAAGGATGCTGTAAATTGAAAGTGGATTCAAGTTTCTGAGTGTCAAACCAACCAAAAACAAAAATAGATATGTAATATTAATTTTTACATTCATTGCTAAAATTATATAAGAAACAATCAACTTATTTGACAGTAATGTTGAAAGCAGGCCAAAGGACAATTGCCAGTTTAAAAAGTAAGTGATGTGAAGATGCTCACCACATGCTTATTAGGATCTGAAAGAGAATGAGATTCTGCCTGTGCAAAATGGGGATGATTATGAGGAAGACAGTGATCATAAGGCAGAGGAAAAACACTAAGGTCTGGATGATCATACCTGCGCAAGAAAGATAAAATATGTCAGAATCTATGTCTTCCACTGCTTTACTACGATTAATCAGAAATAAAATGGTAAAAGTCCAATTCTGACCACATGAATAATGTTATAATAGTACCAATACAGATGTGAGCTGCTGTGAAACTTGTGTAGCCCATCCAGCAGACTAGAGCTGGCCTGGATGCCCTGATGCTTCTTTGGCAGTTGTAGACATTATAAATGTCTCCTCTGTACAGCCCCTTTAGATTGGACCTAAAGAGGAGAAAAATAATTAAAAATACAAAGCTGTTGATTGAACTTATATCGAAGAATCTTTTAAAAAACAATTACACAGAAATTACATTATATGTTCAACTCACAAAGCCATTTCTTTTATTATGATGTTCATTTTGTTATTGACTCGGTATTTAAATTTTTCATCATAACTGTTTTTTTTTTGTTTTTTTTTCAATTTGAATAGGAGCAAACAGAAAACTGAATGTTTTTCTGTGTGGATGAAAACCTCTATATTTTGTTGTAATCAACATTAAATTATCATAAAGTAAAAAATATATATATTTGAACAGTAGCTGGGAACCAAAAAAATGGGGAAAAGAAAAAAACTATTGAATTATATTCTCTGACCTACCGGTGCAAAACCATTGACCGCATGAGCAGGACCAAATTGACCAAACAAGATAAAGTCATCGCCGAGATGTAGCACACTGCAGGGAAATTAGCATACAGCCATTTTCAAAAGTTTTCATAATATCAAGTTCAATGACTACAAAGAAAGATATCTGCAAGAAGAAGTTCATTTTGATGTAGCTGAATAAAAAAACCAAACAAAACATTCATAATTATGATATACTGAGGTGATTTTTCTGGTCTCACTCACCTTCCACACACCACATGTAGTAAACTACGATTCTGACAACTTCCTTTCTGTCTGGAGACAGAATAATCTGGAAGCCAGCTAAAACATTTGCAATATCTTCATCGACACCAAACCGAGCTTTCTGCATTGTTGGCACCACAGCAGAAATCAATACAAGACCCATCTAAAAGGAAACAAAAAGGAAATTGATTCGTCACTACTCAATACTCTCCAACTTCTTAGCCATTTTGCAAAGAATCACTGCACCTTTCGCTCTCTTTAGTATATATGTGCACAATAATTGTAATTAGGGATGCAACGATACCACTTTGTTCAAACCGATATGATACCAATACTTCAATTTAAGTATTTGCCGATACTGAGTACCAATGCCGATACTTCTACCACAAATAAAATTCAATGAATTGAAAGACAGGTTTTATTTTCTTCTCTGCTGGTCACAAGGATGATGAATTAGATTGAAATAAAATATTAATACAAATGACTACAAAACAAAAATTTCAAGTGAAAAAAAAGTTTTCTGTGAAATTATTGCAGAGTTTTCACATTTTAAGTATCGGTTTATGGTATGGGTTAACTGTAACCGATACCGATACAGTACAAAAGAACAGTATCGGCACCAATACCCAATACCAGTATTGGTATCGGTGCAGCCCTAGTTGTAGTGATGCTATTGAATGTCCAGCAAAGTTAAAAACTGTAAGACACATAACCAATGACTCAGGGACTTTAAATCAAATTAAAGTTTTACTGTTTTAGATAATTTAGGATTAAAGATTTCTTTAACCTTTGATGGACTAGTGACCTTTCCATGGTGTACCCCACCTCTCGCCCGTTGACAGCTGGAGATAGGCACCAGCACCCCAGCAACCCCTTGAGGATTAAGCGGTTCAGAAAATGGATGGATGGATGGATGGATTTCTTTAGCATTTGAAAGAATCACTTTAATGGTGTAACTATTTGCTGAAGTCCACCAGGTACTTCTAGATACCATAATGCTGCGACCCTATTACATCAGAACAAGGATGGTGTTTTGAGGCTTGTGAGGTCTCACTTGTTTCCCCAAATATAATGATGGACATGAAGGCCAAAAACTTCAATTTAATATTCATCAGGCAACAAGACATGTCTGCAGGGTGTTCATGGGAACTGTTCCATTGAAACCCTTAAATGAATTTACTCACTCCCTACCACCTCCCTTAACCCTGCTTAGGATGGCTGGTATAGATAATGGATGGATGATTCCAATAACAATAAACAATAAATAAATGAAATAACAATAAATAATGATTTCAATAACATATGAGAAGCTTAGAAACCATAAAAAAGGCTCATATGAATTCTTTAAAGGTATAGCAATTTTCCTGTATGCAAAAATAATTTTAAAGAATGAAAAAAATATATATCTGTAATTATTCTGGTTTTCAGCAAATGGAAACCGTTCTGGCCTGAAACAGGGAAAAAAATCATCTGACTTAATGTCAGAAAGAGAGAATAAAAGTGTTTTATTCATCAGTGTACATACATATTTGGACAAATTATAATTATACACCCAATGGTGTTGTTATATTGTAGAAGACATTGACAGGGGGCATACATCTAAATTGTACTAGTCCTAATGTATGAAGAGAAGTGTGAGTTACCTGATACAGAGTTATAAAAGACACTACAAAAGATATAGCCAGCTTCAATGGGAAACGGAAAGCTGTTTGAAAAAACAAGTTCATTGTTAGAAAACGTTCAAAAAATTACCAACACGTATACCTAGACCCAGTTTTTAAGAAGACATATTTACCTTCCTCTGGTGTGTATATATAAGATCTCACGGCGTCAGTCACTCGCTGTGATAGTTTTGGTTTGTCTGTGCTTGATGTGCTAACAGTGGAAAGTAAATACAGTTATACACTTGAGTTGCACTAAATACCACAGTGGATTCTAACAACATATCATTCTTACCTGACTTTGCTGGGCTTTGTCTCATGAAGAATTTTCTTCACATAATCTCTATAATAGCTGCAGTTGAGATCCTGAAGAAACAAAAAAGGGCAGTATGTTGAAGCTGGATCATTTCAGAAATTGTCATTAAGATATGAGCTGAATTCCAAATATATGCAACATAATCCAGTATTTAACCTTGAACTGCATGAAAATTGTGTTGTGTTAATGAAAAAGAGAAAAAAAATCTAAGTGTGACAATCAATCAGAATTTATGCCTTTGGTATCATAACATGTTGCTAAAAAGCTTGGTGCAAATTAAATAGATCAAGATTTTACCATTTACTGTACATTTGGAAAAAACAACGCACAATAGATAGGTTGGACACAAGAAGAGCCTACATATCCTCAAAACTAAGTAGAAAATATGGTCACGAGATCTACTTTGTGGTAAAGAAACCACCTTCAGAATATCTAAGCGATGAATGCCTACTTTGATATAAGTGCACCATTAGCCAAGTGTACCATAAACATGACACATAATGTAATGGAATAAAAACTGTGGGCTTCATCATGTCAAGAACATAAAAAATAAATCCATCAGACTTTGCTTAAAAAAACATCTTAAAAACCAGAGACGTTCTCAGGTAGGTTTCTAATTTTTTAGAGAGATAATGAGAATTAAATTTATAGGGGTATATTGTCAGCTAAGACTGAGCCAAATCTTCCTTGGACAAGCAGTAACAATGTTTGTGCCAGAAAACAAAACAAAGCTTTCATGCAAATAGAGTGCAATGTTATATATTATGGATAAGATACAGTAAATAGTACATTCTCTCATAATTCAGTCAGTTACAGGATAACAACTTTGTCAAATTGCATATATAGATGTAATATTCCTTATCTCAAAAAAATAAATACTAAACCTCAAAAAAGATCTCTTTCTGATAAGGTTAATGAAGTCCATTTCTGTGCAAGAATTCAGCATAGGTGGGATGATGGTGACATGAAATCCAGGCAATCGCCTCACCAAAATCTCACACCCATGCCAAGATTAGTGAAGAAGAAAAACAGCATTGTGTTTCCTTCCTGACAAAAAAAATTGTAACCTTTTCATAATCTGATCAAGAACATATTGCAAACCAATTACGTCAAACCTGCTTAAAATGATTATGCGACTGGCGTACTGTGAGCGGCGGATAGTTTCAGTAAGCCTTGACTGAATGAGTGCAGTAAGCTTCTTGTTCAACAGGCAGCACATAAACCCTCCTCACGTGCACAGATTGAGAGTAAATGTGCATTTTGTAGAATAATTTCAAACGAAAATAGACCTATTTTTGGGTTGTAAGAAAGATGAATAACTGCAACCATCCTGAACCAGACCTAAGATAGAAGCTGCTTCCTGGTGAAAGCTCACCTCTGTGGGATTGGTTTTTTCAGCACCCTTGAAGCCCTTGAATAGAAACAGTGGATACTGGAAACTGAGGAATGCCAGGCAAGCTATCTGAGGCAGGCTGGAAAACAAGGAGTAGTACTTGTATATCTGCAGAGGAATAAAAACACACACACACATACACTTTAAATAACTTGTGGTTAAACCGTTTTATAGGAACACACTATAGGCAAAGCTTGTTTTGTTGAAGTGGGGTTCAGTGAATCTAACTATGTGGTAGAATTTTTTTTTCCATTTTGCATTAAGTTAAAAAAGGATCCTCCTTTTGTTATGTGGTCAGTATGGATGCATCAGGCCTCACAAGGCGTAACAGAAGACAAACATCACAAAAGGACCAATTTGGCATGTCTTATTCTTTAACTTACACACAGTTTAAAGTGATTTATATCAACCAAACATCTTGATTTAGACAAGAAGACACTGTAGCTAATTGTTTGGACAGAAAGCTATTTTGTGAACAAAAAAACCTTAAAATCTTTAAACAAGATCAGTTTCTGTGTAGCATTCAAAGCCTCAGAATAAATGTCTGTGAATCTTTCAGAAAAGCTTAGTCTAAACTCTGTCTCACCATAGACCAGTTCTATTTGGTACTCAGCAGGTTTCCAGAGCTGGACAGAGCTGCTTTGTTTTTGAAATAATCCTTTTTACACTGATGGACACACCACACAGACTGACTGTCAGAAATAATACACATCCACACCTTCTTTTTCCTTCCTTGACAGACACACACACACAAAGTTTTGAAAGAATGTGTTTGTTTTTTTAAGTACATTTGAAATAAAACAAAACATTTTATTACTCACCAGAGGAGTTTTAGGGCAGTCTATTTTTTGCCACACCAGAACCCCAAAGTGTGTCCATGATAAGAGGCTACCAAGTACATAGCCAACTTTATTATGTAAAGTGCCACATGCCAGGAGAGGGTAGTATAGAGCGGGGTAGTAGAAGACTCCAAGAATCACCCAGTTCTCTGCAAATAAAACACCGGTGTGTGAAGACCAGAGAGTGTGATGACCTTTTGTTTTATTTTAACATTAAAGGCAGTTCAGGCCTAAATACATTTGAAGCTGTTTTGATTGACCAGTTGCTAATCATTCAGCAGTTTTTTGTCTTTTGTTTGTTTGTTTGTTTGTTTGTTTGTTTGTTTTTTGCTCCCTGAAACTTTTTACAGTTTTTAGTTTGATGTAAGAAACAGGAGACTCACACATTACAGTTATAGATGTTTATGTAATTTCAAACACAAAGCTGCTCAGATGTCTGAGTCGAAAACACCAGGCATGCAATAAGACACAATAATCCAGTTTTATAACATACTGAACAAATGTAAAGTTTCAAGAGTGTTTATCTTCCCAGCTCTCCCATGAGAAAAGCGTATCATGCCATTATGTCAAAAAATATGAATATGATACATTAAACCATTGGAGACGAGATGAAGTTGAGCTCACGTTTGTTCGTGGAGTCTGCGTTGAAAGGCAGGGGATTTGGAGATACGAGCAGCCCCCAGAGTTTGCACAAGAGCACTCCAAACACAGCCACTGCCAGACCCTTGTGCTGTGTATGGTCCAGGAAGTTGACTGGACTGAGAAGTAAAGCAGCAGGTATTTAGTGCTTCCATGTTAACAGACCAATACCTGAATGAATGATTAATCAAATTAGACATTTTACAACCTAGTATTTTAACAATTTATTCCTTCTAATTTAAAATGGGAAGCTTCAGGCTTCTGTTTGAGTTAAAGTTCACTTTTGACGTCTTAGATCTGCCTAATACTCAAAGGACCCAAGTAATTCTGGAACTGATTTAAGAAAGAAGCTTTTCCCAGCATGAAACCTTTACACAGGCACAAAATGTTATGCTGAGTTTTGTTTTTTGAGGTTCAAAGATAAAAAAACTGAGAATGCAGATGATGCAGTACAATTAGTGGGGACTGCTAATTGTTTGGATCGTACTATATGTAGCAATAAAAGACAATAAAGATATATTTATCCCCGTAATTATAATAATATATTGTCATTTTTTAATATTGTCTTAAATTGTTTTAGATTTTATGTCACTGATGTTCAGCAGCATGAAAGCGTGCTATAAATAAAGTTATTATTATTATTATTAGTAGTAGTAGTAGTATTATATAATACTATGTACAATATATATATACATATAATACTAAAGGACCATATTCACAAGCAGAGTTTTAAAGTGTTGTGTGCCACTGGTAAATTAAGATACATACCATCAGAAAAGGTCATGATTAACTTACACTTGCAAGTTTTATTACATTTTGCAAGCACATCAACCATATTGCATGCTGAACCTTGTGTCTGCTCTGTGAAACCGGCTAGGATGCAGTGTAGTTGCAAGACAGACCACCCAGAACTGACGTACATATGGGGCCCACATATATGGACAACAGCTTGAAAATGGGTTTCAGATGGGATTATTTGGTTCCATAATTTCCCTGTGTCAGCCTGTTAGAAAGGTTTCATGCTGGACTTTTATGGATAAAAAAACAGGACACAAAGTTGTTTTTCTTTAATTGATTTTCCTAATACTTATTTGGAACCTATCTGAACCTACAAGGCTATACCAGTTGGTTTTATTGACAAGGGTTGTGTTAAGTCATGCAAATAAGTCACTTGCAAAAAGTCTTTTGTGAACCCTGGCCCATTTAGAACTCATCCAGACAGCCCAAAATCCACATGGGACCGTTGCAAAGATGTTAGCTGGGGTGTTGAATTTTCTAACGGCTTTAATGCTTACCACCATTTGTTATTACCATTATTTTGTTGGTATATTTTCTTGTGTTTGGGATTTATTGCTCTCTTCCACTGTCTTTTTGTAAAGTGCCTTAAAAAAGGCGCTTCAAATAAAATGTATTTTATTAATTATTATGTAACTATTTCCAAATAGTGATTTTTAAAATTTAGCTGCTAAATTGAAGGAGAAAGCACCATTGCAACTATTACAATGGAGTACTAACACTTTTCCCCATTCTGTGTGTTCAAACACTAAAGAACATTTTCACAAGCATACGTTGTATGGTTGTGTGTCATTGGTCTGAAAAAACAACTTGTGGTGACTAAGGTAATGCATAGTTTGAACATTGTATTTGTATGGCGCCTATATTGAATATTAAACTCTAATGCTGTGTTATATTAATCCTTAAAAGATTCATTTCTATTTTTTTAATACAAACATTATGTGTGTTAATGTTAAGATTTCAACTGGAACAGCTTGGAATAACGTGCATAACAACAATTAACCAATTTCACTGGTTTTACTACTGGCAACTGGAGCATGTTGTACTGACAAACATCCAATGCAACTTTCTTAGGTAGAATTCCGACTTTAGACACTGTGATTGTCTTCCGTTTCCTCTGTGATACAATTATGTTTAAATTGTCTTCCTTGAAATTAAAGAGGAACCAAAGTCAAATATCTTGTTTGTGTGAAAACACTTAGCAAATAAAGCGAATTCAGCTCAAAATCAACATACATGTCTACTCCTGATTTATGACGTGACAACTGAAACAATAAACACTTTAGAGATCGGAAAGGCTAAATTTCCCACTCCACAACCAAATGGTCTCTGAGAGCTGTATTCCCTGTCTAAAAAAATCTGTTAACATGTTAAACTGTGTATTGTTTTGAAGAATATGAGGGTAGATGCATATAAAATTCCAAAAAAATTTAAACATCAAAATAAACCTTTGTGCAAAACCAAATCGTAAAACATACTCACCTTAGTAAACCTGGAAGCCCTTTCTGTCTCTTGCCCACCTTTGTGCGCCTAGCCAGGATGGCTAGAATCAGCATGATGACCAGCTGATAGAACAGACACCTTAGTTAATTTCAGCTGCAGAGCACCATGCAGTGACATGCAACAAAAGCCTTAACCTCAGTCTCATTAGTGCTGCTTATAGATGAGTTCCTAGCAAAGTGTCATTAGTCAGGATGACCAGTTACTGAATGGGGTTCAATGACCTTTGTGACCTGTGACACATTTAGGAAACACGGGGCTGGGAACAATGTTTTGCCACTAATTGAGGCATTCCATCGCAGTTATCTCTGAAGACAACAAACATTAAGTATAATCGCCGCATGAGGATAGAGAGGGAAATCTAAAAAAATACCTAGAAATAATACTCTGCTTAACTATTGCACATTCATTTTGCACCTCTAATGGTCAGGTTTTATTTTACAAATCAACAACTCAGGCAAAGTTGTCAATTTTCATGAGTAAAAAAAAATGAGAAAAAACATACTTCAGTATACCACAAGAATTAAAAATATCAGAAGTTTGCTTTGTAATGTGATTTGTTTTTCTTCTCATGAACAGAAAAATGGAGTCAGGCATGAAGTGAATTTGTTCATTCAAGAAGTGAAACATAGTTGACATTGTGTAACCTCATTAAGCACTTCAGTCTGATGCTGTGTGGAAGAAAACTGAGCTGACGTCAAACTTACAGATATCGCAGTGATGCATATATGATAGAGCATGTCATCTGCAGTGGGGTCACATGGTGGAATCATTCTAAACAATGAGACAAATGATTCACATGTTAGTAAAAACAGAATAATTATGCATTGAGCTTCTGGGCTGACCTTTGGTGTACCTCTAAACATGTCAGTTTCAAGATGATTTGTGGCTGGAAACTTGGTGGACAAAGTCTCAGAATGCAGATTTAGATTTAAACGGATTGGTATGAGTGTGACACAGAAAAAAAAAAAGAAAAGCTTATGATTATGTTCTTATTGCAACAGGGTGGCAAGAATGCCAGGTTCACTGGAACTGGTCATAGAAAGCCTCCAAAATCAAATTCCCTGGCTTTTAACAAACTTTTTTGGAAATCGCAGCATACTATTTCATGCAAAAGCACTCGTGCACATTTTCACATTTTGTTAAATCTTCAACTGAATTTAAGAATTGGAATTGGACAGGGCCATTCTAACACCTTAAGACGCTTTAAACTACATCAATTAATTCTCGCTTTGGCTATTTGTTAATTGTTTTTTTCTTGCTAGAAAGTTGAACCTTTGATGAAGTCTTAAATAGGTTTTCTTTTAGTATTTGTCTGTATTTCTCTTTATTAATCTTTTCATCAATTTTTTGAAATCATGCATCAACATCTTCCTTAGATTAGATACATTAGATTAGACACACTTTATTAATCCTGAAGGGAAATCCTTGTATTATTCCTATTTATTTATCAAAAAAGTATGAACATGTTGAAATCTCTGTTACCGTAATTCATGAAGTTTTAAAATTGCCAACTGGAAATTTTATTTTTTTTGCTGAAGAAAGTTCAAGTGTACATCTCTGAATCCATTGCTGACTAATATATTTATTTTTTAACCCAATATCTTTCTGTAAAATTGCTTACTTTCTTAACATGAAATAATAATTTGAGGGAAATATTACTATTTGACATTAAATTGGTAATATTGTCTCATTGTGTCGTATAAAAATATTAAAAGCAATACAGAATATTGAATCTTTGCCTAATTTGTGTAAAATGCACCAAGGTTTTCCTTTCACTTTTAAGCATGTTCCTAAAAAGCAAATTCAGCAAGCAAAACGTGTAAATATCCTGAGCAACCTACAACCCAAAAACCTGGAAATGATATCGCATAAGAATGATAAAACAAAAATGAATCTGGGTCACACACAAATGTCCCTGTAAAAAATGTGCTATGAGTCACCTAATATCTCAGTGAGAGGTGTATCTCAAGGCCAACTCTCAACAAAAGACTGGGGAACTACTACTCAGCATCAAGCTGAGGACAGATGAAGTTAAATTTGTTGTTGAAAAACAGTAAAATTTTCAAAATTGAGAACTAAATAAAGAAATTGCAGCTAAAAAAGGTCCATACTTACTCTGCTTCAATTTTGGATGGCAGAGGATCCAGATCTGGGTACTCATAGTCCAGGAGAGCATCCTTATCCATTGTGCTGTCTCTTTTTCAAACAGATCCTTTTACAAAGAAGTTGGAAAACTGTTCAAAGTGTCTAGTGACAGAAAGCTGTGATCCCCCTGCCTCAAGGGGGGGAAATTATCTCCCAAGTCCTGCTTTGGCCTCTGATGCGGCTGTGGCTGCTGCCGCCCAGGCGTCCTTGTTCCCCTGTGTTTGGTCTACTCTCACTCAGACTTGGCTACCCTTGCTCACAGCCTGTATTCAGGTGCCCTCGTCCCACTCTGGTGCTGAGTATAATGTGACAAGTCCCAGCTGCTGCCTCCACCCTGCTTTAAGGCCGTGTTTCAGCTTAGGGTTACCACCAACAAACCAGGAGCCTGCAGAAAAGAGTGAGATGGGAGGGCAAGAGTGTGAGAAAGGAGGGAGATATGTAGAGCTCAAGGGAGCCAATCTAGAATGCCACCTGTGTCTTACTGGGATAACATCTACTTTTTAAACTCCACTGCTGTACCTGTTGCTTTTGGATGAAGTGTGTTCGGGTGTGCATGGTTATAAAACTCCAGCTTTGACTGTGTGGGTGGCTGGAAGCATTGGGTCTTTCTTATCACAGCCAATGGAGTTCCACACTGATAACAGGGAAATTCTAGTGTTGTTCCCTTTTTGTCATGGTACAGGGTTATTTGTCAAAAGGTTACCCAAATCTAATCGTGGTGAGTCACCAACACCACGCAGAATCATATACAGTAAACAAGAGAATGTGTTTAGTTTTTGGCGGACAGAGGAAATTCTCCTCACTGTCAGCTTGATAAGAATCAAGGACGGGCTCATTTTCCTCAGTACTTTGTCATTTGCAGATAAAGAAAGATAATGGTGTCAGAATGTGATATGCTATTTAAAAGTACTATGTACATCGTTTTTAAGATTTTGTGAACTCACACCCAGAACTGCCTGATAATTTATTTTAATTTTATGTGACAGACCAGTGTCAAACTATGCAGTATTATGAAGTGAAAGAAAAACAAAAACATTTTTTTTAAACAACTTTTATAAATAAAAAAAGAGTTGCATACATTTTATTCCAGCCACTCTGAATAAATATGATCAACAGTACAGAAAAGGTCTGGCCAGCTTTGCTGTCCCTGCTAAATAGAAAGATTTGCCACCATCATGTTTCATTGAGGAGACAGATTGTTATGTGCAATGTTAGTTTTTTGCCTCATAGAGTAATGTGCATGTAGGCCACAAAAATTATTTTGGTCTGATGTGACTGGAAATGTTTCCTCGTGTTTGCTATATCCTATGCATGACTTGTGGGAAACTGTAAAGAAGACCTCCCATGACAATTATAATGACTGTCTTTCAACCACTCTTGCATAAAAGGTTTGTGGATGACTAATAGTTGTCCTGTTAAAAAAATATGTCACCTGAGCTGTGTTTCTCTGTGGCTCCCCCAAAGTTTCCATTGATGTTTCTTTGACTATTTCTCTGGTCTGTCAGACAGCTAGGTTTACTAGGTTCGCAGTTCTGCCATAGGCTTTTTATTTTGGGATGAAGGATTGAATGGTGCTCTGCGAGATTTTAAGATTGGAATATTGTTTATTACTGGTCTCAAAAACTTTGAAGAACTGTGTTGCCTCTTTAAAAAAGGTCTGAGGCCTTCACGGAACATTGTATTCTTACTGAGAACAAATTTCACACATCTAAGCTTTATTTTTTAATTAGTTGACTTCTGAAGTAAGTTGATATCACTGGATTTTTTTAAGGGGATTGCAGTGAAAGAGATTCCTTATTTCTATATTCACACCAGATTTTTCTGTATTTATTTTGAAAAATTGTTAAATCTATAACACATTTTTCTTCCAATTCATAATGGTTCGCATTACTTTGTGTTGATCTATCTTAAACATTATCAATGACATAAAATTAAGTTTTTAGTTGGATGAAAATAAATGTTTAAAAAAATATACACATTGTAATTTTGAAAGCCGATGTATGTCATTGTTATTGCTGGGCATAAGAAAGGTCCAAGAAAAAATCAAGCTGAAAATGATCTGACAATGAGGCATTGGCAACTTTTCTATCTGCATGCATATTAAAGAAACAGAGCACAGGTGAGTACCTTATCAATCATTGCTGTGTATCTGCTCTTTTTTTTTTGCACAAATCTGTGCAAACTCATGTCATTTATCGTTGCAATTAGCATAAATGTAATAAGCGTGTCAACTTTTAAATTATGAATCATTGACTTATATGAATGAGGGCTATCAAAGTGAACGTTCCGCTGTATGTTGTAAGCATCTATTACTGTCCGTACATCCATAAAACCTCCTCATCTTCATCCTGACGATCATAAACAATTAAGATAACATGACCGTATCATTAAAGATGCTTATTAACGAAGAATGTGCATGGTGAGCTGATTCCAGTTTCTTTAAAGTCTGTTTCAAAGGACCCAGCCGTAGATCCACCAGTTGCAGACCTTTATTATCACATTTGAAATGTCCAAAGCTAAAACAAGTGAAAAGTTATATCTTTTGCAGAAATGTGACCTTTACCTTTGTATTTGGTTTGTATCCACTTACTAAAAACAGATTTATGGGAGAGGGATTAAAAGCTTCCAAATAGGTAAATCAACATTCTGTATACATTCAAACCTCAAAAAATATATTTTTTAGAATGTTTTATTGACAAGACCTTTATCAGACAAACAATTTACAACAAACTAACTGAACAGTAAATGACACAAACCTTGAACATACAAATGTCACCAAGGTAGCTTTAAAGCTAGCCTTACATATACACATTTACACTAATATACTCTCTGAATCAGCTTTATATTTTACTGAAATAGAAAGCTTCCACCTTAATTTCAACACATAAGGAAAAAGAGAAGTCAATGGTCATTTAAAGGGCAGATATTCAGTTATTTTTTTCTACTTCAATTTGAAAATAGGAGCAATAACTACCCTGCACATAAAAGACAAGATAAACAAAAAGTTGGGAATATCCCCTATAATGCAGTCCTTCCAACCAAGCTTCATTTGCATTCCTCTGAGTCGCTACTTTAAACAAACTTTCTCTGTAAAGCCAGAATACTCTACTCATGAAAATTCTCCAAAAACAGTTTTGCTTTCCACAAAATTTAAATAAGTATATTTAAAATGTCTGTACATTGAGAGCAATGTTCGTTTTAGTATCTATAGGCTTTGTTAAGTGAGTGAACTTTATTTATAAAGCACTTATAAAGTGCTTTTCAAAGACACTAAAGTCACAAAGTGCTGAACAACAATCACAGTAAAAGTAGTGCAAAGATAAAAAAAAAAATCTTTTTGCAGATTCTCAAATGGGGTTTAGGTTTGAATGCAGGAATATGCTTAGATCCAAATCAATCTTTTACAGTAAGTCCCCAATGCTAGAATAATGTGTCCAGGTTTATGTGTAGTATTAGTGACACACAAGTTCCAACTTTGGTCACTGTGGTCAATTGACCGGAGCACCTTCTGTTTGCTGTTTCCCCAACATTCCCAGTGGAAACCAGCAAATGGGACTTCTTATTGCTTTGTTTTAACAACGAGCAGCTGCTTTGATAGCAAGTTTAAATTTCAAACAGATCGACTATTTTTACTAATAGGGAGATTGCTAAAGGCAGTTGAGAAGAATGGATTTAATTTAGGGGCAATGAAGTGAAGGGGGTGGAAACCACTGCCACAAATCTTCAGATATTTACCGTCAAAGGTCTTTAAAACCTTTTCTTCCACTCTACACCTATAAACTACTTTGTTAGTCACAAAACAAATCAAGTATTTTTCAGTGATGAATCAAAGGTTTCTGTTTCTAGTTTGACAAAATTGTAAAGAGCTCAAACAACAATTATGATTTGATGACAAAAGTCACCTCATATTAAAATTCAAGAAAATCTCCCTCCTAACACTCATGAGAACACAACAGACTAAGTCACCAAATCAAATTTGCTTCCAAAGCAAAAGCAATGCACCAAATAATCGGGTCACTGAACAAAGTGCTTTGAACAGTTACATCACAGAGACGCGGTTTGATAGAGTAAGACACTTTACTTACTTGTATCAGGTTTGAGGAGTTGACTCAAAAGGGCTTTTTTGGTATGTTAAGTACAGGCATGAGCTTTGTAAAAACAACATAATTGAGCTACTGACTGGATAATCCTTTTTTAACAATGTAAACTTGCTCTCCATCAACACAGTCATGCATTGACAAATCAAAGAAAATATGTCCACAGCTTTCCAAATTCATGAAAAAACAGCATTTTTTCCTACTATTTTAAAAACATTTTAAAAGAAAAGCTTTTTTCTTTTGTGTACATATATGTAATTATATATTTAAATCAGAAGTGAGTATTTGCATTTTTTCTTAAAATAGAAAAAACTGAATTTAAATACAAGAGCTTTTTCCATTTGGTCAAACAAAAGATAATTTATATTGATCGGATCTTATTTTCAGGATTAAAAAAACTAAAAACGAATCAAACAGCAGAAAGACAGACAAAAATAGTAATGGGTGAAGGGACGAAATGTGTTCAAATTGCAGGCAGACTTGCAGCAAAAATAGAAATAAAGCAACAAAAACAAAAAGTTAAAATAAAGCAAAAAAGAAATAAAAATCCAAAAGTAAAGGCAAAACCAACAAGAGGGGAAACCAATATAATGAACCAGCAGCAAAAGATCAAAAGGGTAGAGGTATATTGAAGAGAAGTGATCAGCTAAACAAGAGACAGATGGGATGTTAATGAACCAAGGTGAGAACAGCTGAATTAGAAAACCAGAAAACAGGGTCATTGTATAAAATGCAAAGCAAGAGAAAATCTGAACACACAGAGAAACCCCTAAACAATACACAAATAGAACACGACTCTACATGAGACTTAAAATCAAAAGGAGACAATAAAATTCAAAAAGGGAGGAAAAAAATGGTAAGTAGACCTTCACCGAATTAACCGGAAATGGAAAGACTAACCAAAATAAAAAAGGGAAATTGCAAATGAGAAGTTTGGTAGCTGAAGGCCATAGCTCTAAAATACATGATAAACTGAACAAAACACAACAGAATAAATACAGTGGATCACATTGTGGCAAGGTACACAACAAGGGCCCGGGGGGGATTCAATCACACAACTCCCAGGTGAGAGTCATGCGCGCTAACCAGTAAGCCAAAGGAATATCCCGTTGACCAAGCAGCCAGGGCACACTATCAAACGGAGCCATAGTAACAGGACCTCCACACTGTCACATCTCTCCCCCTCTTATCACAAGCACGTCCTCGTGCTCCCGTGCAGGGTGCCACCAATTTCGAATCCATGGACTTATTACCAGTATCACGTGGATCCTGCCAGCAATGCAAAATGTGGCAAGGTACACAACGAGGGCCCGGGTGGGATTCGATCCCACGACTCCCGGGTGAGAGTCATGCGCGCTACCCAGCCATGGTGGCACCCTGCGCGGAAGCACGAGGACGTACTTGTGATATGAGGAGGAGAGATGTGACAGTGTGGAGGTCCTGTCACTATGGCTCCATTTGATACTGGGCTGCTTGACCACAAAGTAATTTTTTTGGCTGACTGGTCAGGGCGCATGACTCTCACCTGGAAGCTGAGGGATCGAATCCCGCCCGGGCCCGCATCATGTACCTTGTCACAATATCTTGACAGTTCATTTTGTAATATTCTTTGATAGCAAGGAATTTATTTATGTAAACACCTATTGCTACGACTGGTTGCACTATTTTTTCCTTGGACTTTAAAGGTGTGTCCCCTCATAATAAGGCTACTCATAAGAGAAAGACATTAAAAAAAACTGGAAAAAACAAAACCAGCTGAGGAATATTGTTGTGAGCCCAGTGATAAAACACTCATAACATATATAGGATATGAGTGGTGATTTACTGAGATTAACCATGCCTAGAATAGGATAAAACTGATCATATTATTTGGTTCTTTCTGCTGATGATTTCGCATTTTAATTATATATAGAAAGATAAATAAATAAAACGGGTTTTTTTTCATCCACATTCGTCCATAAAAAGACCCCCCCACTCAAATATTATTGTGGCATTTTTGTTTTTAAATACAAATTAAATAATCCGTTGGTTTTATGCTGATTTCTGATTAGAAAATCCAAACATATCAATGCATGGGTCTTATATAGTCAACTGAAGTTTTGTGTTTTTCAATTTATAAACAATATTAACTGTCCAGAAGTTTGACTTTCCCATTTCCCACAGTTATGAATGCATCGTTCTTCTTTTCCTTTTTCTGACCCGGTTGGATTCGGCTTCAAACAGAACTCGCGGACAAACTTCAAACCTTTGAAGTGGAGCTTGATTTTCCGACACAAAGACACTTTCAGCCTCGCCAGGTAACTGAGTCACCTGCGCCTCTGTCCATGAGACGATCCTGAAACTTCATCACTGTGGTTAAATAACAAGCTTGCATACAGAGTTAACGCTCTCTGAACACCCGAATAGACTATTTTATTAAGCATTATTTGCGCAAGCATAATCTTTAGCCTCCTGAGATCCCAGGCATACATGCTGGTGTAGAGCCAAATAGGCGTTGAAAGTTTATATCAATGAAAAACCATTTGTTTTAATTATTATTGACATACACGTATTTTAATAAGGCTATATTGATTCCGCGCTGAATAGTCTAAAATAAACCCCTCCAAGTTAGCTTACCTTTTAAAAATTAATATCTAGATCAGAATCTTACCTGTGGTCAGTCCAGTCCAGTTTACTCTCCGTTTGGAAGACTTTGGAGGCTTTTTTTTCCTTCGTAGGCACCTTACAGCAGTCCAGTTATTACATAAACAGTGATCTCAAGGGTAACCTTTTTTTTCTTCTTCCCCCTTGACACCCCATGCTGCACAAAGGTGGGACTTTGCTCCGTCTCTATCGTGTGATGGTGAAAGCATAATAAAAATTCGGCTTGTGCAAATGGAGAATGCACTGTTGTGAAACATTTAGTGACTAATGAGGTCAAGTTCAAGTTGTTTTCACGCATGTTATTACAAGAGAAGTACAGTCAATGTGTTTTAGTAGTGCAATCTAGTGATGAGAATCATTTTTAGCTAATAAATGTAAATGCACAACAAAGCATATGCTAACATAAAAAGACAGCTGGGGAGTGAAGCACACAACAATTTACAAAATGCAAGTAACCAAAAAACACTAGGAAGAATCACTTTTTTGTGAGTGTCTGGGTTCATTACATCACAAGAGGCGCAACAGCAGAATGGTGAACGAGTAACTTTTGACAGATTTAGAGTAGAATTTTAAATGTAGTTCCACAGGTTTTTGATGTGCATTTTAATTTAGTGAATGGTGAAGCTTAAAGTGACAGTGTGTAATTTTTGCACTACATCTTTGAAAATAGCCATTAAAATATTATGTAATAATAATTACATAAAGCACATTAATTGCAAAATATTGGCGATATTGTAAAATATGACTTTAAAAATCAGTTTTAAAATACATAGGCGCGGGTCCTATTTTATGGGGAAAGCCAAAGTAGATGACGTCTTTACTTCTACAATAGCCCGGACGGACAAAGGGCACGGAACACGCCCGCTAATTAAACATTTATTTCCCCTCAAAATGCAAAAAAGTTTTGCCATAAATACATTTTTACCTCTTCGCTAGTTCCAAGTGATGAAAGAGAGACTGATGTACTCGTCATGTTGCTGCAAATAGATAATTCTCAGGGAATTGAGCATTTGAAAACAGCACTAGTTGGACCTTCGTTGTTAAGTTTCTTACTCGAAGACACAGATACCGCATGCTTGTGATATTTTAGGTATGCACTGCCCCCTACTGGCCGAGAATTTCACACTGTGCCTTTAACAAGGTGATGATTTCAATGATATTTTTTACAACTTCAACTAGTACAAATTTTTTTGCGTTTCTGTTTAAGGCTTTTCATCTCATTAGTTTATGTACATATTTGTCACTCATATAACAAGAAAATGTCATAATCTGTTAGCATCGGTGAAAATAGTTAGATGTTTTGCCTGTATGTTGGCTCTGCTTCATGCTAATTTAGCTTACTTGAATGATCGGCTTTGAGAAAATGTTTTAGCGGTCTTCTATCCCAGCTGACATGGGATGAACACATTAGAATCCAAAAAGTTGTATTTCCATATGAGGAAAAAGGTTCACAACCTTAGGAAATTGCTGAGTTACGTGGTGCAGACAGAATCATGTCTGCATTGTAAAAAAAAAAAAAATTATACTTCACCAATGTTTTTGAATCTTTACTTTGGCTTGAATATATAGGTATATGTATTTGTTGCCAAAGCCAATAGAATAAATATTGCATTTATATTAAATAATGGCTCCTATAGGCCTCCAGGGGGCATAAGGTTAATTACCATTGATATATTTCTACTGCTTAATCTGCTCCACCGCCCCTGTCATAATCAATAAGCCCTGTTCCAGTCAATTAGAGCATAATAGGATTTTGTGTTTCTCTGAGGTGGAAAAAATGTAAATTTGAGTCGACATAAAGGAGCTTCTTATCCCTGTTGACAGTTGCAATGAAGCTGAACGGGGTCTACGAGCTGAAACATTTAGTAGAAATAAAGTCAGTGTCCATCATATCTTTAAAAATTGTTTTTGCAACATTTGTGCTTTTTTAAACTTTTACATTTTACTGTAAGAGACCCTAGTGGGACCATTTCCTTTTGAAAATTGCCACATGTGGGTCAATTTTCATTTCCATTTGCTGCATTCCTTAACAGTCAGCTGGTGAGTTACCCAGCCAGAGGTTATATTGTGCTAGTGGAGGAAGAGTTTGTGTCCTTAATAAGGACTAAGGCCTTTGCAAACAGAAACAACCTATCAGGGCATATTTACTTTACACTGTCATTAGCAGCTGATCATGTGAATGATATTTTGGAGATTCACTGACTATTTTTAAGAAGGAATTTTCATTGTGATAGAAACGCAGCTATTTTTATGTTTATCATATGATCAAAGCTGTCCAGAGGAGCTGAGCGGAACATCCCGGGTATGTCAAGTCTGGTGCTTCCCTCTGAAAAGGTGCACCACTACTACTGTCTGGCAGACTGACTGCTATCTAAATATTTTAGTCATTTTACCTTTTTAATTAAATCCACTGAGTGCCTCCAAGCGAATAATCTGAGCATTGAACAGGTGACTAAACTTGATGGATTAATCAATATTGTGTCCACCTAGAGTAAATAAAAACGGCAAAAAAAAAAAAAAAAAAAGAAGCGGCTGCATTTACAAAAATCAAAAAAATATTTTGACTTCTTGGAAATCCTTATAAAGTCGTAATACAGAATATATATATATATTGCTGAATGTTGACTTCTGTCCAAATGTGAGAATGAAATTGCTTTTCAATTACAAACTAACACAAAATAGAATATGCATCACCTGTCAATTGTTCACTTAATACAACACATTGTTCATTTTCTGAAATACTATTTAATGCATTTTAAACCATGTTATTTTGTGTTGTATTTCTAGAAAAAGTTTCTGTTTTGTTACATTTTGTCAACAATATTACCCTTGAGTTAAGGAGCTATGGTAATGCTTGAAGTGGTCAGACGTAAGTGGCTTAACAAACAAAAGCTCCAGTTCTCAGACACATGCACTGGGCAGAAAAAAAAGGGGTAAAAAGCTGCAAATGTTCTAAATAAAGCTTCCAAACACTAAAGGTCTTTTCTTTAGCCCATTACTCAAGATCTCTTGAAATTACAAAACAAAATTGGAGTACCGGAAAGTTAAAGTAGACAGTTACATTCACTAAGTTACTTGTGTTTTTCAAAGTTGTTAATGAAACCACCTTCCCATAGCTTTCGTTTGATAAGAACCTTTTCTAAAATCGAATGTTGAACCTATACAAAATTAGCATAAATTGTTGCCAAAAAAGTAATGATAAATATTATTAGTTAAGATTGTTTTTACAGATGTGTATACGTTTTTAAAGTTACAACCTTTGGCAAAACATGTGTCGTTACTGTTATACATTTTTTCTGGGGTTTTTTTTTCTACCTGTTAAGGGTGCACCCTGACACTCGCCCAATAAATGTTAAATAAAATGCACAAACCCTCCATGATCCTATATAGATTTCGTAGGTATATAAAATTGATTGACGTGTATCTTCAAAAAGCCCACAAGCTGGATCGAATACTTTCACATTTATAGAGAATAACACAAAAAAAAACTCATTAGTTAAGCCTGTGAAACCTTACAGTGTTTGAGAATTGAGATGGCACTGTAATTGTATATTCTCAACTCATACCCGTACTCTGAGAAAGTGATGATGATTATGCTGTATTAGTTACTCACCTCAAATTAGGATACTCCATCAAGTATAACCATCCATTCATCTGAGTGATTGCTTAAACCAGCATATTTGTGGGAGGAAACCGGGATACCCAGATGAAAACGCAGATCATCACGCAGAAAGCCCCAACAGGAGATTTGCCCCAATCCATTTCTTGAGGTGAGGTAATGGTGCTAACCCCTGCTCCACCGTAGGAATAAAATACCACTAATATCCCACCATGAGATGACGCAAAACCAGACAATGTCTTAAACTTAATTACATCCAGAACCCATCTAGATTTAGATGCTTAGAGCATCACCAACTGCATGATGATTTTGCAGCGTTTTGTTAGAGCCAAACCGTCTCGTGGCAGTTTTAGTTTGTGACTCTGGAACTGAAGGCTGGTTGGCAGAATATAGTAGCCTATTTCATGTTAAGTTGTAAACTGTGAAAAAGGTAAATTATTAGCAGTTTCACTTTGAGAAGTTTTTTTCTTTTGTCTGTTTTTTTATGTGTGTGTTGGTAGGTGAAAACGTGTCATCATAGCTTTGACAAGGCTGGGTAATACCCTTGTTAAAACGTTTAAAGACGTTTTCATGTTATGTGAGTTTTCTGGGATTTCATTTTGTACTAAAAACATCTGCAAAAGAAAGCCCTCCCCAGCGGTGTGATGTGGATTTTAATAATCCATTGTTGAATATATATCTTTATATATTGCAATCCAAATTTGATGGCCCTGTGGGGAAAGATACAAAAATCAATTTCAGTCTCAGTGGTCATTTTTACTTTGATATATCACGGTTATTATACTAGGCACGAAGAAACAGATTTATTTCAGAGTTTATGAGCACAGAGAGTCAGACGTTATATCTAAAGATCTTTTGACAAGTACAAATCATACTGATAGTTATTCAAGTGGTCATAATTACTCTGTTGTGGAAGGCGGTTTGCACTGCTCACTGTGTCACGTTCCTCCTGCAATTGCCTGACAAGCACCTTAAATTTATGGCAGGGAGGCAGAGTTGAGTCTGAGCTGTTGTGTAGTAATCCTCTTTATATAACGGCTCAGAAAACACCTTCAAACACACCAAACACACTCAGGAATTTAATTAGATTTTTCTTGATCTGTTTATCTTAGATAATGGCTTTTAAGTTTATGATTAAACGGTGTCTAGAGATAATATTGGTACACATGTGCACTTAGAGTAACTTTATGAGGTTCATCTTTACAAGGTGAGGCATTGTCAAACAGTCTGGCATACAGTCTTTGAAGATTTTGAACCTGTCTAAGGTCTCATTTCATCCACCACTATTGGGAAAGGTTCAATATTCTTTATGTATCCAGTTAGAGAAGGCTATTAATGAGATACAATGTGTTGATTTTTTTAAAACACATAACTTGGTGTATGTCGAAGTAACTATCTTTGTTATTCATTGTGTGTTGCCCTTTCAGATTGTGTGTTTGTGTTACAGGGTAGATGTGTGTTGAAGTCTGTTTTAGCTGGAGTGTAGTACATGTGGGGTGTGATACATGATGTCTTTGCTCTGGTCTCTGCTTTGTTATAGTCTCCATAGGGGAGGAGGTTCTGATGTCTCGGTAAGCATAACCTAAAACCTCTGCTGATCTGCTGCTGTTGGCCAAGAGTTCAGTGGAATATTGGTTTGTTGTTCAGCTTTGAATTTTTCAAAGGTCTCTTTTATCAATAAGGACAGTGTTCAAACTTTGTTCTTTTGGACTTCAAATTCTAAATGTTCCTCCTTTTACTTGTAATTGGTAAAATTGAGTTTGACCCTTAAAGCTTCCGTTGAAATATATAAAATGGATAAAATGCAGTACAAATGTGGAAGAAATATACTTAAACAGAGGTTTTATGAGGAAGTATTTTTATAAAAATAGATTTCTTATCATATGATTTTGTCTTGGTCTTATGCTTAGTTTTACTATTCCACATCTAATGGCTTTCAATTGTGAAATGAATAAAAATTGTTTCCTTAATATGGCACATGTAATTAGCTAGTATCTGCTAAATTATCCATTTAAAGGTAATTGAGGACAAGAAAGACAGGACTGTCTGAGCTCACAGATAGCAACCTCTCAGCAAGTGTGTGGAGTTTTTGCTTACATTTCCATAGCTTTCAAATTTTCACTGTGAATATTTTCTACATTAAGATCCATACGGTCCTTTTCTTAATTCTGAGTAATTATTCACCATTTTTTGTAAATGGGAGCTCTCCATCTGTGATCGGAAACATTTTGATTCAAGTCCAGTGTTTCTTCCATGCCTATGAATTTAATGCCTGGTTATTGTGCATGCCTTTCATCAGAGCCTCACTTGTGCCACAGGCATTTAGTCTGTCCACCCTTCATAAAGTAGAGGCTGCCTCCTGGTCTGTTAGATTTTTCTTATGAATAATGTATTCATCGTCCGAGGCTGCAGACATGTCTCTCTGTGTGTTCAGAGATGCTTGACTTTCACACATCTCTGCTGGAATGAGGATGAATCAAGAGCTTGTATTAGCTATCAGAAACTGCAAGGAATTTCGGAGTATGCACAAAAGGAAGGAAAGGATATTTCTCGATAGATGCTAGATGTAAGCTTTGAAGGCTTTGTAATGGTGATTAGATTAATGTTTGCATATTTTCTAATGGTGTAAAGTAAACTAAAAACAATAACAAAAAGGATAGCAAGAACAAAGGAAAGCAATTGATTTTGGTAATTACATTGACTTGTGGCTTGATTTTTGGACGCCCGGGTAAAGAGTGGTGGAGACCTGTCAACTGATCAGGACATGGTTTCCACTGGACATACCTAATAAACCCACATGAGTGGTGAGGTTGAATGGAATGGAAGAACACCTGCAGAATAGCAGGTCTGGATTCCTTTTATGAATGGATTATGCTTTTCAGCCTGCTTGGGAACATTTAGTGTGCTGCAAAGCAGACGCTGACCAGTTTTTGATTTCTGGATGAAGGAGGAGCAGCTTCACTTTCATCTTGACAGTGGAACAATTGACAACGATTTGCTCAACAACACTCTATGGAACTGGGAGTTTGACTTTCTAGTCTACATGCTTTTTTTATTTTTTTGTGGATCATGTTGCCTAGGACATGTTTGGGTGTCTGCGGTATAGTGGTATAGAATATCAACCATTTCAGGGCTATCTGCTCCTAGTATAAACAAAGCAAGAGTTTTACCTTTGTTCTCAGCAGAAATTTGGCCTTGCTTCCAATGCTGTGTGACTCCGCTAGGCTGCTCCTTGTTTCAAATCATTGTTCCTTTGCTCATGGACAAGATCAAGGATGTACCTCAGTTTCATTAGTTTACACTATTGAAACTTCAGGGTACTGTGACCAGGCCTTCCCGATATGCGTGTGTCTCCACTTACTCAGGCCCACCTAGAGGGACATTTTCACGGCCATTTCAGGAACCAACGTAGTATCTTTATGTTTATATGTACAGGATTGGCCCGACTGAATTTGTTAGTGGGAGCTGAGGTTTAGTCTCGCTGATTGGTTGTAATTAAGAGGGAAATGAGCAGAAGTTGCCAAACAACCGGCTTTTTAAAAGAAACACTTACTGGAAAAGCCTTTTATAACAACAGCAAACAGAAACACAGCAACAACCCCTCTCTTTTTATTTCTGCTGCTCTGGGTACATTTTTGTGTTGATAAGTGATGCTATTCACTGTTGAAAGGGTCTTGATATGTGGATGTTTTTAGAAGATTCCTTAAGGGCAAATTGTGTAGAGAGACATGGCAGCTAAGAGGAGCGTGCCAACAGATTACCCCGTCAGAAAAAGATCCGGTTAAATTACCCTGAAGTTCCGATTGTTGAAACTTGCCTATTGTTGCTTTTGGCAGATGATGTGGTTCTGCTGGCAGTGACAAGCCATAACTTTGAGAGTATACATAAGGCCTAAGGCTACTGTTTTTCAAAAAGAAAAAGGTGTCATGTGTCATCTTGGTTGAGGATCGTTCTCACTTTGCACTGAACTCAAGCAAACTTATTTTCTTTTTCCTTTTTTATTTGTATAGATGGTTTAAGACCTTCTCTGGTGTAATGTGGGTGCTGCTCGGCTCATTCAAAGTTATGAAATTGAAAACAAATGTATGTATTTATTTGTTCTGACCTTAAATTCTGGTCATTAGATGAGATGAGGTGCTTCATACTCCTACATGAGCTTAGGGTAAAACCCCCTTTCATCCACATTAAAAGGAGCAAGTTGATGTGGCTTAAAAGCATGTGATCTTGATGCCCCCAGAATAGAACTTGATGATAATTTTCCAGTATCTCTGTATAGACCTTACCAGGGACCTTAACAGGCACACCATACCCACCACAAACATTGTAGGTGATGCACCGCTTCCTCTTCCTGAGATGCCAGATTTTTGACCAGAATTGCCTCGAAGCAATACGGTAGTCATTATCCATGATCTCAACAAACTTCTCCCACGCCCAAGTTTTTGCCTCATCAAACACCTGAGCCATATTCCGTTTGGCCTGCCAGTACCTATCAGCTATTTCTGGGCTCCCACAGGCCAAAAAAGCCTGATAGTACTCCTTCAGCTTGACAGCATCAGCACTCAATCACTGGACTCGGCTCTAGTGTTTTGGGGACCGTGCACACTCAGCCATCAGTGACTGGCTTGTTAGCTTTAGCTTCAATAGCTTTACTGAATTAGAATCACCTTAACTGGACCATTTTTTGTACACAAACGGAAAAAAAGGTCGGACTCATTATATATAATTAAAAAAAATACCAAAAAGATAAGACTAAATTTTGTATCAACATAATTAAAATATTATATATATATATATAAAACATATTTTAATTCTGTTATATATTCTGTCTTTTCTCTATGTTTGTCAGTATTTACCAATGCCACTCAGGTCTCTTAATTTACTTTTGTTTCTTGGTTGAAGTGAATGCAATTTCTGTGTTTCATTAAAACAAGAATTGCATAAAATGGCCAGAACTGCACTTAAAATATATATTCTAAATTTTTTAAATAGCTAATTATTGATATCAATCTATATGATTGTTCTGTTTATTTATTTCCTTTTGTTTTGTATACTGTTACATGTACATGTATATGTACATACATGTACACCAACTTTTGTAAGGTGTACATGTTCAGTTTGGAGGAGATCCAAGGGCAGAGCCAGGTCTTTCTGAAGGGACTGTATATTGTGTTATAACATACTGGTAACTTCATTTGATTATTTAATTAATTTTAATTATGTTTGTAATATCTAAAAAAACAACATAACTAACAGAGATCTACTCACTTTCTGTACTATTTTCACACATTTTAAAAGAAAAGTGTAATTGTAGAAAACAGAGACAAAATGTTATGTTGCATTAGTTTTAAATAAAGTAGTGCCTTTTTTCTACCCCTTTTGTTATATTTAAATCTATTAATTGTTTTAAGGTATTTATGTGTGTTTTATATTTAAATAAATAAATTGATAAATGGTAGGTATAAAATGAAACAAAAATAACTTTTTCGTACCATTGGGAATTCTTTGCATTGGTTGCGTTAAACAACGGGATAGTTGTCAGTGTGGTGATTTGTAAAAGTCAGCTCCTGACAAATGGTCAGATTAGAGGGTATCTGGGTGTCCTCTCCGAAATCCCTAGAGACGGGAGTGCCTTCACATTGATGGGTCCCCTGCTAAGATCACTCATACTGGACTCCATTAGCCAAAGACACCCATCCACATGTCACTGAGTAAACAAAGAGACATTTTCACCCGACATTAAAGGAGGAATGCCAGCAGCTATAAATTAGGTTTAGGTAAACACAGCCTGACACAAGAAAAAGCTTGTGTAACCCATTGGTTTTGTAACATCCAAAAAAAGATTAAAAAAATACTAGTTTTAGTGTAGCACTTAATTGTAGTATTAGACCTCCAATATATTTACTATAGTTATTTGTCTCTATATCATAGAAGCAAACCTGTTTTAGTGTCAGGAAAACATTTGTATAGGACATGGCTTTTTGTAACATTCGCTGAGGAAATCTTTGTGTTGGAGCTTCTGCCTAGCTTTGTCCCTCTACAACTCTTGATGTAATTTCCCTAATGCCAGAGATGGATAGGTTTCCACCTGCTTTTACAGTGAAATGATTATATTGATTCAACGACCTGCTGCCACAGGATTCTGAGTCATATTTCCCGGAGAGGTCTGATAAGTGAGGACGCAAATCCCTGAAGCCAAGAAAATACGGATAGCATAAAATAGTTCTTGGCGAAGTGTTTGTCACATTATTTTCATAGCAATCCTGTGAAACGCCTCTTCAAAGATAATTTCAGAAACACTTCTAATAACATCCTTGCCCTTACCTTCCTCGGAGGGACTCTCACAGTGTGATTGGATCATAAAATCCCCTCCTTGTTCTCATGGGGTCACGCGGCTGTTTTCCTTGTGAGCTGACTATAATTAGGATCACAGCAGATTGTTATTTGCATACACATGTTCAGGTGAGTAGATGAAAGCAACAACTCTAACAGTACAGTCGATTCAGAAAGATTCCTGTAGTAAAAATATAAAATTTCTTGAATTCATCTATCGAAAAGATAAAAACCAATGAGGCATTAAGGGTTGTTAAAAACAGATTCAAATTTCTTCTATGTAGTAGTTTCATTTTTTCCTGTTTGGATTTTTTTTTCTTCTGTTCGCCAAACCATTACTTTAGGATTTTAGTTATTTTCAATGTGGACATCAAATGAAAAGCCTGTGCAAGATGTTTCATTTCAAGTCTTTACAAAAGACTTAGAGCGCTGCTGTGAGTCTCCATTTATTTTGCAGACACTGAAATCTAGATGTTAACATGCCTATGGCTGTTTGCTTTGATGTTAAAAGAAATAGTCTGTGTCCCACTCTTCCTTTAATATGAAATTTAATCACTTACAAGAGCTTGTCCTTTTATATTTTATTAGACCGAAATGGAAAATGGGAGTCTATTTCCAAAGAATATTAAGACTCGAAACATAACCTAAAAAAAGATATGAAGAAACAACAGTAACAAATATCTCAGTTCAAAGAAAGGGATTTAATTCGATATTACAGGTTACCAGATTTTTCTTCTCAGAGCATCTCCTAAGAATGTGCTTCCCTGCAGTTAAGTAGTATTTCTGTGCAACATGTATTATATGCTATTCATTATCTGTAACATTTGTTAGCTTTCTTGGCAGCTCTACATGTGCTACTGGCCGATTTAATATCACACGTCATTGCTCATGCTGTCATCAGATGCTATCATGCAAATATTATCTGCAGTGATTTGCATCTCGGCTTCCAACATTGATCAATATTTCGTTGCCGGTTCCCTCGCCTGTGTTCATCATTTAGGCCTACAGCGTACCTATCTCCTTATGTTATCTCATCCAACAGTTGACTGTATTTGATGAAGTAACGCTGGCTTTAAAAGTGGAAGAAAATATCTTCCTTATAGTTGCTCTCCTGTAGAAACTGCTTACTGATTGACAAGTAGAATCCCTGAAAGCCTCATCTGACATGTTATTGCTCTGGGTCAGCAGCTGCAAACAGGAGTTGGCCTCTCTTCCACCCCCCCATATCTTCTTTTTACTGCTTTTTTTCCTGCTCACTATCTTGCCGCCTTATAAGATTTCACTCCTTGCTCTGAATTATTGACTCGTCTGGAGACCCCATGTGACTGAGCTGGCTCTGTGTTGCTGACTGTCTGCAGAAGGACGAAGCTTTTGTTTCGGTCGAAACAAAGAAAGAGCGAACACATGATTGAGTTTGACAAAACAGTTGAAATGCACAATTTATTGCATTTATATGTGCAAACGGTTGAATAAGAGGATTAATTTTACCAGTAAATTTGTGATTACTGAACAGTCTTCTGCATGGATGCATAATTAAAGTCTGAAGAGGGGTCAAATATCTGAGGTCATGTATTGATTATATTGTGTGTTTTTTTGTACTTTTTTGCGAAGTTGACCCATCGAAACAAATGGTTTGTCTCAATGATTAGCCATGATTTGTGAAAGATAATATTTTGAACACCAAGATCCTTCTTTAGTGTTCTTATGCATGTTTATTTTTCTAAAACAGCTTAGCTTTGTAAATATTTTCAACAATGATGTGTTGAAAAATTGACTTTTAAAGAGTTTTGTGCAGTTCCAGTGGAAATGTTATCATGATTAAACAGATAAGTCTTTGTTATTTAACATGTGCATGTCAGTGAGTTTAACAAATACAATGCTGTTATGTTTTGCTTTTTTGTCACAAGGGCTTTTTGGAGTTTTCAAGAATCTGGTAATGCAATTCTCTCATAAAAAAACAAAAAAACACCAGAGTGGTTTTTGGCTTAATTAATGCATGTCTGAGTAATCCTCCTGAATTCTGCTCTCTGAGCAGCTGCCCTTGCAGTGTTCAACTAGTGACATCACTGGTTGAAAGTTGAGTGCTAGAGGTGTCTGCACCGCCCCTGCTAGCGTTACCTCTGCTAGAGTTCCAAACACACCATCCTCATTCTTACAGTTCATGGCAGCTTTGGTTTTTGGCAGTTTAAAACACTTTTTTTGTTGGCTTTTTTTTACTTTCGCTGAGAAAACGCCTGTTTGGCTGCATGGATTAAAGGATTTTTATTCTACATTCCTAAAGAACAGCTGCTGGATCAAAGAAGAAAGACGCCTGATGGACAGAGAAGTAATTGGCTACATGCTAAAGCCAGTGTGTGTTAACCATTTATCAAGCTGCTTATGTGATCTTATAACAGCTTTGTGTGGTTAATTAATTGATCTGTAGCATCTCAGAATGTTCAGTAAACAGGTGCAAACAACACCCACTTTTTTTGTATACTGGGCTGGGAAGATTTGCTTAATGGATGCAGCTATGTTGTTTTGGGCTCTGTCTAAAGCCTGGAGTGTTAGCAACTGAAATAGGCTTTATTGAATCCGTTTTTTGCAAAAAAATAAAAAAATAAACCAAACGTCTGAGCCCTTAATATAACAGAGTTTCATTGTGGTGCTTTGTGATTTTCAAATTCTTGTGAGAATACTGTTTGTGATGAAGCTTAGCACTGTTTGTATCAGTGTGATCTCCTCCCGGCTCTGAAACGCAGCAGAGCGGGGGAGCGGCGCATAGCGTTGGGGTGCAGGAGGTGGGTTTATAGAGAAACGAGCTGTTTCACTTTGTGGTCCAACTTTAATTACAGGATACAAGTTAAATTTCAGGACAAATTAATAATGTATAACACCAACGGTAACATTTTATAATATATATGTCTATCCCAGAAGTTGAAAGCTCTAAAATAGCATGATACAGCCCCTTTAATGATATAGATGATCAAATATAATTTGATATCAGAATAACTTAAAGTGAACACCAAAAGCGTTTCTGAAATGATTTAACTTAAGGGCAAAATGTTTTAAAGACAATCTAAACAAAGGTTGAAAATATAATTGGCCATCTCAGTAAATCCTGAATTAACTGGGATTTTTTTCAGAATTTCAAAAGCTGCAGCCAGGCCCAGTTGACATCAGGAGTTGCCGATCTAGCATACTTACTCCAAAAATGCATTGGCAACTCATTCAGGAGGAGAAAGAAGTTCCTGGGGGAAAAAAATATAATCATTTAAGGTCAACATTCATGATTAAACTGTAGGGAGAGTTTCAAGGTGAAAACAATTGGTGACCGAAAAGAACAGAACATTTGGATGACAATAGCTGCGTTTCTATTACCCATAAAATTGTGCAAATTGAAGTTGCGAAAACAAATTTGCCTAATAGAAAGGGGTTTTTCGCTCCAACGCTTCTACAAGCCGTCTACATCTCCTCTGATGGCTGATAATGAGCATTAGTGCCGTGTCTGCAATATGAATATATCTACTGTTAATGTTCACCTGTCGCCACTTTTCTTACTCGCGCGAACATTTGTGATTTAAGCTGAGTTTGTTTAATGGAAACACCGCAATTGCAAAATTGTGTTTTTTCGACACTTAGACAATATCGATAAAGTTTATTTGCATATTTTTTGCATACTAAAGCATATTTGTAATGGAAATGAAGCTAATGAGATTTAGGGAAAATACTTTACGAACTCAACTGTAATTTTCTAAAAGATCCCTGTTCTGTTACTTCTGGCATACAAATTGGGAGCATTTCAGAAAAATAACATATTTCCAAGAGCCAAGAATCTGCTCTTTACCTGAAAAGAAAAATGTCTGGCCATTAGTTTGTGACCTAAACCTCAAGCCCACTTAATTTATGAAACAGCACAATGATCTAAAGCCCACGTACAAGTCCTCCTCTGATTGGCTAAAAACTGTTAAGAAATGTTAATAAATGTAAATGCTAAGATGTTTTTTGGAGTGACCTGAAAGGCCAGACTCAAATCAGATTTAGGTACTTTGGTACGACTAAAAATAAACTGCTCATTCCCAAATATCCTCAAATAGCTCTGAATTTGAAACAATTTAGCAAAGAAGAGTGGACCAAAATTCCTCCTCTGTGATGTAAAAAGACACATTGCCGGTAATCACAAACACTTGCAGCTGTCAATGGCAAGTAAGGATCAAGCAGGTGTATGGGCTAGGTTGGTTTGTAAAGCATTCCACCTTAATGAATGACATCCTCCTTTGAAAACCATTTCTAGTATTTATTTAAGATATATTTTTGTTATGTAATTTTTTTGACTAACATATTTAGATGAGAAAGAAAAACAAAGAAAGAAAAATAGGAGAGGGGAACAGCACTAGTTTTATTCATGTTTTTTTATAAAATTATGGCACACAGAAAACATGTGCTGCCTAAACAGAAAGTTTAGATAAAGTTACTAAGGGATGAAGTAGTTGGTCTCATTATATCTATTTACACTCAGTAACCTAAGCTTCTGCCTGGAAACCGGACACAATGTAGGGGAATGTTGATTCATGTGGTAATAAAGACAATATTTCAGCTACAGATGAATGCTACTTCATTGTGCCGAACTAATTATTGCAGTGAAAAGTGTGACAGCGCCTCTCCACCTTTTGAGCAGGGCTTTGAACAGCATTGTGCAGTTCAAGGCTGCCCATCTGATGTGACTTTACATTGACTGGAAACCCTGCTATGAAAAGCTGCCTCTGCTGCACGAACTGTGACACATGTTGTGAAATTACCTGTTGCTTAGGAACCGATGTGACTTCATGCATGGAAGCACATTTTTGTCAAGGCCTTGTAGCACAAGAATTTTCCACTAATTTTCCTGCTACTGATATTTTCCGTTAAGTTGGGTGTTATGGCCCTATTCACATTTTAAGGAAACATAACTGCTGTGTTTTACCCTTCATGCAGGGATATGGGTGGATGGATTAATATCTGGTAGGTATTTTGAAGTTGCTTCACCGAGAAACATGGTTGTAGATGAAAATGACCCCCGGCCGTGGGCAAGACAGTGTCTAAAGAGGGTAACAGTATAGAAGCTGCAAAAAGGTACTCTGCTTCCTGGTCTGGACCCTGGGTTATCAGTGTTTTTAAAGGACTAATAAATTCATCCAGATTCCTAAAAGGAAGAGCTTCGTAATCCAAAGTGGGATGTATGCCGTCTCTCTGGGTCAGACTAGGTTTTTGGGTAAAATCTTTTAGAAACGTGAAAGGGTTGGTGGTGAACCAAGGTTCTGGTGTTATGCTTGCTACTTTTCGTCACCCAAACAGCCTGACATCTCAGCTGCGTGGGTTCTGTTGGAGGACCGCTAAGTGGTTGTGTCCTTCTTGGCTTCGCACTGGCTATGGGTCCTTGGCTGTTTCCTAGTTTTTCAACAGCGTGGAGGCGGGCCTTCAATTCCAACACCCTTGCCTTCAAAGCTACAAAAATGCAACATTTATTACACATACCATACCCTTTATCACTAAAGGAAACAGAGGGGTAACTAAGTATTTGACACAGAGAGTAAAAGCAAGGAGGAGACTTAGACAGAAATGGAGAGACAAGAGTAGTCATAGCTGCAATGAAGGTAAGCTAGTGAGACCTTACCGTGATGAGAAAACTGGTTTAAAATTCATTTTCCAAAACGTACAGAACAGCAAAATATAATGTTTCAACATGTTTATATTTTAGAATAACTCAGAAAGGCATAGGGAGTACGGTGGTGCAGCTGGTAGCGCAGCTAGAAGGTCCTGGATTCGATTCCTGCCTGTGTGTGCTGAGGGTGTGTTTGTTCCTCCATATAATATGATGACCACACCACAAGGTGCTTTCTCCAATCCCACACCCTGTGTGGGATTGGAGAAATTTCTGTGTGGAGTTTGCATGTTCTCCCTGTGTTCCCTTGAGTAGCTAATGTGAGCTACTCCCACAAAAACATGCACCAGTTCAAGGCTGTATGCTGCCTCCTCCTGGCTGACTGGGGCGCCTGAATGGTTGGGGAGGATCTGGCTGGAATAACGTGATCCTTCCACACGCTATGTCCAGCCAGGGACTGCCCCCTCAGGTGACAAGAAGGGCCTGCTTGGGCTTCAGTGCAGGGCCCTCCCACCGTTGGCAGAGCAATGCCCAGAACTGGAATTAAGTGGGAACACTGGGTTATAAATAAGGGGAAAAACTGTGGGATAAAAACAAAGAATAACTCAGAAAGGCCTAAGTAAAAAGAAATTAAATGAATTCAAGAGTCTGAACATCAAACAGCTCCACGAAGTGCAACAGCAACAACAGGAAATGATGCAATAGGACTCTTGAGCCATTGTGTAGATTTCATAATTAAAACAAATGTATTAATCTGTTAAGCATTTTGACTGTTGTTGTTTCATAAGTAAATATGATCTGATGGGATAAAACAACATGGATAATAATTTTTTTTCTGAAAGGAGCTTATATATTCTGAGATTTGAAGTTGTAGAATATATCACTCATGAATTCTCAATAAAAATTAAAAGCCATGAAATTAGGATTTAAACACCAAATCAAATGTATGCTAACTTAATTAATATCTGCTTTTTTAAACTATCCTTTAACTATCCTATTGTTAACTATTTTAACTAACTTTTTTAAACTATTAATTAAAAACAATTAAGATGCCTTATTTTCATTTATTATGTATCACACTCTAAAGGTCCTTGACCTTTTTAAAATTTATATGCATTCTTATTGTTTGCTTTAGCTCATCAAGATATTATTATATAATTATTATATAATTATTAGATTAATATTCTTTTAAATAACTACATCTATTGTTAACAAATTCAGAAAGTCCATTAGTGACCAAATTCATTTTTTGGTTAAAAAATAAACAAAACACACATCAAGAAATGTTGTATATTTGTAGTGTTACACATAACATTGGTTTAAAGATAAACCTAACAATCGTGCCTGTGTGGACTGGATTTCTGTCTGTGACTCTGAAAAGCAGATAATCAATCTCTCCTAATTACCCACAGGCAAGAAAAATATGCTCCTGATTAGTGAATACCAGAGAAAGATCACAAAAACCATGGTCACCATCCCACGCATTCGCCCAGATTTGCACTCCTGCTGTGAGGGGGGAAAGCACCGGTTGGCTGAAGATGGCAGATGCAGTCGCCATCAGTAGAAGCAGCATCAGAAGGGAAGCAGCACTTCAAATGAATCAGGCATACAGCCATAAATTTTTCATCTCTGACCAGCTTTGAGGATGGAGAAGGGGGCAGGTCAGCCAGACTCCAGCTGACGGCTCCTAAAAACAGTTCAGGGCTTTCAGAGACAAAAGGTAGCTACTTTGGGGTTGTGTGGGTGGGGGCTTATGAAATGAAACAAAAATAATACCTTTGTTTAAAACAGATGGATAAGAAAGCTGCAAGTAAATTCCCTTCACTGTTTAGCATGAATGGCAAACATTAATAAAGATTAAAGCAAAACGGCAATTGTGAATGTGGAGCTTCCCACAAAAAGCACAATTTCAATGTTCTTTTTGTCAGTTTGTGCTTCTTATTTGTAGGTTAAAAAAATGCAATTAATGGCACTTAAACCATTTAATATGAACAGCAAATCAGTCATTTGGCTTCTACAGTATCTTTAAAATGGGTTCTTTATATACTTACTCTCGTTTTGAAAACTTACGGTAAACAATATGATTTTAACAGTAAATGTATTATAGGAACAAAATGTATGATCGTGTTATTTGAAGAGAAATCCTCCGAAAGGTGTATAGTTCAGACAACTCATCTGTGAAGTGAATCAGGAATATGAACCTCAGCCATTAAAGGCAACTACGGCCATAAAAGGTTGCCCTCATCCAAAGTGCTCACACTGGAGGTCTGCAACATGGCTGAAAATTTAATGAGTGATTTTTTTTTTTTTGTAGAGTCATCTTGGATGCTTAATACAGTCAGACATCTCCATCCTTGTTTGAACCGCTTATCTTATCCTGAATCATATAACGGCAATTACAGCCAAACTCAGTGCATATACCCAGTTGAAAATAAAAGCAAGACTTTTTCACTGACATGTGTCTGGAAATACATTGCAGGTCAATGTGGATTCATTTCAGTGCATTATTTAAGTTGGATGTTTCATTATATACACCTTGCTTTTCTGATCCTTTAAACTTTTTACCATTTTGCTATATTAGAACCACAAACGTGAATATTTTTCGTATGTATTTTGTGTGTAAGCTTTATAAATTTAGAGACAGGGTGTTTTTTTTTCTTTAATTCTTTGCAAAATAGTTCAAGCCTGAGTTTCTCCATAAACATTCTCAGTCTCATTTAATCTGGACTTTGACTAGGCCATTATAACACAGGAATGTACTTTGAGCTAAGATATTCCATTGTGGCTTTGGTTGTATGTTTAAGGTTGTTAGTCATGCTGGAAAGTGAGCCATCGTCCCAGTTTGAAGCACTTAGTAGGCTGTTGCATTTGTTTTTCCAGGATTTCTTTATAATTAATCTCACCCATCTTTCAATTAAGTCTGAACATTTTCCCTGTGCTTGCTGAAGAAGAGCATCCCCACACCCAGTTGCTGCCAACATCATGTAGCGTGTTAAAGACAGCAATCCAGGGTGGTGTAGAGTGTTCTGTCACTAATTCTGTGTTGTATGTTGACCAAATAGTTTAATCCTGGCCTCATTTGACCAGAGCATACTTCTTCCACTAGTTTCCCTATATATATATTTATTTATTTTTTGTGGCAAATTTCTTGTTTCTTTTTCTTACCCTTGCCTCTTGATACTCTTCTAGAAAGCCCAGGTTTATGGAGAGCAAAACTCATATTTGTCAACAGACTCTCCCACCTTCCTCAAGAGTTAGAATGGGACTCTGGTTGAGGTAAAAAGCCATGTTCAAACTTGAGATATTGTTTTATAACCTATAACTGCTCTATAATTCTCTACAGCTTTCCTTCTGACCTGTTGGCTGTGTTCTTTCATTGTTAGGTTGCTTTTGGTCCAGTAATGTTCTCTGAAACCTTTCACTGGATCTTACTTTAGGAAATTGGAGTAAAAGAACCTAAATTAAAATGCTTGTTGCACTTTTCAGATTTTATTTGTGAAAATATATGAAAACCATGGAATAGTAATTCTTAAGATTACTATTATGGTCCAGTTTCTGGTTGTAAAGTGACTATATGTGAAAAAGGTTTAGTAGAAAGGATATTTCTGTGCAGTTTAAATCTATTGTTTGTTGATATTTTTAGCCAGTGTTACTCATATTCTCTTAATTCCAGTATACAAGCCAAATCAAAGGGCTGACATTGCTAAGAGATGGCTGAAATGCGTATCTTTTTCCACCAGTGGCATTTGAAGCTTTGCATTTGCTAATGAGATTAAGGCCAGTGTGGTGTCACAAGGGCATTTAGGCTTCAAGCTGTATGACTGGAAGCAGGTGGCACATTTTCTACATCCTTGTTAATAGGGATTAGGCCTCTGAAAAGAGTGGGGGCATATTTAATTTATCCCGTTTGAAAGTATTTGAGACTGCTGGGCTGTTCATGTGATTATCCGGGCATTTTGAGCAGTGTTCCTTGTGGAAGACAATTGAGTTTGATGTTATCTTGAATCTTAAAGTGTTTGTGAGCTAATAGTAAATATAAATGTAGGTGATGGGATTGATCTGAGATGGCTTTATTGCTATTTCTAAATTATCTTATTTTGTATTTTTTAGGGAAATTTCAGAAAATTCCAAGATGAAGTTTGGTTAGATTTGGTTTCTTTATATTGCGGCGATTCACAACACGTCGACTCAAGGCACTTTATAAGAGAAGACATTTAAATTTAGTCACACATACATTCTAATTAATCCTTTGGTTTATTATTCCAATCAGTTAAAAAGTTTTATGTCAAAAAAGATCCGGCAGAATGCGTTGAATAATTGAACTGCAGTATTCACTACTCCGGAACAAGCATGTAGCGACAGTAGGCAGTCGCCTGCGTTGTCCTTGACTTCACAGCAATCCCTTACACTGAGCAAGCATGTAGCTGCAGTGGAGATTAAAATAACTTTCCTTCAACAGAAAGAAATCTCCAGCTGAACCTGCCACAGTACAAGTCACCCTCTGCCACAAGTGACTGGGGGTTTAAGAAGACAGAGCAGAGACGCAAAAAGAATCAAAGAACCACCAGTGCTTAACGTGTGTCCCCAAATAATTCTACTTTGCATATTACCTTTTCAGCCCACTGCATCCTGAACAGGAAAAGCAGGAAGTAGGAGTTGATAAATCCTTTAGGTGTGTGACTCTGAATCTGACCTTTTGTTTCCACCAGCCTACACATATCCCTTCACACAGCTCTTTGTTGATTTGCAGTGGTTGCATTCCAACAGGGAGTGTGAGTGGTCAGAGTACATCACCTCCAAATAGGATAAAACGATTGAATAATGTGTGGGCTTGAGTTTAGATAACATTTGTGGAATACTCATATTTGGCAATCATATTCTGTAATATAACCATTCTTTAATCCTATAATTAATGTGTAACAAACATGCTGAGTAAGCAAGAGGAAAGGATGTCTAAAGACTCTTGGGTGTTCTGGTCAATTAAAACCAAAAATATATATTTTTTGGCCTACCAAAATACTATCTGTTGCAGAAACCTAGCGCTGCAAATTGTACTGAAAACACCATCCGCATGCTTACACATAGTGATGGCAGCATCATAGTGTGGAGATTCAGTCCCCTAATAGAGATGCATAAAATGCATGGTGCTAAATGCAGAGAAATCCACATAGAACATATGTTAGAGACTGTAAGGAACTTAAGATTGGAGGAAATGCTTACCTTTCAGCAGGACAACCTTCAACACAAATGGTTTATTATTTGACTGATGCCATGTCCACCTGTAGCCGGTTTTTGTTTTAAACAAAGATTTTCCTCTGCTTCTTAAAAACAAACAATCTCCATCCACACGTAACCGGATAAATGTGTTTTTTTCACACATTCATAGACGTGGCAAACCAGTAGGGGGCAGTAGTTCTCCCAAATCCTGTCTGCTCAGAGTAACTTTCTATCCTCTATCTTCAGCACCAGTAGTCATGCAGCTTATAAAAGCAAACAAACAAAACGCACTTTAACAATGGATGATGCCAGCACAGCTCTGAGGGGATAAATGTTGTTTTTGAGATTAAACACAGGTCGCACAAGTGATGTTTGAGCGTCATTTGTTGTGGATAGTGACGTTACGGCTGTTAAAACTCTGTTTTCAACCGTCCACACGCAGATACTGAAAACAGATAAAATGCAAATCTTCCCTTTGGCTGGATTTTTAAAAAAGATTCATTTTTGGTGCCGAAAATCTCCGGTTACGTGTGCACCACAGGCCAAACCGTGGAAAAATATGTCAGTTTTGTGAGATACCCGGCTACGTGTGGACAGGGCCTCAGCCACAAATGATCAACTCAGGGGGCTGACATCCAATTTTACTTTAGAAGTAAATCAACTTACTCATATTTTTACACCAAAGATTTTTTGTCACAATTTGAGCAGCATCTCAATGAAACCATAAATTTTTTAGAAACAAATTAAACACAGTTTTACAAAGTGTGACACAGAGACAGAGATCTGTGACGTAAGAAAACACATTTTATTATAGTTGGTAGTTTATGGTAAACACAAAAAAATATTTTCGTGCATGTGTTCCTCCTCCAACACAAAAACTTAAAATATAAGTTAGTTTGTGATGTGGAGAGTCTTTCTTAGTGGCTGCAAAAATTGCATGAATGGATTGGTGTTTGTATAGACCAGCTGAGCCAGAGCACAAGCATGAATTAGTGCCTCAGATATTTTCTATTTGTCTTCTGAAGATATTTTAATCTAATTTGACATCAAATGTAGAGCTCCAGAAGATCCAAATAAAAAGAACTATATCTAGCAAAAAAAAAAATGCAAATTACATTTCCTGGCAGAAAATAAAGATTTTCAGTCATTGAGTGAACTAAAACATCAAATGTATTGATCTGTGTGTTTGTGTCTGAAGTCAGTCTGTCAGTAATGAGAAAAAAAATAGCTTTTGAAAAACTGATGGGCATGAAAGCTCGGTGAATGCTGATACATTATGCTTCCTTTTACTGGCAGGAAAATATATATTTAAAATTTCCGTACAAGTACAAAGGGCCAACAATAGATGTATTACACAGGTCCTTCAATTCCTGCAACACAGTTTCTGCCTGTTAGTTGACACAGTAATTACACACAATGCTAAAGAGTTCTTTCAGTGGGTGTGAAGAGTGATAGCCATAAATGTGGAAGGAATACTGATATTCCAATGTTTCTGAAACCCCTCTTTCTCTTTGTTCAAGCCCCAGCCTTGCTGCCTCCTCCCCACTGCGTCGAAGCAATCTCATTGGAGGACTGCAAAGTCACGGGTTGACAGTCAGGTCTACCACATGAAGGATTAGAACTGTTGCTAAGGTAGTTTGAATGGTGATTTGACCATTACATGAGTTCATTTGCTATCCATCTTCAGCTGCTGAATGCTCAGAAATGGTGTGAAGCTTGGTCAGGCTGTTAAATACTCAATACAAATACTCTCATCAGTGGAGCCAGACATCCTTCTCCGTCACATGTTGCCTGATGTGTCGACAGCTTCAAGGACACCTTTGTCACTGAGATCTGAACCTCATCATTTCAAATTCCTTCATGTTCTGTTTCTTTTTAAACACTCTGCCAAGAGAAATTTGGCAGATTCAAACTGTCTGTAGGTGCACCTCCTATAGGGAGAACTAAAAAAACAAACTAGAGTTCACTCTCAGTTCAGAGTGCATATGGATGGACACTGAATAACAGCAGCAGATTTGGGATATAAACAATGACTTGGACTATAATTGTATATCAATTTGTAATTTCTATTTTGTAATTTCAATAGTCAAAGTTCTCTTTTTGGAAATTAAATTTCTTAATTACAGAATAGCCGGAATTTTCTAAGTTTTTTTTATCACAGAGTTAAAAAGCAGGCTTTTACAGGCAAAACTAGAGTATATTTGGAACATTTCCCTTTTTTCTGTTAGAAAAAAAAATTATGTTATTGGTATTTTATGTGATTAACCAACACGATGTTGTGCAAAGAAGAATTATGACACTGGATATAACATTTCCTCTCTGAAGTACGGGACGGGCTGCATTTGGCTGTAAGGCCTATCCTGGTTTATTTAAACAAGGACAGGAAAGCTGGTCAAAGTTGATATAAAGAGTAATCCTGGGAAAAATAAAAAATCTGAGGCTGCAAAAATCTTAAAACTAAGATGGAGGTTCAGCTTCCAATTAGACAACTCAAAACACGCTAGAGCAAATAAATACCCCCTAGCTGGAGTTGCAGACAATGGTGCTTCTACAACCACATTGACTCATATGCCAAATGCAAATGTATGAACAATGTGACTAACTGTAGGAGATTTTCTTCCTCTATAGTTTGATGCTCCAGCAGATTTTCACCTGCCATTTTGAATGGAACAGTCAAAAACTATTTTTTTACCTGCCTAACAGACCACAAATGACACATAATAGAAATCTTGTTATTGCACCTTGCAAAAGGTGACAACAGTTTTTATGTACTCTCATCTGTCCTTTGCCCCATCATCTGTCTGTTGCAAAAATCTACACTCCCTTCATGTTACTTCCTCTCCTTCAGTCAGCTCACTGAGATGGCATCAGCACTTATCCCCTGCTAGCTCTCTGGTCTACTACCCTGCTGCTGAAGCTCTAAATTTAGGCTCACATCAGACCACACAGCATCATTATGTCTGGCTGCAGAGCAGAGACAAGAGCCGCTGGCTCCGTCTGTGATTCCGGAGAAGCTCATCATCTATTTCAGCTCTGTGCTGCAGCATGAGCCAGAGCTGTCTGGGACTGTTGGTATTGAGCAGAGAGAAGCACCCCAGGCTAAATCCATCAAAAGAGGAGGTGTTTGCACTGTGGGAAAAGGCATGAATAATCCATGCTTTCTTTACCCTTTTCTTGTGTAACTCTGTATAACTCTTTACACTCAGTCTGTGTTGCCTTTTTGCAAATAACCAATTTGAGAGGGACTTTTAATTATGAAAAGTATTGTATTTATTTTCCCCACTGCATTGGCAAGAATGTCTCAAAAGGAAATTAAATGTATTCTCTATATTCTAATTTTCTATATTTTTTCACTGATATATGCAATACCTTTTTTCTTTTTTTAACTAGATTTCCTTAGCTAATGCCCTTAATTTTAATTTACAGTACTAATAGTTAAACACAAAAATTCCAAATTCCACAAAAATTTAGTTTGATAAACTAATTGAAAAAGATTAAATGATACATCTATCTAATTTCAAATGCAGTGTGATATAACATGAAAATACAACCATCTTGAATTACTATAAGATTCAGTCCTTATACAATGTTCCCTATTTTACTCTTTAAATTATCTGTCGAGGTGCATTCTGTAAACTATAGCATGGCAAAGCATGCATGTAGATGATGGTGTTGTTATTTTAATGACTAATAATTAAATTTGTTATCTAATATTGTGCTCTAAAACCACTACGTTTTGTTTCGATAATAATTACCCGAAAAAAATATTTAAACATTTTTGAAAGGTTTGTAAGCCTGTATTCAACCTGTAGATACAAAAAAATTAGGAATTCAAACAAAAAAAGATTTGGGCTTCCAACCATCTTAATCTGCTGATGTCATTCACAATATCTTAATGAACCCTGTGATCTATAATTTGGACTGAAAAAAAATAAATAACATTAACCGCTTCTAGGTGGTTCCTTAGACTAAAGCGGAGCTGTAAAATCGGAGAGATAAGTTTCAGGTTAATTCAATCTGAAGTCAACTGGATATGCTGTGTAAAGAACACATTTTATGAGGGAATCAGGCTTTAGAGACCTCAAAGACCTCTAGTTTTTTATGATGGTCATAAAGATTGATTTGTGCTGAGTTATTAATGGACAAGCCTCTTGAGAGGCCTAGTCCGTAATCACTGTTTGCAAAAGCCTGTGTATTTCAGTTTTCTTTATTTTTTATTTCTTGAAAGCAGAAGAACGCATTCAGCCATCAGCTTAAGGACTGGTAAATTATGCAGTGAATGCTACTGATCCAGTGAGCTGATTCTAGCGTATTGGATTAGTTTAAAGGACTACTGCCCCTTTGTGGTTGTAATATTGCTTTGCCCTGTTGTCACTTTTTCCCCCTTTCCATTCCCTCCCTGAGTTTATGTCCTGATGTAATGAATACCCAGGAGATTTTTCCCATCCAATAATTATTTTGTATATTTATAATGTCTTCCAAGTTTCATTATTTTTTACAGATTAATAAATCCTGGGTATTAAAAACCCATCTAGGTGGGAGACGGGATTTAAAGTCTGTGGATTTAAGTGATTACAGTGCTTGCAAATAATGTTGTTTTAATCAGAAAAACAAATTCTGATATGATACATAACCTATATGGATTCTTTGTTGTGCCAAACACACAAGATGAAAAGAAAATGCTAACCTAATAAAGCCAAGTGAGAACCTAATTTTATCAGCCATCTCAATGCCCTGCCTTCTGACTAGTATAGCATGTTTTATGGTTGATAAGTAAAACTGCAAAACGTATTCTAACCAGCAGAAATCCTCCATGTTTGGAGATCAGATAATGTAGCCGAGGTGTGCTGTGGATCTGCTTCCTTTACCAAACTGTAAAAAACGTCAAGGAAGACCTTTCCATAGTGGGCTCACTTACCACTGTCATCCAATGTTTTTATTCCAATAACTACCATTCAAAACAGTCAGACAGTAAGAACATCCTATTATTTTATTCTGCACCCATTAGCAGTTTAATCAATACACTCTGGGTGCAATCTACAGGCATAGCTGTGTCAAATGGCATAGGAATGCCAGCATGGAAACACGTGATGCATTGATGCCCCACAGGCCTCTGACATCAGCTAGATTAGAAAAATGCCTACGGAATGAGTTTTACAACGCAACATGTACAGATGCAGATCAAACACAATATAAAAAAAACTACACATTGTATATGTCATTGTATATGAAAGGCCAACACTAGATGGTGAATAACTGTAAAGTGGAAGAAAAATGAGACACGGATTTCAGAATTGTTTCCTCCACCAAGGAGGTTGTTTTTTTCACCAGGATTTGATTGTTTGTCTGGTAGTTAGCAACATAACTCAAAAAGTTCTGGACAGTGTCAGAGCCATCTGCATTATGTCCTGCTTAGCCCTGTATAATTGTTAAACTTTTGAGTTTTCTGGTTTGAAATATTCTGACAAACAGCCAAAAGGCCAATGGTAACTCTGGAGGAGCTGCAGAGATCCATGTTTTAGCTAGGAGAACCTGTTGAAGAGACAAATTAGCCTTGCTACAATCCTGGCGTTCTTTGAAGTGTGACAAAAAGAAAAGTCATTGTTGAAAGGGGAACAGGAAATCCAATTTAAAGTTTACTACAAACATTGTCACACAACAAAGTAGTGGCAGGAGTTACTCTTATCAGCTGAATCAAAAATTAACTTTTAGTATCCATGTAGAGGGAATAAACTCCCTCAACAAAATTATCCTCAGAGTGAACCAAACTGGTGGTACAAGCTGTGGGAACGTTTTTTTTTTTCCTGTAAGGAAAGAGAAGGTGGCAATGGGAGGATCGATAAAAATAATTTGTACTAATCCTTAAGAAAATATTTCGATGACCCAAAACAAATAAGTTAGATCTACAGTGGAATGGTCTTGATCAAACCCTGTAAATCTGTGAAAGTTTGTCAGTCAACATTGAAAATTAAACAGAGTAAAACTGACTGACCTTCAGCTATTTCACAAAGAAGAATGGGTAATTATGAGTATTTTGATTTGTTAACATGGTAGAGACAGACTGTTATAGATTTTGTGATCCTACTACACTTTACTGGTTTAATTGTATAAAAACTGTGATTCAACTCTTCAACTTCATAATAATGTGCCTCTTTGTCTTGGTAAATACAAATAGAATACATTGAACTTCTTGGATGAGTAGAAATAAATAAAGCTGGGGTTTGGTTTGGTGCCTTTAAATGCCTTTAAATGTGCTAGTAAAATATTCACAAACAACAAATTTCAGCAAACGCAATATATATTCCATAGCAGGTAAAGCTGGTATTGCATCCTTCTCTTTCTTCACAGAATCAGTTCAGGATGGTCTCCCTTTTGTGTGGAGTGCAAAAGAAGGATGTCAGATTATGTCAAATAATCAAAAATTTTGATCTAATTAATCACAGGATAGCTTTGAAATAAATGAATAAATATGATATATGGCATCACTCTTGGCTGATGGCATGCCCAGAATCCATAGTGCGTGCTTGACATCTCCAGGGGGGGAAAAGAACTGAAATAAAGCACCAAAATGTGAGTTGCTTTTCAGTCTGGTGGCATCGAATATTGGTACCTATCCCTAGCTGCAGCAAGAGGATTATGTCACTAAAAATTAGTCAACTGTTTCCAATTATTAAAATTTTCCAATTCCTTAAGGTACTGGGCAAGGAGACGGATTTGCAACCATTTTCCATTCAGATTTATCAGTTAATCCTAGACTAGTTAATAGATACAGCTCTTTTTAACATTGAACCTTTTGTTTCCACATCCAACTTGTAAAGAACTAAAATCACTTTTGTTTCAAGTTTTGTATTGTATACTAGGTCCTCAATTTTCGGTCAGATCTCAGATTTTTAATCTATTTTAGTGTTAAATACTGATAAGGTCGTTATAGTGGGGGATTTCAGTATTTATGTAGAAACTGAAAGTGAAAGCCTAAAGCAGCCTTTTATACTATCTGAAACCCAATTGGCTTAACTCAAAGAGTAGACAGACCCAATCACTTCTGGCATTCTACTTTGGACCTTCTACTGACATAAGAAATAACAGTTTTTCATAACCCTGTCCTGTCTGAATTTTTTTGATAACCCTTGAATTCATTTTAACTGAGCACCCCAAACCTGAAAGGAAAAGAAAAACATTATTCTAGAGCTTTATCAGTCAATGCTGTAACAAGTTTTAAACAATGTGTTCCTTTCTTAGTATCTCATATTAACACAGTGGAGGGCAACAATTTAATCTCTATCTCTTTACAAATTGATGGTCTTGTTTATAGCATTACTTCTTCATTACATCTGGTATTAGAAGATATAGCCCATTAAAAAGAATGGCATTAGTCATAGGAGCTTGTCTCCCTGGTTTATTTTAGAGCCGCATACTTTAAAGCAGAATCCTAGGAAATGTTGAGAGAAAATTGGGTTCTACACACAGATGATTCCTATTTAACCGGGAAAAATATCCATGTATAAAAAAATCCTTTGACAATATAGAACAGCATATTTTTAAATGGTTATATGTACCACAGGATTTTAATGTTGCTGTGATTCAACCTTTACTTTAGAAACCTACTTTTGAACAAGAAAAGTTAATTAACCATGTCTAATATTCATTTCTTTACTAAATCTTTTTAGGAAATAATTGTTAATGAAGTGTGTGAGCATATAAACAGTAACAACCAGTTTGAGGAATTTCAGTAAGGTTTTAGAGCTCATCATAGCACTGAAACGGCACTGGTGAAATTTACAAATGCCATTCTCACGACCTCAGATAATGGACTTGAGTCTGTTATGCTTTTGTTATATCTCAGTGCTGCTTTTGACACAGTCAAATATAATACTCTTAGAAAGGCTTGAAAATATTGCAGGGATAAAAGGAGCAGCATTAGGCTGGTTAAAATCATGTTTGTTTTACAGATTCCAGCTTGTTCTTGTAAATGATAATTTGCCAGGCTGTCCTTCGGGAAATAGAGTGCTGCATGTGTTTTTAGGTAGAATTCCAGTAGTAATTGTCCCAGACAGAGTAGTTTTTCTTGCTCTATGTTTGAATTTCATATTTTTATTCTTCTTTGGAATGGAGGTAGAGGTGTTTCTGCGCTGTAGAGTGGGTTATTTTTTACCCTTCTGTGAATGCGGTGTCCTTTCAATCAAATGCTTTGTTTTTGCTGCGGGCTTAGTTTTGATACTGTTGCACCCGGGGTCAATTAAAACAGTGCTGCCAGGTTCTTTCTCACTGTTGGCAATCACTGGTAAAATCGTCTTATTTACATATCCAGTGTTTACTTCCACATTCACTTTGAGACTGCAAATCTTTATTTCCATAGCATCGATTCTCTGGAGCAGACGGTCCAGATCTAGTTCTCAAGATACAGTGTTCTCAAGATGTACATGTTTTAGATGTGTCTCTGTTACAAATTATCTCTATTATCTTTTTGATCATCTTTCTCATATATTTTATTTACAACCACTGCCCAATAAAATACTTTAAAAGGTAGCAATATTTTTTTTATGTCTGCCTGACTTCTTGAGTATCTTTCAAAATGGGTTATGTTATTCCTAAAAGTGCATGCACATTTAGTTTTTTTTCTTTTCTTTTAGGTTGAAAGAATATCAAAGCATTTGTGTTTTTGCAACTTAAATTCTTGTTATTCATTTTATTACTTGTATTTTCTGCATACCAGGTTATGGTCCTATGATGTGCTTTTCTTTCTTTATTCCTAATATATATTTGTATGTGTTTATCCTGGAGTTCTTTCAATTTCTATCTCCTCTTACTTGGCAACATTTTGTTAGATGGTTTGTAAAAGTCAAAGGTCAAATGGCACATTTACAGTAGCACAAGAGTTTAACAGATATAGAACACAATGAGTAACAATCAATAAAAGAAGAAATAGAATGTAGATACAAGCACAGTAATAGATAAAACATGATAAAAGCCAATAAATAATAATGAATATTATTGTGCTCATATCAACCTGTATACAAGCCAGATCAAATAGGTCTGTGTTAATTAGCGATTTGTGAGGTGGTAAGGTGTTCCATAGCTCAGGACCAGCCACCAAAGATGTTTTGTCACCAAAGGTCTTGAAACAAGTATTAAGGATGGTTAAGAGACTAGGAGCTGGACCTCATGTTTCTGGCAGGAGCATAAACATTCAACAGCTTAGAAATATTAAATGGGGCCAGGCTATGTTTTTGCATTTTGATACTGAAAATTAGGAGCATGTCTTTGCAGAAAATATATATAAGACACAAGAAAATCTAAAATGGGCAATTTTCATATTTTCATAAATCAATAAATAAAACCCCTGGTTTTGTTATGTATTATGAATGATCAGAGTATGAAGATTTAATTTGTTATCTGTAGTCATGTTTATTGGCAGATTCTGTTTACCTTTGTATGGAGCAGTTTTTTTATTTTTATTTGTTTCAGTCAAAAACTACTAATACTAATCAAGATGTTTTGGGTGCTATCATTAAATGACTGAGAATTTCATGAAAGGAGTCTAAAATTAACTTTTTGTAACCATTGATTAAAATGTTATTAATTTTAATTTTCTGACCTTTCAAGCACAAAAATGTAACATATTTACAGATATTGTGCATAGAACCTGTGAAATCAAAAAATTTTTTACAGGCTGCTTTATTCATGAGTCACGTCTGTCTGGGCCACACAGGGGCATTTCCATTTTCGCCTCGGTTGTGACTACAAATTTTGTAATATGGGTAGAAACGGCTAGATAGGTGTGAACAGTGCAGCTGCATGTTTTATTTATTCTCCTCTCTATAATGGGTTTCCAAGCGGAGTGTCAGAATCTTAATCTGTAACATTGATGGCTGTGCACGCCTACATCATGTTTTCATTTATGCCCCTGGTGAGCAGGGCCAGCCATTGCAAATTCATATTATCCTGGTAAATGGGGAGCAGTTCTATAGTTTCACAAAAAACCTTGTTTCCTTCACTCAGTTTAACGTAAATATCAAACCGTGGTTATGTTTCAAACATGTTGTATTGCTTTTCTGGGGTTTTTTTTTAGCATTAAACATGTATTTAACCAAAATAAAAAGGTGCTTCAGTATTATGTATTATGATATCCTTATAAAAGTTATTTTATGATTTTCAGGTCATATATTTTTAAAGGGTGTTATGATAGATTATTTCCATTCCATAAGCACCAGCATTGTCTCTGCCTATGTTCTATATCCCCTCCTCCAGCTCCCACACCTCACTGCACAAGACTGACTTCAGGTCTCTCTATCATGCTTTTTTCGGCTCATTTCAATCAGCCCCCCCCCCCCCCACACACACACACACACACACACACATAAATACCTCTACAAACACAGTCAAGATCATGTTCCCCAAAAGCCTCCAGTTTAAATCAAAGGCGCAGTGCTTCTCTGAGCGAGGATGGGCAGGGCATGGCTACAGTCCCAGTGTCATGGCTAGGAGCCCGAGTCTGGAGAAGCGGCATGCCTTCCTCCCCTCTCTCGGAGACCTCTGGTTGTTGCTTGCTTTCACCGTCTGTTACACCACGGAGCACCATGCCCACACAATCCTTTTTAGGCATTTTTCTACACTCACCGTTGCTGCACAAGCTTCCCTCAAGCACTCGACACCTCAAAGGGGAAACATGTCAGCCCGTCCCTCCTCACATAGCGTTAAAAAGGCCTCACGTCTCCTGAGGGACATCTGCTCTTCCTCTGCTGATTGATCTGCTGAGCCCATGCATTCATTTATCTAACAATCTATCCATCTCTCCTGTCTTTATGCCACATCATTTTTCTTTCTTGCTCATTCACTAAGGAAGTCTTTATCGCTTTTGTACAAGATCAATAAGTACCTTACTACTGAAACAAAAATAATGTACTTTATCTGCTTTAATAAAAATCCAACAAAGACGGAACGTCCTGCTCTCAGTTTGCATTTAGTCTGAATGAGTTGGACTCTCTCCCTCTGATCTTTTTTTCTATAGTATATATTGCCTGCTAGGTTTACCATTCACTTCTCTTCCAGCTCTTTCTTGGATTTTTTTTTCCCTGCATCCAACCCCCACATGAAGCATATTGATCATTCCAGTGCACTAATTGTTCTGCTTGGCCTTGAGTCTCTCTGTGAACCAGAGTCTGCCTTTGACAGCATTAAAAAGCCCTTTTAACTGTAGAAAAATCAAGTAAATAATTAATAACATGATAATCAACATCCTTTTTACATTTGTAAAGATATTACTAAGCTTTTTACAGCTTCTGTTGTACAGAGAGAGGTTTTGAATCTGTTTGACAGCATCAGTCTGTTGGTGTCTATGCATGCAGGGACTGTTTACACATGCATTCATGAATATGGGATTAATATGGATGTGTGCGTGTGCATAAGCTTGTGGGCAAAAGCACAAGTTGTTACATCCTGCTCTTTCACCATCTGTGCTCAGGCAGGAATCAGGCCACTTATATACTCACCCTATCCATATAGCCACATGTATCAGCTTTGTTTACTTGGCTTTTTTTTTATAATGTAATGTAATTTGCTGTACAAAAATATGTGTGTTTATGCAATAGGCCACCATAAAGCAGGGAACAATTGGGATATGGAATAGAAAAATATAATCGGTGTTTTAAAAAATATTTTGTTACAAATAAAGATATAAAAAAATATAGTGTGCATATGTATTCAGGCCTGAGTCAATACAAGGTCAATAGAACCAGCTTTTGTCTTTTAAGGTTATGTTACTACCATATTTACATATCTAAAGAGGGAAATATGTGTTCATTTTTCTTCACAAAATTGCTTAAACTCAATGAGATTGACTGGAGAATATTGTTAAACCATATTGACAATCTGTGCCAAATTGTTAAATTAGTGTTTGGTCTAGTTTTCGACTGGGACATTCTTATGTTCTTCATTCAAATTATATGGGTGATAAATTGATCTAAACCATTTTTTTGGTTTTGTTGGAATGTCAGTTCTCTTTGTGGAAACTGAGCCTTTTCCCCTAGGTAGTCTTTTTTAGCCTCTGACAGATTTTCTTCAGTTATATATTTAACTCCATTCGTCTCTCCATATCCTTTGACTAGCTTCACTGTCCCTGTTGAAAAAAAAGCATTTCTACTGCCTAATGTGGCTACCACCATGTTTTCTCTAAACGGTGAATTTTGGATGATGTGAGGTGGTTCTCCACGTATAGTAATATGTAGACAGGCCAGATTTTAAAATATTTGTCTCATCTGATAAGAGCACCTTCTTCCACTTTTTTTTCTGCCCTACATGGCATGTTATAAACTCTGTTCAGAACTTATTACTTTTATCTAATGATTGGTTGGATCATTGATGCATCTCTGTCGCTCTTCTGGAGTTATTATGGCTCTCTTGGCTGCTTTCCCGAATAATGATTTCCTTGCCCTGCCTATCAATTTAAGTGGACTGCTATGTCATAGTGGAGTTTCAGCTGGGCCATATTCTTTCCATTTCCCAATTAACAATGAAACATAGCTCTGTAAGATGTCTAAATCTTGGAGGGAGAGGTTATAACCTAGTTCTGTTTTAAACTTCTCCACAGTTTCATCCCTGACCTGTTTAATGTGCTTCTTGGTCTTCGTAATGCTTTTTTCACTAATGTCTAACAAAACTTTAGACGTTTAAAAGTAGAAAAAGACGTCTAAAGAAAATTGGTCTCATTTGATTGTATTGAGTAGTATGTGGGTAAAGGGGGCCAAATGCAAACACACTCAAATGACAACCTGTTATTGTTTTGCTTCCATTTCAAAGTTATACACTATTTAGATATGATGGTGGTACTGCATTAGTAGTTCAATGTGTCTTCTTCATGAGATAGTATTTTCAAACAAGTGGATAGTTTATCTAGTGAAAAACCAGTGTTGAGAATCCCCTCCCATAGTAAAAGTAAAAAAAATATATTGATTTAATTCAGAAGTTATTGAGACAGAAAACATTTCAAATATTTAAAATGTTTTACAACCAGATATGATTTTTTGCAAACCAGAGTAAAATCTTTCATCCTGATTTAGAGAAGATCGCTAAACTTATAGACTGAGCTACACATATATTCTTCCTTTATTACAATTCTGTCCGAGCCCAGCCCACGTCCGAGAGAGCACTAACCATAACCGACCCGAACCCGACAGGCATTAAGATATTTATGTCCGAGTCCGACCCGGGCCCGACACAGGTGCGCACGGTTTAATTAAACCGAGGGTACAGATTCTTACACCTGAAAATACTTTCTACACTTGACCTGGGCTCCTCTGGTCCAGAGGTGGAATTTTTCCCCCACAGAAAAATATGCAGAGTTGTGGGTCTGAGAGGGCGGACAAGGTGCTGCTGATGGTGCTGACACATGGAGCTTAATACGCATTACGCACCTCTTTTGTTGTCCTGGCTAGTTTAACGCATTTTTCTGCACACTGGAAGACAGATTTTGGGTAATATTTTTGATTCATTTTTAATTAACAGCGTTTTTTTCAAACAGAATTTTATCATTGTTTTACTATAGCCTATATTTATAAAAAAAAATTCAATTTCACTTTCATGTATTTATATTTTTATCTTCCGATTTATATTAGTCCCTGTTTAGTTTCTATTTTAACTTCTTTTAACCTCTTTCTCCTGTGTATGAGCTCTCAGGGGCGGTTCTGGCTGCTCTCGTAGAGCCTGGATGGAGGTGGAGGTTTTCGCCCTCCCTTCTCAAACCCTAGCATCCTTTCTAAATCTCTGACCGAACCTGAACCGACCTGTCAGGCCCTGCTCAGGGATCCAGGCTCTAAGACTTACACATAATGTGTATTCATGATTAGAATTTCGGGTGTGACTGTAATTGTCAGGCATAATGGGGCCCAATTGGGAATCAATAAAGAGCTCAGAAGCCAACGCTCCTGATGACCTTTGTGTGCTCTCAGAGGAGCCTCAGCCAATGGTATTTTGAGTTCAAAGGTCCCCATAGATATGAGCTCATCAGGCAGAATACAAATGACACTCACAGCAATCTGTGTGTCTTTTTAAACAGTGATCCAGCTGACTAAACATTAAAATATACCAAGAATCAAAGCAATTTCCAAATTAATCTTGTACAATCTGGCATGACTGAAAATTCTTTCTTAAAGTGATGAGATGGAGAAGTGTTCATAGTTCATACATAAACATTTACTTTTAGTAGAAGATATGATAAAGCTGGATCAAATATTTGCTATGAAATCTCATAAATAAAACGTAATTCAGATGAGAATTTATCCTGAATTTATATAACTGGCTTGCTGATAAATCAATTTTTGTTTAGAAATTTTTGAAGCCATCACAAAAAGAAACATTTTTCGAGATGCCAAAGATTTAAGTGTATAAAACATTTCACTGTCTATGGTGTTCAGTGGCAATTCTTTAATGGATGGTGACCTCCCCAAGTCCCTTTCTCTGTGTTACCCCAATGGAAAAAAAAATTTCCTCCACAGATAAAGTAACTGTTTCACAAGTCTTAAACTTTGTTTTAAAAACTGTGCAATCACAGTAAAATTATTCTTTCTTGCTTTAACCAATCTAATTTGGTGCTATCTTCCTATCTCAAACAGAGAAAAGGTTTCATAGATGTGAAACGATCTGTGTCTCAAATAATGGCTGCTTAGTGTAGAATATTCAAGTTAAGGATGGATCATTTTGAATATTTTAGATTTTTAACTAAACATGATCAAGTGCGTTCCAAAATCCTTAAAAAAAAATAGTGTAACACCATCAGGTTGTTTTGTTCCCGTCGGCCCAGAGAGTCACTCAGATAGTAAACAGATGCTTGCAGCAGTGAAGCAGAGAGAGCTGAAGCAGGATATTCACACAGAATGAAAAAATTGGATGACAACAACACTATATATATATATATATATATATATATATATGTCTCTCTGCATGCCTAACAGATTAGAACTAGAAGGTTAGAGGCAGGTACCAGAAGGATGCAGATATAAATAATTCAATTCTTCAGTCAAGTATGCAGACCAACTTGATAACCTAATGAGCTGAAACATCTGTCTGCCCCCGGCATGTTGACTCCTGTAGCCCCTCTCCATCCAACAACGTCTCTACACCCAACCTTTCTGCCATTGCCTCCTTTGCCTCACCTTCAGGCATCTTCCTTCCGTCTCTGTTACACAGAGTGAGGCTTGAATATTTTCTGTGTGTGTGGACACACCCTGGAGCCAGCTCCATCTGCCATCCCCCCTCAGGGCATCAGCCAGGTGCTGGGCACTCTCTCACCCCAGCCATGCAACAACAGCAATGCCTGCTAGGCTCGACTTTGCTGTGCCAACTGTTGATCACCGTGTTGTCTTTTTCCCACACATTTACCAGGCAGAAGCAGCGCTTAATATAGACTAACAGAAAATGACATGTGAGCTCGGAATATGTTTTAATCTTAAAACCAACCATTTCAGTTCTTCTGTAATCCTATGTTGTGTTTGCTGCTGGTCTCCATGGCTGTTTCCTCTAGAGAGACAATCAGAGGAGAGGCAGGGCCTTGCTTTATTAGCTACAACATGAGGACTAAACATGCACAAAGATAAAGTGAGGTACAACAAATGTTTAATGTGAAATATTCACACAAATGTTTATTTATTGAACCAGTCAGAGTGCTGTTCTCATAAATCATAAAATGTGGTGTCAGAAACAGGAATGAGCAGGTGATAAAGGTATGAGCTTAATTTTTTAGGTTTTAGGATTCATTTATTTGCTTATGCTTGACTTGTAATGATTTATCAAAGCTTTAAAAATAAGATTGACATACTTCCCTGACACAACTGCTCCTAATGCTTTTTTTTATTATTATTGGAGAAATATAACACCTTGGTGTCTTTGTCTTTTAAACCAAATGTCTGAAACATTTGTATTATTTTGGATTCGGCATGTCATTGTCATTAGAATTAATCAGTTTTATTTTTTTTTTTCAACTTAGAGAGATTTCTTAGAATCAAACTTTGGTCTCAAAAGCAGAAGTAGAGTGGATCATTCATTCTTTTATTTTATCTCGGCCTCATTATTAGTCTTCTTAATAGTTTGAATAAGAAAGATCTTGTTCATCACCCAGTCAGTTTAAAAACACTGCGGCAAGGCTTTTAACTAAAACAAGTAATAGACAGCACGTCTCTCCAGTTCTAATTTCTTTGCACAGACTGCTGGGACATTTTAGAATAGATTTTCTAATTCCGGTATTTACTTTTATTCCCCCAGCCTACATCTCAGAACTTCTAAAGCTCTACAACTTTTCTCATATTCTGAGTTTCAATGGCTCCTTAAACACATTTTAAGACTGGATGGGATAAATCTATTGGAGTAGTGTCCCTCAAACTCTGGAACATGTTGCCTCTATCTTTGGGATGTCTTGATTCTGATGATTCTTGGAAGAAGCAGTTGATGATTAATTTATTCAGACTGTCTTTTTATTAGCTTTTTGTTATATAATTTTACATGTATTAAATTTGTATGCTTCTATTTTCAATGTTTCTACTGTTTGTGGCTTTCTGACCTGTGAAAGCTACTATATAAATAAAATTGACTTACTTACTACAACACATAAAATAACTCAACACCACACAATTGTCTACTGACATATCTATGTAAAAATAGAAACAAAATGGGCTGGAGCACACCCACCTAGGGATGCAATGATACCACTTTTTTCAAACCGATACAATACCGATAGTTGGATCAGAGTTCTTACCGATACCGAGTACCAATGCCGATACTTGAATTGGAAGACATGTTTTATTTTCTTCTCTGCTTGTTACAAAAAATTGATGGTAAATTACATAAAAAAGAAAATATTAATAAAAATTAAAATTAAATATTAACATTTTCTGTTAAAGTATTCCAGAGTTCCCACATTTTAAGTATCGGTTTATGGTATCGGTTAACTTTAACCAATATGGATACAAGTACATTAGACGTATGGGGGCTGATACCCGATACCAATATCGCTATCGGTGCATCCCTACACTCAACAGTTAACTATTTATTATGCAAGCTTGACTAATGTTCTGACACCTAGTGCATTTACATTCAGGAAGAGAAACTGGATTTACTGCCTTAGTTTGACTGAAATCAGACTTTTGAAATAGATGTATACATCTTAGCTTGATTTAAGTCGAGCCGAACTGGAGTTTGAAAAATTGGACTTCGGTACCCAGGTAATGCAATTGGAGAATTGAATTTATCTGCATGTAAATGACAGTCAGGAGAAGCCCAACTCAGGAGCCTGGGCACTCCCCCTTCTAGAAGTGAAGAGACTGCAGAAGCGGCAATGACAACAACAGAAGGAGCAGCAACAACGAGTGTAACACAATCAAACAGTGCAGTACTTACAAAATGTTCTGTGCTGCAGCGTAGTTGTCGTCCATTTCTCTGCTCTTTGTACATATCCTGCTTTTACTCCGTCTCCTTCACCGACTTTAGCATTTGTTTACTATCTGTGTGACTTAATGGAAGAATGTCCTTGTGAAAGAACGCACATCGCCACCTAACGTCACGGAGTTGAACACACTTCATTCAATAATTAGATTTTCTGAGTGACATGTAAACTGGGACCTAACTCTCCACTCTGGCTAAGATATTGGTTGGTTCATTACCAAAACCATGATTTATATGTGCATATGAACGTACTGACTGTCTTCATCAGAGTTACCTTATATGTATGTAAACATTTTAAATATTCAGAAAAAATATCTAGACATCTGTAAAAGACACTTACAAACCTGTAATCTATTAGTTACTTCACTTTTACGGCCAATTCTTAGAGTGTTTTTCTTTTAAGGTATAACAGGTTCCCTTTATACAGTTGTTGTTATGTAACATTTGGCTGTTGTGTGTTAATTGTCGCCATTTTAACAGTGACTTTAACAATAATTTATTATTTATTTATTATGTGTTCCTCAGTTTTGTTTTCTTGATGAGAAACCTAATAATTAAAAAAATGTATTGTTGCTGGAACATAATTCATAGCACATAGCTTAATAAGAATGTAAATTTCACCATTTGGTGCCTTTACGTTTCTGGTTTCAAAATATCAGCTCCACGTCATGAGAGCAACTATTCCATGCTTAACAGTGGTGAGGAATTTAAAAGCATATTTTTTCTTTTGCCGCGGTATTCACACAGAGCTTCACTTTTACTTATTTAACTCAGTTTTGTATATAGAATGAATGGGTTTAAAAACAACAGTATTGTATATTATTGGTATTATTCTCATCATTATTGTTGTAACATTTTATTGCTTCAGTACCTTCCGAATTCAGCTTCTATGGAAACAAGATTGGAGATGATAAGACACATTTCTCAGTATAATCAATCTTATTTTGTACTTGTCCAAATTATTTCTTTGATAAGCATTTGTCTCCATCTGTTTACCCAGTTTCCACAGAGATTTATTTCATTTTTAACTTGTAATATGTATTTAAATGTTAATACATTATTTCATTATTTGGCTTCTTTTTTATGAAAACTTTTTTATTTCATTTTAATTTCTTATTTTTTATCATTCTTGAAATGTTAATTACATTTTATTTAAGTATTTAAAGACAAATCGAAATGTTACTTTGCAATTGTAAGTTTACTTGTAATTCCGCTATCAATTTTTTTAATGTATTTTCTTTCAGTTTTACTTTAGTAAATAGGTTTGGACCACAGTCTTGTCTCAGCTCAGTTACTAAAGAAATATGAGTGTGTCACTTGCCTTGAGAGGGCACTAAACACACTTTATGGCTTTTTAATAATTGCCTTCTCAAAATTGTTATCATAATGCGCCCTCTTTTATGGGGCTGAGAAAATCCCATTTACTAGCTCTCAGGAGCACAGTGGCAATTTTGGATGTGATGCGTTTCACCACCTGAGTGCCCGATCTGCACCCCTCCTGCTGTCTGCCTCCTTTATGAGACCTGATTCAGTAGCAAGCTGCACCCATTTGATTATAATAGATCCTTGTGCAGCCAGAGTGTCTCCATTTTGTTTTGTTCATCAGTTTTATGTTTATGAGTTAAGATTTTGCAAAAAAAGCAAAGCTGAGCAGAAAATCAGTCACAAGCTCTTGGGCTTGCGCTCAAGGTCAAAGTGTATATCTGCACTAAAGGGGAGTGCATACATAATGTATACAATGTACTGCATTCATGGCTAATTAGCTCTAACGAGAAAGGATGCCCCCTGATTTCCTCTGACTTTACTCTCATTTGCATGAATATAATAGGGCACAAGAGAGTGTAAAGCCCAACGTCTGTCCTCCCCCAGGAGGGAGGAGGAGAGGTGTTGCTGCAATCTTTGTGCACAAGTGATAATTATTGGAGAGCTGTTATTCTGGGTCCAGGGCCATAATGCGGACAGTGTGAAGTGAAAAAAGGATTTCTGATTAAAAAGCAAATGAACCATGAACTTTGCACAAAAATGCTCCAATTGACTTTAGCTAGTTTTTTGTTTTTCAAAACACAAATGGTTTAATTTTTTTATATCACAACATGGACAAAAAAAGCTTGTTTTTAACACATTCCGATTGTACAAGATAAAAAGAACTGTTGATGAGAGCAGATGTAAATATAATAGAAATTGATTTATTTTACTGCAGTTACATAAAATATTTTATTAGAAGGGTCTTTAAGAGTTATATTGGCTAAAACAATTGATCAGTTCATTGAATAGTTAATTGATGGTGGTGACATAAGGTAGTGGGGGAATTGTCATATTTTAGTGTGGTGATGAATCTGGAAATGGAAATGAATCTGTTTTTGTCTCTCCTGTTGGATAGTAGAATTACTGCTTTCCGTCAGTGGTCCAGTAAAGTGCTGTGCATTCATTTAGACAAGTGTTATTGTTGCACTACAGCAATACAGCTTTGGCAATGGAGGCCAGCCTGGTGGCTGTTGAAGCGGTGTAATTATCTCTGAATTCTGTAATGGCAATGATTGCTAAAACAGCTGAGTGGTCCCAGATCACAGCAGGTGAGATTGTCAGATTGCCAGCTGGTGGCCTCATGTCGCTGTATGAGAGTGCACATGAGCGCACCAGTACATAGGACTGTGATGACGGTGGCTCGCTTATTTGTGCAAATGAAAGTAGGTGGATTAAATGGGCAATAGACTGGCTGCAGAGACTTTAGTATATCACATCCTATCCTAAACCTTCAGTCATACTGTGCCTGGAACATTTTCAACTTTTGCTAACCTTCAGTATTTTATTGTTGCTGACCAACACAAAACACTGCATATTTATGAAGTGAGAGGAAAGTAATACTTTATGATAATTTACTCCTGAAATAAAAATCACGATCAACTAGTTGCTTTCAGATGTCATGTTGTTTATTTATGAATCTATCTGTGGATGATTCGATCTCAAATGGCCTTGAAGTTTTGCTGGAAAACCATAAATAAACCTTAAGAAGACTAAAGAACAGATCATTATAAATGTTCCACCCCAAAATTGAACAGCATGTGTGCTGAATAAACATGCATATCACCTTCCCAATAACAAAACTTGGTGGTAGCAGTATTGAAATGTGGGGACTTTTTTTAGCACATTCAGGGAAGTTGTATCAGAGGTGATGGAACCACTGGTGGGGCTACACTGAGTGCAAATTTGAGAAGACAACCTGCTAAACTACAAAAGAGCTGGGATTTGTGCATAGGTCCCCCCTTCCATCAGGACAGAAAGCCTTCAACTCTAGCTAGAGCTACATAGCAATTGTTGACATCAAACCATATTTCTGTGTTTGAATAGCTCAGTCAACATTTAGACTTAAATATAATTGAAAACTACAATTTTGAAAGGTGTTTTAACAAAGGGTATGAATACCAAAAACTGCTCCACTTTTAAAATTGAACATGTAAAAGATTTAGAAAATCATGTTTACTTTTGACTTCACAAGTTTGTGTTACGTTGAGTTGGTCCCTTACATAAACCAGCAAAATTCATAAAAATGTGTGGCTGTAACATGAAATATTTCGAAGGATACATTTTTGCAAGTCAGTGTATTTCTTTTCTCCTTACACCTATATTAGCAGAATTACTTTACATCTCTGCTTGATATACTAAAAAGAGATAGGAATTGACAGATACAATATAGTAGAGAATAAATCGGGTAAGACAGTTTTTCCTTTTTCTTTTGAAACATCCACACGTCATTCCAAGCAACTGTGACATGCTGCAAACTCACTAGCACACATCTGTTGTTTTTCAAAGGGGTGACAATATGCTAAAGGAATACTAATGTGGCTGGAATATATTTATCAGGCTGACATTAAAAGCAACTAAATGCTCTTCTCATTTCCAGAGCCACAAAAGAAACTTGAACATGTTGGATCTTCAGTAGCATTTAGGATACAGTGATGCGACAGATGTTTGCCAAGAGATATGGCTTTTATTGAAGTACCCACACAGCCCAGACTGTGGGGATAAGGCAGCTAGTTTATTCTTTCTCCCGATTCCCAGTGTCAATTATAGCGCAGTAATAATGGAATTATGGTAACTGTTGAGGGAAAAGTATTTATAAAGGCTGAAATCAATGCAGAATCTAACTAAAATGCTGAAGACTCATTTTTACCTCTTTTCAGTTGTAAATAAACAAGAAAACTCACTATACATCTACTAGAGTTTTTTTATATAATTATTTCTCCTCTTTTCAGTCAGATGGACAGTCAGAAAATCTGTTCCTCCTCCTCATGCTGGTAAAGATGCAGTTTGAGATGATCAACACTCACTCAGCTGACTAATGAGGGGGATTCAGTGCAGGGCAGAGGGCTGGGCACAATGTCTTTGTTCGACAGGCCTGCAGCTCCATTCCTTCCCGGCAGATCCCAGGGGAAGCCTTGCAGGCTGCCTAATTGAATCAAGTACACAGGGTGCCTCCCCCTTCCCAGATCGGCCCCTCCCTGTACGAGAGGAGCAGGGCGGAGTGCTTCAGCTTTGAAGCTTTTGTTCTCCTCAGCACCATGGACAGTTCCAGGGGGCCTTCACTCCTGCAACTGGTTGCCTGCTGTTGGATGGAGAGTCATATGATCACTGCAGCATCATTGCAACTGCTCTCCCTGCACTCCAGAGGGAAGAACCAGAATGAAATGTAGTAATTTGGAAGTCCGTAAATCGGCCGATAGGTTATGGTCGGAAAGCCACTTTCCTGTTGAATGTTGTATTTTATTGATCATGGATTAACATCCAAACACTATTACTGACATCTCAGAGGGCAGGCGGCTCAGACGTAAAAAACAAACAAGTATTTGGAGAGAAAAAGATTGGCTGTGTGACTGTGCATACCTTAGCGTCCAGTTTGTCCTGCAGCTGCGTCCCTCCTTCCTCAAATATGCTGAACAAGGTTTAGCAAGCTCGGTTCAAAGATCAGAGTCAGAATTGGCTTTCAGGAAAAGTCAGCTCATTAGTTGGCCTACAGGAAATGGAGGACAATCTTTAAGCCAACCTTTTAAATTGAAATAAATGGATGAGAGTCTGCAGAGATCTCTTCTCTGGGAAGTATGCTGCTTTCTCCTGTTAGCTTAGCTGATTTCAATAAATGTCATGTAGAATACATCAACATATGTATGATGTTGGAGTTGAACTTTTAAACCTTTGACTGACTGTGTTTTAAATGCTTACAAAATTCAGAAACAAAACAGTGTAATGAAAAGTTGTGAAAATGATAATACAATACAATTTCAAAACGTTTTTTTGTGCATTATATTACAGTAATAATAATAAACACAATAAAAGCAATCAAAATGATACATATATCTCTCCAGCATTCCTGAAAGTATTTATTTTTCTTCATGCATTCTAGTGTAACCACTTTAATTCAGAAGTAACTTAATTATTAAGCCGTATCTATTTTTAAACCATTCATTTCATTTTCAACACCAATAAATCTGCTATGTGAAAGGCCTAGGACGTTTGTTAGAATGAACAAACAACATTATGGAGACCAAGGCACATAGCAGACAAGTGAGAGAGAAAGTTTTGGAGAGGTTTAAAGCAGGTTTAGGCTGTAAATCAATGGCAGAAGCTTTAAGTATCTGTCACAGCACTGTTAAATCCACCATAAAAAAATTGGAAAGTTTATGGTACAACTACAGAACTACTACTTCCGTCAAGTCTTGGCTATTCACCTGATCTAAGATCTAACCGATTGGGAGGGAGAGAATGATCAGATTAGAAGGCGAGAGGCCCATAGAAACATTGGAGCAGCTGCAGAGATCCACAGCTCAGGTGGAAGAATGAGTAGATGCAGCTATTATTTATTGTGCTTCACAAATCTTGTCTTTGTGGCTAAGTGGCAAGAACAAAGTCATGGTTTAGGTAAAACCAAAAGATGTCCCATTTGCAGTTTGCCACCACTCATGTAACGGACAAATCAAATATGTTAAAGAAGGTTTTTTAATCAGATGAGACCAACATTTTTGTATTTTTTGCTAAATTATTTGTGCGGTAAAAAAAAGTAATACTGTACATAAACCTGAATAGAGTATTCTTACTGAAAGGGTAATGCAAAGGGTAATAAAAGTTGAAGACAGTTAGTTTTGAAAGAACAGCTATTGGAGGCTGGAAAACACTTAAGACTGAAGTTAACTTTCCAACACGACAACGCTATCGACCTTGAGCTGCAACAAAATGGTTAATATCAAAGTATGTTCATGTGTTAAAATGTCCCAGTCAAAGTCTAGACCTAAATCTAAGACTTTGTGGCCAAAATTGAAAAGAGTATAAAGGCTACCCATCCAATCTGACTGACCTTGAGGTATTTTAAAAATGAATAAAAAATGAGCCAGAACTTCTGTGTATAGACTTTTTAAAGCTGGCAGAGACTACACTAAAAGACTTGGCCCTACAAAGTATTACTGGACTGGCATTTTCAGACTCATGACTGTATAAGCTTTTGAAAACCGTGTCTCATTTTCCTTCCACTTCATAATTATGCACTATGTTGTGTTCAAGGGGGCATGGATACATCTCCAAGACGCTACTACTATTCTTCACATCCTGTTCACATTATAAAGCTCTGCCTGGAATCCAACACTACAATGAACTTGACTCGAAGATACCTAAGAGGCTAAAATGTAATTACAGAGAACATCTGGATTTGTTCAGGCATCGTATATCCTCTACTAATGAAATTAGAAAGGAGTCTTTAGAGCACATCCAAGCACAGCTCTCATGTTTATGAGCCTGTGTCTGCTGTGGAGTCAGACTGTACAACGCATCTGGAGAACATAACGGTAAAACCACAGAAGCAAGCAGATATGAGATTGTCCTTCCTCCATCATATTTAAGTCTGTTTTTCTATCCAGGTTAGCCATGCTAATAGGCCTAATTGCAGGGTGGATGCACTTGCTTTAATGGTGTTAACCATTCTGAATATCTTTCAGCTTCTATTAAGTCTCAACCTGAGTCCTGCATCTTCTCAATGAGAAGCACCACGCCCATCCTGACTTCCCGCATGTCCTGCTGCTAAGATTTTAATGCTCTGTGCACTGCTGAGAGATGGGCGGCAAGGTTGATAAAACACTGTGATCAGTCGAGTTGCTAATGTTGAAAATCATGTTATGCATGTTCATTATACACATTCCTTATTGCTGGTAGAGTTATAACAGCTTTTTAATCGAATATCGATTAAAAATCTACATAGGCTTTCAAAGGTCTTTTGACTGAAGTTGATCAATATCCACTCGGTTCAAATTTCAAATTCACCAGGCTTCTTTATATTGTATTGATTTCTGCAGAGAGTGCTCTGAAAAATATTTGATTACTTCTTTCCCCCCAAAGAGTGCATAAACATAACCCTGATGTGCAGTCAGGTTTATCTTTCAGGGTTGAAGGTTTACAAAAAAATGAAGGGGACAAAGACTGTAACCAATTTTTTTCAAAAAAGGGTTTTTGTCTCCAATCACTAACATAACTCGCTGCATTGGTTTCACTATTGTTTCACCATATCTTTTTTTTCAGTTTGGCTTTACTTTGCTGCATGGGTCATAATACCAATGATATTATTGAAATTGTAACAGGAAGCAGGCGTGCTTGTGTATTTTTATCAGGGCTGTGAGACTTCCCACAGGCAGGACAGACTAATTTATGCTGTCCTGCCTCAGCAGAGCCACAGCCCACTGTAATTTCCAACCCCTCAGGCTCTGGGCACTGTTGCTATTTGAGAGTGTTGCTGACAGAGGGATGTCTTGAACTGGTCCTGAATAGTAATAGCTTTACGAACACTTACCTGCACAGCTGCAGGTAAGACTCGGCTCTGAAAGTATCCCATAACAGAGGCAGTCTATATTGCAATTTCTCCACATATATAAAAGATAGCAGTTATCAGCAAATAGGTAATCGAATGGGACCACAGTGACATCTAGTGGCTTTGTGCAACCACAGTGTTTTAAAATCAAAATCTGATTCTGATTCCTGCTGGCTTGCTTTCATTCCTTGTTTTGTCTGCAGCAAAAGAAGAATCAGTTTTTTATTTTATCATTATTACTTTTTTTTCATTAGACAAAATGAGGACAAAATTTTACCAGCAGGGCAAACAGATGCTGGGAGAAATTCCATTTTGCGAAATTCTCTGGATGAAATCTAGCAGAAACTGAGGCGATAATGGCCTTGACTAACTGAAAGAGAGGAAGCAAGGACTGAGATGAGTGCTAAAGGCAGATCATGAATGTGGGTGTCTCAGTCTGGCTCTTAATGTAAGAGCTGAGTGCTTGAAAGACCTTGAACACCGAGGATCACTGCAACCAAGGTTCTTTTATATCAACGTTTTGACCACATTTCAATTGAGTGTTTTAAATCAGTTTTCTAAGAACATAGATTATGTTCAGGTCGATGCAACTCAGATGTTTTACCAGGAATTAGAGTGACTAAAGTGTGCACACGGTGTTAATACAGTAAACAAATGAGGCTCACCAGTCTTATTTCTTGCTAATTCCCCTGTTGTTAATTCTGTTTTCCTGTACTTCTCTGATAAGGGAGGAGGAGTTCTTTTATATACATACAGATTATAATATTTATAAAGACTTTAGCCTTATGGCTCATTCTTTTTATTTTTATTTTTTATTTTATTTTATCTTATTTTTACTTATGTTAAATGTTTTATGTGCACAACTGTACCGAAAAAAATTCCTAGTTTGTGAACTTGTTCTCAAACAATGGCAATAAAACCGATTCTGATTCTGAAAAAAAAAAAGAAATGTGGAAAGCTATTTCCCTTCTGTCTGCTGGTGCAGGTCCGGCTGCATGGGCTTCTCTATTTGAAGCTCCTGTATCTCGCTGCCACAGCTGTGTGGAGCCCATTTAGAGCTGTTCTCATATTCCCACCTCAGCTAAAACGTGTAACATCACGTTTTGCCTGTGAATACATATTTGCTTTTCTAATGAAGTTGCTCCAAACGTGTTCAGCTATTGTCTGTGCTGTCCTGTATCGGCTCAGCTCCGGTTAACGCTCTATTATGAATTCATCCATGCCGAGCTGCCTTTGAGAAAAACCTTTCTAAATAACTCAGCCCATAGTCATTAAGGATGAGAGAAAATGGCTGCACAAAAAAGAGTTGGGGGGGGGGGGGGTGGAGGAGTCAATTCCTCTATTATATCACTTTATCTGATTTTACAAATGTAAATTAGCTTCTCACTGCCATTGCCTTTGCGGTCCTCAGTCAGTATAAGGCTAATGTAAGTCTTTAACCTTCTAACAGACAGCTGACTAATGGTACTATTCTCTCTGCTCATGATAAACTGTCTTTTAGAGACTACCATTGAGGCAGTGTGTAAAGAATGGACACTGACCTATGCTCTAAAAACAGTTCTTCTTTGTAATAATGCAGAGTGCCTTGCATATGTAACCTTTTCCCAAACTGTCACATTGCAACTGTATATTTAATGTAATGTGTAGGAAGCATTCCCATGAGACTAGTTTGTGAGATTTAAAGTACATTTTGAAAATAATCCTTTAGCAGGCATTAAATATGCTTAAATTTCTATATTAAAAGGTTTTTCGATTGCTCTGATGTAATTAGCATATAAGTCAGTGAAATAAGTGACCCTTTACTCTGATACTCTTAAGTAAAATCAACCATAAGATAAGATGCGTCAGGAAACACCACCCCTATAATGAACGTTCAGCTTCCAGCAGGACATCAACCTTAAACATTAAAACAGAGCTATAATAGGTGTTATAATCTGCCAAGATTTTAAAATCAATGTTCACAGATATTCTCCATCCAGACGTTCTGCAATTTCAGGCAAAATTTGTTCCTACAAAATATGTATTTTTGGGGGGATGCAAATTGTAGGTGCTTTTTTTCAGTTTTGTTTCATGAAAATCAAGTAGATATGCCTTTCACATGAAATCCGAACAAAAACAAGAGTTTGTTGTTGCAACTTGGAAAATGTACACCAAATAAAAGCTCTGTAAATACTTATGCAATGTGCAGTGCAATGCAATTGTTTGTTGTTAGGATCCATTCTCACATCTGCTTTTTAATTCAAAGTGTTCCCATTCCAACATATCTCCTCCTGACACGATCAGGATTGGGATTTGGGTGTCTCCCTTTGAGCCTTCTAATCACATCAGCTCCCTCGGTGACCTCAGCCTAAAAGAGGTGTTGACATTATTGCGTCACTTGGCATCTTTCCATTTAAATTCGATCCAAGTGACAGAGCTGCCAAAACGTGAATGATGCATCACACAACAGGCTTGCTCGTTGCTCTCTCAATCTCCATGCCCTTTTCACAGCATCAGACAGGATATGGCATGACTTTCATTTAAAATAAAGATGCTCAAGTCAACTGAATTATCTTTTTTATTTCTTCTAAATGTGCACATTTGCTGCAAAACCTTCGAAAATGTTTGTTAATGAATACTGACACTGTCTGTCAATCATACTTGGATCTTTTGGAGAGCAGGAAACATTACATTTTTATGTTTCACTTAAGTATTCAATACCTACAGCAGCTGGCTTTGATAAATGTCACCCAACATGTTAGTCAGTAAACCATGGTTGTATAGCATTTTGCAAAGGTCACACTGAGCCAGCAGGGAAAAGCAGCCACTGACACTAGCTGTGTTGCTGCTGACAGCGGTCTGGATACCAGCCTACAGACGACATGGCTTAAAGGCTGAAATGGATTGCTTTGTTTTCCCCAGAGTCTTGACAGAGTTGCTCTATATGTTTATTAATGAGGAAAGCCAAGGCAGGAATGCAGAGTTTATTTAAAAGGTAACATTTTGTTTTGCTTATCAACAAAGTTTATGTTGGGTATGTTGATTACCCAGCCCCCTCACACCCAACATCAAAAATGTTTTAAAAAATATAAAAATATTTATTCTTTTTGTATTTGTTGTACCAAATCATATTTAACAACATTGCTATTATAATCTAGATCCCCAAATTAAAGGTTATGTACAAGTTTTGCTGTTGTCCTTCAGTGACAGAATGGGGCAGCCTAGATGCATGAAGGAGCGTTTCCGCAGGTCCTTCTTCCTTGCAACTATCAGATTGTACAATTAAAGATGCTCCCAACATGTTTATATTAGCGCTGTAAATTGCACTAATGAACTGAACAACACCACTATTGTTTTAACTTGTACATTATTTTTCCCAGTCCATATATATATATTATAATATTGGAATATTGGAAGTTACACGTTTACTTTTTAAGGCACAGGTACAATGCACAATCTAAATATTCTAATTATTTAAACATCTTTCAGTACCCTGCTCTGTTTGCACACTTCAACCAATTTATATGTACTTAATAACTGTACACTTCTCTGATTCTGTAACTATTGTACATCATGTAAATATTTTTTCTTCTGTAAAAATTTTGTGCGTTTCTATTCTGTGCCTGTTTGTATGTGTGTTTTTTGTTGCAGTTTCGACCAAATATCCCCCTTCTCAGAAATAAAAAGGACTATTCTGTTCTTCTATTATTTTCTACATATTAATTTAAGATTGCTTAAAGCTTTAAATTGAGTTGTCCTTTTGGCACTGCCTACCTTGGGATTGCCACAGCACAACGGAGTGGGGGAGGCTCCACAGCTGCACACGGACTTTTACAGTCTATGGGTTTTACGCTGGATGTCCTCCATGATGCAACCTCAGGAAGGGGGAGGGAGGGAGCAGGTCTTGAATGGGATACTACTGGGTCTACAACCAACCTGCCCTACCCTCCAGCCCAGTGCCGTGCCATGGCAATCACAATACATTTTGATGTTGGATTGGACTTTGGGCTATTTGAGCACATGAATATGTCTTGATCTAAATCATTCCATTGTATTGGAATATTTGGAATATTTTTTTTTGCAGCATAAGAGGTTTTCTTCCAGGGTTGCAATATATTAAGCTCTGTCTGTTATCCTATCTGCTCAAACCACTTTTCATAACCTTTTAACTTACTTTTTTAAGGTAGTGTATGGCCTTTGTCCTTCTTTATGAGTTTTGAAGTTTAAAGTTAAAAATATGTTTATTGTCCCTTTCTTGAATCCATCATGCTTACAGGCAACTCAATATGTGTGTGGCCTGTTTCTTTATGTTGCAGGGCACTTTCCTAGCAGTCTTACCATAATTGACAGATGTTGATTTATAGTTAATCCTTGGCTTTTCTCTCACTGTGAACCTTGAAGGGAGCACAATTGGCTGTCAGCCCTGTGTGTCCCTGAGTCAAAGCCTTGGGCTGTCCTTGACTTGTACCTCTCTTCATTGCTTTGCTCATTCTTCCACAATCCCTCTCTCTGTCCATGCTGCAGTTTAAAAAACCCCCAATACTCACATAGAAGCTCTTTGTAGATGTAATTTCATTCTGCTGATAGAGCAAAGATACGATTACATACTGAGCCAAATGTAATTTTCTCTGGAGAGTTTTATAAATGAAATTTCCAGGGTGCCACATTTACCACAAGTAATTTAAACCCAGTGTTGGCTAATTCAGTTTTATGATTTATAAGCTAAGCATTCAAATTTGGTCTAAATTAGAAATAAAGACCAATATTTCACACACTGCATTCTTTAATTTTAACATGATTTTTATTATTTTGTTTAAAATAAACACTTTAAATATAAACTGGAAAAAGAAGGACACATTTTTGTTGTGTAAAATAATATTTGTTAATCCTGCAAAAGTGTAAATATGCTGCATTGCTGTTTGGTTCTCATACAATCAAAGTTATCCAGTAGTGTGACTTTTTTTTACTAGCAAGTTTTAAATTAATAATTAAACATAGCTAAGTGAATGAAGTATTAGGTTTTACTGCAAGATCTTACTCAATACAATTGTTTAAATATACATTAGTAACACAGCAAAAATACAGTCATACATAGTAAACATTATGGTCACTGAGCAACTTGTAAATATTTTGCAAAGCAATTCTGAGACATACAGCTACACCCCACTGTAGTCATGGTAATCTTAAAACATGTACTGCAGGGGCATCTTGGTGGGGTTCACCAGTAGGATAAGCATCACTATAAGTTTGTTTTGTCTCTACCTGACATCATTTTCTGCAGGAGATGCAACAGCCCTGTATCACTGAGAATCCCACTAATGAAACACAATAATCAGATAAAATGTTGGGGGGGGGGTATAATTTTGCTAAATAATATTGCTAAAGCTGGTAGCATGCAGTAGTAGAGTCGCTTTCTAATGTCACTGGACTTGATACAGACATTTGGTTTGAGTTTTGTCTGGTTACTATAAATAAAGGCAATTAGTACCATAATTATTTATAAAGATGTACGATAATGAATTCTGGCCATTCCAACCTTGTCTGGAAAAAAAATTACCCCTTTTTTATTGTAAACAAATTGCTGCAGCCATTCAGTTAGTATCACTTTTGAAAGAGGAATTATATTAGAAACTGCACAAAATCACAAAAAAAAACAAATGCAAAAATATAAATGGACCTCTGAAATCGACCATGTTCAGTTCCTCCACACTTATTCCCTCTATGTCCATTAGCACAGCTCAGTTATTTCCACTTGGTTTGTCACGTGTAGGTGGTGACATGGGACACTAGTAAAGCATAGTAGCTTTGAGAAGTGAGGCTTAAAAAAAGGCAAAGTGTGAGTCAGATGAAGGACTGACAGGAAAAGCTAAAAGGAGGTATGCAGGAAAGGTGAAGGTGTTTCAGGTAGAGAAAGCTCCTGGGAACTGTCTTGCTCTAGCAGGCTAATTGAAACGACGTCCAGCAGCAGACTCAGAGCAGCCGCTCCAATGAAGAACCCATTTGCTACATATTGTAGGTTGTGTGCTGAATCCTGATGATGGGACAGAAGAGCCACACTGTGCCTTTGAGACCCCCCCAAGTCCCCACTCCCTGCCTGTGGATCACTCATTCAAGCCCCTTCTCCACACCAACTGAATCTCCAGCCAAATCTCTAGAGATCTTATGTGCAAAGGGTCAGAGGCTTTCTGAGTGTGTGCACTTGCAGCCAAACACAAAATATGAATATAAATTGTTTTCTACAGAACAATGTGTGGATTTTTTGAACCATCTCATGCATGATAATGTAAAATCAGACTGCTAAGCAAGTTTTTAATTCTACATGTTGATTTAATAGAGAGATTATTTCTTCTAGTAGAGCACATAGCTGAAAGCATTCAGCGAATTATTTATGATGAATTAAATGAGTCATTTAGAGTAAAAGGAAAATGAGTACAGTTTTATCTGGAATCTGCAGCACATATATCTTTATGTTTAAAATGCCACAAGTGCTTTATTTTAAAAACCTTTAGCAGGATCTGTACACAATGAAGTTCTTTCTTATTGTTATGGAAAGTATGAATATAAGTTTTACTGGTAGACTTATCTCCCTGAGAGTTGCCTTAAATTCTGAATCAGAGCATGTGTCATCTGTAATATTCCATTCTTGCCTTCAAAGTTAATGGGTTTCGGGCAGATATTGATCTGAGGTCACTGTTAATTTCACCTACATTTGCATGTATTCATGTGCATAAGCATTCGCCAATTTTCAAGTTTATATTTTAGATGGTGTTTCCTATCCCTTAGAAAGCTGAAAATATTCAAATATCAATTTTATTCCAGACACTGAAAGCTAATGGGTTTTTTTTTTCTTCTTTTTCGCAAAACTATTTTTAAATAATTAGAAATATTTCGCATTTTGACCAACAATGCAATGTGAAGGCTGTGGTAGACTGTCAAATATCATACACAGCTTTAATAGTATATGTTTTTTGGAACTTGGTATGTAGTATAAAGTAACACTGCATCCAGACACAATAAGATATTTTTCATTGATTGTACAACTCTTTCTTTTTTTATATAAGTAGGTCAATTCATTACCTGATCATCTAGGGCTCTAAATGTTAAATAGTCTATACAGTCTATTAAAGCCCCAAAAGTGATCAAAACATGTAGCCTATGGCTTTCAACTTTTATTGATTGAATAAAGATGCAATTTTCCACATCTGTTTACACACTGCAGTCTGTATTGTAATCAAACATGAATTGGATGAATGCTTATAGGCTATATTAATAATCTACAATAATTGTTTCCAGCAATCTTCAAACCATACTCAAGTTTACAGTTATCGTCCCCAGCAATTTTAAAAATAAATAGTTCCGTTAATGTTCTCCAGTAACATAGCTAGTCCCAACAAGTCTTATCTACAAAGACAAAGAAAATCTGCCACTCCAAACCTTGATAATTCCCTTCCTTGTTTATATTTCTCAAGTTTGCATGAGAATTACCATTGGCATGCAAGTTAGCCTAACAATAACAGCAACCTGCATCTTTGTATTTATTGGCGGCCCTCAAACAACAAACATGGATTACCATCACCGACTACTATGACTAGAATGTCATTCAAGGTTGTACTTGCTGACTGTATTGCAGGGTACAACTTAATTTACATAGGTGTTGTATCTGTCTTGGACAGGCCAGATACCTGAATGGGTGGGCCCAGGCCCACCCTCTGCCGCCGAGCCTGGCTATGATATTCATGCCAACAAACTTTTTCAATACAAATTTACAAAAAATCTGATATTCGACCTCAGCAGGAGACCAAACATGTTTAATAAGCCATGCAAAGCAATTAGTTAGTTGAAGGTAAGTATTTAAACTAGGGCTATCAAACTATTAAAAATGTTTAATTAATTACAGGGTAGCTGTGAATTAATCACGGTTAATTAACATTCCTAAATTTGACTAAAAAACTACAATGTTCGGTGTAAAAGTACAACTGCGGATGCGGCTGCTCTTTTATTTAAGGAAAAAAAGGAGAGATAAATTGAATTTTGGTTTGAACTCCACAATCAAATTCACACCATGTCCTTTTAACCTATTTATCTTTTAGCCAGTTGCTAAGGCAAACTAACTGGTTAACATTTTCTGTATGTAAAGCTGACCTGATCATCCTCTTTATGGGACTATCCTAAAACAAGAGTGTTTTCAGTCACAGGCTTCCACAGTTTTCTTACAACTCAGACTGCTACTATAGTGGAGGACATCAGCTGTATATTGAGGTACTGATTCAGGGTGAGATCACTCTCACCTACCTCAGACAACAGCTGATAAAACTATAGATGTTAAGATCAGGAAATGAACGCTCTTATTGTGAAGAGCATGTACAGCTACTTTTGCTAATGAGTTAGCACTAATTTAAGTCTGAAAACACAGGAGAAACGAGGGGGCAATGGCCGAGCTGACATCCGGAGCGGATAGTAGGAAAATTTCCACTGCCAACTTATGAACTTAAAGAGTAACTGATCCACATGAAAAAGCATCAACACGCCCCCAGGCAACATTTGAAATTTTCTACCAAAGTGGGCACGGCCAGGAAGCACAGAGAGGCATGGTCAAGTGTGGAGGATGAGCGCGAGTGGGGGAGGCGGGGGTGGGGTCTGGAAGACGGCTGAACTACTCAAACTAATATGGGTGGGGCCGCCGAGCTCCATAAAGTCTCCATTTACCCCTGGTAAAGGGAGAAATAATGAGGTCTCTTCTCCGCCATCCACCAGACGTAAAGGGCGCAGTGGCAAAACGCTGTATCAGTTCAAGCCGTTGGCTCAGGGCACTAAGTCAGTGCTGCCTGAAGCTGGCGGCACGTATATTAGCAAGTAAACACAGAGAGCTGTTGCGAATATTAAATAAAAATATATCTATTTGGCTATGAATAGTCAAAGAACTGCTTATTGCAGTCAATAAAAGTTTTAGGATGAGAGGCCTCTATTACCCAAAGATAGCAGATGAATACAACACCACAAAAAGGGAAAAACCTTTAAAACTAGTTATCCTAACTAATTTGCCTCTGCCCAAACAGACCTTTGAACGATTAAGTCTCCAAGTTGCTGCGTGTCGATGAGGGAAAGGAGGGGGGTTGGGGTGACGTTAGCCTAGCGGCTAACAATGGCTCCGATCTGGTTAGCAGCAAAGAGAGGCTCCTGGCTCGCGGCTCCGTCCAGCTGCGTCTGGCTCTAGCTGCGTGGCAATCGGCCCCCAACATTCACTTTTACAGTACCTCTTTGGCAGCTTTCCAGCGCGGAAATTCTTGTTTTGGCCTGGGCCCACATGGCTTCCACCTGTTCAGTCTTGTAGCAGTCGGCGGCCTAAAACTCAAAGAGGTAGCGTCGGGCTTTTGTTTCCTTATTCACTGTGTATTAAAACATATAAGTTATAACTTATGGTTTTTTACCACTTCGATGTTGTGGTCCTCCAAAGATATATGGATTTCAGTTTTCTCTGTTTCTCTCAGCATTGGTGTGCACATAGCACACAAGATAAGCAATTTCAACTCGTCACAGGGAGGGGCGAGTGTATCTGAGAGAGGGTGGGCATCTTTGTGAGACCATGCCTGTGACGAGGACAATGGAAAAGATGTACCGCTCTCAGCCAATAACAAAATTAAAATGCAGTACCACGCAAAAACGTTTTTAGACCAAAAAATGTAGAATTTAACAAGCTTACACGAAAATGTCAACAACAAAAAAATCCTGAAACTGAAAGATTGTGTTGGTAAAGACCCATTTATACAGTTCATAAGTAAAAACAAGTTGTTTTGGTGTTTGGTAACTCTTCAGTCATATGTCAAATCGAAGCCAACACTTCAATAACAAGAATATACTCGTATGTCATTTATGCACTCATACACATCATGCTGCACAACAATTCTTCACCATCCAGATGCAGTCTGGCTCATTAGGAAGGAGAACAGATGTGGTGAGGGCTGAATGATAAGATAAACATACGTGAATTGCGTTTAAAAAAAAGAATCACGTTAATTATATGAATTAATCGAACATGTGTTAACGCGTTAATTTTGACAACCCTAATTTAAAAACAAGGCACAATAGGTGAGCCCGGAGTGGCTAATTGTGAGCAGTGGGACATTTCCTGGTGGGCTGGTCTGATATTTGTACTACTGTGCAACTAGGCAAATATGAGTTGATAGTAACAGTATTTCTGCACTACTTTGGCAAAAGTTCAAACTTGTAGGGGGAAAATGTTTAACTAGTCCCATGTAGTTGCATACTGTTTGGCATAGAAAACAACGGATATAAGGATGTAGAGTTTTTACCAAAATGGCTTGCCATGCAGGGCCGGTAGCTGCCAGCTGGCTGCTTTCTTTATTTTCTCTCCACGCACCTTGCCGTTATACGTCAAACCAATCAGACAGCTGTGTTTGAAAGGTGAAATAGCTAGGGTTGTGTGGAGAGGACTACGATCACAGAGGAAAGCTCAAACAATTGCCCATATCATTTTTGCTCAACAAGAACTGTACCTGCAAACAACCATTCAAGTTATTTTATCAAGTTAAATAATCAAGTTAATTTAACAAAAATTTTAAGTGAAAAATAAACACTTTCTGTGAAATTGCTGTAGAGTCACAGCTGGGTAGTGATGGATTAGATTCACAGATTCATTAGACATTGGTGATGTTTGTTGTCCCTCAGCGCTCCGAGAGTCTCAAAACTCAGCCCATAGAATTCTCTCACAAATGAGTAGCGGTCCATAAATCCACATTCAGCGATCTGCATGATCTGGCTGTTTATATTTCAAGCTTCTCTCAAAATTATATTTGTGAAACAACTCGGGTGCATTTGCGAAACAGATCAAGTGCATTTGTGAAACAGTTTGTGTGACATGTGAAACGGCTCGTGTGCATTTGTGAACCTCATCTGGTGCATTTGTGAACCTCATCGTGTGTATTTTTGAACCACAGCATGAGCATTTGTGATTTATATAACAAGTGTTTCTCGAAATTATATTTTTGAACCACAGTGTGTGCATTTGTGAAACAGACCGTGTGCTTTTCCGAAGCTTCATCTTTCATATCTGCCATTTGTTATTCTTTTAAAGAAACTGTTCTCTGTTAACTGAATGCTCACAAAAAAACATATTTAATTTTGTATATTTAAAGGTGGACTTGACAGGGTAAAGGTTGATGCTAAAGAAAAAAAACTTGAGGATGATAATACTATTGGTAATGGCTATATCCTAGTTCTGCTTTAATTTTATTTTTTTATTGTATTGCCTGGGAATCATCATCTTTGAATGTGTAGATTGCATATGGAAATGGTAACAAAAGGGCTTCAGGGTTATTGACTAAGTGCTCTCTTGTAATGGAGTAGGTAGTGATGTAAAGCATTAAATTCAAGAGATACAAGGTTAGAGCAGTACTATCTCTCACACAAAGGGAGATTACAGCTACATTGTATCTGAATGCCGGATTTCAATTATTGGAAAAAAACACATAATACTAAAAACTCGGTCAGGGATAGGTAACTGTACAGAATTACTGTCAATTTTCAGTATTTGTCTTTTCTTAATCATTAAGTATAGAAACTACTTCCTTTAACCATAACCATTCAACTCCACAATGCTAGGCGGTGACAAGTACTCTTACTCTGATATTTTTCCGTTGGACTAGAGTTACACAGATAGTAAACAAATGCTAAAGTCCGTGAAGCTTGACATTTATACTTCGTAAGCACTGCATTGTTTGATTGTGTTACTCCTGTTGCTGCTTGTTCTGTTGTCTTAATAGAACTTCTGTGGCCTCATCACTTCCCCTGTTCACTTCCTGAACAGGGGAAGCTTGATAAATGGCTAACCCACATTAGCATTAGCATGTAGCGACTTACTTCTCTTTTCATCAGGCATCTTTGTTCTTTGATCCAGCAGCTGTTCTTTAGAATGGTAGAATAAAATCCTGCAATCCCTGCAGCCAAATGGGCTTTTTCACAGAGAAGGTAAAAAAAAATCCACCAAAGAAATTGTTCTAAGCTTCCAAAAACTAAAGCAGCAATGAACTATGAGAAGGAGGAGGGTGTGTTTGAACTGTAGCAGACGTAAGCCACTCTGCCTGCAGGGGTGGTGCAGACACCTCAAAACCCCCTTGTTTTCAACTAATGATGTCACTAGTTGAACGCTTTGAACTGTGGAGTTGGTTACTGGGCAAAATAAGACAAGTGTTTGATGGGTTTTTCGATGCAGATGACTAGGAGAAATAATCAAGGTCTCGGTTTTATTGGTGTTCAAAACCGGGAAATTGCTGGCGAACCAGCCACTGATCTGAGACAAACACTGGGGAGGGTGGAAAGCCTATCCAGCTGGTGCTGTTTAAAAGATGATTAAAGTTGAATGTCATTTGCATAGAATTGACAGGAAAAAACTGAAAAAGACTGTATGATGCTAACAAGCGGAATAATGAACAGAACCAATCCTTGTAAAACCCCACAGGTTAGATGAGCGAGTCCAAGGAGAACAGGTCTGTCCTGATGTAGAATTTTCTGTCAGATAAGAAAATAACCAGTCCAATGTATCATCAGTAGAATAATAATCTTTCTCACCGCATAATGCTTTGGCATGGTTATTATTTAATAATTGGTCACACATGAAAGTATTTCCATCCTACAGTAGCACAGATGGGAGGAGCAGCCTGCACCAGCTAATAGGACAACAAGTCCCACAGGGACCACACATATCCAGGGCAATGTGGTAGTGTGATTGTGTTCTTTTATATGCTATATAACTGAGTTCACTTTCATAGAACAACTTTTGAAAACATATTCATACATTCAATCCATGTGTCGCTGGGGATTACCTTTTTCAAAAAGCGAGTATCTACTAGTGGGTAATATAAAAGGTATAAGGTATAAATGAAATAAATTTTGCCAAAGGTTATCTTCCTTTGATAAAATTTATATCATTTGTTTCAATATAACGCAGTTTTGCATTTTGATGATGTCATCAAGCTGTGCCTACATAATTTGTCCCAGTTACTCAAGGATATTAATGTTCAGTGTTTTACACTAGTCTTCAAACTAGATATTGAAAGTTTAAAATGTTTTATTTTTCATTCAATGGAAAAAAAAAACCTGTTGAACTTGAGGCCTTTTTAATTCAAATACCTACAGGTTTTTTTTAATGCGATGTTAAAGTTATAAATAAGTACCCAGGAAAGCAGACAATTTTGAGCTTTATCTTCATAATATTTAGCTTTTATTTAATTTAAAATATATAAATTTATATTTATGTTGTTAGAATTTTTGTCTTGCATTATTTTGGGGGAAAAATGAACGGATTTTGCACAATAAATGATTTTTTGAAATGGTATTCTAAACCTTTTTGAAGTTGTTCTGGTGCAGTGTGTCTGGAAAGTAATACTGTTCATAAGCAATAATTTTGAAATATATAAAGAAAAAAAAATAGAACATACTGTAGATATATATAGATTTGAGGCCATATCGTCCAGCTCTACAATCAGCAATCTTTTAAAGCGAGGTGAAAGGGGATGATCAATATATTATCTGTTCAATAAGTCAGTGAGGCACTTCCCAGCGTCAGGTTGAGTTAGTGAGCAATTATGAGGGGAAGCGGATGATGCTGATGATACCAAAGTAGAAGTAGTGGAATACATTTATATTTCTTAAATGGATTGTACTCTGAGCAGATGAGGCTGATTCTTACACCAATGGTGTTTATGCAGACACATTTTCTGCTGCTCTGTTATTGTTCCATAATTTCATTCATATCAGTAGAATAGTTCCCACTATGGTATCATTTCAGTAAAAGTGCATTGTCCAAGCATTGCAATAATGACATGGCTTACAATAGATTCTTCTTCTATGCAGGTTATTTCTGCACAACTGACTTCTTGCATGACAGAAGGGGTGTTTAAATGTCTTTAAAAGATTCACCTGAAAGGGACTCTTGAGTTTCCACAGACTTACACTGAGATCCCAATTCTTAGTTATAAGACATAAAAAACCTTCCAGCTGTCCTTTCCATCTTGCAGGTGGGAGAGTCCCCCAGCAGAGACACATTCTCATCTATAGTCATCATTGTCACCCTGTCGCTGCCCTTTCAATTAGATGCTCAATTTCATCCATGTGTCCCAAGGGAGTCACAACAACACCCTTTCAGATTGGAATCTCCTCATTGTCACCCCAGTTAAAAAAGAGAGGCGGTCTCCATTCCTGGCATCAATTCATTCTGACATTTCCAGCATGATCGAGGAACATGTGATAGAGCAAGGAACAATGATCAGATTGATACAGTCTGACAACATAACTGAGGGTTGTACAGATAAATGATAGGATAACAAAGCTTTTACAACAGTATTCACTACACTTTGATAATTTTTATGTTAAAAAAGAAGGTGACACATGTAAAGTGAAGACAGAATATGTTTTGCATTGTATTTTGTCTGCCTTGTGGTGACATGAAATTTTAGAACAAGATTATATAGTAATGCAAAGAGTATCCAAGAATCTAAAGTTCTGAATCAGTTTGACAGATGTCCTTCTCTTTTACAGTAAGAATGTATCATGGTAAAATATAATAAATACAATTGCTGAGTTATATACCAGTGGGTTTCAGCTATTGAGACTGTAATGCTTGTAAAATAAAATAAAAGGAAACTGAGTGCACAGAATGTTCCAGTAAAAGATGGGGTTTAAAGACATCTAGTGGTGAATGCACAGCATTACTTCTAAGCAGGTCCATAGCTTACTATTCAAAGGTGGGTGAAAGTTGCTCAAATAAAGGACCCTGATTTGTTGTCCAAAAAAAGAAACACTTTTTGTTCAGTGGATTTAAATATACACACAAACAGGGAAAATCATAGATAGATAGATAGATAGATAGATAGATAGATAGATAGATAGATAGATAGATAGATAGATAGATAGATAGATAGATAGATAGATAGATAGATAGATAGATCTAAGGTAAATGCATGTTTTTTATTGGTTTCCATGTTGGTATACATTACCTTGCCCACGTTATGTCATGCAACATTACTATGGATTCATTGCTCATTGGTTTCAATTTTGAGAAGTGTGTCTTTTAATGTATCCCATATCATAACATATGCATAACAAAATTCTACAAAATAATGCATATTTTATACATACTGATGTTATTATCATTAATATAAATATTTCTGGTAGAAATAATATTAGGCGGATGTCTGAAAACTCTTAAATTAATTTCACATAAAAATTACAAAGATTTTAAAGAAAAATCTTAATATATCAATATATTTTAAAAGCTATGCAAATGCACAGAAAAAAATCCTAAATCTCTAGTATTTCTCTAACATACAACAGATATCTCCAACACAGGGAAATAATAATTCAGCAACAATTAAGATGACAGACAAAATAATGAACACAGCTTATAATACCACGGGCCGAGAACAATTAGCCTTTACCCTGACTCCTGTCTCTGGTCAAGGCTGGACCCAAAACCATACAAAAAGCATGAAAAGTTTGTGTCATGAAGGAAAAAGAGGAAGATTCATTATTTTCAGACTTATCCAGCTACTCAGCTGTTGTCAAAACCCTAATGACATTTTATTGGCAAAAAGTTAATAACTGAAGGCATCATGCTGAGAGTTTGGAAATCCTTGTGCATGTCTGGCTGGTCTCAAGAAGACTGTACTATTTTGTGATAAGGCAGCTTCTTTGGGCCATGAACTGATAAACTATTTGGGCATAACAACTCTTATCTCCTGAAGGCCACTCTGCGGCCCTCACTGAAAGGATGCTCCTGAAGGTCTCTTTACTGACATTAAAACTAAAAGACTGCATTTAAGTCCCATCTCACGGGGAATCCAGTTGATTTTAAGTCAAGCTGATGTAACTTTTGATCATTTGGAGAACTGACATTTCAATCCCTCTAAAAGCAATGTATGATTAAAACGTGCACAATGACATTTCTGGAAAAACTTTCAGTTTAAATATAATAAATTAAAGGAAAACTGCCAATTGCTAAAAAATTATATATATTTACCAAAAGACAAATGGACAGGATATTTAAGCTACAGAATGAGGGACTCCAGGTGGATACACTGACCACTTTTTTTACATTCATCTCCTATTATGAACTATAAGGAGCACCTGCAGCCTCACCCTAGTCATTCTGCAAAAATCTATAAAGTATAAATAAAGGAGGGTAAAAACTCCGGATTGGCAGACATTCCCTTTCTGGCGACAAATTGGAGAAAGCTTCTTTATACAAATATCTGCTTTTAATTTTAATATTTTTGATAATAATGTACACAACAGTGATGCCACAATTTATAGTTTGGAGGATAAGCAAAGCGGCAGATCTCTGGAGGTTTTGGATCAGTTTTTCTTCTTTTGACTCTAAATGACGTACCTTAATTAACAACAGAGAGACAAAAACCCTTATGACTGATGCCTTTTTACAAATAGACTAAATAAATAGTAGATTACAAAAAGCTTCCAAAGCTTTTAATGTAAGCAGGGAATGAAGCCAACAGTGGAACCTAAAAACTTGATCTTCAGAAAGTTTTTAAAATAGGAAAAAAAAATTCATACCAAGGTAATGAACTTTGAAAATTGTTCATATGTTTGAACTTGAACATAAACAAACTTTAAACATCTTATTGACATTTTCTGTTATATGACAGCACACTACAATTGCATTAATAAAGGTGTGGTATGCATATGTATTCCACCACTTTTAATTTGACACCATAAGTAAAATCGAGTGTAAATTGAGCAGTCAGACTAAGCTTTGTTGACAAAGGAGCAGGAATAAGTGCGGAAATTAATTCAAACCTCGGAAGCTTTTGGAAACATGCCCTTAAATTGCATTCTTACTTAGCTATTTTCTATTGGTTTTTAAGTCCATGTGCTTCCTTTATATTCATATAATCATTGAGTTTCAGGCGGAGGTGCAGAAAAAATAAAGAAAAAAAAGAATTGCATTATCAGTGGCAGCGCTGAAGCTTTGGAATCCTCTTCCACTACATGTTAGGCGCTCTTCTGAATGTGCCGATTTTAAAGTCCAGGTTAAAAACCCACTTTTATTCACTGGCTTTTAATTTAGACGTGAACGAACATTGCTGTCTGGTTACTTTTGTTATTATTTTTCTACTGAATATATTGTTTTTACTTCCCTTTTAAGCGTTTGCTGTGGAACACTTTGGTCAACCAAGGTGCTTTAAAAACCAAGTATGGTGTGGTGTGGTAAACGTAGACCAACTTGCACAAATCTTCAATTTGAAGCCCATATCAGTAAGCTAATCCTATTAGTCATGTATTCTAATGGAAACCTGTATCAGGAAAAACCTGGAAATACCAAAGTATTTTAGAACAGAAGTATCAGTTTAGTTATTTATTCTTCATTGGTTAGAACAAATATACATGAATATATTACAGTAATGAGATGCATTCCAGTGTTTATACATTTAGACTCAAATTCCATTGTTAATCAAATTGGTTACTAAGCTATGTACAGTGAATATGACTACTAAACTACTGAGGTAATATTTTTAACTTTTTACTGCAGTGCTTTTGGAAGCCCTAAAAAGGGCCTACAGAAAAGAGCACTGTTTACCAGGCACCAGAAATTTCCTAAATTATTTTACTGACTGACTTGCAGAGGTTTTAGACTTAATATTATAGGTTTATCTGGCAAGAGAATCAGCTCAAACGTACTCTGTACTTCCACATTGCGCTGCTTTTCAATTCGGAAGTTTTCAAGCATCTGCAAAAAGACAAAGAAAAGAAAAATAGATTATTCAACCCGTGCTGCATAACGTAGTAACACTGCTTTTTAGTTTCTGTATGCCTTACATGGATGAGGAAGATCTGCATCTCCGCCTCGGCTATCCTGCGCCCCAGACACTGACGGGGACCGAAACCAAAGCCCAGGCTTCTGAAGTACTGCGTCTCTGTCCTCAGCCAGCGAGACGGCTGGTACTGCTCCGGACGGAAAAACACCTTGGGGTCTCTGCCCATCGCATAAAGCCCTAACTGGACCAAAGTCTAAAGACAAAGGCACAGTGTCAAAATAAAACAGTTGCCGTAAAAATGCTCACAAAGTATGAGTGTCCCCTACCCCAGCCGGGATGTGGTAGTTTTGAATAATTATGTCTTCAGCGATATATCTTTGCAAGCTCACTGCAACTGGATGCAACCTGAAGAGTATGTAATGCAAAAAAAAATAGTTAGAGAGGGTCTAAAATGATTATTAAAGCAGAAACCTATGTAGGACCAAAACTGACAATCAAAAATAAAAGCAGAAATGTATATTGTGTTTTTATTTCTGCTTATTGGTGCATTTTTGTGAAGAAATGTATGTATTTTGTTTTTACTTTTCCTTATATGTGTGTTCCTTGTTTTTACTTTCTCTGGTCTCCTCCTTTTACTTTACCATTTCTGCCATTTTATGCAAATGAGGAGGGCTACCCTTCTTGATCAAACTCCTCCACTATTGGTCAATAAACAGGAACTAGCAGGATCCATGTGCAGATCGAGTGTGCATGCCAGCAACAACTTCAAGGCAAGGCAGTTCCTGGCCAAAAGCACAGGCATGTGCACTCGATCTGCACATGGATCCTGCTCTTCCCTGTTTATTGACCACTGGTAGAGAAATTGGAGCAAGAAGAGCAGCCCTTATAATTTGCATAATGAGGCAGAAATGCATAAAGTAAAGTAAAAAGAGTAGACGAGGGAATGTAAAAACAAGAAATGCATTTATGAGGAAAAGGAAAAACAAAATATATACATTTATTCACAAAAATGCACTAATAAGGAGAAATAAAATCATATATATAGGTTTTTATTTTTAATTATTTCAGTTTTGGTCCTCCATAGAAACCAAGTAACTGTTTTAGGGGAAAAAAATGAAAGCATTTTTTTTTTATATTACGGCCCTGTTGTAAAGTGAAGTGTTGCAATGTTAAGTGATGATACTGTATGAAAATATTCACTTTAATTATGACAAACTTAGAAGGAGAAAACATTTTTGTTGTATAAGGTGTCAAAAGAAAGTGCATACTTATTTCTTCTTTACCTCAGCGTTTCTTTAAGAGCCCCTTTGATCAAAGGAATCCTCTTCAGCATGTCAAGCATGTCTCCTTGGCTTGCAGCCCGAGCTGCAGCAACTTCAGCCCTCAACTCTTCCTGGAGGTTTGGGTGTCTAGCTAATTCATACAGCGTCCACAGGAGCGTTATAGAAGTCTGGGAATCAAAAAATTAGTCTAAATTGCAAGAGAAAATGAGTCAGAAAGACATTTTGACAGTCCTTTTTTCTTTTTTTTCTTACAGTATCTACTCCACCAGCCATCAGCTCAGTCACACTGGCCTTGATGTCTTCGATGGAAAGCTTGTCCAACAGGAGCAAGCTGGCCAAAACTCCTGGGTATTCCTTGGTTGTTCCTGTTTCCTCACGCAGCTGTCTGTAGATGTTCTGGATGCAGCGGTCAGCTGATGAACCAAAATTAGACAAATAAGTTGTTTTTTTTAAACTACACTAAAATAAAGGCTGCAATTGAAAACACATCGGATGTGACCATATATCACCTTGGTTAAATATCCCATCCCAAGCCTCTACATGGTCCCGCCACACCTTTGCTCCGATCTGCCTCAAAAGTGCAGGAGGTATGTACAGCATGGGTGAAGTGGTCTTGAACATGAGAGTGATGCAGTCTATAAAGCGCTGAGCGTCAGGGTCAATATAATCCAGCATCAGGCCCAGCCGCTCTCCATACAGCACTGAGCTCACCGCTGTGTAGGACAGAATAAAAAAAGGGAAAATTAGATAACGTTTTTGTGGAAAACGGCATGTAAAAATCAAAAGCAGTCTCACACTCTAGAGCATATTTAAAAAGTTCTTGAGACAGGTCTGCGGTCCATTTGTTCTGCCCGCTTCGTTGAATTTTTTTGTGAACTCTGGCCACAAAATCCTGGCCCACGTCGTCCAGCAGTGGCACAAAGTTTTCCAGCATCTTCAGGGAAATCACCTCCTTGTTGAGAATAACACGGTTGGACCTCCAGTCTTCACCGTTCCTATGGAAAGACCGTGTACTGAATTAAAGCTTATAGTGTTTTGAGGGAAAAAAAACAAAAAAACGCCTGACATAACAGTTAAAAGTGCACACTTTAGGAGAACCCCATATTTGCGGTTCCTGTAGTCTCTGTATGACGTCCACGCTTCAACTTTCAGCCTTTTGGGGTAATGACCCTCTGCTTTGAAGAGAATCGCAGCATCCTCTGGTTTGATGATATTCACACTTTCATAATTGCCAATTTTCTCTCTGTGACACAAAAAGCAAGAGCATGCAAAAGTAAAAAAAAAAAAATTTGCAGCTGCATGGTTTCAGATTACATGACCTTGTAGAGCAAACGTCTAAACTACTTTTAATCAATAGCTTCCCTGCACACCAGTAATACTATTCTTTTTTTCCCTGACAGTGTAACACTGTAATGTCAATGCATTTTATGTTACCTGTAAATGGGTCCAAATGTGTTAAAGTTGTGCAGCATTATACGATGAAGGTTCCTAAAGCCGTCCAGTTTCCAGAAGTTGTATAAGTTGACCAACCCGTTCTTCCAGAGTCCAGGAATCTCACTGAACGGGCGGACGATGCTGCTGCTCTCGGAGTACACCTGCCGGATCACCGGCATGCTGCTGCTGCAGCGCACGCCTGAGACGACCTGCTCCTCCATCCAGGACAGGGGCAGCGTCACAGGGCTACGCCACATACACAACCTGGCCATCTTAGCACCAAAAAAACCCCCGAAAAACGCTCTCTCGGGTCTATTCTCAACAGCTACTCTGGCACTTTTCCTGCCTTCCTCTCAAGTGAAGGCTGCAGGAGGCTGGTCTACAAAGTCAGGCCCCCTTTTTCTACTGATCAAGGTTCTCCTACACTAAATAACAGAACACACCAACAGTACATGTGTCAAAATGAAACTGAGCAGCTGCATAGAAATAATTGATCTGATTTCATTTAACTTAAAAAAAAACTTTTATAATTTATATTGTGTGCAACCTATAATCTCTGTATTTTCCCCTAAAATTAATAAAGAAAAAAAAATACAATTTTTGTTGATAGCTTTAATCACAACATAGACTGAAAAATTATAGAATTTACCAATTAAATTAAGCATTTATCTAAAAGCGATACAAATTTACAGCGCAAGCTACTTTTTCAGTTGCTTTATGAGTTCTTCTAGCTTCATAGCCATCTGGATGTCTCCCTGCACCTTGAGCCTACCGCTGGTGTACGCATCGAACGGTTGCAGCCTCCCTTGGAACATCTCCACGAGGTCACAATCGCTCATGCTCATAGTTGCATCGGGCTCTCGACACAAGGACCCTGATCCAGCTGCACCTCTACCTACAGAACAAACAAAATACACACTCATTGGAGCTTTTACTTAGATAGAAAGCGCAATGAACAGAACCTCTCAGCACTGTATTTGAACTGGTATTAAACAGGAAATTATCCCATTTGAGTTGGAATATTTAACTCAATTGGCTACATATTTCTGTTCATAAATTAGTTGTTTTTTTCTTGTAAAATTTCCTTTAGATGACATCTGTAGTTGATTACAACTATAGTAAAATATGAATTACTGAAGTTAACACCTGCCCATGTCTAGAACTCTCAATAATAAAGAAATGTGAAATATATTCTGGCTGCTTGCACATAAAGTACACAATATAATGCTATAATAAGCAGACTATAAACTTACTGAAAATTTTGCAGTATGAGAACCAGATTCTTGCACTCAATCCCAGGTTTTTTCTAAATAACAAACCAGGCAAATCTGAAATGTCTCAATCTTTAGAACATACAAATGAACAAAACAATTTGTGATTAAAGAGAACCATTGATGCAACCAAGACTTAAACACAGGTAGCCGCTCATAATGCAGGTATTTTAACATTTTAAAAGTCGGGTGTCAAGAGACACACTTAAGGTTGTGCACTTAAGATCACTTCCCTCAGCATGCATCTTATCATCCGACATCCTGGTACTTGACTTTATCCATCCTCATTATTTTACAGAATTTGTTTTTCACCGCCTTTTTAGGATTTACAATTTTATAGCTTTACATTAAATAGATTTTTGGTTCTAAACATTTTCTATGAACTACATACTATGAACTACTACGAACTGTTCCTTTTTATCCATATCAAAATAAGCAAATAAGAAAAATATCCTTTTTATCTCTCCTGCCTTTGCCTTCCTTCCAGCTGTTCCTCATTCCCTCGATCACAGCTACCACATACGCTCACCTAAAGGATTATTAGTAAAACTCCATACTAGTACGGTGTTTGACCCCCTTTCGCCTTCAGAACTGCCTTAATAATACGTGGCTTTGATTCAACAAGGTGCTGTAAGCATTCTTTAGAAATGTTGGCCCATATTGATAGGATAGCATCTTGCATTTGATGGAGATTTGTGGGATGCACATCCAGGGCACGAAGCTCCCGTTCCACCATATCCCAAAGATGCTCTATCGGGTTGAGATCTGGTGACTGTGGAGGCCATTGTAGTACAGTGAACTCATTGTCATGTTGAAGAAACCAATTTGAAATGATTCGAGCTTTATGACATGGTGCAATGTCCTGCTAGAAGTAGCCATCAGAGGACAGACACGTGATGGTCATGAAGGGATGGACATGGTCAGAAAAATGTTCGGGTAGCCCGTGGCATTTAAACGATGCCCAATTGGCACCGAGGGGCCTAAAGTGTGCCGAGAAAACATCCCCCACACCGTTACACCACCAACACCAGCCTGCACAGTGGTAACAAGGCATGATGGATCCATGTTCTCATTCTGTTTACGCCAAATTCTGACTCTACCATTTGAATTTCTCAACAGAAATCGAGAGTCATCAGACCAGGCAACATTTTTCCAGTCTTCAACTGTCCAATTTTGGTGAGCTTTTCAAAATTGTAGCCTCTTTTTCCTATTTGTAGTGGAGATGAGTGGTACCCGGTGGGGTCTTCTGCTGTTGTAGCCCATCCGCCTCAAGGTTGTGCGTGTTGTGGCTTCACAAATGCGAGTGGTTGTTTCAGTTAAAGTTGCTCTTCTATCAGCTTGAATAAGTCGGCCCATTCTCCTCTGACCTCTAGCATCAACAAGGCATTTTCGCGCCCACAGGACTGCCGCATACTGGATGTTTTTCCCTTTTCACGCCATTCTTTGTAAACCCTAGAAATGGTTGTGTGTGAAAATCCCAGTAACTGAGCAGATTGTGAATTACTCGTCTGGAACCAACAACCATGCCACGCTCAAAATTGCTTAAATCACCTTTCTTTCCCATTCTGACATTCAGTTTGGAGTTCAGCAGATTGTCTTGACCAGGACCACACCCCTAAATGCATTGAAGCAACTGCCATGTGATTGGTTGATTAGATAATTGCAGTAAGGAGAAACTGAACAGGTGTTCCTAATAATCCTTTAGGTGAGTGTATATACCCTTCTACTCCCCATTATCTCTGGCGAATTCTCCCTCGTGTTATCTTTGGGTCACTTTTTCCCTCAAAAAGTTTTTGTTCTGATTGTTTGGTTATTTCTTAATTAAACTGGTCATCATGAGCCTTCCATTCTCTTGTCTGCATTCTGGTGTGATCCCTGTGCAATATTGAAAAAAGAAAGCACGACTCGCAGACTGCAGGGCTCCAATATTCAGTTTTTTTACCTTCAGAAAGGCAGTAACATTTCGAGCAATAACTCTTTGTCTGACGAAAAAACGTTGCTGCCTTTCTGCAGCTAAATAAATCGACTTCAAATTGAAGCCCCTGCAGTTTGCGAGTTGTCCATTGTTTCTTTCAATATTACCTATGTTTTTGGCTCAGCGCCTGCCCATAGTTTTTGGAACAGATGTGCGTGTGGATTCCCTTTTTTTATCCCTGTGGAAGCCATCACATTTTCATGCAAAATTGTGTTTTGTCCAAACATATCTAGACTAAATGTAAGACTCAGCTTCCATTTTAAGACAGAATAGCAACCCTGTATAGATTACGTTTCCTAATCAGTTCCAAGTTCTGACATCACCATTCCTCACCTTGACTTAAATCCAGGTAGTACTGATGTTGTTGTCCATCTGCAGTGCTGATCTCAAACTGGAAACAAGCCCTAACCTGTTGGACCAAAGTCTCAGAGAGCAGCATCTGGACTCTCCTGAGCAACTCCTCCACAGAACCTGGTCTGGCGGCGGCAGCTTCGGGCTCACCGCCGAGCTCATTCATTAACGTAAGGCTGTCTTCTGAAAAGAAAAAGCTCACATTAATACAACTACAACAACATGATTAACATTTGCTACACACACACAAAAAAAGTTGTGAATGTTTAATCTTACTATGTTGAGGCTGTGAACTTCCACTGTGACTAAGAAAGTGCATGGCCAGCTGCTGAATGGACCCAGTGAGGCCTTCAAGTCCAGGTGCAGCAGGTGCAGGAAGAGGTGTGGTGAGGGCTGCAGGATGGCCTTGCTCTGGGGCTTTGAGTAGAGAACCAAAGGTAAGTTCCACTCTATCAACCTCAAGCCCCAATGGATGAGTCATCTCATTTATATCCATCTGTGGAAACGAGGGATACATTTTATAGCAGCATTAGCTAACTCCAAAAGGATCAAATTCAAGATTATATAAATAGTGAATACTTAAAATTTTCGGACAAGGTTGGCTAATTGTTATTAGTTATTGGAGGTTGTATCTGAACAGTTGTTGAAACAAAAAATAAACATCCTGGTCTTTGGTCTTTATGTGTGCGCTATTAATTTACAATGAATACCATGATAAGACTACATTTTAAGCAGCCAGTGAAGCGTATCAGAAAGCTCAGGTTTGAACTTACCCCGAGGTATTCCTCCAGTTTCACTCTCTCGGTTTGAATTTCCCTGACGGTCTTCTTGGAGAGGCTGTGGGTCAAAACGTTCTGCGCAGTCATCCTGGTGGAGGCATTCAGGTCCTGGACGGACACCACTGACATGACTGGGTTCCAGATCCGGAACTGGATGTCTGCTCCCACCAACAACATGCCACCGTCCCGAGTAATCACCTGAAGAGTCAGAGTTAAGAGTTTATATTTGAAGTAGCAACTGAGTTAAGACAATATAAATATGCTATATCAGCTGGATTTTTTTTCTATTATTATCATTATTAATGTGCAGTTTTGCTAAATCTGAGCATGTATAAACCTGCTGGGATGGTGACTCAAACTTTCTTGGATGATTTCTACTTTGAAATAATTTGTCTCACTATAGATTGTTTAAAACTTTACATCCTCAACAACATCAGTCTTTAAGAGGAATATTACAAATAAAAAATTCAAATAAAAGCCTATGTTTGGAAATGTTGTTTTTTTCAGAATATTTCGCTAACATACAGAAAATTGTCAGAATAATTGTTTGTTATTGATTGTTATTATTCACGTCAATTAGAGTGAATTACAAGTAAGAGCAAATTATTCTATAAATTAAATATATTGTATAGTGCTTGAGGATTTTCTACAGTAAACACATAATGATTACTTAAAACATATAAGTCAGAGATTTTCAAATAAAGTTATAACAACAGAGAGATATTCAGGTTTACTGACATCTTTGCAACTCGAATTTCATCTGAACAGATAAGAATAATGTACAAACCAGAGATAAATATATTTTAGATTTCAATTACTTTTAAATTAGTGGGGGGGAAACTTGGTTGTGAATGGGTATATTATTTAGATATTCTGACATGAATCCAAACTCCTCAAATACATCATCGATTGTCTAGTTTAATTTACCTGGCACGGAGGGATATTAAAGGCTCTGGTTCTCAGGTCCACTCTCTGCCACTGGTCGATGAGGGGCAGCACCAGCACAATCCCAGGGCCTTTTGGAGGACAAACCCGACCCAGACGGAACACAACTATCCTCTGGTAGTTCGGAACTGTCTGCGTGTAAAATGAGTCCATCTTGGTCAAATGATGCCAGGTGAGTCTCTCAGATACTGATCATGTGTGGTGAAAGGTAATTTCCCCCTACCTTTAGAACAAACCATCCTGTTACTGGGAAGGTAAGGAAGGTGCAGATGTAAACGAGGAAGATCACAATCAGGTTGCAGATCCAAGACAACCATCCCTGGGAGGCATCTTAAAGAAAAACAGAATCAGATGTAAACTATAGTACTTGTTGCACCTAAAAACAACTATTAGCTAATAGTAGCTGGTAACTTACCAGTAAAGTCGTTCGCAGAGATATTTGGAATGTAATCAAAAGAAAGTCCTTTATGATAGCTTGGCTGTGAAAAGCTGTGAGAGTCCACAAACAAACCAAGAGTCCTCTGGGAGTTTGGATCCCTCTGAGGAAGCAGCTGATATGATTTGCCGAACATCCTCCCGGAAAATACGCCTAACTTTACCCTGAAACCCGCAACGACATTTTAGTTGACAATAAGCGGTTGATGGAAGCCAAAGCAGTTAATTTTAACAGAACAAGCTTGACACTTAGAGATAAACTAGCGAACCTGTAACTGCACTTTGTTCTTCCTGGAGTTAACGGTGGTGCACATCTATCAATGTGCTCACTACCGCCACCTAAAGTTTATGTTGCCTAAAAGAAGCTTCCACGCCAAGGATAAATTTGATCTTTTTGCTGCACATTTTCCACTATGTTTGCACATTTCTCACATACAATAAAAATGTTGTAATTAAAAACAATGCCATCAGTGGCACAGTTGGTAGTACTGTTGCCTTACAGCAAGAACTTAGCATGGAGTTCGCATGCTCTCCCTGTGCATGCCTGGGTTTCCTCTGTGTAGCCTACTTTTGCTTGCTCCCACACTCCAAAAACATGCGTATTAGGTTAACTGCTCTCTTAAACTGCCCTCAGTGTGTGTGTGTGTGTGTGTGTGTGTGTGTGTGCATGATTTTTTTTGTCCTGTCTGTCTCTATGTTGCCCTCCGATTGACTGGTGACCTGTCCACGGTGTACCCCGCTTTTCACCTGATGACCGCTGGACAAAGGCACCAGCCATTTATTTTATTTTATTATATATTTTTTTTGCTACAGAACACAGTCAGCCTGGATAGTGAACATCAATTTCCTTGTCAAAAATTCAGACTTCGATTTAGGTCCAGTCTTTGACTTGGTCATTCTATAAAATGAATATGGTTTAAACTAATCTATTCTAGCTCTGGGTGTTGCAGTCATAGACTGTAAAAAAGAAGGTTGCGGTGCTGAAAACTAAACCTCCTCAGCAGTCTCAGGACTTCATAGCTTCTTCTATAATTACTCTGTATGTAGCTCAACTTTAAAAAAGCATCCATATCTCTGCTTAGGATACATTACATAAAACCACAACACTATAACACTGCATTCATCATGCTTCATCACAAAAATGACTGTGTCTGTGCGTCTTTGTCTACCTGTCTGGTTGGGTCTTTGGTTGCCCTCTCGCCTGGCACATCTCAGATGCTACATCTAATGGGGGCCTATTTCCCCTCCGTCACTCCCTGCCAGTGACGGATGCCCAAGCTCGCTGGGGCATTGGTGGCTATTGCTGTCTGGGGCTGGGGGCCCTGTTGCAGGCCAGCTTGGCCCTGGTGCGTACCTGGCTGGTCCGGGATGGACCAATGTGTCAGACCAAGGTCCTCCTTGGGTTGGTTGGGGCACCTCTTTTGGGGGTGCCAGTTTTTAATTGTTGGGTGGTGCCATTCAATGGCTCGATGGGGGTCAGATCTAACGCTAGGATCCGCTGCCTGTTCTGTGGGTTCCATGGCTGGTCAGTTCATTGGTGGGTTTGTCTGGCCTTGGTTGGGTGCCTGGTCACAGCATTCTGTCTCAGGAGCTGGTAGATGTTGGGGGCCGTCCGTCCGCTGTAGCTGTTGGTGTGGGGTGTCAGCTGTGAAGCTGGCGAGGGGGGTCTATTGGCCGGCTAAGGCCTTGCGGCAGAAAACCCTTATCGGCTGATTTCTGCCAGGGGGCGGGCACCCCTGGTCCCTGGAGTCTCCTGGACTGGGCCCACATTGATGTAGCTGGTTGTCTGAGGAGCCCGTGGGCTCGTCCCTGCAGCCTCCCGGGCCCCTGCATTGTAGCTGCTAAATATTCCTCAGGGGGCTTCCCTCTGTTCCTCCCTTCACGTTTGCGGTCGGTCCTACGCTAGTGCACCTGTGGCTCCTAGGCTATTGGGCTCTCTGGGGGTCGGAATCCCCGACCTTCTTCATGTCTGCGTCAATTCCAGTAGTACAGATTGACGGCTCCTCACACCAGCTATCAAACACTTGCAAGGGGAAACCTTTTGCACACCAGCAAGCTTACACACAACCAAAGGTGTGGGAACATTGGTGTTTACGTATATATTCTTGGGCTGAGGTTATTATCAATAGATAATTGGTGCCAAGAGCTTTTCAGTTACATTGTTGTTGTATTTATATATGCATTTTTGTGTGTTGCTGTTCATATTTTTTGGGTTGTTTTGATAATGATGCTCCTTTATAGTGGTTGTTGTTAGGTTTTTTTTTCAACCTCTCTGGCGTTCTGCAGACATGGAGGACTAGGATGGTTGTTTTTTTTTGTTCTCTTTGTTTCCTTTCCTCTGTTGTATCACCGACTCACACTCCTACCTCTCCTGCCTCTCTTCTTCATCTTCATTCATTATTCTCTCTTGTTTTTTCGTTTCAGTGTCCTTAACTTCAAGGAATTAAACCCGCAGCAATCCCTAATAAAGATTTTTCACACATATATATCAAGTTGGGTACCATAGCAAAAGCTGTAATGCCCTGCTTAGGAAAGTAAATCTGTCGGGCTTGTACTTGGTACTCAGAAATCAATTGTGAGTGCCACACTGCCAGACAGGAGACGTAATAAAAGCAACAACAAAAAAAGATGTCCAGCAATATATTTAGAAGGATGTGAGCTTAGACACAATACAAACCACAATAGATTAATAGTTAGATGAGTACTTGGTACTCAGAAATCAATTGTGAGTGCCACACTGCCAGACAGGAGACGTAATAAAAGCAACAAAAAAAAAAGATATCCAGCAATATATTTAGAAGGATGTGAGCTCAGACACAATACAAACCACAATAGATTAATAGTTAGATGAGAGCTAAAGTTTTTAGGCCTTGTCCATGTAATAAACTTTTTGTATGTATGTTTTCATCTCCTCAGTCATTGAACTTCACCAAAAACGGCAGGTGTTGTTATGTTTGACATGCTTTAGGTCCAGAAGGTTGGTCATGCCATCATCGTTTTCCAGTTGTTGCATACTGGCTATGTACATGGAAATCCAAAAAGTAAAAACCCATCTTTAGAAGATTACAGTGCTGCTGAAATATCAATTTAAGGCACTGTTATGATTAGATTTTGTTCAGTAAAGAACAGAGATTTCACATTACATTTGGGCAAATAAGGAAAAGTTTCACATTTTATTGACAAAAAAGATGTTCAAAGGTATTTCAGTTTTTCATGTTATGACATAAAGAAAATTTATTTGCAATGAAAAGCCTGAGCAAGTCAAAGGTAACCTAAAAAAGGGACTGAGTATATAGTGGTGTATAATAACCTAGACCTTTTTCATATTTTGCTACATGTTATGGTGTGTTGTGCATAATGTGGTAAAAATACAACAACAATAACAAGAGTTCTGATCTTTCTTTTGAAAGATTTCTGCAATCAGTCACTGAAGCATCTACAGACTCTTGTTCAAAAGTTCTGTTGTTCATCCAGATGACAAAACCCTTTACTATTAATCTATATAACCAGTATGCCACTGTTGGAACATGAAACAAAGAATGCCTTTGGTGCTGTTTCTGTTTATGCTTGTTCAATTTTTGAACATATCACACAACAACTTCTCGATGGGTGTATTGCCAATTGTCCTGTGAAAGAACAGCTGCTGTATCTGACGTGGATTCAAGAAGCGGAGAGATGGTAGCAGGAGTAATAGCCTCCCAAACCTTGTTGAGAAAAAACAGGAAAAAAAATCTTAATTGAGTTTTTTTTTTGCCAAACAGGTTTTAAAATCGTTTTAACATTTTAAAATATAAGGAAGCAGTCTGGTCACCTTGCAGCATTGTTGGGGTACACTAATTGAATGTGCTGACCCAACAATAAGTGTGACTGATCCTGTAGGTTTTCAACCTGCTCTGCGTCTTTGAGGTTGCGTGTCTCTGTGCCAGGGAGTCAAAAAGCAAACATGAGTTGCATGATCAAATTACTGTAAATCACAACGGATTTGTAAATAGTCGGGATTTTATTTACCTGGCTTGAACAAAACTATTGCTTTCAGACAAGCAAATTCAGTAGGGTCGACAACTAGAGCCTTGAAACGATTGAATACATCTTCAAGAATCTGCAGCTCAGATGCGGTGAAATTGGTCTTAGCTTCTTGAGGGGGGCAGAAATCTGAAGACAGAATTAAACATCTACCCATGGGTAGGGACATCTGGATGGCACACAGAAGGAACATCTCACTCCAAGCTTCTTCCAACAGAATCACCTTAAGATTTGACAGAACATGTAATATAAGAAAAGGGAAATACTGAAGAAAATCTACAGCAGGGATCTGCAACTCCAGCCCTCAAGCGCCACTGTCCTGAAACGTTTGGATGCATCTCCTACTCCAACACACCTGGATTAGAAGGCTGAATTACCTCCTTGGTATGTCAGCAAGTTTTCCAAGGCTACTCAAGGGCTGGAGTTGATCTGAGATAGTTTTTTTTGTCAAGCCCACCTGATCTCGAAATGGCAGGTGAGCAAAAACAGGCAAGTTTTTTGCCCACTTCACAGACATGAAGAGAAGCCGAGCAGATGTCTCATTGAAGCTTTCCGATGACCTGGTGGTGTATGTAAGCCTCCCGCAGCCTAATGAAGAGTTGTCCTTTTCTGCATCGTTTGTCGTCACATCAACACTTTCATCATCTTGGCATTGCAAAAAACAGAAACAAGTAGATGCTGAGATAAATAAAATAACCAATATATCCATCCCAATCATATATTCCTGCTTCTTTCCAATAAACTTACCATCCTCTTGCTCCAGTTTGGTATACGTCTCTGCAGTCAGCAAGCTGACCATAAAGCGGTGTGTATTTGGGTTGGTGCAAGGCTGAACAGATGCAGAAATGGTTGGAGACAACGTGACAAGAGGTCTGAATCTAACAGATGAGTACAGGTTGGAAGTGGTGAGGTCATGTGTGGTAGCCAGGACTTCCTTCTTGGTCTCCGGATTTATGGAGTCGAGACTGACATGTGCTGTGTTTCTAGGATGTCGCTCATTCTGCACTGCTGCCAAAGGGCAAATGGAAAATATATCGTTTTAAGAGACGTTTAATTATACCATGCATGTGACTGCAAGATTTCCATCTTACCCATTTCTTACCATCTTTATTCATTCCAGCTTGGAGACATTTCTTTAGTCGACAGGCTTGGCACTGGTTCCGATGAGCTTTGTCAACGAGACAATTGCCTGTCCCAGCCTGACACCTGATGTAAAGGGGAAAAAAATATATCTAGGTCTTAAATGAATAAAAAAAAATATATATATATATACAGTATATACTTTTTATTTGTTGGAACTCATTTATAACAGCCTATTTTAATACATTTATTGCATGAGCCCTTATTCACCTGTAGACGAGTCTTCGTCGCACACTGCGTTTAAAGAAGCCGCTGCAGCCATTGCAGGCATTAATGCCATAGTGTTTGCCGCTGCTTGAATCAGAGCAGACTTTGCAAAGCACAGCTTGCCCAAGAGCATTAAGAGGACTGTTATCTGTGAAGAATAAACAACAAACAGCAATACTTTAAACTAATTCTTTATCTTTAGTAGTATTACATTTGTACTTTTTTAAAGTAGTTATGCAGTCTTGTAGCAACCACTAATTTTTAAGTGGGAAACAATAACATACTAGCAGCTAGAGCTTGGGCACAAAGTGGCGTTGACCTAAGCCTAACACCAAATTAGTTACAAATTAGCTTAAGGGAAACAAAATCAATGTTTTGGAGTTGTCATCCAAAAGTCCTGATTTTAGTTCAAAAGAAAAGTTTGGACAGAGATGGAATTATGGCTGTGTGGCCAAGGCAGCCTCCGAATCTCTCTCAGTTGCACCAGTTCTGTCAGCAGAAACGGGCCAAATTTTCAGCAGGCAATTCTAACATGTCGAGAAATTCCCAAAATGTTTGATAGACATCGATATACAATATTAATGAAATATATGTAAATATCAGAATTTGTTGATAAATTGTTTTTAAAATATATACTTTTCTATCTAATGAATCTGACATCAGCAAATAGAAAATATTTGGTTAATCCTAACTGACCCAAAACCAGGAAAAGTTATGTGTGATTTATGGTCAGACAGTGAGAAAAAAGAGATTGCATTTCTTAAAAATACATTGTACCTAAACATCTTATTTCATTTTCAGCTCATAAAGTGTTTTCTGTTTGCTGAGAAATGTCTCAATATAATGCAAATAACAATCAAATTTGGTTGTTTTATATGCTTGTATAATGTTTGAATGTTTGTATAATTGTATTGAAATGACTTTTCTTGTAAAGTGCCTTGAGATGACATCTATTGTGAATTGGCGCTATATAAATAAACTGAATTGAATTATACGCAGCAAAAAACAAACAAACAATAAATTCATAAATGACACAAATTTTTACTTACCTTGTTGAATTCCTTCTAGGCCTTGTTTTGTGAAGTTGCTGGAGCCATCCCGTGAACAATTTTTTATTTTAATAACCTGGTCTTCCATCATGTATTGTACCACTATGCGTAAATCTTTTAGAGGAAGAATTGGCAAATCAATTAATCAAAGAATTTAAAAACATAAGTAGCTTAACTTTGTTATTTTTGCTTTAAAAAAAGTATCCAACACAGTTTTCTTTGTCTGGTGGTAATGTAGGGTGTCTGAATTATCTGTCAGAGGGAGTGTGAGAGCTTGAGTCGTCTGGAGGCTTTTCGTGAGGAAGACAAGAAGATTAACACCAGTCGCTGTGTAAGCAAATAGCAATGTGTCATCCTCTTAATCTTTACTGTGCTAAAGATTGGTGTGGTCTTCACAAAGTGGTTGAAGGAAAAGTTTGATATTTTACACTGAAAGCCCTGTTTTCAGACTTTTTATGACGAAATAGAACGGTTTTGATAAAAATTTGGACAAATGCTGCTGTCCCGATAAATTTAGGTTTCTTTGCTAACACCCCCCACCCTAACAATGGGACCATAGGTGCACTCAAACATTCCTGTGCAAAACGTTATCACTCCATGGGCGGAAACGGATTTGTTTTTAGTCTTTCTGTAGTCTTATTATTTTTCAAAGGGTATGAGGCATTTGGAAAACAGGTCGACAGTTTTGAAACAAATGGTAAAACAACTTTTGGAATGGTCAATGGAGTAACATTAGAAAACAAATTATTTGAGAAACGGAGACACGACAACTTGGCCCTCAACTCTGTTTTTTCTGCAATATGGTGCTATATGACAAGTGCAATTTTGAAAAGAAAAAAAAACTTTCTCCAGAATCTAAAAATGTACCACCAACACTATGACAGTATATATTTTTTTGCATAAAAAATAAAAAGTAAAACATTCATCAAAGAGTTTTTGTGTGTACTGGAGTAAGCTTGAAATATAAGATGTAACGTTTCAAAGTTCATAAACACTCAAATGCACAGTGGTGGCAGGACTAACATGCTGCAACCATCAGCAACGTGCTGCTTTGAGGTTTAACTGCTGAGGATAGCTGTCACGTTCCTTTACACCTGAGCCCTGTGACTTATGTAGATACGTGTCAATCATCTTTAGCAGCGGGCCACTATGTGCCAAGCGATTATATATTTAGTGGAAACTTTTATCATGGCAGATCCCTGCAGGTGATTCAACACATGTCACTGGAAATACCCTTGCACATTCACTTATTTATTCATTCTTACATCCATAGTTATTCACAGCAAGTATCCTAACTATTTTACATTGTACAGAGTTTACAAACATTCTCAGCCTACGGTGAAACCCTGCACATGGATGCAGTTTAGAAGAGATTATGTCCAAGACATAACTTTATTGTCCTTGAGGGGATGTCCTTGAATGCTAGTTTGCAAAACTCTGCATCAGTCTAAGCAGATTTTTGATGTAATCTCCTTTCAGTTATTGACTAAGAGTGATCTTAACTTTTCAATTTGTCATCTTTTTACTCATACACACAGATCAGGCTTATTAATGTTGCTGAACCATGATACACTTCATCTGATCATTGTACTTCACCATCATTTTAATTTTAATATAGGACTTTGATTAGTTTGGTTGTTTTGTTACAACATTTCCTTATTTCCACTCAGATATCATTCACAGCCTCCCTCTGCCCCTACCCTACTCCAAAACAGATTTAGTAGAAGGATTGAGGTGTCAGCACTCTGGATTTTAGGGATTGCTGTATCTTGCCATCTGCTGTCATTTATTGTAATCTATTGCAATGAACAAATCAAGGAACAGATTCTGCAAAAGTCCATCACAGAAGATAAAGTTTAAAAAGCAAAAAACGTTTTCCTTTGTTGTGGGCACATAAACATACCAAATAAAGAGCATGCACTGCCTTGTTTGTTTTACAAAACAAAAGGCAAGGGGGTTTTATTTATATAGTACACTTTCAACACTAGGGAATTCAAGGTGCTTTGAATGATTACAAAAATGTTAAAATTCAAACATAGAATCACAAAAAAGCATAAATCAACATTTATAAAAGAAAATGTATGTAAAATGATGACAATCAAATGAAACACAAGAATCAAACCATTTAGCAATTACAGTAATTATAAGAAAGCATTTAGTGATTAGAGCATAAAAGAAAATGTAAGTTATTATTTAGTGATTGACAAAAGCAACAACTGTCATTCAAAATAATAAAAGCTAAATAATTTCATTTAGTCATAAGTCTAAATAGGTAAGTTCTAATTTTTGATTTAAAAGAGCTCAGTGACTCTGCAGTTTTGCATTCAACCTGTAGTTTGTTCCAGACTTGGGGAACACAGAAACTGAAAGCTGCTTCTTCATATTTGGTTCTGGCTCTAGGGACAGTCAGTAGACTAGAGCTGGAGGACCTGAGTGGTCTGGATGGATAAATGTAATTCTAAAAAACACAACAGGCACAGCAAATCTGCACACAGTATATTTTATTATAGTTTAAGAAATAATTTCACTGCAAGTTTTTTTTAAGCTGAAATAAAGTTAAAAAGTGCCTGAGAAAGCATGTATATTATATTTTTTTTTACATGCAAAATCTACAACCTAAAAAATAATAACATAACATTTAGGTGTCAGAAACCGGATTTTACCTACCCTTTATTTTATCTCTTATTTCCCCCACAAATGATCAATAAAGGTTGCATATAAAATCATCCTTTAAACACTTTGATACTCATGTTTGCAGTGGCCCACATAAAGGGGTTCAGCTTGGATTCCACGCCTAGAAGTAAAGCAGAAACAAGAGAATGTTATATGCAGACAAAAATCACAGCTATTTGCCTAAGTGGTACAAAGGCCGACAGTACCTCAGGAGCTTGCATCGAAACTCCTGCAGTCGTGGAAATGCTCTGTCCACACTGGAGGTCTTCCTCTCATTGCTCCATAGTCTCTCAGCAGCAGCGCTTGCTCTTGGCCTGTTCATTTTAAATTATTTAAGCGGAAAGTTAGATAGATTCCTTTTCAAAAAAGAACAAATTTGTATAATTATTTTATCTTTTAAGAGATGTTTGGAAAATAGCACACCAGAGACGAGGAGATAAATTTGTGGCATCTACATACTCCCCCCATAAGCAGACTTCTCCCCCGATCACCAGACTCTTGTCCTTTTCAGTACCTGATAAGACAAAAAAAAAGTCTACAGAAAATGGGAAAGGGTAGTTATGTGAGTCAATGCCAATCTTAAATGGCAAATCAAAACACTGATATACGTAGACTAAAGTATTTGTACTTAGTATAAAAGTATTGTAAATACTACAGCAAGACACTGTATGTAAATGGCCTGCATTTATATTGCGCTTTACTCAGTCCCTACGGACCCCAAAGCGCTTTACACTACATTCAGTCATTCACCCATTCACACCTTGATGATGGCAAGCTACGTTGTAGCCACAGCGGCCCTGGGGCACACTGACAGAGGCGATGTATGTATGTAGGCTGACTGACAATCATAAATAGACGGATACAGAGTAAGGGATAAAACCCAAGTCAAGTAAAAACATAGCTTTCCTAATGATTTCCAAAAATCCTTAATATTTTCATGGTTTTATATATGAATTCACTTAAAATCATTTAGAATATTATTGGCACAATAGGAGAAAGTAAAAGACTTTACAAGCAAAATATCCCAAAGACAAATTAATCACTTCAATTAAAAAAAAAAAATCTTACTACAAGAAGAAATTATCCTAACAGTGATACAAGCTGAATATATCCCAACTGGTGAAAAGGGACCAACATGGAAACACACAGCTTGTTCAAACTCATTTTTTCTTCTTTCAGTTACACATTCCAAAAATCACTGAAAATATTTTATCCATTTAATAAGTATCTCTGAGAGAACACCAAAGTAGACAGAGAAAACATGTAATGGCAAAGGACAGTTTAGGGTGCTTGTGTTGAACTTCTTGTCTCAAAATAAAATTAAAAATAAAAGATTACAAATGAAGAGAATGTTTACAAAAAAATCTATTTTGTTGCTTTTTAACTTTGGGGTTTGCTGCCACCTAGTGGTTTGACAATCAATGAGCATCAACTGAGGTAATGGGTAGTGTTAGGTTTACTGTTAAAGGGAAAACCACAACCTTCACAGCCTAAACATCTCACTACCAGGTTGTGTTTTTTCACTGACCTTTGAAGGCTAGAGGCCAAACGTTATAGTAGCGGGCCCAGTTGTGTGTGGGGCCAGGCTGGTCCAGATACCATGGAGAGGCCAGGATCACCCTGAGCCCTGCTTTCACAACCCTGCGAACTTCACACAGGTAACAGCCCTGTTTCCATACCTCCACAACTGACAAAGACTTGCGCTGCAACCCAAAAACAACGCACCATTAGATGTACTCACAGCTTTTATGACAAATTACCTTCCACCGGCCCTCCACACTGGTATACTGTTTGTCAGCTGCTATCATTAAAAACAATAGCAGTGAGTGTTTGTATGAACATCATGGAGCAATTTATTTCTTTCACTGCGAAAAGTGTTATTTTTTAATAAATGTAATGAGATTTATAAATTAATCAAACGTCCATGAACAGTTGGCATAATTTCTGCCAGTGGCGTTACAGTAACTGACTGGTTTTTCTATAGATTCAGACTAAATTAATTATTTTTTAATTATCTAATTCCATATGCAGTGCCTTTACATACACTAAATATGAATAGCATATACAATTTGGGTCTTTAATGATGATTTTAATTAAACCAGTCTTTTTTTTCAGTGCTGAATGATCATACAAGAACGTGGTACACATGTGGTTATGCTATTATTATTTTTTTGTTTAATCTACATAAAATTCAAAAATCGTACACACAGGCCTTTTGGAATCATTACCTAGTTCTAAAACCAAGTTTTGGTAAAGTTTCAGCCATCTAGTTGTGTGCATCTACACTTCTCTTTTTGATATCTTGCTTGATTTTTTTACATTTTTTATATGACATTACACAACGATGCAGTGAGATCAAGCTACATCCATAGGTGTAGAATTAACCTATTAAAAGCTTTAAAAGCCATGTCATCATTGCCTGAGCTTTCTAAAATAGTTTTATGGTATATACTCTCCCATTACTCTGGCATTTAACAAATAAAGAAAACGTGGTAAACCTAACTGACCTAAAATAGGAAAGGTTTAATCTGATTTAGGGCCTGATTAATCAAAGGTTCATGCTTTTTAAAACAGGCACAAACCGCACAGCATTGCAAAAACAAGCTGCAGCTAATTTACTAACATAGAGCAGAGAACATTGCACCTGTTAAACCCACAGCAAGATGGATGCAATCCATTTTGTGCTTTTGCCCTTGATGAATATGCAATTGGCCTTTCTTTCAGAGGATGCAAAATATTGGGAGATCAGGCAAATAAGTAAGTGTGATTTACTAAGCAACAAACTTTTTGCTGCAGCAATTCACCTGTTATGAATTGCTCATACAATCTTAATAGATCAACAACAAATAAAGAACAATCCACTTTCGTGAAATTTTTGCAGCGACGGCGATTTTGCACTCCTAGTTTGGAATTTTGATAAATCAGACCCTCAATGTACACTATAAGAAAAGAATGGTTGTGTATTTTTACACAGTCTATGTAAAATCTGGTTTAGACTCTATACTGTATATTTCTATATTGTAGAAGCAGTGTGGATTAGGCAAAAAATGGCAATATATTCAAACACGTGCTAAGTTTTATTTGTTGAAATAATCATTTCACTCTGGAAAAATTAAAGCTCAAATGTAGAGTTAAAAAAAAAAAAAAAACTAATATGGCCTTCATGCCAATAATACATTTACATAAACTTTAGACCAGAACAGTGCCTTCTTAAATAAAAATAGCATTTAAACAATGGATTTTGTAATAAATAAGATAAACATTACAATTTTTTTACGGCTGCACAGAGGTGCAGTGATCACTCCTGTCTTGTCGTATGAAGGTCATGGACTGGAGTCTTTATGAATGGTGTTTTCATGTTCTCCCTGTGTCGGCGTGTGTTCCCTATGAGAAAACTCCTAAACGCTCAGTCACGTAAGACTATTTTATTTTAAATAAACAGTACATACACATGTTGGTGCATCCTTACTCGTTTATGGTAGTCAAAAACATCCTGCCACATAATGGATGTCTTCCTGAGTGCTGATGTGATGTTCATGATCCTGTTAATAAAGGTACACATTAATCTGTATAGGTTTCTCATGCAGACTTCTACACAAATTCTCCCCTCTATTACCTTACTTTTCAATGTAGAATGCTTCCAGTTTAGAAAAGTCCACTCCAAAACCCATCTTGTACATGAATGCTCGAATGTAAGGATTTGATCTCCTATGAAAAAAAACAGCAGTGGAAAGTATTTACCTTGATGCTGTTACTCTCAATGCGGACTTGTAGGTTTTTGAAAGCTGAAAACTACTTCAGTTGAAAATTAGGTTTATATTTTTCTTCATTGTATTAATTTATTAAAAATTTGTATCACTTACCAGCAAGAAAAGTCGACCTCATCCCCTCCTAAGTGGATATAGGAGTCAGGAAACACTGATGCCACTTCCTTGAAAAGTGATGCCATGAACTGATAGGTGGAAGGTAATATTGGATTAACAGGTCCAAAAGTCCCTGAAGGAGTCCCCCCTCTGTAGCAGGGGGTTAACAACTCAGACTGACCTGAGATGTAAATAAATAAGTACATTTATTTATCAAATATATAGTAATCATATTAATGTTTAGTGGAGAAAAACTGATGCAAATAGTGAAGGTGGACATTTCTATCACTTTTAATGATACTATAATGTACCTAAATTTAACTAGGGGCAAAACTAATTAAGATATTAAATCTCATTTCCAAGATTGTCCTGGTCCAAGACAGCGGCACAAGAATAATACTGAGAAATGTTCTGAGGGAATTACGCATACATTTTATAATGAAACCACAATAAAAACAATAAAAGATCTTGAAAACATAAATTAGGATAACTGAGTGTGTAAAACAGTATCTTTTAACATATAAAACATCTGAGACTGTTAATGTGAACACAATACTTAAAGCTTCATGACATTCACAAATGGGATCTAGCTGGTTCACGGGGGAGTAATTGTTTGCTTTAAATGTTACTCATTTTGGTTTGAAATTCGACCTTTTCCCCAAGAGTTTGTGTGGCCTGGTGAATCAAACTCCGGAAGGACTCTTATTCCTCGCATCCTGGCATATGAAATCACCCTTTTCACATCTGACTGTGTGTAGATGTGAGTCACTGGGTGGAAAGCCCCCTGAATCAGAGCCAAAAGTTTTTGGTTATAGGGAGAGAACTTCCCAGCACTCATGATTTAAGTAGCAGTCGGGCTATATTCACTGTGGAAATCACAAATCTAAAGTAGTTTAATGTTTTTTTTCTTAAAATATTGATAACATTGCATTTAAATACAATTTAACAGCTGTCCCAATCCACATACCTTTTTGGAAAGATCTGGAAATGTGTGGCTTTGGTAAGGGAAAGAGGGATCATCAACAATATGCCAATGAAACACATTAAACTTACTGTACGCCATTGCATCCTGACAAAAAAGAAAAAGAAAAAAAGAAGCCAAAGATCTTGAGAGTGAGCAATTAAAAAGTGATCGGGGCTGTGAGTTGATGTGTGATGTTATTACCAGAGTTTTTAAAATGGCTTGCAGTGGTAAATAATGGCGTGAAGTGTCCAGTAAAATTCCTCTGTAGTTAAATCGTGGGTAGTCCTCAATTTCAGTCTTATTAATATAATACTAAAAACCCAAAACATAAAAATTAATAATTACCAGCTAAATCATCATTGCTTGATGGCACATATAATCGATCGACCCAAGCTTTCACATTTGGTAATTTGACTTACTGAGCCAAAATCGTCTTGATACACCAACTGACTGAAGGTTTCTAGACCTGAATAGAAAAAAAATACATTTTAACAATTCTTATTTTAAAATACATGTAGGCTAAGACACATTCTAAAAACTGCTGGGTTATTTCTTCAGCCTAAGCATTGGGTTTGTTGGGACAGCATTGTAGTTTTTAACCAAACACTAGGTTGAAAATGATGACCCAGTAAGATGAAGTCATTGGCACTGTTGATTCACATGAGGAACGTGCTGGGTTTAAATTCCAGCTGGGATCTGGATTTTGCATTTTTCTTTGTACTAACTTTCTTTGTACTAATTTACATGTGTTCATCCATCCATCTATCCATTTTCTAAACCGCTTAATCTTAAGGGGCCGAGGTGGGCTGGTGCCTATCTCCAGCTGTCAACAGGCGAGAGGTAGAGTACAGCCGGGACACGTCGCTAGTCTATCGCAGTTAAATGTGTTCATATGTTCTTAAATAAAGATTGTACAACATTATGTGTAACACTACAGCACAAAGCACCAGAAGTGCTAATATATAGTTTATGTGGGCGACTTTCACCTCATTCTATATGCCCACCAGCCCATCGGAGACCAAACTCTGTGCTGCCGATGTTCTTTAAATTTGAAAAAATCAAACTTCTGAGTACAAAAAGAATGAACCATCATAAAGTGGAGTTAGCAGTTTCTCCTTGTGGATGCATTGGTTCTCTCATGGAACCCTCTCCACACACCAAATCGCGTTTTAAAAAGATGAATGTTAGTTGGATTACTGGCCAATCCAAAGAGCAGAAGTTTTTCAAAGTGCTACAGTCAAGATATTTATGAAGAAAGAAATGAAAATAAAACTATATGAAAAGACATATGAGAAACTTTTAACACTAAGAATAATGACAAAAGGTGTCATGGCTCAATTTGGTTTGAATACCAAGAAATACTTAGTGAGTGCCTTGCCTCAAACAGGTGTTACTTAGCTAAATTAAGATGGTGCCTAAAAAAAGATTAATGGATTATATTTGCTATTGGTTTTTAGTTTCAACACTCTTTTGGTACCCTTAACTTTAAATATGTGTCACTTTAATCTATTTTTTGGTTGGAAACCTAACCATATATGCTAGATAAAACCTATATTCCAACTATGTTGTGTTATGTCAACCCAGATTAATGTCTGACAATGCACTGGATTAGCAAAATAACCAACATTTTATTGTTTTTACCAAGAGGTTTTTAGAGTGAAAGCAAGATATCAGTCAATGCTAACATTAGCTCTCTATATTAGTATGTCCATGTCAATGAAGTACTTTTAAATACTAAAAAAAATAGTGGTAATGATTACCTCTTAGAGCACCCCACACAGTTTCAGCATTTAGAGATGCTTGCCCAGTAGAGACGTTCACTTTGTCTAAAACACAAACAAGAGAAAGTTTTCAGTGATAGCTTTTACCATTGGAATTTATTGACTGAAATACCCCACGAGTATGTTTGCACTCACATCGCTCTGAACTTTCTTGATTTGGGTAACCTTCACAGTCATGACTGTCAAGAATGACTGTGAGAATGAATACCTCATTCTCACTGGATGGTAGAGTGACATTTCCTGTGAAAATTTAGGGTAAAGATGACCACACTTTTTTGTTTTTTACTGAATGTTACAAAGTATTGAGCTTTTAGAAAACACAAGAGTAAAGCTGCATAAGCATGGTCTATTGTCACTGAATGTGTTTGAGCTAACAGGCTTTGGCTGGCCTACAGCTGAACTGTTGTTTTTACAAAGCCCATTCATCCACTTTAAAAGGCACATTGACAAACAGGACGTCCATAGCAAAACCCCTAAGCAATTTCAGTAATAATTATTTTATAAATGTGTTATGAACAGAAAATCTACTCTTAACTTTCATGGTAAAACACATACAAGTATTATTTACCAACCATGAATTGTTAAACAGTTATTCAAACATGATAATCAATGTGTAACTGAAGTAAAAGGGATCAAATTGGCTTCTAAGTGCATAATATCACACACATAATACATAATATCTCTTAAATACACTCACCAGAAGGGCAGTCTGGAAATAAAATGGAAAAGTATCTCTTGAATGCTGCCTCCAGAACAGAGCAGTTGTGCTGTTCACCCAAGTGTCCTCTGTATCGAAAGTTGAAAAATTGGGGCTTCAGTTGGTATCTCTCTGGGGAGGGGGTAAAAGTTTGTGGTAATGGCCACACACCCTCCATTGAGTTTAAGCCAAGAGGAATTATTATCAGTAGTAGAAGATTATATTTTATCAGCCTGCAGTGTCCAGGATTTACTGAGCACATGACTTTTCCCCTTTCTGCCCAACTGAACCAGTCAGGTGCTTAGACACATGTAGTCAGGTGTGGTAAACAACAGGCAGCCTACCACTATGCCTTCTAATATGTGTAATAAAAGTGGGACCACTACTAGCAGGGGAGCCTCTAGAAAGTTTACAAAGGGACAGCCACCAACACCAAAATCTGTAAAGGTTTAGATGTTTTATTGTGCTGTTGTCCTATTTTCAGCTAAGAATACAATATAGACATAAATAAATAAGAAATGTAATCTTGGCTAAGTAATAATAATAATAATAATTATTATTAATAATAATAATAATACACATATGAATTTTACAAGAGAAGGTTAAATAAATTCTACACATTGCTTATTTACTTTTTCATTTTATTTATTGGACCTTGGGCATAGAAACCAGAATTAAAGTCAAACCTACAACACAACCTAATCATAAAGGCCTACTGAATTTTTAACATTTTAATTTTATTGTGATGCATAACAATGCTGAAGCGTGGCTGAGTTGTTGTTTTTTTTCCAACTGAATTTTGAGTGAGACAATTGGCAACATTGGAACAAGATTTTTTATTAAACACTGAAACAATATTTTCTTGTTTATCTTATTGTTTTCCCAACCTACTATCAATATTCAGACAAAAAGACATTTCTCTTCATATTTTATTTTCTAGTTCGTCTGACGTAAGGCCGCCGTCAGTTGGTGACGCTGCCTCTCTTTGTTGGCTTAGCAGCGGCGACGTTTTGTTGTTATTTTCGCTGCAGCTGAAAACAGGGTCGGATAATTTTGGTTTTCATACTGTTCCGCAATCTACATCAGGGCGTTATCGACCTCAAGGTGTGCTCCTCGTAAATCGGTAAACACCCTAGGAATGGACTCAGACGAAGGCTATAACTATGAGTACGACGACGATGAAGAATGTAGCGACAGCGGCGAAGAGGAGCCTGAGGACGACACCCTGGATATCGGTGAGGTGGAGTTGGTCGATCCTGTGGTGGCCGGCGGGGAGCGAGACGAGGGTGGCGAGACTGGTGTAGGTGGTCACGGTCCTGGTGAGGAGGAAGAGGAGGACTACCGTTTCGAGGTTTTGACTGCCGAACAGATTCTCCAGCATATGGTGGAGTGTATCAGGGAGGTCAACGAGGTCATCCAGGTAGGTATTTTGGTATATCATCGTCAGGAAAGACCGGGGTCCAAGATTTTGTCAAGCGTTTATAGGCCACGGACGTTAGCTTATCGGTTAGCCTTGTAGGAATAGTTAACTTACTGAAAGGTGACAGTTTTACACGATTAACGCGTCTTGAAATTGTTTTTTGTGACAATAAGACGATTCTGTTAAGTGTGACTTTCAAGTTGAATATGGTTATGTTACATTTTCAATTAAGATAGTCATTTTAATAGAAGTTTTGTTACAGGAAGTAGTCTAATCCCCATTGGAAAGTTGGCAGCTACGTTAGCTAAGCTAATGTTAGCTTTTTTGCTACTTAGCCATCTTCTTCAGCTATGCTAGCAGCTATACCGAAAAAGCTAAACGTCTTTGGTTCTAGAGTTAGTGAACGCTAGGCATGAGTTTTGACAAGAAAACGGTTGAAAGTCAACCAATCAATTATGTTTATTATTTTTTTATGGAGTGCAACCTAACTACCGTTACTTTATTTTCACGTTTGTCCAAAGGCTAGTTGGACATTGTGTAAATTAGCAAGTAAAGAGCTATGCTGGTTACAGAATGTCGAACAAGCATTTGATCAGAACTTCACTGCGATGAAATGCGGATTAAAGATCGATTTTTCATAGGATTTTTGGTTGGACAACTCATTCAATTCGCGGTATCTTGGCAGAGGTCTGCGCTTTAGCACAGAGCCAACCGAGGCCTCCATTTTCCTCTATCGTAGGGACTTGGGCTTAGTATAAAAAATTAAAATGGTCCTAATGAGGTAATATTTTGTTTCCCTGATTTAGCCTGACATTTGTTTTCAAATATTCCGTTTAAGAGCGTCCAAGTAGTTTAAGAGCTATTAAATATAACCATATCAATATTATTTCCATACAAAACAATTGCTTTAAACTTGTGAAATAAAAAAACTGATTGTGCTATTTTTTTTAGATAATATTCAGATAAACATCATTATGCTGTTGTAATGAGTTTGAAATTTGGCATGAGAGCTTCTTGTATAAAGGAATTTGAAGGAAAAATACAAGAATACCTCCATTGGATACATTTTGAAAGAAGATATGCTCTTAAAATCCCTTGAGGAATTCTTCAAGTCGAAATAGCTTTTCAAAGATTGTTACTTAGTCGTGATCTTTATTTTTGTGAGACCATTCAATCTGATTCTTAAATACTTGGTTCAAAACACTAACACAAAATAGGTTTTTGTTATTATGCTGTGGTTAATTTGATTTCAAATGTCTTATACACAATTTTACTGAAAAAGTTTTTTTCTGTTTATCCCTGTTACGTTTCTTGGACATTTTAGTCCTTTAATTAACCCATACCCTTCTCGTCTTGGTGGTTACCTACTTAATGTTTCGGGGTAAGAAATAGTACCGTCCACAGTGATGGGCGTTATACCATCAATGGCTCAATTCAATACACTGCAGAGATCTTTCGTGCCTTCTCTGAAATTATGTATTTTATTGTAACTTCCCATAATCTGCTTTTAGTCGAAGAAATTGTGGCATTGTGAATTCAATAAGCAATATCTTCCAATAGTTGGTTATTTTGGGTAATCAAAAAGTCATAATCTCTAATAAGAATAAACTTTTATCACCCAATGGAAAACAAAGTTTTCAGAAAATAATGTAAAACTATGGTTTTGTGACTATTATTCTACATATTTACGTGCAAAGCAAAATAAACAGATATATATATATAGACAAAATTGCTTAGTGTATGGATATTCAAGGGGGTTGTTTATGAGTTTATTAAGGATGAAATATCCACACGTGTCCAAATGGGGATGCATGCTGGGAAAGGGTCGATTTCATGCCACACCCTTAGAAGATCAATCATTTGTAATAGTTTTGCTCTATTCTTTGGGATTTTTAATCTTGTCAAAGGCGTGTCTTTATAGAGCCTAGTTATAGCAGACATTGCACAATTTTTCCAACCAATTTTTATTTTTAAACTATTTTTCCTTAATCTTAGCTTAGTAAGAGCATGTAAACACTCTGGCAAATGCACACAAATGATTTGTGCTAAATTGTTTTTTATTTTGGCTTTTAAAAATTATTGTTAAACTTTTTAAAGTGAAACCTAAAGCTTGCTCATACTTAGCAGTTGTTATCATACCTGACATTTTGACTCTTTTGGAGAGTAAGGACAATTTATTAGCGTATATGTTAGTGTATATTACAAAAGTCAAAGTGATTTCAGTGTGCTCATACATCAAATGATCCTAATGATGATACATGTTGAAAAGAGCCCGGGAATTCCTTCTGAATAAAAGCACAGTCCATTATAGAGGCAGTTTTGTAATATCTTGTTTGTTCTCTCTCAAACATGAAAAAAAAAGAAAGATGAAAATCACATTTAGCGAGATTGCTATAGTTGTTTCCATGTTTTTAAACATGTAAATTTACACCAGAATGCCAAAACAGTAATTTTTGCTGATTTTGAAACATAGAATTGGATACAGGAAAGAGTAATGGGAAAGTTTAATGAGGTGACTCCTTTTACAGTTTTAAGTGTACTAAATTCCCTCAGATGCCGTGCTTCATGAAATACTGTTACTTCTTCCAATATGTTGATCAGACAAAGTTTGTACTTGATTAATGAAGAACTGAGTCGATCTTTGTTTTAGATTCCCCGCTGGTTTCACGTGATGCTTCTTTGATCTTAAATCCTAGTCTGTCGTGTCAAAAATAACTTTGTTTGGTTTTTATACACAGCGTTATTTGAAAGCCTGAGAAGACAACAAAGTTTCTGTTGTAGCTACCTGGTATTAAGACGACAGTAGATTCAGGATAACGCTCTGGATTCACATTAAACACAAGCCCTGGCAAAATAATGATCTTCGCATCATCCTTAGCAAAATGATGACATGAAAAGGTGGAGAGAAAAACCACAACGATTTCCTATGCAAATTGTAGCTTCCAAAAATGGTCTCTACACTTGACAAAGAGACTGCAGTTTGAATAGAAGTAAAACACATTGTGATACTGATCAAAATAATGAAATCAATACTAAACATAGTTTATTAGTGATAAAGTTGTTGTGGCAGAAGCTGCCGACTCAGGGTTGAGAACGTCATGTAATGTTCATATGTTCTAATGCCTTTATGCTCACACTCTGAACCTTTTTGGTGTGTGCAGTTTAATGTGTATAGTGTGCAATAACTCCTGTATGTCAACCGATGACCTAACATCATCTGAGTATCTTTTTTAAGGTTTTGTGGCCACAGTGGCCTTTATTTTACAGGGGATAGTACAAAAAGCGGTAGAGAAGTGGGTGGGAGACATCGGCGAAATCTCCGTGGCAACGGGAGTCGACCCAGGGACGACCGCTATGAGAGCTCTAAATATTGGGGTGCCTGTCTTAAGCGGTGCTCTTCGTGAAGCCCCACTGTTTTTGGTTTCAACACGATATTCATATGTGTTGCAGCTGGATATTTTGGTGGCAAACTATTACCACGGTTTATTTGTTTTTGAAATGCTGCTTAATGTAAAAGCTATATTCATTTTGAGAAATAACCTACTATATTTGATTAAGATAATAAGTTGTAACTCACAAAAGCCCATGACCATCTTTTTCATTTTTTTTGCGTTAGTAGCAGTAGCTCTCACGCAAAAAGTAAGAACAGTTTTATGTAAAAACTAAACGGGTATAAGCTAGTAACAGCTATGAATGTCATGACTTTGTGACTTCATAGTTTGAAAGTTATCATTTATGCCTTTTTTTTAGATTTCCTATCATTCTATAAAACAGGCAATATTCATACATTTTAGGAATATAAATCTTTGAGCGTGTAAAATGACATCGCTGCTAATGTTTATTACTCTACAGATTTTTATTGAGCAGCTTTAACTTTGCTTTGAGATTAATTTTATGACAAACTCCAACAGTAACACAATTTTAATGCAAATTGGAATTTTAATATGCAACCATTTTTTTCCCCCCGCCTCTAGAATCCTGCAACAATAACTCGCATTCTTCTCAGCCACTTCAACTGGGATAAAGAGAAGCTTATGGAAAGGTAGAAATCACGATCACCATTTGCTGCAGTGATGTTACTTGGTGCCAGCCAAAAGAAACAAACAAACTAGCAGAGTCACTTCATGGAATTTGAATGTTTGCACGCTTTGTAATGCTGCCTTTTCTCTGTTTAAATATTGCAGATACTTTGATGGTAATCTCGACAAGCTTTTCTCTGAGTGTCATGTCATCAACCCCAGTAAGAAGCCCCGGATCCGTCCTCCGATCAACACTAGATCATCGGCACAAGACATGCCTTGCCAGATCTGCTACCTAAACTTCCCCAACTCAGTGAGTGACATAGTTAGATCAGCATTGTGCTGGATGAGCTCGTTCCTCAGCTGGAAATGTGGATTTTTTCCCCCATATATTTGAAAATGTATTCCCTTACCTTAAAAGAGTCAGAACCTATTACTACCATAGATAACTATTATAGGCTTTCAGGCCATTCAAAAAAATTGGACAATAAAAATAAACCTTGCTTTTTTTTTCTGTCCCTTTTTTCTAAACACTGTGTTGTCTCACAAGATTACATGCGATATTTAGGCTGTGCGTTGATTGGTGGCAGGAAGTAGGAGGTTTGACACTGTAGGTTCGCCTTCAGCATCTCATTCCAAGCTAACAACATGGCTGAAGTTATGACAGGACCCGACCGGGCCACGACCTATGGATTCAGTACATTAGACATATGTTTCCTACTTCAGCTTCCAGTGTTTTCGACCTCTGAGTATTTCCAACTTGCCACCCACCATCCCCTATAACCCCGGCTCCCATTCCTATAACCCTTAAGCAGTTACCTGCTGTGTGTTATACACAGAGTAATAAAACGACAGCCTTACCTTTTGAATTGCAGGGAAGTCTCTGATTGTTGGACTGGGCCCTCTTTATAAAAGGGAGCTTCGATGCCATCTTAACCCTATATTGTCCCAAATTAGCAAAGCATACTGCCTTAAAATGACACCTAGACCAGTGAGGAGGGTTGCAGCCAGTAACGGCATCATTAAAAATGAATTCAATCCAGTGGTCCCTGGTAGCTTGGTCTGGTGGGAGTCAACAGAGCAACTCACATGATCACCTCATTTCTTCATTCCACCAAATCCCAAAGGTGCTTTATTGGATTGAGATCTGGTGACTTTGGAGGCCATTTGAGTACAGTGAAATTATTTTCACGTTCAAGAAACCAGTCTGAGATGATTTTATGACATGGCACATTATCCTGCTGGAAGTACACGGGTACATGATGGTCATGAAGGGATGGACAGGGTCAGAAACAATGTTCAGGTAGCCCGTGGCATTTAAACGATGCCCAATTGGCACTAAGGTGTCTAAAGTGTGCCAAGAAAACATCCCCCACACCATTACACCACAACCACCAGCCTGAACCATTGATACAAGGTGGGATGGATCCATGCTTTCATGTTTTTAAGGCCAAATTCAGAAATTGATGCTCGTCAGACCAGGCAAATTTTTTTCCGATCTTATATTGTCCAATTTTGGTGAGCCTGTGAGAATTGTCTTCAGTTTGCTGTTCTTAGCTGACAAGAGTGGTACCCGGTGTGTCTGCTGCTGTCTGCGTTAAGGTTGGACGTGTTGTGCATTCAGAGATGCTCTTCTGCATACCTTGCTTTTAACAAGTAGTAATTTGAGTTACTGTTGCCTTTCTATTAGCTTGAACTAGTCTGGTCATTCTCCCCTGACCTCTAGCATCAAGTAGGCATTTTCGCCCACAGAACTGCCGCTCAGTTGATATTTTTCCTTTTTCTGACCATTCTCTGCAAACCCTAGAGATGGTTGTGCTTGAAAATCCTAGTAGATGAGCAGTTTCGGAAATACTCAGGCCAGACCGTGTGGCACCAACAACCATGCCACATTTAAAGTCACTTAAAATCACCTTTTTCTCCATTCTGATGCTCAGTTTGAACTGTAGCAGATCGTCTTGACCATGTCTACATGCCTAAATGCATTGAGGTACTGCCATCGGATTGGCTGATTAGAAATTTGCGTTAACGAGCACGTGGACCGGCGTGCCTAATAAAGTGACCAGTGAGTGTATGTTTTGTGTGTGCGTGAGACATTTTAAATAGAACTGAAAAATGCACAAGGGACAGACTCAATAAAGCACACACCATTTGTGTGAGAATATCTCTGATGGTATGGGGGAGAATCAGTGATTCACTTCTGTACCATCGTAGATGTCATCTTTTCCCTGTACTGTAGCACCCTGGATAGCTTTATTTTTTCATCTTTGGTATATAGAGCCCAGTTTCTTGTTTTTTACTTCTCTTTTTTTAAGCAATCTAAAGTGTGGACCCATCTTTTTATAGTGTCTTGTTTGTTTTGTTTTGTTTTTTGTAGAATATTCAAATTTCCCCCTGACCACTCTTGTTCAGAACTTGTTTCAGAGTTTCTTGTAGAATCGATTATGCAAGTTTATATTTTATGCACATCCTAATGGGATTTTCAGCCTTGGCCTCTATTAGATCACTTGTTCCTGCACTCCCTCATCTCTTTAGATGTATACAATTTAAATGTAAAAGGAAAACAGCAGATCTGTTTGTACCGTTTTAATAATTAGAGATGGTTTTCTGTATAAACCCCGTTTTGCAGAGACAAGCTGATAGTGGATGCAATCTTCATGTTACTGGGTTGTACAATGTTTGCAATGGTACCGTTATCAGATGATACGCAGGTTTTAAAACGGCAAAAACATTTATCACATTCTCCAATTGACAGTTGTCTGCTCTGTAAACTAAAGGAATGCCCATTTACCCCTTAATGTAAAACTGTTTTTATAAAGCTACAGTTTGGGAGCTCCAAGCAGCATGTTTGTAAAGCAGCCAATTGGCTCCCTCTTCCCAAAGCATTTTGCTTCACAAATTAACCAGTTAAATCAGCTGAAAAACTCCCTGAAGAGCATAAAGAACCATTCTGCTCAATTGGTAAGTTAACTGGAAATGACTACCATACAGAGGAAGCTGAAAATCACAATACGACAAGCTTAAGATTCAGTACCACAACCTCTTCTCTTGTTTAAACCGAGTAAAAAATATATCTGCTGTTAAAGATTTGATCAGGATTCCTGAAACTTCCAGTGGCAACAGTTGGAAAATGTGGTTAAAATCTTGAGAGATGGTCTTCTGCATTTAACAGCAGTAAGAGCTGTCTCAAATAGTGAGTCAGTGTGTTATCTCCTCCCATATACTGACTTGTTACAGCTGGATGATTTTTTATTACTTTCTTTTAATTGTGTGGGGTAAAACTTTGTCTTTATTTATACCATTTGTGTATGTAACTTACTGTTTACCACATTCCTTCTGTTACTATTCCTTTTATTTGCAGTGGAATGCATCTAAATCTAATTTATTTTGATTTTGTAATTTTTATGGTGTATAATGAACGTGAACAAATTTTACTAATTGGTGTTAACTGAACTTTGTACTAGGGCTGCACGATTATGACCAAAATAATCCTGATTATTTTGATCAATATTGTAATCACAATTATTAATCACGATCATTCTTCCAGTCCTTTAAAATATATATTTTTGTTGCACCAATTATAAACCTACAATGTTGCAACATTTTTTTGTGAAAAATAAAACGTTAGATTAGAATAGATGATAAAAATGCAAAAAAACAAACTCCAATATATATATATATAAAGTACAAGCTAAATATGTTATTGCAGAGTACAATCTCAAAGTGCAATTTAACAGAAACAATTACATCTTATACAAAAAAGGCCTTTGACATTCTCTGCCTCCAAATCCTTTGTATTTACTATATGCTACTTAGCAACTATTACTCGCCCGTTAAAGTAGTAAATGCTGCATAGCAAACAATTGCGCAATAGACATGAAATCAGGCATACTGCTCCACATATTTTGCGTGTCCTTTGACCCGTATTGACTGTTCTGTTGAACCAGATGTGTTTACGTTACATTCGCCTGTGGTCCCGCCATTCTATAGCCGTTATTTTGTATGGTATGACTTAACAACTTAAATGTTTGATCAGTCGAAAAACTATTACAGTAATCAGTAACATTGCTTCACGTACATTTATCCGCGGAAACTGCGGCGGTATCAATGGTTGACTGTTCGTCTGTAGCCATTTTTAGCTAGGGCCTTCTTCTTCTATGATTTGGGGGTGTCCGCTGCATTGTGGTATAGCGTATCATCCACCGGCTGCTTACTGTGGCGGTAATACACTTTTCGGAAACTTTTGCAACTTCTCACTGGTCAGATCTATAATTGAGGTTTGGACCTACTACTTTGCTCAAATACTGTTTTTCATCTGCTACGTAGCAAGCGTAGTGCAGCCATTATGAGTGCTGAGGGGCGTGTGCGCGTTTTTTATTTGGGCAGCTTAATGAAGCTTTAGCCATGCGTTTGTCCCCTGGTGGCTCGTAAAATATTGATTGAGTCGATGTATGATAAAGAACAAAGCAGAAGAGCTCGCATTTTGAATGTAAATATCGTTGATGATCAGGTCAATTTAATTGTGGCCACCAAAATCATGATCACGATCTAAATCCGATTAATTGTGCAGCCCTACTTTGTACTACATCTTGGAGGAGCAGAATTAGTCAAAACTGAAAGGCAACTCCCTCACGTGAATATATTAAAAAATATATTTTGTACTTTCTTTCGAGTAACAGGTTAAGAAAATGAATTAGTAATACATTTGGTTTTACAAAGGAAAAAAAACTTCTAGAAATGCTATGAGTATTAGTAATTATATCCTTTATTATAAAGGTTTTTTTTTGTGTGTTTTTTTTTTTTAAAGCCGCCAAGTAATCTGTTTTTCCTCTCAGTTTTAATCTAGATCAGTATTTGTGTAAGCTTTTCTGGTTTATATTTTAAAGGTTGGTACTTGCTTGATGACTGGGATTAGGGGTTTTTAACTGTTGGTTCGATGCCTTTTCTTTCAGTACTTCACAGGCCTGGAGTGTGGACACAAGTTCTGCATGCAGTGCTGGGGAGATTACCTGACTACCAAAATCATAGAGGAAGGAATGGGACAGGTACCTTTTTAAAATTCATGTGTGGAGATAAACCGATCAGGTTTTGTTTGCAATAAAACATTTTTTTTTACTGAATTACTAAAACTTATGTTTCAGATCTGACATTTCAATTTGATAGTTTGGTTTTCTCTAAGAATTATAAAAAGAGAAAGGAAAAGATACCACAGCTTGCTCGACAGAGGTTTTGTATCGAAAAGAAAATAAGACTTAAAACATTATCCCTGTTTAATGCAACCAGTTATATGTATCTAATCTGTTAATTTTTGTATTGCTTTTGAAATGTCCAGCCAAGTGTGTCTTTTTGGTTGATTTTATTTTGAAGACCGAAAGTGGAGTGAGTTTGTTTTGTGTTTGCATTCAATAAACAAAAACCTCGATATATTTATTTTCTGCATTTGGTCCAGCAATTGCCAGTTAAAACTGATCAATAGGAAATTGTCCAATGGTGAATAATTTTTATTTTTTTGCTAAAAGATGGTCATCAATGTTACACTAGTTTTTGAAAGTGAGTGGGATTCTTTGTCTTGGATTGGTGTGGCACACCTAATATCATGAAGGCAAATTGAATAAAAAAAATGTATCATTATAAAGACTAAATTTATATTCAACTCTACCTCAGCTAGATAACAATCAAAGTTAGCAATGTCACTCTTGATACCAAACATGGTCTTCGTAGTTTTTAATAGGCAGCTAATGATTTTCCTTTTATGCTGTCTTCTCAGACGATTTCTTGTCCTGCTCATAGTTGTGACATTTTGGTTGATGACAACACAGTCATGTAAGTATCTTTGTGCATAATTTTGTTTTGTGTTTATCTTTGGCCTGCAGTGATCATTGTATTTGGTAAAAGATGCAGCTGATAAAGTCCTTCACTAAAAACGCTAAGATTGCGATGCTCAATGTGACGTTTCACCCCGATTTTAAAATCAGCAAAGTGTTTTTTATTGTTAAAACCTTATATTTTTTGCAAAATTCTTTTAAATATCGTATATTAAATTGTATTTTAGTTTTTTGTGTATCATGTATTTTAAGTGTGACCAAAGACAAATTTCCTGCGTGGTTAGGCAATAAAGTACTTTCAGTTCCATTTAGTAATGGCATGGGAATAAAATTTTGTTGTTGATATATTCATAGATTCTCTAAAATGTTATAATTTGAAAGAAAGCTAAATTCAAAGTTCTATAAAATGCCCTGCTTTATTAAATAAAACTACTATTTAACAATTAATATATTAGGCAGTATTAACTAATCCCAGGTTACCATGTAAGTATTCGGGTATTGCAACAATTTTTCATAATCTTTCCTTGGACCTTTACTCCAGTTTTGATATTACATAATCAGAAGACAATATGAGCTCGGACTTTGACTCGTAATTCTGTCGGCTCGGACAGATGGAAACTATTAGAAACTGTCACCATTTACATACACATCACTCTGTTTACAGTGGTTCTGAAGACATTGGTCAAAAGCCAGTTGGCCCAAATGTGAGTGGATAAATTATAACTAGAAATATAATATTACCGTTTAGTTTTTTTTTTTTTTGAAGAAACAAATACTATGTAGATGTCAATTCCAAACAAAGTTCTTTTCAGTTTTGTTACCTTTCATTTTGTTTTTGTCAGATAAGAATTATTCTCATTCAGTTTTAAGTAGTATACTTAGGCAATATCACAGTCGAGGTTGCGCTGTTGTGCCGAATATCACACCAGTCCTGATATTCCGCACAACTGCGGAACCTCGAGTGTGATATTGCTTTTACACAACAGTTCTAAAAGCTCATTTGATTTGTTTTTTTTTAACAATAATAATCAGCAATAAATTATGGTTTGTTTATTTAATAATTTATTTCGCTTCGCTAACACAAAGGGTTCCAACCGGAAAGTAAGGCTGCACGATTATGTCCAAAAAAATAATCACGATTATTTTGATCAATATTGTAATCACGATTACTAATCACGATCATTCATCCAGTCTTGTAAAATATCTATTTTTATTGCACCAATTATAAACATGCAATGTTGGAAAAAAATCTGTGAAAAATAAAACTTTAGATTAGATGATATTAATGCAAAACAACTAACAAAAACAAACTCATATATATAGTTAAACGTACAAGCTAAACGTTATTGCAGAGTGCAATCTCAAACTCCAAATTATGGGAAACTATTACACCTTAGGCCTTTGACATTCTCTGCCTCCAAATCCTTAGTATTTACTATATGCCACGTAGCAACTATTACTCACCTGTTAATGTAATGCTGCAAAGAATCGCGTAATAGGCATGAAATCAGGCGTACTGCTCCACATATTTTGCGTGTCCTTTGACCCGTATTGACTGTTCTGTTGACCCAGATGTTTACGTTACGTTTGCCTGTGGTCCCGCAATCCTCTAGCCGTTATCTTGTCTGGTATGACTTAACAACTTAAATGTTTAATCATCCAAAAAACAATTCGTTAATCCGTAACATCGCCACATGTACATTTATCCGCGTAAACTGAAGAGGCACGCAGCGAAGCTCGCATTTTGGATGTAAATATCGTTCACGATCAGGTTCATTTAATTGTGGCCATCAAAATCGTGATCACGATCAAAATCAGATTAATTGTGCAGCCCTAATGGAAAGGAGACAATGCTGTTGCCAGGCAACACAAACGTTTCCTGTACACAAACATTTTGGTAAGTTCAAGCTTTGTCTCTGTCAAAAAGCACTCACAAAGTTACGATATTGAAGCCATAGACAAAAATAATGTCAATGGTTTTATGGTGATACATTTTTAAAGCTGCTGCTTGCAAAGCTCGTACGCTCGGCCTTTTTCTGCCGGATGTTTTAATCAATGTGGATCGTGGCTGGCAAGACAACGTTGACGTTGGGCAACGGCACTACAGTGAGATGCCCTGATTGGTTGACGCTCAGGCTGCGGAGGTGAAAGATCAGCTAGCTTAGCATCTGTGTTGCTGTCTTTTCTCACTTTGAAAGCAGCGAAAGTTTCAAAAATTGTCACATGAAGCACTGCGGAGACTCTGACTGCTTCCACCATACATTAAACAAATAATATTGCCGTTTTGGGCGGTGTGAACGCCCAACGGTGTGAATGCCTGTACAGCGGAGTGATATTGTTTGTAAAAAGTCCTAGTGCTGTTGTTCTGTGCTATCAGCAGTCATTGAATGTCTCGTCCAATCCAATTACTTGGTCTGAACTAACTAGCAGTTGCACATTTTTCACCTACTTTGCATGTTAATGTCACCAAACAGCTATAATGTTCAGTGTTCAGGATCGACCACCAGAATCTTCTATGTACTTTTTCTCCCAGTTACTTTGATACACATTTATTGTCAACTTAAAAATCATTATTATTATCATTATTATAATTTGTCACTTTATCAATCAAATTTGGTTAATCAGCTGTGTAACCACATCTCCAAAAGAACAGACAAAACAGAAATCATAGTCACTGTATAACTGGCGCTGTAGTGCTTATAGTAAACAAAAAAAATTATGTCTGCTTACAAACATGTTTATATTTGACCACCATTTTTTTGCATCCTCTAATAAAGGCTAATAATTGATTTCTGATTTTTCCTTTTCCACAGGCGCCTCATAACAGATTCAAAAGTAAAGTTGAAGTACCAACATTTAATCACGAATAGTTTTGTAGAGGTAAGCTTTTTTTATTTGATAAGAATTCCAGAAAAGTTTATGCTGAGCTTCGCAGTACAACTTCCAATTTCACAACCTCAGTAAATCTGAGAACTACCAACATAAAATAACACGTTTTTTGATCATGGTATGCCTACAGGTACTCAACAAAAACAATTAGAGCTGCATGGTTGTCAGTTTAGTACATATTAGGAACTGTTCTGCTGCCCAATCCCTGAGGAGGGTGTAGGTCAACAAGTAATAAAAAGTAGTCAGCCCACACAGATATTTAAGGGTTTCGTTTGGCCAAAAGATCAGCAGTGAAAATATAGAAACATTGAACCCTACAGCCCTTAATATATGAGCTCAAACAATTGGGTGAAAACAAACTTCACGGTGAACATTTTCTACATTTTGATCATCTGATGTTGCTGGATTACCGTAATTATCAGACTATTGAGCATACCTGAATCTAAGATGCTCCAGCTAAATTTGAAAAGGAAATACATTTTGTACATTTGTAGGCCACAGCTGAGTATGAGCCGCAGGTTTTTCATGTTGTAATGAGATGTTAGAACAGTAAAGCCAACCTCTAAACTTCTAATTCATTGATGTTAATCTTGCAGTAGCTCTATTTCCTTCGTTGATGGGTAGCTTAATTGCCTTTAACTTTAAAGCTGCATCTTATGTACTTATTAATTTGTTTTTCATCACAATGATGTGTGCATGATGCGCAAAATAATGGTTAAAAATCCAAACTACTCTTCTTAGTCGCATAATCTTTCTCCACAACTGTCTCACTTTTGTTTCCTGCTATAGTGCCCCCCAGAGGCCAGTAGCCAGTAAAAAAAAAAAAATCTACAAATAATCGTAGCATAGGAAACGAGTCCAAACGTGTGTTATAGTCAGAAAATTACAGTACTAATATTTAGCTGAACTACAGGAAGGCTGTGGTTTGGTAAATCTTTTAGCATTTACATTTTATTAGTTCATAGCCTTTAGAAACTCCTTTATGCATTTTTGTTTTGTTTTTTTTCTTCAATGAACTAATTCAAAATTTCCCTTTTAATAGATAACAATATGTGTTTATACAAAGCTCTGCATAACTGAACATAGATTTATCCTATAGATTTAGTTTATATTCAGAATGGTTAAATGGTGTTGGGCATCAGGGCCGATATTGCTCTTATCTACTGTATCAGTTACAGTAAATCGATACCATGAACTGATACTGAAAATGAGAAAACTCTGCAATAATTTCCCTTTTTCACTTGAAATTTTAGCTTTGTGGTCATTTTTATTAATATTTTATTTTTTTATCTAATTCACCATCATTTTTGTAACAATCATAAAATAAAATAAAACCTGTCTTATAATTCATTGCTTTTTTTGTGTGTGGTAGAAGTATCTGTGTTGGTACTTGGTATCGGCAAGTACTCAAATCTAAGTATTGGTATCGTATCAATTTGGAAAAAGCGCTATTGTTGCATCTTTAGTTAAACGATAAAATGTCATGGAATTTAACATGTAAAAACAAATGTAACATTTGCTTTTATTATTTAAAGTGCAATCGACTGTTAAAGTGGTGCCCCGCACCGGACTGCCATCATGTCGTCAAAGTCCAGTATCCAGATGCCAAGCCAGTGAGATGCAAGTGTGGCCGTCAGTTCTGGTAAAATAAGTAATTTGTCACAGAATAGAGGCTTTCTACACATTATTGGAGTTTGGGTTGATGTGTGTGCTGTTATTACAGTTTCAACTGTGGAGAGAACTGGCATGATCCTGTGAAGTGTAAGGTATGCTAATTGGAAATGCAAAAATACACAAAGATTGTCTGTCTACTTGTTTCAATAGTTATAGGAAGCAATATTATTCCTTATTCTTCCTATGTTTGTTTTTAAGTGGCTGAGAAAATGGATTAAGAAATGTGATGATGACAGTGAAACATCCAACTGGATTGCAGCAAACACCAAGGTGTGCGATTAATTATCAGCACGTATATAACATTAGATTTTTCTTTAAAAGCAACATCTGTTCTTCGTTTAAACTACAAAAAAAAACATGTTTGCCTTATCTTTACAGGAGTGTCCAAAATGTCATGTGACCATTGAGAAGGATGGCGGCTGCAACCACATGGTTTGTCGCAACCAGAACTGCAAAGCTGAGTTCTGTTGGGTTTGCCTGGGTCCATGGGAACCACATGGCTCCGCCTGGTAAGAGCTAAAAGCTTATTTTAACATGTAAAATGCAAAAATGTTTTGCTTCTGAGGAGACGATCTGAATGCATCTCCTAGAAAATGCAAATTTCTTTCTCTTTGAATCTGAAACCACAGCTTTAGACATTTGATCACATTGGCTTTTGTAGTAGCATGTCACTTGTTAGATTATTTGGTTCGTAAAAAACGTCAGTGCGAAGTGTGTAGAATAAAAAATACCTTGACTTTTCTCACACATCCCCCCCACCTTGGAGCCCGTTTAACATCTTGGTCATTTAAAAAATGTTGAAACCTTTCAGGTACAACTGCAACCGTTATAATGAAGATGACGCCAAGGCAGCCAGAGATGCTCAAGAGGTAATAAAGTCCACATTTGCCCTCAAAGATTGTAACTTAGAAAGGTTTATCACATGAATTCATCATTGTATTAAGCATTTTGGTCCAGACTTAGTATTTGTTTGGCTGGCATTTATAAATGCAGAGGTAGAAGCCTCATGACAAACAATTCCAATTATGCCACCATCCATTAGGATTCCATAGTATCTAACAAAAAGCTCTTTAACAAATAAATGTACTTCCAAATAAAATAAGTATTGTTACTGGTTGTGTATTAAAGCTGCAGTCTGGAGTATTTGATGGAGAAAAATTTATTTGAATCCAACATACCAAGGCCCTTCTCTAAGTACTGCATGCTCCCTGTAGCCCACCTCTACATTTGTGCACGCACATTACCTCTCATTTCACAGCATGCCATTCTGTACTTTATTTATAAAACATTGTAATTATTTGCTTCATTGAATGCATGACTATCTTACCTGTTCAACAGAAATGCCACAAAAAGCTGCGTAACTTTTGAAGCCTTTTAAGATTCAAAGGTGTCTCCATTTTGTAAATGCATGTCTGATGTAAATCCTACTCCGGTTTCTCCATTGTTTTTCGTCTGACTTTTCTTTGCTTTCTTTCTGAAATTGATGTAGCCCTCCGTAGCTGGGGAACGGCTAACTTTCTAGCAGAAGTTTGCTCCAACTTCTTCATGACTGCCAAAATGGCAACTGTAAACAGGAAGATGCAGAGCTGCTTGTGTGCACAGCCCCATCTGCACCGGTTTGCTCGATGCGCATGCACATTGATTGACTTACTACAATGCGGAAACTCTTTTTTTATTTACAAAAAAAAACAATGCCAGCCAATGAGAATTGCATGGGGTTCTATTGGAGGAAGGAGGGAGAAGAAGAATAAATGTGTTCTATTCGATGATGTATCGTACCCATACATCATGGTATAGAACATATTAGGATTTAGAAAACTTAGATACATAAATAAATTTTCCGAACTGCACCTTTAAAGAATATGCATCAGTTAAAAACTTGCTAAAGTTTATTTTATGATACACTGGTAGAGTTTTGTTCATGGTACAGCACCCACAGTTTTTAATGTTTACTGGGCTTCTATACAGTCTGAAAAAGTATGACATTAGATTTAGATTCTTCTCAGTTCAGGACAAGTTTGGAACAAGATTTGCATTTTCAAGAGTTTCTTCCCTCAGCTACAATCTAAATGTCATGTTCATTTAGCCATTGTTTCCTAACTCTTCCCTCCTGCCTTCATTCCTTTCTTGCATCTTTATTAATTCTGTAGTTATATTTTTTTCTTTCTTGCTTGTCTGTCTCTGGATATTGTTAGTCATTTACAGCACAAACTTTTGCATTTATATGATTGGCCAAAAAGAACTTCAGGAGTCAGGATAAGTGTATAATTTTGTCAAGAAATTTTTTTTGAAGAAATAAATGTAGTTTTGATGTTTTGTGTTTTTAAACCCTGTACATCTGATTAGACCCAGACTTTCCAGTATTTGAACATGTTCCTGAGTTAAAGCCAATTCCCTACACTGTGTGTGCAGCGCTCCAGGGCAGCCTTGCAGAGGTACCTGTTCTACTGCAACCGCTACATGAACCACATGCAGAGTCTGCGCTTTGAGCACAAGCTCTATGCTCAGGTTAAGCAGAAGATGGAGGAGATGCAGCAGCACAACATGTCTTGGATTGAAGTGCAGTTCCTGAAGAAGGCCGTAGATGTGCTCTGCCAGTGCCGCTCCACTCTCATGTTCACTTACGTCTTTGCCTTCTACCTCAAGAAGAACAACCAGTCCATTATTTTTGAGGTAAGACGACTGAAAGTGTGAAATTGCACAAATCCAACGCATACCAGAATCTAAATCTATCTTTATAAGCACAAACGAGATAAAGTTCTTAAAGAGTGCTACTAAGCATGTTGTCTGTTACTTCTGTTCCCCAGAACAACCAGGCAGATCTGGAAAATGCCACTGAGGTGCTCTCTGGCTACTTGGAGCGGGATATCTCCCAGGATTCGTTGCAGGACATCAAGCAGAAAGTACAAGATAAGTACAGGTAAGTGAAATGGTGTTCCAAGAAGTTTACATACACTCATTATGGACATTAATGTCATGTTAATCTTTGGCTTTTATTTATACATTTTAAACAGTCTTTGTCTGAGGTAGAATAGTTTGATGCAGCATGCATATTAATTGACTTGTAAAACTTGTTGTTGTACATTTGGGATTATTGTTCCAACAGCTGGTGTGTCCAAGTACCAACCATCTGATAGAATCTTTCCACTTGAAAGGAATGTAGTTAGAAAGTATCTGAATAATCCACGAACCGCTGGACGCTGTTAGAGTGCTAATGTAACGGTTTTGAGAGAAGAGTGTAACATCAACATTGACTAAGCGGATGTCAACCAAAACAGAAGAGAAAACTCAACACCTTCAAGCTGTACTAAATGTAGCCACTTTCTGCATGCATAAATAAATCTGGTTTAGGTATAAGGGCCAGATATAAGGCTTTATTATTAATAATTATTGTTTAACCAGTGGGAGAAATTTCCAATGAGATTAAAAACCTCTTTTGAAGGGAGTCCTGGCAAAGAGGCTGCAAAAACTACAATTGCTCACATAACTTTAATTGATAAAATTACAAACACAATTGTGAAAAAATCGCAGTTACATTTCAGGGAGGCTGAAGTCTAACTGAAATAAGGTCCGTTAATTTCTATTCCTTTTGTAACTTGTTCCATGCCACAGGAGCATAAAAAACAAAAGCCCATTTTCCAGTTCTGTGCAGGCAAATGAAACACAATGTGACAATAGGTCATTATCACACAAACTGTAAGAACCAATCTCTGTGAGAATAAATCACAAATGTAGGTGGGCAATAATCCAAGCATGGTCCTAAAAATGAAAGTGTACCAATGTCCCAACCTTCTGGAGGACAGTGATGACCAACCAACACAAGAATCCAACTCACAAGGATCGGTCAAGGTTTTACAGTTAGTAATAAACCTCAGAGAGGCACGGAAAACTGACTGAGAGCTGGGGCATACATATACAAAATGTCTCCATAATCTAACATAGATAAAACATTGCAGTGACTAGCCGTTTTTTGACCTTAGGAGAAAAATACAATTTATTTCAAAGAAAAAAACCTAATCTAAATGTCTAAAAGTTTCTTGACCAGATATATTTAAGATTTTAAGAATTATAGTCTGATAAGACAAAGATTGAGCATCCTTTGCCTCTTTAACAGGCAGAGTGTCTGGGGTAATCAAGCGAGACTTTCAAATTTAAGAGCACAGTTCCAACTATCAAGGAAAATGATGATGGCATCTTATTAAAGGTCCTCCAATAACGGAGTACTACCTCCAAATTATTGAACCTCAGTTTAAATCATTAACCATACGGTTGACGGATCCAAAACACACATCAAAGGAACATGGCTGAATATTGAGCTGTTCTGTAACGATTCTTACCTTATTCCCAAAAAAATGTGTGGATTATTCTTAAAAGCTTGGTCCGTGCCTGGAAAACAACACGTTTGAAAGAATTGTGCCATTTCTGAGTAGAAGAGTAGTGAAATAATCTGCCAGATATCCACTGCTGCCTCGGTGATGGCTCTACAACTTGCTCATTTGTATGTATATATAATTTTGACTTGTATGCACAATAATTGTTTTTAAATCTTTCTCTGAGTCGTATCAATATATTGTACGGGAAATAATGTTTCAAACGGATTAGTAAAAGCCTGAAATTATTGTGAAATTAATGTGGATGAGTGGATGTAAACCTCTGACCAGAACTGTAATTTTATTGCCACTTTCTGCAAATTTGCCGTCGAACTTTCTAACTCTCTCCTGTGTCTGTAGATACTGCGAGAGCCGGCGCCGAGTGCTGCTACAGCACGTTCATGAAGGCTATGAGAAGGACCTGTGGGAGTACATTGAGGATTGAGGACACGTCCCAATGCAACGGACTATGGAGTATCTTGACAAACTAGAGCGCTGATGCAATTAAACAGGGCAGCACGGGCCTTCTGCCGCCTTTCCTTTGGCAACAAACCACTTTTGCATCATTTTTCTTTTTCCTGGATTTCTTTTAACAAAAAAAAAATCATAAAATAAAGTATATTTAAAGAAAGTGTAGAGTAATGCAAAGAAAGCATATTAAAGTATCGTTAGAAACAGAGTGGAGTCTTCAGAAAGCAGAAACATCCATCATAAACAAATACATCCTTTTGGCCTGTATTGTAACCCTCCTCTAAACTATCTTCAGGTTTTTTTTTTGTTTTTGTTTTTTGTGAATCTTTTCTGTTTTGATTTTTGACTTTTGTTTTTAGTTTGCTTCTTTCCATAAATGTTTTCAACACAGCTTTAATTGTCCCGGCCATGTCTGCAATATTTGGTGAAGTCCTTGTCTGGATGGCTAAATATTGACGGTCTGATTGCAAGGGGGGGCAAAGACATTTCGGGGCGGGGGAGGGGAGGGTGGGGGGAAAAAATTAAAGAACAAAAACAGCAAGTCTGTATTTTTTCAAATTGTAAATAGTCCATATGCATGGAAGTTAAAGAGCAAGAGTGGCACGTGTTTGCATAATTTTGAAATATTTATTCTTTACCGATTCTTGGAAAAAAAGATGTACTTTTGCCATTTAGGTTGTCTGTTTACTCCTCCCACATACAGTGGGAGTATGGAAGCTTTGGCAATAAGGCATTCATCCTGTCATCAGTCTGCTCAGATCACTGGACGAAAGTTCCCCCATCAGTTTCGTCTGAAAGGGAACGGCGAGAAAGCTTCTTGGGTGATCAAATGAACGACTGAAGTACACGGTTAAAGAAAAAAAAAAACAGGAGTTGAAAAGATTGTACACGTTAAAGGTAGGAGGAGTGCATCAGCCCCATGTCCCTCTGCGCTTATATTTTGCTGCGCCATCACAATTCTTTTTAGAGACATTACTGATTAGAGAGAAGAGCCAAACTGAGTGACATTCACTCTTTTTTTCTTTTTTTTTATATCTCTGTTCCTGACGTGGCTTGAGTTAGTCCTGTTAAATCAGCTTGCACCTTTGGGATTGAGAGGGGGGGTTGGTAGAATGTACTAGCGACACACTTTTTTTTTTTTGCGTTAGTTTTAAATGGGCTCGATTGCTCTCGGAGTATGCCAAGCATTTACGTCACTCTTGCTGGTAACTTCTCAATGGCACAGGGTTGATGGTTACCTGAGCGCTTTATAGAGATCTCTTGCCTTGCAGTAAGACTGAATATTGCTTTAAACCAGGTTGCACGGATGGACTTCAGTGATCTGTAAGCAGACGTGAATTTTGAGGCAAACCTCTAAAGGTTGTGGGGGTGTTTTTGTAATGCTGGTATACTTATGCATAACAGACCGTGGTTTTTGTTTTGTTTTTCCTGTTTTTGTACATGGATCGAGGTTTCGGCAGTGAAATGTCAGTGCCCCTCCAGGTTTTGCATTGTTCTGCGTGGCAGCTGCCCTGATTTGTCTAGCTCTCTGTTTGTAGATGCTCGTTCATGTCTCTGCAGTGTAGCAGTCTTCACAAGATTGTCTGGAGGGGACATGATCGTTCCAGGCACTGATGCAAGTCGGAAAGATGACACCAAAGTGTCAGCCATCGCTAAAATACATCTTTCGCCCTAGTTTCAGATCGTTGGGCAATTGTCTCCCAAATGCTTCTTATGTGTTTTCAAGTTATTTTATCCTAGCAAATTATAAACTGTACTGTTTATTTGAATAAATGTCATGAGAAATCTCATTTATGGGAGTGATGTGTGAGTCATTAGTGTAGGTCTGGTCTCAAGCAGATTAATTAGGCAGATCACAGGAGAAATGCACAAATATGGCTTTTACTAGCTGCTTCTGATTTCTGCTTTGAGGTCTGACAACTTTTTTTTTTTTTAAGAACCTATAGATAATGGAGGAAAAAATGGGCTGCAGGTTTTGAAAATGAAATTTAGGAATAACCCATGTATGCATAAAAACTTTTGTAATTTTGTTTACAATGTATCAATACGTGTTTGATGCAGAAATTTTTTTGGAGCATTTAACGAATGGAAAAATTTACTTGATGACAACCGACATGGGGAAAATTGACCAATTGATTTGTGCACCGCTAATCCATTACACATTTCTCCACCATGTATTAATTAGAGTATACTAAAGACCTTTGCAGACCTTTGTCTTCCTAAAAGTTGTGGAACCAATTTGAACATTTTCAGTAATCCTAATTTTGGGTTTGAATCATAAAATACCTTTTTTATCTCAAAGTTTACGTCCAGATCTGTTTTTTTTTTTATAAGTTTTGTTTACATTGAGTATTTAGAATTTGTTTTGTCAAAGGTGACACAAGGTGAATGGATAAAAATGGCTTTTCTCAAAGTTGTTTTTCATTAACTAAAGCTAACGCTGTAACAGTTATCCTAACCTGCTCTCACTCTGTTTTCACTGTCTGCTACAAGTTTGTGATCATTTCAGAGTTTAAGTTTTGGAGTAACAGAAGCAGCTACTTGCATTAAACCAAGACATCCAAATACTTTTAATACTTTTCTACATACCTTTTACTTTATGCTATTAAAGGTGTTTTATTTCCTAATAGTGTAAAAATGAGGGGAAATTAGATGTTTGTTTTTGAGAAAAAAATATTAAAATGCAAAATGTTGCAAACACGCTTCTTGAATGGGTGATTGATTATGGACACGTTTTCTGGCATGCACAAGAATACGTTTGCATCTCAATAAACAAGAATTGTATTAAAAAGATTCCCTAGCTTCAGTAATTCAACTTAGGAGTGAAACATATTACACAGCAAAATATTTAAGATATGGCTTATTAACAGAAACTCCAGTTAAATTTTTCACAATGGCAATAAATGACTGACTTGAAAAAGAAATTAGCATCAATACAAAAATATGCATCATGTTTTGATGAGCTAACCTATCCCAGGGAGGACTGCTGACTTAATAGTTTTCCAACAGTTTGTCAATGACACCCTTCACAGGAAGAGTACGTCACAAAACGCCACGGCTCAAACTGGCTGTTCGGAGAGAAGGATCCAAGCGTATCAATACAAAGTTTAGTGGAAGGAAAGTGGGGTATGAAAAGGTGCACAAACTGGGGAAAACCACAGCCTTTAGATGATTGAAGCAAGGCCTGTTTCAGAATTTTGAAAAGCTTCAGAACATGTAGATTTAACCTGGAGTTTAAGCTTCTAAGAGCCACATCACATACATGCATGGAGGTTGTGGGCTACAGCTATTGCATTCCTTGTTAAACTAACCTGTAACAGAGACATCAGAAATCTCCAACTTGGTTTGAAAAGCAAAAGACAGGACTGGATCTTTGCTTAGTGACCTAAAGCTCTCTTTTCAGATTAATTTAAACTCAACTTAATCTGTAAATCAAGGTCCCAGAGTATGGATGAAAAGCCGAAAGGCACAGATTCAAGGTTAGTTGAGACAATAGTTCAGCAGACATTGATTTGATCCTATCCACACTGAATGGATGCAGAAATGCATGCAAATGCTAGGCTCAAGTGTTGAGTGTACACACTTTGCAGTCCAGCATTGTGTGTGAATCTTAGTCCCACTTGTTGAATCGCTAAAGAGAAATCATTTTGATACTCCAATTTAAGATGCACCTTCACACCAACACAGTGTTGGCCCAAGGTGTCTAATACACAAAAAAAAAAAAAAAAAAAAAAAAAAAAATGGCAAGACAAAGCATGCAACAATAGGTACTTCCACAGGATGGTGACAAACTCCTTATTTTCAGCCGCCAAGTTCTGCATTTCCAGAAGCTCTTGCACACATTACCAGGCATATCAGATTCACTGAGTGAGAAAAATTGTGCCCTTTGCCAGATGGAATACATTCCGCTTTACCAGATGTTCCCTTTCATGTTCTGAACAGATGATGTAGCCATTAGTCAAGAATCTGTAACACGTGAAACTGGCTTTGAATGGATGACGCAACATGCGTTCTGTATAAAAACATTTATTTTGAAAGACCATAAGAAAGTTCAAACCGTTCACTCTCAAAGAATCTTAGGAAAAAAATCATACAAAATATAAAAAAATGTCTGAGGATAAGTCATGAGCGAATGACAGAATATTGATTTCAATATACTTCCATTCGATAATCTCAGTGTGGGTTGTGGTTATAATAAAAGCAGCCTCATAAAAAGGTACCTTAATGCCTGTTTAGCTTCTTTGGCTCAAAAAACTCTGAAAACAAATAACTGCAAACTAAGTACTGTAAACATGCACACAAACACACACAAGTGGCACTGTTTAAAGAGATTTACATTTTACTGTCTTTTTGTTTAAGGCAATATCAAAATATAGATCCTGGTGAAAAACATATCAATTTGTAATTTGAGTAAACTCCTTAAAGCCACTGTTTTAACGATAATAAAATATCATTTACACCTCCTCCTAAAAGATAAAATAGTATCCTTAAGCGAAGTTTGCATAACTTGTATGAAAAAAACCACAAAAAAAAACAGTCCAGCTTCCTTCCAACTTCGTTCTCAGTGTTGTACACTGAACACGGCCCTTCAAAAAGAAAACCTGAGGAATGTTTAGTCTTCTATTTTAAGCCAGCCCTTCTTGTAGTCAATCAGCAGTTCCAGGTAGTACTTCCACTCTGGCTCACTGTCGTACCTCACCTCGAATATCGTCTTCAGAGGGTTGCTGTGAGGCTCGTGAATACGCAGCACCTCCCCTCTGTACCACACCTCTGATTTGTCGTCTTCCTCATACAAGTGCCGAATCCTCTTTCCCACCAAATCGGGGAAGTAGAACCTCATGGCCCTCTGGGCAGTCTGGACAGCTGAGCGAAGGACCCACCGCCTCCTGTGCTCGGCGCTGTGGCAGGCGGACAAGTAGGGACAGTATTTGATCTTAAGCAGAGACCTTTGTTCGGTTTTAGAGGGGCTGCTCAGGGACCCGTCAGGATGACAGAAGCTTCCTTTTCCCATCCACCTGCGCAGTGCTTCAGGCATTCTGCGCTTTTTTCTCTTGTTGCTCACACCCTCTCCAACTTCAGTATGTGATGATGAAGGCTCGGCTTGCGCCCCGGGCTGCGACACTGCTTCGTAGCAAGCCCTTTTTCTATTTAGGCCTGCGCTGAGCATCTTCCTCAACTTGAGAATCATGCCTGAGCAGTTCTTGGATTGGACAGAATGTCCTGAAGGTAGATTGTCTGTCAACAGATTCAAGGAGCTCTCGGTTTCAGCATCGCTATGAGACGGAGACAGCTCTTCCAGTGTTAATGGACATGTCCAGGAATTCTCAGCTGATGTGCTTTGTGAAACCGCTGTAGAATCTTTCTCTGCAGCCATGTTATCAGATTCTTTATTCTTTAAGTGATGGTCTTCAGAGGTTTTAGTTATAAGGGATTTCAGATCTCCAACAACCGTCGGCTCTGTATCACTTGCCCCTTCTTTGTCAGACAAGCTTTTGTCCAGAAGCATATGTCTCGAGGCACTCTTTGCTCTGCTTTTTGTTATAGTCTTGTTGGGAGACGATTCGTTCTCCTCTTCCTTCAGGCATCTCTTATGGTGCAATTCCGATGGAGAGGCCGGGGAAGAAGGAGTGTCACAAGGGACACAAGGAGTGCCACTGTTTGACATGTCATTGCCCATATCTTGTTCTTTACAATAAGGATCCATTTTTAGTCCTGCAACACAAAAATCACTGCATTTAGAGGATGGTCTGAGCAACTGACCCCATCTATAGAAATACACAGTGCATATATATCGGAGTAGATTACAATATCATAGGATGTTGAATTTATTTCAGTGTAATATAACTCATTGATTTATCACTGATAAATTACTAAGGTGTATTGTTTTATGATTATGGCTTACAGCTAATGGAAACTCAGAATACATTTTCTTTAAAAGTTTGAATGTTACATACGACCTTTAAAAGAATTGCTTCATTTAATACAAAAATGTTTCAATCAATAAAGCACTTTTCAAGATAAATTTAGCTCAAAGTGCTTTATATAATAAAAACCAAATGAAGAGATTGAAAAATAAAACACATTCAAAGCAACTAGTTAAACTGTCAGCACACACAAGACACAAACACACCCGTCCCCCACCGCTTCACTGCAAAAACACTCCTCTGTTGTATATAGGTCATTAGGGTCACTAGGGCCACGTAGTAAAATGAAATTGCTGTGAACCTATGATCAGGGAAGCACTCGGTGTTTCTAGCTGGGTATGTGATATCTTGCTTCCACAGTTACTGTCACATAGCACAGCTGCAGAGTTTCATCCTGGGGGTTTCTCAGAACATCTCTGTGAGGTATTCTATTCTTAATTCCATATTATTATATAGTGTATTCAATAATAATTAATGTGTGTGTGTGCTCACAAAGAAGAACAATGCTGAGTCTATTAGCCACAGTATGAGGAGGAAGGAACCAGATAAAAACTGAGTTTGATAGCAGGACACATGGTGTGGGAGACAGAGCAGTGGCCCGATAAACAAAGGAACTGTATTCCGCAGTGTGATGTGAACCAGGATGACTCCCATGCTTGGATGCAGGCCCTCCTTGTATGCTTATCTTAAGGGCGTCAGCAACAGACTGTAACTTGTGTGTGTGAGAATATGTATTCTAATAAAAGGCTTAGGTCCACTCTGGATCGGGATGCATTCTGGAGAGGTTACTCTTGGGGTGCATCCATCTGCAGATGTGGGATTTTTGGCCAAATCGATATATCAATGTTTGGGTGGACTCTTTTGCTCTCCGACAGAAATAACGAACAAGCTGGAAAAGTGGACTTCAAACGGTAACAGTATATGCCATATTTGGGCACCTGTTCCCCCTGGAGCTGTTAGGAGTTACCGAAGTCTTAAATTTTACAACAACTGGCTCACAGTATCAGGAGACATGGAAATGTAAAGCTGTATATTAACTGCAAAGCTTAGAAATTTAATGCTATGCCTCCTAATGACATCCCCTAGTGGTAGCATGTAGAGATTATAATGTATTGCACCTAAAATTGATCCTTGGGGAACCCCAGACTGAACGTCATGGGTTTCTGAGGAGTGAGTATCCATACTTAGAAGTTTTATGCTGTTTTTTTTATCTGTGAGATCGGTGTAAAACTATTCCGTGAGAGACCCCCCAGACTTTTGAGTCTGTAAAAGATGTGGTGGTCAACTGTATCGAAAGCTGCACAAAACAGAAATTTTCAATGAATCCAAGTTACACCTGAGGTAATTAAAAATCTTCAAAAGAACTGTATTGATACTGTGCTTTGTCATAAACCCAGACTGATATTTTTCTAAAATACTGTGTTAATTTAAAAACTCATTAAGCTGAATAAGAATTCGTTTTTTTTCTATAATATTACTTAAAAAGGGTGAGCTGGACATTGGTCAATAGTTTGAGAATACTAGGATCTAAACTGCTTCTCTTCAAAAGCCTTTAAAATGCTGTTTTAAAGGCAAATGGGAAAACACCCGTCTGAAGAGAGCAATTCACCAAAGAAGCTACAAAAAAAGACTTAAAAAGTAATACGAAAATTGGATCTAAAGGGCAGGTAGTTGGGATAAATTGAGAAAAAAACCATCTATCAAATATCCGTGCATCGACCTGGACAAAACTCCCCAGTGTTTGTGCTTCAGACTTGTAATTAAAGATTTTGCAGGGATAAAATATTGCATCTGATGAAGAAAAGAAAAAAAATCAGTGGAGATTCTGCATGGAGCCCAGGCATGGTACCAACCGTGCAACAGTGCAGCTGCTGTTACGATCATCAACAATATATTAACATGACGTAGGTAAAGTCTGGACGGGAGTTTGGTATGAACTGTTAAAGAAATTTACGGCAACTTCAGAAGTTATATCTTGTTTCCTTACAGTTCTCACCAGGCTTTCCTGTTGGGTAAATCTGTGATAACAGAAAAATATACAAAAGTGGTCTCACACAGCTATAACAACAACAGAAGACACGCTAATGAAAAGGCCATATGTTATAAACAGGTCCAGGGTGTCTCCTCTGTTTCGAGTAAACTGTGACATCTTGCCTAAAATCCATGCAGTTCAACAGATTTTAAACCTCTTGTATTAAAACTATCAACATGTAGATTTTTAAAATCTTGTTATTTTTAGCAAATATAGAAGAAACTCAGAGAATTCTTGAATAAATCAAAACAGGCTTAGGTATTCAGTAAAACGTAACGTAAAACGGAGGTTGCTAAAAACGAAGGCATGATAGTCGAATAGTTATTTTGTAGAAATGTCCATTTCAAAATTTTACATTTCATGCAACCTAAGCAGTTCTACCACCTTTTTATACGTCTCCGGAAAAAGATAAATCAAATTTGGGGGCGAGAGGCCTCAGTGAGAATAACAGCAAATCAGAGCCAAGCCAGTTTTTTTAGTTAAAGAGAGACAATAAATGCCATCTAAAATGAAATAATTAAGAAAAGATTTGTTTAAAAGAGAGTGAACGTTTAAAAGAGCTATGTTAAATGTTTCAGGAGATGCTGTTCCAGGTAGGGGTTTCCTGGTGCAAACATTTTTGAGATTGTTCATCTTAATCGTTCTGTTTGAGGGATGCTTGTGACTGTGATTAGTAATTATGACTGGAATTATATCTCTTTTTTGCAATCTAAGCTTGGCATGGATTTGGCTGGTATACTACCGATTGTGGCATAAACGTCTACAGAATGAATGGGATAATGTCCCAGTTATTAGAATGAGAAACTGAGAAAAGCATAAAAATATATTTTTTGTTAAGATCCAACTGCCCAATCTGTTAGGATGAATGCCATCCTCATTGAGTAGAGAGGCTCGGTTCCAAACTAGATTAGAGGATCAATAGAAATTGCATTGAAAGTTTGGTACAACAATAATGGCTTGCACAACTATTGAGAAGAATGCTGACTCAACAGTTGTCCAGGAGTCAGTAACCAACGCCCATCACAAGGACAGCATGTCATAAAAGGCCAATGCTAAAGAAACTGGCTCATTACAGTGTTACATCCAAACATAACAATTGAAAGTTGAGTGGAAGGAAAATGCTATGCCCCATTGATGGTAATTAAGGCAAAAGGATCTCAAACCAAATCCTAAGTACATATACTTCACACTTCATGGATATACATTACAGTATGCTGTTACTTGGGTTTTCATTATCTACAATATATAAATCAAAATTAGCAGAAAATCTCAAACAACACAGACTAACAGCTGTCAAGTCTTCTCTAAGACCGTGTCCTCGTTGACAATATTTCTATACTAGAAATGTGCCTAATATTGTGACGTATTATTCTACTTTTCTGAGACATTTCCTTTCTGGTTTTCATTAGCTGTAAGCCACGATAAACAGAAAATAAAGGTTTGAAAAACATCACAGTGCAACAATCAATGTTTCCCTTTTTGAAATCAAGTACTGTAACAAATAAACATTATGATGATATTCTAATTGAGATGCACCAGTGTTTAAAAAAAAAAAAAATCAGGCTGCTTACTAAAAAAGGAACAATGAGAGTTACAGCAGCAGAACTTTTAGGAGGGATTTAAATGTAAGCAAATGGAATAAATGTTTTCCAGTTGCCCTCGTGAGATTAGACAGACAGGTTAATGTTCCAAAGGCAGCTCTTCAGCACACGGAAACAACAGGAAACTGATGTCTGCTGATAAACAGGAGCCAGACAAAAGTATACCTGTGATCCTCCACCATGACACATTCTAACAGCCCAGAAGACAGATGAAGGGGAGGAAGGGCTGTCAGAGAAAATATAAAGGTTTGGAATACACTGAGCTGATATATCAGTCAGGGAGTAAAACAGCAGTGAGGACAAGAGCAGGACAGGAGCAAAGATCATTTACCAAACTATATTGCCTTATAACCTTTAGTTGCCATTAAAAACATACTTTAAGAGTACTAGATGTGTAGCTAAAATTGAACTACTGTAAAGTAACTGGCTCTAAATTTTACTTTAGCCAATCTCACCCACCCAAAACCTATTGCTCCATGATATTATGTGGTAGAGAAACACAAAGTAGTGCATATTTGTGTGGTAGAATGAAAAATTACACATGGTTTTCAAAATCCCTTAAAAAAATTAAATAAAAAATCTGAAAACTGTGGCATAAATTAGCGTCCATCCATTTTACTTTAATTTGCCTAAATAACATCCAGTGCAACCAACTGCCTAGATGTCAGTTTATCAGAACAGAGTGAACCTGCATGTAATTTAATTCCAGTTCAAATCCAGATGTTCTGTAAAGGCCTCAGCGGTTCAGAAAATATCAGAGAACAAGAGGGGATCTGTTAACTACTTTAAATTATTAATCCAATATATTTGGCCTTTATGGGTGAGAGGCAAGAAGGAACTCACTCTTGAATTAAGAAGTTCTATTTGAGTTCTGTCACAAGCTATTATTGGTGACACAGTAAACATGAGACAGAAGGTGCTCTGTTCAGAGGAGTTCATAAAGTGAACTTTTTTGACTATATGCAAAATGCTGTGTGGGTTTAAAACTAACAGCACCGGATCCTGAACACACAATCTCCGCTGTGAAACGAGGACTGATGCATTTCTTGCTGGTCAGAGATGATGGTAAAATGCATCGAGCCAGATACAAGACGGTCCTTGAAGCAAACTTATTAGAGGCTGCAGGGCGGAAATCTAATACACCCAGAGCTACAGTGGAGGGGTATAGATGAAGGAAAAGCATTGTGCTAGTCTATGTTTAGGCCTTAATCTCGTTCGCATTCTTAAGCAATATTTTTGTTAAATGGTTGTTTGCAGACACTCTCCATCTAGTCAGACTGAGATCGTGCTATTTGCAAGATAGAGCAAAAAAAAAAAAATGAGCAAAAGGTTGTCTCATAAAAGACTTTACGCTGAGTAAATCCACTCCACACTTTACAGATTTGCATTTGCAATATATTTATATATATATGTAAACTGACAACACGAATCCTCAATCCCTCAAAAATTGGATTATTCACTACTTTGTGTTTATCTTATGCATGTATGCGTGAGTATGTATATGGTGTATATTTTTCTTCTGTTGTCTGAGCCCAGTTTTTTTGTTTGATATGGATTCCCCTGAAATGAATAAATGCAGACTATCACATAAAAATCCAGTAAAAAGCATTAAGGTTTTGGGTTTAATTGTGAAGATCAAGTGATCTAAGAAAAGAAAAGGTAATCTGTGCAATTGCTGTACTCTAATTACGTCATGCATCAACCTGCCTCACTTTTTTGAGGTCAGCTAAGTAACAAACTCCCAAATGATTTCATTTTTCCACCATCAGCCAAGCTTGCCACCTTTCCCCCTCAACCCCTGCACGACATGTAAAATCATGCAACCTTTGTGATTTGCTGTGAAAGTCAGCAGAAAGACCTTCTGCTATTTAATCAATGGAAAGCAAAGAGTTGTTAATTTATGGTGAAAATTAAAAATAAAAATGTACATATATACCTGGACTCTCTTTTGGACATCAGGTGAGGGTGATTCTGTAAAAAAATACATGAATTTTATATAGCAAAATTGTTCTTAATTAGGCTTCATTCTTTACAAAAAAGGGCCATTACTGAAAATTTGATTAGAGGGATTAGAAAGAAATAATTGTAAAAGAGAGTGTTAGAGGGTAGGGACGCTAGAGATAAAAGTCTAAACTGAACTGCAGTTCACAAGAATCATTGAAAGGGGGTTTCCAAAAATCTGTAAGCTAATAGCAAGTTCACACTTTCAAAGTATTTGTAAAGACATAAAACATACAGAAAGAATGCTACCAAAATCCTTTAAAGCACAGATGCTGTGCAAAGTGTATTTGAAGCATAACATCTAGATTCCACTGGAACTGGGATTTACATTTAGGTGCTAAAATTATGTTTAAAAACTGGGACAGAACTACAACACAGATGCCGGTTTTTGAAACTGGCTGTTTGAGTTTTTAAGAAGCTCAACTCTAATATATACATACATACATACATACATACATACATACATACATACACTACCGTTCAAAAGTTTGGGGTCACCCAAACAATTTTGTGTTTTCCATGAAAAGTCACACTTATTCACCACCATACGTTGTGAAATGAATAAAAAAATAGAGTCAAGACATTGACAAGGTTAGAAATAATGATTTTTATTTGAAATAAGATTGTTTTTACATCAAACTTTGCTTTCATCAAAGAATCCTCCATTTGCAGCAATTACAGCATTGCAGACCTTTGGCATTCTAGCTGTTAATTTGTTGAGGTAATCTGGAGAAATTGCACCCCACGCTTCTAGAAGCAGCTCCCACAATTTGGATTGGTTGGATGGGCACTTCTTGCGTACCATACGGTCAAGCTGCTCCCACAACAGCTCAACGGGGTTCAAATCTGGTGACTGCGCTGGCCACTCCATTACCGATAGAATACCAGCTGCCTGCTTCTTCTCTAAATAGTTCTTGCACAATTTCGAGGTGTGTTTTGGGTCATTGTCCTGTTGTAGGATGAAATTGGCTCCAATCAAGCGCTGTCCACTGGGTATGGCATGGCGTTGCAAAATGGAGTGATAGCCTTCCTTATTCAGAATCCCTTTTACCCTGTACAAATCTCCCACCTTACCAGCACCAAAGCAACCCCAGACCATCACATTACCTCCACCATGCTTAACAGATGGCGTCAGGCATTCTTCCAGCATCTTTTCAGTTGTTCTGCGTCTCACAAACGTTCTTCTTTGTGATCCAAACACCTCAAACTTGGATTCATCCGTCCACAGCACTTTTTTCCAGTCTTCCTCTGTCCAATGTCTGTGTTCTTTTGCCCATCTTAATCTTTTTCTTTTATTGGCCAGTCTCAGATATGGCTTTTTCTTTGCCACTCTGCCCTGAAGCCCAGAATCCCGCAGCCGCCTCTTCACTGTAGATGTTGACACTGGTGTTTTGCGGGTACTATTTAATGAAGATGCCAGTTGGGGACCTGTGAGGCGTCTGTTTCTCAAACTAGAGACTCTAATGTACTTATCTTCTTGCTCAGTTGTGCAACGCGGCCTCCCACTTCTTTTTCTACTCTGGTTAGAGCCTGTTTGTGCTGTCCTCTGAAGGGAGTAGTACACACCGTTGTAGGAAATCTTCAATTTCTTAGCAATTTCTCGCATGGAATAGCCTTCATTTCTAAGAACAAGAATAGACTGTCGAGTTTCAGATGAAAGTTCTCTTTTTCTGGCCATTTTGAGCGTTTAATTGACCCCACAAATGTGATGCTCCAGAAACTCAATCTGCTCAAAGGAAGGTCAGTTTTGTAGCTTCTGTACCGAGCTAAACTGTTTTCAGATGTGTGAACATGATTGCACAAGGGTTTTCTAATCATCAATTAGCCTTCTGAGCCAATGAGCAAACACATTGTACCATTAGAACACTGGAGTGATAGTTGCTGGAAATGGGCCTCTATACACCTATGTAGATATTGCACCAAAAACCAGACATTTGCAGCTAGAATAGTCATTTACCACATTAGCAATGTATAGCGTGTGTTTCTTTAAAGTTAAGACTAGTTTAAAGTTATCTTCATTGAAGAGTACAGTGCTTTTCCTTCAAAAATATGGACATTTCAATGTGACCCCAAACTTTTGAACGGTAGTGTACATACATACATACATACATACATACATACAACTCAAGTTGTATATTTAGACTTTGTCCCTCTAAAAAAATGGTACAATAATTTATAAGATGTAAAAATGAATTTATAAGATGTAAAATAGTATGTAAAAGAACATTTTAGTTGTTCCAAATATGTTGCAAAACCAAATGCCATATAAAAACATTATACTCATATTTTACAGCTTTTTTTTCAGGAATTAAAAATGTTTTGGGTTTTTTTGCATGGTCCTGCTTTGTGTTTTTTTCTTCTCGTTTATAGTCATAGTACACAGCAAAAAAATTTATTCTCCTTTATCAAGTACTTCCACATTTGGGGGAAACTGCGGAGTGGACTTTTCTTGCCTTCTTTCTGTTCATCAGCAATCTCTCTCACTCTTCTATAGATGCTAGATTTGTTAAGTTCATGGAAAATAGTTGTCCTGTCAGTAGATTCACCAAGCTGAACTGTTGATCTCTGCAACCCACAGTTACTATTGACCTCTTGACTGTTTTTTTCTTGATAATAGTATCTTAGTTTAGCTTGATGGTAATGTCCTAATCATGTTCAGATGACTGATTACACAAAGCTCTTTCCGATTAAGTTTGTGATAGACAGAACAGCTGGATTTAAATATTACATTACATACAGGAGGAGATATAAAATTACATAGAGGCTCATGTACTTATCAGGAGATTTCTGAAGATAATTTTATTTATTTTAGGGTCAAGGGGTACAAAAGACTAAATGCACATTCAAGTCACACTTTCAGATTCCTATTAAAAACTCTACATCATATTCATTCTAAACTGCAACGAAGCACAAATGAATTTTCAGTCATGCTTTGGTTACCGTTTTCCCTTAACAAAACCTCCCTCCTAATAGGTAACAGTTCTGCCACATCTGCAAAATTAATTGCTTTTGAGCAATTCATTACCTGTCTAATAAATCATTTTAATACTTTGTGCCCAGCATGTAATCATGAGTAATTAGGAAGCCTCTGATTACCAAAGCGACTGTTTAGGTAGGAAGAACTGGAGAAATAATGTTCGTGTTTAAACTAAGAAAAAGTAGTAAGTACTCGATCAATCTGAATCAAAAACAGTAATTAATGACAAACGAATACACCATACTGCACAAGCATGTGAACAAGTCTGCAGGGAGCATGTACTCACCCAGTTGTTTGCAGACGTATGTGTAGTACAGCAGGTTGACCACCTCAGAGTAAATATCCGGCAGGTGTTTCAGGGACATCAGCCTTCTGAGCTTGGAGGAGCAAGCTCTCTTATGAAGCTGGATGAGAATCTTTTCTTCAGAGAGCGTTGTGGGCCGCAGCTCCACTTTATGTTCCTGCAGCACTTTGTCCACGAAGCTGCTCTGGACAGTGGGAAACAGCATCTCCTTCACAACCAGCATGGGGAGAAACACTGCACCTGTTCGCATCACGTGCGGAAAAGGACAGCGCTTCTGAGTCGTGTACTCCCTCAGCCTCTCGAGGACCTCCTGGAGTGCTGCTTTGATCTCCTCGTTGATCCAACCCTCTCTCGCTTTTGCGCCCAAGAGGCACGGAACTCTCTGGACCTTGCTCGACTGAGAGGAAGGTTCGGATATTTCCAGTTGGGACAGCCAGTTTTTGAGGTCTTGCTCTGAAGATGCAGAGACAGATTTGGATATCAAGCTGCAGAGAGACTGGTGCAGCTCTAAGAAGTGTTTGCGTGTGGGGGTCTGGGGCTCTTGTTTGGCTGTGAGCACGGTTATGGGCTGTGGGGGTTGAATCTGCTCAGCAGGTAGAGCAATCTTGCAGTGCTTGCGATCAGGAATGATAATATTGTAGGTGGAGAGTTTTAGACAATGAGGAGGAATGCTTTTAAAACTCACTTTCCCTGGAGGCAGCAAATCGCTGAGTTTCGGTTGAAATGTAACCGCCTGGGTTATTAATGTCTCATCCTGATTATCTGACTCCGTTTGTACTGTCAACTCAGAAGGTTTCAACTCGTCTAAAGTTGTATATTCACTTGAAAATAAAGGCTTATTTTCCTGTTCATTGGATTCAGATTTCTCTTTTGATGCCCCAGAAACACAAACTGGTGATTCAGTCTCCTCAGGCTCTTCTTTCAGTGCCACTTTGCTGGGATGCTTTGGGCTGTCTGTAGAGCTAGTTACATCTGGTGAATCTACTTTTTCCATTTTAATCTGTTTAGCCTCGACAGAAAACTCATCAGTCAAAGTTTCTGAGGAGTTTTTAGGTTCCAGTCGGATGACAGACTCTGGTTCATTTTGATCCAACAGCTTCTCTTTGGCGTTTGGCTCGAGCTTGTCGTCATAGTTCCCAGAAACTTCGGTGCTTTTCTGAGGTTCCTGCAGGTGCAGCTGGTGAGGTGCCAGGCTGAACACGTTGTCAATAACTGGCATAGGAGGAGAGTCAGTTTTATCACTCGCCTTAGCTTTCTCCATTTCCACCTTTTGTCGCTTTTTGTTTGTGCATTCCACCTCATACACATCCTCATCTTTTACTCTGACCGGGTGAGAAATACTCCTCTTTAGGCACTTTTTATATTCGGTAGTTCCTGCGTCGGACACTGGCCCATTGTGCTTGCTTCCTGTTTTAAGAGTGGGGGAGTAGATGATTTTTCGGACATTGCTTGGCAAACCTGCGTGGGTTCTTTCTAAACTGTGGCTGGGTGATGAGGGGAGCCATGGTGCTGGGGAAACTGGAAGGCTGTTTGGCTGTTTAACTTGTGGTTCATTAGGGGAATAGTCTAAGTGTCTCTGCATGTTCCTGGCAGGCTGTAGATGAACTTGTGGGTCCATGTGCAGAGTGGTAAATGGTTGGAAAAACCTGCCAACTTGTATGTTAGATGGTGAGACAGGAGCTGGGTTTATACATCTGGCAGGACTGCTTTTGTTCACCGGTATAAATGATGATGAACTGTGTAGGTGGTGATCAATGTGTGCAGCAGTGTTGGGTTTTTCTTTGGTCGTAGGGTGATCCATGCGTTGGCTGGACGAAGAAGCATTCATGCCACTTAGGTGAAATGCAGATAATGAATTTTGCTTTTTTAAAGGGGCTCTGATTTGGCTTGAATTCAAGTGAAATCTTGGAACAGTGTAACATGGATATTCATAGCCCTGTGTAAAGGAATGATTTGGCAACATTTCAGTGCAAGACAGAGGAATTTCAGTGGGATGCCGTTGTGTCACAACGTAATGCTCTCTGGCGCTTGAGACCGAGTGTTTATTGAGGACAGGGCCATCTTCTCCCTGCTTACCACCACTCTCCTGCCTCCGCGTTCTGTTTTCCACCTCTCCGTTTGTCTGGGAGTAGTAAAACCCTGGGTGCTGTGCTAGCTGGCCATATTTGGACATGGGAGAACATTCCTGATAAACCTCTGAGGTCATATGTTCATACGTGGGGCGGGGGGCGTACAGGCTGGGGTAGCCTGTGGGGGAGGTCTGCAGACGCTGACTGCTGGGCTCTCTAAAGGAACCAAACAGCGCGCGAGTTGGGGTGCAGGGGTAGCTGCTGTAGCTTGGCTCAATCACAGAGGGCAGAGTCCTGACCCTGTTCGGATTGTATTTCTCCAAAGTTACCCTCTTCAAGTGTTCTGCACTGCACTCGAACTGTAAGTCTTTCGGCTGCAGCAGAGTCTCTTTTCTCTGAGCAGGGAGCTTTTCAAGGTAGTGGCCATTGGTTTGCATCCACTCATGTTCATAAACAGTGTTTGGTATCCTAGGAGAGATGTGCTCTGTGCCGTATCGATGTCCTATCACACAGCCCAGTTCAGTACAACAGGGACTGAGTCCATACACTGGCTTGGGAATCGCCAGGTAAACAGAGCTTTGAGATGGAGACGGGGAATTCTCCCCTCCTGGTTTTAGTTTTCTGATAACTGCAGAGGAAGCAGCTGTAGGACTGTTCATCTCAGGACTTTTAGTGTATACTGTAAAACCCTTCTTAACTGGGGTGTCATGACCTCCCTCTGAAGAAATGCCGTCTTTCCTGTATGGCATGTGGCTTTGTACCATTCCAGAGAGGTTACTCACAGGACCTCTGTCTTCTAGCGGAGACGTCTTCCAGTGGTTCCAAGGAGGGGCGAATCCATCCCTGTCCTTTACTCTGGGTTCATAAGTAAAATAGGCTCCATTGTACTGCAGCGTCTGCTTACCCAGGAAACCAGACATGGCTTGTGGTTTTGAGAGTGCGCTGGATGCTATGGTTCCATCAAATAAGGGCATCGTGCTTCGAAACACTGGGTCTGCGAGGGTCTGCATTGATTTGTGGCTCATCCTCTGGCGATGGTGTAATGAACCGATAAGGCTCCAGACCTGAGAAAAATAAATGAAAACAAAGTGATGTAGGATTTCAATTAGTAGTGGGCGGTATAAAAAGGTATAAGGTAGAAATGACATCAATTTAGCCAAAAGGTAGAGATTTTGACTATACCACAATACCGCATATACATATTTTAATGAGGTCATCAAGCTGTGCCTACATACTTCAGGTATGCAATGAAGATTAATACTGATGTTCAGTGTTGGTTTATAGTATAGATATTGCAATTTTAAATGTTTTTTTTATTGAAAGGAAAAGAAACCTGTTTAACCTGAGCATTTTTTAAGTAAATATGTGCAGGTTTCTTGTGTGATATAAAGTTAATAAGTTTTAAAAAATTCTACCTCATTTAGAAAACACCTTTTATGTTATTTAAAATATTTTTATCTTTATGTTTTGAGAATTTTTGTGTTGCACTATTTGGAAAAAGATTAGAATATTTTTTTTTTGTACAGTATTGTGCGTAATTTTCTTTTAACGGCATTCTGAAACTTTTAGGAATTTGTTCTGCTGCAATGTATCTGGAAAGTTATGTTCATAACCAGTCATTTCGACATAAATGCATGTAAAAAAAGAACATTAAGTAATACATACCATTACCGCACATGCTTTGGATTATATCGCAATACAGATTTGAGGCCATATCGCCCAGCCCTTATTTCAATATGTACATTACTGCTGATGATAATCAAATTTCCCTTATGGGATTAATGAAATCTATTTTACCATCTATAACCCAAAATGCATTAATAATATATACAAATGTAACACCAGTAGTAAAAAAATATTTGAGAGTTTCTAAATTAAATAAGTGTAGATTGTAGCTGAAGTCAGAGCTTCAAGAGTCAGACACTGCTAGTTGATGCACTACAAACTGGTATCTTCTATAAACTGTTGCTGATTCACAAACTGCTCCCCACTAGATGAACTACTGTTTGCACGACCAAAGTATCTGGATTGGACACGGTCATCTTCCCAATATCGAACATGGATGTCAAGCTGTTTTTCTCTTTGACACCTGATTGAGACTCTCCTCAAACATCAACACGGAGGGCCTAGCCTTGTTGATGCCATTAACAAGCTGTTTTAAACATAAATAAATAAAAACGTACCTATTTAGACATGCAAATGAGTAACTGATACCATTATTGCCAATACTATTATTAACTGTTTTTATCCTCATTTGTTGTTTTTAATCAAATGCTATTGTTTGTTTTATAAATGTTTATTTATGCTTTCTCTTCCTAATTCTATGTTTTTAATTTTCCCATTTCTGTAATCATGTGAAGCACCTTGAATTGTGTCGAAAGTGTGCTATACGAATAAAATTGCCTAGCATTGTTTTTTGAAGAACGATGCTAATCACACGTGAATGACTTTGAGACGTCAGAGTCGGGGAAACATTTCTTTAAACAAATGTCTTCAATGGAGTTCAATGATTGGTGTTTAACAGAAGTGTTCAGACACCACAGAGCCTCCGCGTGCAGCGTTGGTGTGGCGCCCATGGCCACCCAGAGGTCAGATGTTGCTGGAGTCGTTAGCGTTGGCCAGTAGGCCTACCATGGCACTAATTTGCGGTGGTGGAGGTGCAGCCGCACAGACAGCTGAGAGTGGTAGAATTAATTGCTCTCTCCAAGCATGCATTCCATTTTTAACTTTAGTGGATTGCATATGCGACCGAAGTGAGTCAGCTCCCATCCAGTTGACATTGATGGGTTTTTTTTTTTTACAAACCGAACAATAAGCCTGCCTGTTTTTCAGGCTACTACAGACCTGTGCCAGTCCTTAAACGGTGGGTTGTGGGCCTAGCTAGCAGAAAACTTGAATTTGCCCATGAAGACAATGGTTGTCCAGTCGTTGAAGATATGCCTTGAGGAAAGTCTAAATTAATCAAGCGTAAGCTGGCCACTTCTGTTCATCGCATAGACAGTTGAGCGCGAAGTGTTATGAGATGATGCCGAACGACCACTAAATATGACATCAGCATTTTTAGACGGAGACGAAAGATCTTTGATTATGTGCCCAGATATGCTGAAGCCCATATTTAAACAAACTAACGAGAACTTAAGCATATAAATACTTTCAATCAGAATAAGACACCTGATAGTCTGAAAAAATAATACCTAATTTGGAAAAAATAATACATGAGACCACATTTAACACTTTTAATGGCCTTAAATTTGACAATTTTGATTTATCACTTTTTAATACTTTTTAGAACTCCGCAGACACCCTGAATAAAAAATATAAACATCAAGCAAAAATATAAAAAATTTGAGCACATAACAGTCATCATTAGATAAGAACTGCTTGAGGCCATTTTGCAACCTTGACAAATCTTGTGGTTTATCACACAGGTCACACTCACTCTTATCAGCTGATTCACATAAATGGTGGAAACACTGTGCAACAAGTAGCAGTAAAGTTGCAATCTGAGGAATGTTTGAGGATGATTTATTATTTACCACGTTTGCAAGGACTCCAGTGACTGACAAACACAGAGAATGATTGGTTGGACAAGATAATTCCTCAGTGTGAATGATGCCAGTGTACACTTCAAGTGTGACAACTACAACAACAGAATGCCTAGAATGACTTTTAAACATGATTGATCCCTTATCGGCTTGTTTTGGTTGTTTTAGATGCCAGAATCCCTCGCTGCTGTCAGGTGGGAATGTTCCACCAAAACAGAATATGTTCCCGGATCTGGCAAGCGCACTTCGTCTTCTGTTTACATTCTAGGACTGAAAAACAGCAGTGGGGACTGTGTGTTTCTATTCTGCATTCTGTTACCACAAAGCTTCAGCAAGAGATGCAATAGTTCCTTTTTTTGTCCTGCACTTCTTTAATGTTGGGGGAGAACTGACTCATATAATTTTTTGTGATCTTCTGCTTACTTAAGATTGTTTTTCAAGTTCTCACCTGTAGTTTGAACAATTGCTGAAAGCCCTTAAAATTGAGTTAACCATCTTGCATAAGAGGATTGGCAGCAGGAGATCATCAGCAGCTAATAAAGTTAATGAAATGTTAAATTGGTGATGTCAACATTTATTACTCTCATTAGACAGATTTATAAACTGCCCTAGCGTAGTGGCATCTTGTTTTATATTTCACAATAGAAATAATTTACAGTCCATTTGAATCATTACCCCCCCAAAAAAAACAAAAAAAAACAATGGTTGCCCTGAGGCGCAAAACAATTGTCAACAGTATTTCGGAAAATAAGCGATAGCGCAACTAAAAAGGCAAATGAAACTGTTTTTTGTTGGGTTTTTTTGTTTTGTTTTCTAAACATCAATGCATTTTCAGAATAGTAACTCAGTTTGCAACCCTTGGCTGCAGCACACGTCTATGTAGAAAGTTAAAAATGCAGAAGTAGCTCTTCTCCCCTTTCTTGTTTCCTCTTCAGCCTTGCCAAAGGAGTTGTGAGTCACAAAGTGCTGCAAGTAACATGAGGGAGGGAACATTGTGATCTTTCGAATAACTTTGAAGAGAATAGACCTAAGGTCATATTAGGGTTAGTTCAGCTCATTTCTGTCATGTGATTTTGCTAAACATATTAAACAAAAGGGTTAGTGGATATTTGACAAATTACCAGGTTATTTCCAGCCAACATATCTAAAAATCCATAACCTTACTTAATCAGAACTAAATGGGGATAGTAAGTGTGTTGCATGAGTTCTCGGTTTCAATTAATTTACTGAGGAAAGGTGAAAAAAATTTTTTTTTTTTTTCTGTACTTGACCCGCTGGTGCATTATCTCAAAAGATTGTAGAGAACTGTATGTTAAAAATACAGCCCATTTTCTATATGAACTTTTGTGGTATAAAAGGTACTTGAGTTCACAAGATTAGAACTGCAGTTTCTGTGGTTAGAGTAACAGTAACCCAGACCTGTACATGTTACAGTGTTCTGACAACTGTGGGTTTTCCTACTGTTTAACATACAGAGGGAAGAGAGTGGGCAGGTATGGTCCCATATGTGAAAATGCAGGTGGACAAGACAGGATTATCACCAAATTATGGGAAATAGGACAATATAATTTGTCAGCGTTACTGATGCCAGTATTCTATTCCACAATACTTTATTGATCCCAGAAGGAAATTAAGTAAAAAATTAAGAAAAAATTGAAGCTTAAAATTAATTAAGAATTCACCTCAAGCGTAAGAACTACAATAGAACAGAATGGTTCATGCACGTCCTGAAGCAGTGAAATGGCCCCAGAATATCATGATCAGACAAGTTGAACTGTCCGTTTGATTTCATTTTTCTGAAATTCTGTGCTGACTTGATGAAATGCATATTTTCCATAAAGTTTTCTTTTTTTTTCTTCTTTTTTTTAAAGATCTTGGAGATGATCAAGATGTGTTGTTGAAAAATGTGAGACGTTTGCGTTCTTATTATATCACCACTGGATTTCTCTGGTAAACTTTCCCATAGATGGCTTTTTTTTCAGTTAGTTTCTTATTAGTGAACAAGGAAAGCTGACTTTAGCTGAGGCAAGTAATGCCTGCTGTGTTGCATTGCCTTTCTGGTTGTTTTTGTGGCTTCTAAGATTAGATTGTCACTCCAGTCTTGGAGTAATTTCGGTAGGATGGCGACTCCTGGGAAGATCAAAAAGTGTTTCAGGTTTTCTCAATTTGTGCATTAAGGCCCTCACAGTGGCTCACTGGAGCCCATAAGAATGAAAACGGGAAGTACCAATTTTTTTGCAGCCTGGACCTCTTTTGTAGCATGCAGTAAGTGTATGTACTCACCCAGACAATTTTGGTGTGACTTGAATGATCAACATATATCCATATAATGGAAGTTGATGGGGAACCCAAAGTGCAGCCTCTAAATAAGGTATTATCTTTCACAAAACTTAATTTCACCACTGTTTTGTTATGAATCACTAGCACTATTCCCCTGTGAATACGGAGTGTCTCGGAGGTGCATGGTTGTGGTATTCCTGTGTGTTTTATAGGCGTTTATTCCAACTTACATGAACCAGCTATTTCAATGATGTCACTGCCATGCTCCATTTATGATGTAGTCTGAGCAGAACTTTCACTCTGTGGTCTACGACAGTGGTCGGTTAGACAGAACTCGCTAGTGCAAACATCAACATGGTTTTCATTTGCAGGTTGTCCCGGAGATGCTTGGTTGTTGTCTTCTGGTGTTTTACTGGCCTTAATTCCAATTTACACCAAACGGCGACTTCAGTGAAGTCACTACCGTGCCCCATTGCAGTCTGAGCAGGTTGCGGAAAGGGAGCCTAGGGAAGCTGAACTTAGTCCCCTTGGTCATTTTCGTTTGTGCAATTTGAAAACCTGCAAATGAAAACCCATGTTGATGTTTGCACTAGCAAGTTCTGTCTAACCGACTGCCATCGTAGACCACAGAGTGAAAGTTCTGCTCAGACTACATCATAAACGGAGCATGGCAGTGACATCATTGAAATAGCTGGTTCATGCAAGTTGGAATAAACGCCTATAAAACACCCAGGAAGACAACAACTGAGCAGCTCAGAGACACTCTGAACTCACAGCCCCAGCGATTCATTACAAAACATTGGGTGAAATGGAGTTTTGTGGCAGATGATGCCTTATTTAGAGGCTGCACTTTAGTTGCCCCAACAACTCCCATTATAGGGATATACGCTGATCGCGAATGGATCTAAATATCTCCTGAAGGACTTTAAGTCACACCAGAAGTTTTTGGGTGAGTGTATGAACATATTGCATGCTACAAATGAGGTCCAGGTTGCAAAACATTGTACTTCCGCCTTAAAATGGCTCTGTAATCTTTTCAGACTCATATATGTTAATGACTATGTCTCCCATCTGTCCTTGATTTTTTTTTTAGATCAGGGAACAATCTGTTACTTTTTAAGATATTTTAGTTGCCTTAATGTTGTCAGACAGATCCAATTTAAGTGATTATATATGCCATATAGCCTGAGAAGGAATGGCTCACAATCACCAAGAATGAGTTGGTGAGTGTCAGGGGAGAGGGATGCATGGCCTTCCTTTCTGAAGTTGTTGGATAAGAGGACAACAACGCCTGAAAGGGTGGATATATTACCTAAAAACTACATATTGTATGTGTTATAATTAAATTGAATTGTTTACCTTTTTACCTTTTAAGTGGGGCATTTAATTGTAACAAAAATACCAAAAAACAGAAGAAAAAAATCTGTAATGGGGGAGGGGGGTTTGTGACCCACAGCAGTAATATTTAAGCTATTTATTTTTATTTATTTATGGGTTGTTTTTTTTAAAATGGACATTGGCCCCCTTGGCCACATCCCTGATGTGTCATAACCAGCTGCCAAACTCAAGCCACCTAAAATATCTGAAAATATGGGTTGAAGCAGCTCAATCAGATCCCGTGATCACACATGCATCCGGAGAAAAAAAAAACTGTAGCCTTTAAAACCAAAATGAAGATGTACATAATTAGATACAACATGAGTTCATCCAGCCTCTTTTCACTAGATCGGCCTCTACACTGGCCTGCAACGTTAACAGATGTTATCAGTTCATCCTGTTGACACCTTTCGTGGTGAGAGAAGGAGAAAAAAATAGAATAACCTACATATATATGTATATGTAGGCAGGGCGGTATCTGCAAAGAGAGGAGAAATGTGGTTTCTGCGCATGGAGGAGGAAGCAGCCTGTTTTCTACGGACGGAAGGCGCGCTCTGTCAGGGTGTGCGTGCGTGTGAAGTATCGTGTGTGTGTGTGTGTGTGTGTGTGTGTGTGTGTGTGTGCGTGGGCTGGATCACTCCCATGATCTTCAGGGCAAGGGTGATGGAGTGTGACTTCCGAAAGCAAACCGTCCTCCACACTGACAGACCACAAACCACGCGAGACATCGAGAATTCAGAGAAAATGTTCACATCACTGTAGCTATTTAGATTCATGCTGCCACAAACATAAGTTCGCGACAGAAGAAATAATCATTTCCGCAATGTATTAAAAAGTGACTTACTCAGTCTGAGAGGGAACTTCAAGTTGAGAGACAGAGAGAAGAAAAAAAAAAAAAGTTGCCTCTCAGCTTCTCCTGGCATCCGGATGGTTTGCATGATTTTAGGAATAAGTAAACACGGGCTCGCTGTCCATGCCTGCACGAACTGCCCCGGCTTCATTTGATATAAGGAGGACGCAAATAATATGGAAATAATTGATGAGTTTTAGCTTTCGGTCATAGTGCGGCTCGTTTTCATACAGGGTGCTTACAGTGTGCCTTCAGTAAAGAAAAAAAAAAAAGAACAAAAAACACTATGGATAAAAACAAGCGTTTCAAACGCTCAGGACCTATGTCACTGCTTTGATTGTTTGAAGATAATTGGAACGTAGTTTGTGGAATCCTCGTAAAATTATCGCATAGATTGAATATAAACGGGAGGAAAGCATATCTTACCTCTTCGCTTTCGTAAATAATCTCCACATAAACTCCATGAAAGTCGATTTATAGTGATAATAAAACAGGAGTGAAAAATCTCCAATCAGCTTCCGTCGCTTTTCAGCTCCAATGCCTTCAAATCCCACAAAGTAAGAACGGACGCATGCCAAAGGGTTTGCGCAGCGCAGCTGGCCCCAAAATCCACGAGGCTCTTAGTGAAGTTAACAAAGTAGAGAAAAGACAAAAGGGTGGAGGATGGTCTTTGATCAATAGGCGGAGTTTTACCCCGAGTCAAACCACGGCTTGTTTTCCTCACATGGGATGTTTTCCCGCTGGTGACTCCCTCGATTTTATTGGCTGTATGTCCTTAATGCCTGGCGGCCAGCTGGCACCTAAACTGAAGTTGGGACTTGAATGTTTGTTCACTGACAGACCGCGCTCTTCTATTGGTGTCACGCCTCCCTCCTTCCCCAAATGCGACTTTCCTTCTCCTTCGGGGAATCGCGATCACCAAACGGAAGTCTTGTGCTCGGTTTATTTATTTATTTTACCCCACACAGATGAATGTATTTGCTGTGTGTGAAACAATTTTCTCAGAGCGGTTTGTAAACCCGTGACCCTGAGGCTCTCCCACTTTATAGCCTACTCTCATAAAGTCTGCTGCCGTTCTCCGTAGATAAGCTAAACAGGAGAAGGCACACCCCAAGGTTGCAGGATGGGATGCAGTTTCTTACAGATTTGGATACTGAACTGTACAATTGTTGTTTTTCGTCGGTTTTGAATATCTGAAAATCTGATATGTCAGAATTAGAAACGCACAGTAAGTTATATGTCCATAGTGAAATTAAACGACTATACTATAGGCCTAACAGCAAACTTTGTCTCTTTTTTTATATGGGATTTTTGTGTGATAAACCAAATCAAAGAAACACATAATTGAGAAATATAAGGAAATAAAACACGTTTTTTAAAATTATTTATGAATTTAAAAAAAAGAACAAGTATTGTGAAATGGTATTGTGTCCCCTTGATTCAAAACCTTTTGTAATAGGCTATATACCCTAGCTGCAATTGCAGCGGCAATCTTTTCTGGTCTCAACCAGCTTTGTACATATAAAGAATGACATTTGTGACCGTTTTTTCTCTCCAAAGTCACCTAACCACAGACGGATTATAATAAGACCATCTGTAAACATATTTTTAAAAGTCTTGTCACAGATGATCTTTTAGATTAAGGACTGAGACAGTTTAACATGGGAACTTATTTTGATCTAAACTATTTTATTTGGTTATATTTTAGGATTGTTTCCCTGCTCAAAGATGAACAAAGTCTCAAGTGTATTTCGCAGCCTTTTCCCCCCCCCAGCATCATCTTGTATGTAGCTCCGTACATCTCCATGACAAAACGATCAGTTTCAATTGATTAAGAATAACCTTTGGACATCATGATGCGGCCACCACCATATTTCAGTCGATGGCACTATTGTGTTGGCTTAAATTAGTCTTTTCATGTTTTTCTTTCAACAATGGCCTCTTCTTTCCACATCTGTGGAGCTCAAAATTCTTTTGAATATTGCTTTCCTTTTCTTTTTCTTTTTTTTATGTGTAAATGTTATAAGTTTAATAGCTAGCAGCACAGTGGTGAAGTTGCTCGCATTGTTGCATTGCAGCAAGAAGATCCTGGGTTCAAATCCCTTGGGGTTTGCATTTTCTCCCTGTGCACATGTGAGTTTTCTCCAAGTGTTCCAGCTTCCTCTACAGTCCAAAAACATCACTATTAATCATTCTCATCGAGTTGACCTTAGGTGTGTGTGTATGTGTGTGTGTATATGCATGGCTGTGTGTCTCTGTCTAATCCTGTGATGGACTGGTAGCCTGTGTAATAACTACTGGGGTTAGGTACCCACCACACCGCAAGGATATGTTGGTTTACACAATTGATGTATGTTTTGTATTTTTCAACTTTAGCTCTGAGTTATCTGGTACATTCCTGGCTCTTTTTCATGCTATTTTTCACAAATGTTCTCCATCTAATCTCTGAGGCCAACCATAATTGCTGTCTTTTCCCCCGACAACATTACAATAGGATTCATTTTACTAACTCTTGTTCATAATTTCTGAAACAAATCGGCTTCACTGGATCTTGTTTGGAGGTAAAACAGTGCAGAGTTAACAGTTGATCTATTTAATACAATTCCAGGAATTTACAATGAAGTTCTGGTCATAACAGGTGTTGAAAAGTTGAATTTTTACTCCTTCATCAAAGCCTGCGTTTAAAGGAACAGGCGCCAAAATATGGCTTTAAATCTCTACTTTTTCTGCAGCCTCAATTCCACCTTCCGAGCATATTCATAATTTCTGTCAAAAGAGAGCGAATAAGAAACAGACACAATTATTCAATTTTGGCCAATCTCACCTGGGTCTTGTTTGGAGGTAAAACAGTGCAGAGTTAACAGTTGATCTATTTAATACAATTCCAGGAATGTACAATGAACTTCTGGTCATAACAGGAAAAACATCTAAAAGTTTAAAGCGTGTGAATATTTTAACAAGGTACTTTTTTCCAAATAAAGGCACAGGTTTATTGGATTACACTCTGATAAAGTGGCTCACTATATTTTATCCAAAGCTTTGGTTTGAGGTATCACTTTTTTTTTACGGTAACTACAAGTATAGGTTTGTTACTAATAAGACAAGAACCTGACGACATTAATTACCTATACACCTTAAAAGTGCAGTTTTGTATTTTATAGCATCAGTGTTAATTTCAGTTTCTGCTTTAATATCTTTAAAGTTTATGTTTATTTCACAGTTGAACAAATAATTGAACACAAAGTTTTGGTTACCTTGCTAAAATGTATAATAAAAATATAGACCGTTAGCCCAAACTGTTTTAAAAGATAAGCTTTGTTTGCCCATTTGTTGAGCTCATCTTAATGTAGTTAATGGTTGACTTTAGCTGACCAAAGTTAAAATCAGGTCAAGCATTACTGCAAACAAACAGTGTGTTGTCACATGTCATTACCCATTTTTCATCTCTCATCAGTATGTCCAGAAATCTAAAGAAGGAGCTTTATCTCCTCATTCACGAAAGCAGCTAAAATTTGTTTTGTTGTCTAGTTCAGCTCTATATCAAGTGACTGGTGAGACGTTCTAACAAGATGGGTAAATTATTCTGCTGCTCGCTTAATTAAACCTGTAGATTAGTCAAGTTATTGTTGCGCTTGCATCATGTCTTTTCCTTTCTCAACTGTGAGCTGAAGTCTAATTTATTTTTCCCGCAGGGGCTGTCACAGTTTAGTCTAGACAACTGGGTGGCTTCCATCAGTCCCAGCGGCCCCCCCAGGTAGAATATTGGGGGGATGACTGAGGTGCCAGGGGTTTCGTTTCCCCTGCCAAGCTCTTTCTCATCTCCCCTATTTCCAGTTACCATAGCATTGGAGCCTGAGGCTTACCAACACAAGGTGTCAAGGGGAATATCTTCAAATATACAATAGGCAAAAAAAAAAGAAAAGATGTAGTCGTCAGGCATATAATGCAACTTGATCAAGAGATTAGAAATGTGTATTTTTTAGTATTTGTCCTACGTACTTCTTGTATAGCCAATTTTTGAAATGTTTGTAAGTTGATGAAGGTTAAAGAGTATTTCTATCCCTGTTCCTTGATCTTTGTTTTTAATTCAGTAATATTCTGATGGAGAAAGCCAAACCAAATCCAGAAGCCTCCTATTGCTGCTCCTTTTTTCTTACAATGCACGTTTTATCTTTTTGATATTTAAAAAAAACAACTGTAGGCTTGCATTAACAGTATTTTTAAGTGCTTTTATTGTAATATTACCTATTGAAAATATAGAAAAGTTTGAAAAACCTCCACAATCTTTACTTTCTCCTGACTGAATCCAGGACGTGTTTACCTTTTTAATCTCTCCAAAGCCTTTAAAGAGAGCTGTGTTGACTTAGGGAACAGAGCAGGTGATCTCTCAGGATGCAGTTTCTGATGAAACCCTTCTTTACACTCCCAGAGGTAACAAACTGCATGATGAGCCTGGAGACTCTTTGAGTTGCATCAGACTCACAGGCTACAAGTGTTCCCGAATGTGCATTTATATTGACACTTGACCTACCTACATAATCACTCTGTTGAACTGATAATGTTGATTTCTTATTTTCTTATTTGATATCTTAGTTTCTCAGTAGGAAATGGTCTTAAATGATGAAGATACTAATTTCCTGCAACTTGTGGATGACTTGAACATTTATCAGCAGTCAAAAAGTGATTTTATGATAATGGAAAAAAACTGTTTTGTGTGCTATTTTTTAAATATTAAGAAAGGAAGGCAATAGCCAACCATATAAATATGTTGGCCAAAAATAATTGATACATATATATTAGTATATATTTAGGAGGAATATAAATTTAGGAGCAGTTTTAGTGTGTTGAAAGATGTATTATCCATTCTTATTTTGTGTTCTTTATAGCAGTGTTTCCCAACCTTTTTCGACTTGTGTACCCCGAGAGCCATTTTCGAAAACCACAAGTACCGCCTTAGTCAAACGTGTTGATGATTCTCCAGAATTAGGTTGTACAACTGATTATGAAATGAAAGTCATTTTGTTAAATCTCCCTAACTTGTAACATTTATTTCTCAAGCATTTTATTATTTTCACTTCACAAACATGGCAACATATATATACTGTATATGTTGACATGAACGTGAATAAGCAATCTGAAAATAAATACTAAATACACTTTAAAAAGTAAATAAACCTCCTTTTGTTGTTACTCTTTTGAGTAAATGCCCATTAAACAGACATAAAAAAAACACACACAAAAATCATATTAATTTTACTTTGTTTTCATCATTCAGCTTATTTTTAATAAGACACCTGAGTTTGGTTATCTTTGATGACCTCTGATAGATCTGGGGGCAGAGATTTCTCCAGGCTGTTCTCCACATCCAGTCTCCTCCTCTGCAGGGTTTTTTTTTTCATTTGGGAATTTATTAGGCATAACACAACCCAGCTGGATTTTCTTTTACCTGGGCACATCGAAAGTTGTTGAATGCCTGACACCCATCATCTGGGTAATGAAATAATAAATGTTTCCACGTATCCCCTGTAATTTGCTCACGTACCACTAGGAGTACGTGTACCCCTGGTTGGGAATCACTGCATTACAGTATGGCACTTTTAAATAGCCTTTTTCTCACTTACCGAACCCCTTTGAAATGTTTCTGGCGAGAGCTGCACATTTCTGCTTTCTCTAAAACCCTTAGTTTAGCTTCAAGGGTACAGGAAGTCTGAATTTCAAATATTTTTTTTTTGCAAAAAGTTTCAGATATGATGCCTCCTGCAGTGAAAAACTGCTTTGTCTTTCAAACTTTGACCTTGAGCTTTTTTACATAGAATCTCTTGGAATACATTCCCTCTTATTTTTTTTAGATTCACCTCAAGTTGTAAGAACATTGTGTTCATTCCTATCCAATGTACCTGCTGGCTTCAAACTCTCACAGCTCTGCCGAAGGTGTTATGACACTCCCCTCCTCTGCATATACCAACTGTATATGAGATCATGTCATGTTCTTCTAGCCTCATCTACTGAATTGCACAGCAGCCAATAGCTGCAGGACAGGTTACAGCTCAGAGAGGAATGCTTTTTATATTGGGAGCCACTCACACTGCTCCATGTGCCGCAACCTCAAGAGCTCAAAAGTGACAAGGAACCCCCTCCCTCCCAACATATCTAACACAGCTGATTTGCAAAGCAAATTCCCTCCAGCTCCCCCCGGATTTGGTCAGAAGTTGGATAAATTTAGATAAAATATAACTATCTGCAACGGTATTGAAACAAACACATCAAAATGAAAATAGTGTAACTGAAACTAAAAGATTTATGCTTCCAGTACTTCTTAAGAATTAAGAACTCGTTTCAAAGTTAAACAGAAATAATGACTCATAGTGTTGTGTGAGATCACAAAGATTTTTTTTTTACGTGTACTTATAAAAATGTGTTCATGTGCAAGATGTAACTAGTGTTTGAAAAGTGTAAAGCATCAAAAGTACTTTGCATGACACCACAGTCTCTGCCTTGCAAAGGTTTGCCTCTCACATTTTAACATTTCGTTACATTGCAATCACTAAGTTCAATGTGATAAACCAACACAAACTCCTGCATAATTGAGAATTTGAAGAAAGTCTTAGACTTAATCTTCTTTAATGTCCAAAAAACTTACATAAAATGGAAAATTGTCTTTGATAGTAGCATAAAGACACACAAGCAACACACATATCACAGACAGCACTAGGCACAATAAATAGATTTGGGGGAAAAATCAGTCCAGTTGTCTCCCTAAAAGAGTTAAATATGTAACTGAATAATGAGTAAAATACATAAGGTACATGATTGCATACATCTATCTGAGTATGGGCAGTTCTTTGTTAAGGATGGTCACTGCTGATGGACCTCTTTTAGCCATTCTTCCTTACCATTTGGACTGCAAGTCTCCGTTCTGATGGCAGCAGCTGGAAAGCCAAGTGGAGGGGAGGAGTGGGATCTTGGTAAACCTGTACTACCTTTTTTTAATAAAATCTATGAATACAAATGTGAGAGTTGATGTTGTTTTGGTCCAACAATCTTTCCACCCTGGTTGACGATTTGTGCCATTGTGTTCTTGTTTGACTGATAGGTGCCCATACCATGAGACCATGTTAAACGTCAGCACACTCTCGGTCAGTGATTTGTAGACCATGGTCATTGTGCGCTGGCTGGTGCTGAGACTCCTGAGTTTCCTCAGAAGGGCCAGGCGCTGTCACCCTTTTTTGAATATCTAGTCCACATGGTTTTGAAATTGCGGTTGGTGTTCTATAGTAGTTCCCAGGTATTTGAATTGAGTGACCACCTCCACTCTTTTTGTTGATTGTCTTGAAGCTAGACCCAGAGTCTTTAGGCGTCTCTCCACTGGTACGATTCGACTCTACTCGGATTGACTCAACCTCAGTACCTTTTACTCTCCACTGGCAGAAGTCTGGCTGAGCCGAGCCAATACTATTTTTCTTACCAGCTCTGCTGTGGTTCCATCCGTGCTGAACTGGTACTGAAAAGCAACATCAGACGGCTGTCGGTCACTGATTGGCTAGTGGGTGGAGTCAATGGAGAGTAACTTGACAGCGTCTTTTAACAACAGACCGACCGCCATTTTGAAACCTCTCTACAGTGAGTGGATGTGTTTGGTGTTTGCTGAAGAACAATGAAAACGTTAAAAACCAGTGCTGTGGTCCAAACGCCATTTCAGCATTTCTGAGCTTGTTGGCCGAAGATAAAATTCAGTGTGAGCTGGATGGAGCTGCTCGCTGTGAGAGGGTTATCAAGGAGGAGCTGATCGCCGTTCAGAGCCGATGGCTCTCACATGCAGGCCGAAGCAGAGAAACGGAGAACGCCGAAGCCCTGAACTCACTGTCTCGTACTCTCTGTAAGAAGCAAATTTCATGCCGCTTGTGTATTTTATTTACAATATTAACTTATTCAGTTGCATTTTATCTTCAGTATGACAGTTTTTGTCATGCCTTCAATCTGCCTTCAATCAAACCTTCCTGGGATGCTGCAGACTAAACCATGACCCACAGACATGTGCAACTGGACTTTTGTTTCTGAACTTTTTCTGTACCTGTCCAATAAAAATGTCCAAGTTATACGCTTGTATTTTCAGTTGCAGTTTCATTACACGCTGGTTGGAGGAATCATTTCACCTTATTATGTCTGGCATCAGGGTTCAGCAACATTTTAAAAATCTGATTGCGTAGAAACGTCTAGCGCTGCTAAATAAGTAAACTGCACACATTTGAAAGCTGACGAAAAGCCTAAGCCTACTCAAAGATGGGATATTATCTGTAAAAAGCATTGTAGTAGTGATGATTTGAAAAACCTGAAAATATTTTCAAAGCACACACCTTTATTACAAAACATACAGTTGTGGTTTGTAATTCAAAGAATTCGTAGCATGTATATGGCAACTCCTGTCTTGAAGGGGACACAGAGATGGAAAGCCGTGTCACTCCAGCGCTGGACGTAGTTTGCTGCACATATAGATGAATTTGTTCCCACATCCTGAAATTCTGCAGCCACTGAGCTTCGGTGAAACCCAGAATAACATCTCATCACTGCATAGCCGGCTGCGACAACTTCACAGAGCAGTCATCTGAAACACGCACACACACAATACTTACTAATAAAGCCAACTTGTTAACGTAGGGTTTTACGCTGGGCTTTAGTGAATAAATAGACACCCAGAGCATATTTATAGCCCACCACACCGGGGTAGTATTTGCATTGGCTTACCCACACAAGCCGCGCCGGGTCCTGTCTGTTGCTTCATTCTCCTAGAGAGCTTCTCAACTGTGAAGCAACACTTAACGAGTCGAGCCGTGTCGAGTCGTGTTACCGATAGTAACGGTACAGTACAGCACGGTAAAAGGTACTAGTGGAGAGACGCCTTTTGTTACCTCCTCCCCTGCTGCTTCTCAGCCATATCTCCTTGGTCTTGGAGATGTTGAGATACAGGAAGCTGCTGTCGAACCACGAAGTCAGGGTTTTGATGTACTTCAGGTAGGGAGAGCTGTCTGAGTTCGGAAGGCAGGCAATTAAGGTCATGTCATCAGCATACTTAATGAGGAAGAGGTCACTACTGTTGCACTGTATGTCATTTTTTATGTATGGAGAAAAGCAAAGGGGATAATACACATCCTTGCGGAACACCTGTATTCAAGACAAGAGAGTCAGAGAGGCAGTCCTTATTACAGAATCGCTGGGGACGATCTTTCAGAAATTCCCTGATAAGAAGGATCAGGCCATTACTGACTTTCAGGTCACGAAAGTGACCTAGAAGGAGGTGTGGCTAAACAGTGTTGAAGGCTGAGGAGAAATCCGTGACAAGAGTGTTGGGTTTGTCCAGATGACTGTAGATGCTGTTCAATGTCTGAGTTCGAGCTAGCCACAATCCATGTAGGGTAAGAAGTTTATCTGTTGGGACAAGACAGAAAAAAACATATTTTGTCTTAGATGTAAAATAATGTGTGTTAGAAAACTAACACATAAAACACACCAATGCCCACACTGAAATCTGGTTGTGTTAGTTTTATGCTGTGATTATGCTTCTCTTGAGCAGGAACAGAGAAGATGGCGAAAAGATTTAGGCCAAGTACAGGGACATGCTGAAAGAAAAAAAAAAAGGAAAAAACTTGTAGGCTTTGCTTACTGAGAATTTGATTCAAAAAATATATTTTTGGCATTTAGTAGCCCTCAAAGCAAATAAAGAAAGTCATAACTAGGATAGAAAATCCCCAAAAGAAACCAAAGTGCAGACAATGTAGTTTAATGGGGGAAAAAACAAGCAAAACGTATCTTTTTAGGCAGAAACGCAATCCCATTGATGTGAAAATACCTTTATACAAAGTTAGAAGAGCCGATTATATTTGTATCATGAAGTGTTTACCTCAAGATGCAAAGTATTGTGTGTGCAAACCTAACTGGTGAACAGCACTGAAACATGATTCCTAGGACAGATGAAACCTAGATCAGCCTGCTAAGAGTATGAAGGGACATGAACTGTATGTAAATTGAAAGAAAGGTTTGTGATTCTCACCTTTCCGCCTCACTTGTAAAACACAGCAGATCCTGTGTAAAGACACAGGCAAGTCTAGCAACTTCTGAAAAGATAGGCCGGGCTATGACGGTGGCAATAAATAACAGAGATGTGAATTGTCACAAATGAAATTATTTTAGACTCAAGTTGATGATTTAATTTAAGTCTTTGGACAGAATTTTAACTTACCCAGCAACGACTTATGACTTGACTTGGACTCAAACCCTTTGACTTGAAAAGGTTTGAAATCTTAAACCCAACAGAACATGTGTTACAAAGGAAAAGTGTCTAGATTAGGTTATTGACCCTATTATGCTAAAGAATGTATTAACCCTAACCCTAAAGATCTGTCTAGGGTATCACCCAATTAACTCCCTTACCCGTTATATTGTATCCATTCCTGGTCTAAGCCTTGTGAGTATTGTAATTCTCTCTTCGATGATCTCCTCCATAAATCCTTCCCTAAACTTCAGCTGGTCCAGAATTCAGCTACATCATAACAAAAAGGAAATTATCACACCCATTTCTTAACAACTCCACTGGCTAGTCATATTCAAAATAATCTTCCAACTTCTCCTGTGTACATTCAAGGCCATCCACAGTCCTGCTCTTCTTACTTATGTGATCTAGTCGCAAATTTTTACCTTACATACCACCTTAAAATATATGACTGTTTAACGGTCTAAAACCTTTAAAAAAAAAGTACTATGTTTAGCAAACCATCTGAAACACCATCACTAACACGACAATACTGTGTAACACAAAAGCTAAAAAAACTAGGCTTTTCTTAAAATATAAAGAAAAAGATTATACTTAATCAAAATTGTGTGTTTAAGCAAGCAGACTACATGTAAAAAACCAAAGAAATATGTTTTTAGCAACATTACATTAACAAACGCAGTAGTCCTTTTAATATCACTGACAACACTTTAACACAAACTACCTCTCAGATACCACATAATTATAGTAACAGTATTATAATGAGATGAATACATCTTCATCAGTTTATTTATATAGGGCCATTCACAACAGATGTTCCACAAAAGTGTGCTACTGCTAGCTCAACCTAATATCGTTAAATGTGTTATGTTGCATTCAGAACACAGGGTTTGTCAGCGTCAGCAAGGTCAAGATTACGTGTTAAGTCAATGGTGGAGGCCGTTGGGGGAGATTCACAGTCTCTACGGCGCTTTGTGAGCGTTGGCTCCGTCAACTTTTCAAGCTTTTCCTGCGTTTCAAGCTTCAAAGTGCATAACGCTAGCAACGCAGAAGCTCAGTTAGTTGAACTTTTGACGGTCCTAACGCTCTTGATGCAGGACGGCAACCAATCAGAGCGTCTCACTGTAGTGATGTTGCCCGACTTCGACGCAGCCTAGCCAACCACGAGCCGCAAGTGTTTCCACATCCAGCAGAGAAAGGCCTGCCTACGAGCTTTGCGAGCTTCCGCTTAAAAATGTATCTTCTGTGTATATGCGTTGAACTATTCGCTTTCTGAGCGATGCTTGACGCTGACAAAGCTTGCGGTCTGAACCTCCATTAGGATTGTGCGTTCTCCAAGAAAAAAAAAAAAAAAACAATTCCAAAATGGTTTATGTGATGAACTGGGATTACAAACTCACAGCGAGAAATAAAAATGGTGGAGTCACTGAATATTTAATAATCCCTGACTTTGTTTAGCAGTTCCAGTGCAAGTGCTGTAACTTAATAGTTAAAAAAATTTAATAGATAATAGAGAAAACTGAACATCTTAAAAAACATGACCAAAACAGTACACAAAAATATCTCCACATCCCCTGGGGTGAATAATTTATGCTTTTTCTTTTCATTCCATATGGCCAACACATTAAGGGCTAAATAAAATGAATTTTCATGATATGTCCCCTTTAAATGATGAACTGCATCTTACTATGCTGTGCTATAATTAGGATTGGACTAGATAAGTTTAACTGTACTTGCTGTCTGGACTGTATCAAAATTACCAGGATTACTTTAAACTAAATTCTTGTTATGACTCTTCATCATGCATTTTAATCTTTGCCTTCTAGAGTTTAGGCTTCATATTCCATCTGAGTCAAGTCCTCACTAGGTCATCTTTTAGAAATCTATACAGATGAAACATGCCACATATTATTAAATTACTAACACAACTCTTTCAGTCCTTCCCGCTAAAATAAACAAATGATGGCAGTATGAAACTGTACTTTAAGATTAGAGATAAAATAAAAAATCTAAAAGAGGAAAAGTATTGCATTAGGTTGTAGCTGTATGAAAAAAACCCAAATAACTAATAAAAAGTAAGGTGTTCCATAAAAGCAGAAAATGTATTTACTTAATAGTGAAGTTTGTTTCATTTCAGATCCGGTGGCAATATAAAGAGTCTTAACTTTTTATAGTGCAGCTTAGTTTTATTTGTGAATATCTTGACTGTCTTCACTGGACAAACTCCAGGCTTGTTCATAAACTTTGTTAGCATATGAGAGTTTTCACAGTGATAAACATGTCTAAACCTACTACAATCCCTGGGTTTTTTCGTCATTGACCTTTGTTGTTGTAAAAGAGTTGGTTAAAGCTGTGAAAACAAAAGACATTTGGTAAAGCCCTTGGGAAAACTCCAAAAATCCAAGATGTCTGAAATTGGACACCGTCTTGCCTTAAAAAACAAATCAGATTGTGTGTTAGCTACTGGTTTTATTTAGCTGAGATAAATAATCACAGTTGCCCTCACCTTGAACAGCCTATAAGAAGTTAAACCATATACAGTTAAATCTAAATTTGTTCACATTTCAGATGCAACAACAAAATTATTTTGCTAGAGATATATCTAATTTATATATATATATATATATATATATATATATATATATATATATATATATATATATATATATATATATACAGTACACACCTTCGTTTTCTTTATTTTCACAAGGGTATCAAAAGTATGAACGAACACATGACTGTGCGGTTCAGCTCACCCCAAATCATCTTTGATTGGGTTCAGGTCCGGTTACTTTGTAGGCCAGGTTATTTCAAACTTTTTTGCAAAAGTACTACACAATTCCATATGTGTTCATTCAATTTGATGCCTTCAGTGAGAATCTACAATGTAAATTGGGGCGACTGTGGCTCAGTGGTAGAGTAGTTGGCTTACAATCGGAGGGTCGTAGGGCACTTAACCCCCAAATTCTACATCGTCCTACCGAGCCATGTTGGCTATCGGTGTATGAATGCGAGTGTGAATGTGGCTTCAATGTAAAGCGCTTTGAGTGGTCAGTAAGACTAGAAAAGTGCTATATAAGTTCAGTCCATTTACCATTTAAATAGTCATGAAAATAAAGAAAATAAAGAAAACGCACTGAATGAGAAGGTGTGTCCAAACTTCTGGCCTGTACTATATATATACTGTATATTACTGTATAAAAGGAAAAAAATGGCTAGCAGAGCACATCAATGACTGGACGACAACAACAACAGCCATAAAAGAACCCAGAAAAATTAATAGCAAACCCCACTTGTCTCAGTTTAGGTTAGTGTTCAGGATTAAACAATAAGAAGAGCTTGGGCGAAGACTGCATCCATAGACGACGTCCGAGCGCAAAACCACAAGTGTGAAAATGATTGCAAAGGAGGTCATCAAGATGCCAAGAACATTTTAATGATCCCCAAAAAGTTTAGTAAACTATTCACTGAGAAAAAAGCTTAATTTTGAGGTGTGAGTCCTTTTACATTTGAGTTTAAACTAACAGAATTTCAGAAAAAAAACCCACATCATAGATACAGTCAAGGCTAGTGGTGTGATGACAGCACATGGACTTCCTTTAATTGATGAAATCATGAATTCTAGTCTCTAGAAGAAAATCTGGCAGAAAAAAAATTCCGCTCTTGTTTTGTGATCTTAAGCTGAAACACCCTTTCTGCAGGAGGACAAACATCTCAGATACACAAGCAGTTATACTTCTGAATGGCATACAGAAACATAACAAAATTAAGCACCTAGGGAAAGTCTTGACTTAAATCTTTTTAAGAGTTGGTGAAGTCTAAAGAGGCCGTTCACTGAATTCAAAAGATTTGGCAAAGAAGAGATGGTCGAAATTCCTCCACTGACTTAAAAACATTGCCAGTTAAACCCGAGTGATTGATGAAAGCTGTTAGTGACAACCTAAACAGGCGACGGCCTGGTTAGTTTAGATATTTCATCTTGATAAAGATATAGAATGTAGTTGCTTTTTATATTTATTCAGGTTATCATCTGAATTTGAAATCTATTTGATGACCTGAAACCTTTAAGTGTGACAAAAACAACAAGAATAAAATCATATGCAGACAAATACCTATTTATATCACTGTATGCGTGGAGACCACAGAAGAGAGAATTACTAAAGAGCTGTCGATTGGGAGTGAGAATTTGTAAGTTTTGTTAGTGATACCACATGTAGATAATTTATTGAGGAGGATAGAGTGAGTAATAGTGTTAAAGACTGTATTCAGACCAAAGAAGATGAGAATAGAGAGTCAACCGGAGTCAGCTGCCATCGGGAGGTCACTGGTGATTTTAGTAGAGCAGTTTCTTTGGTTTGTTTGAAGGTCTCATTTAATGTTGTTTTTATAAAATTTTCCATGTTCTCTAGTATGAAAGAATATCTGTGCCTGTTTATATGGGGGAAAAAATTATTCCCCATCACTATTTTTAGTGTATTTCAGTCCAGCGTAGCAATAGAAACATCACAATTCGGGGGCTTGCAACACAACTATTACACTATCTCCGTTTACCACAATCAGAAAAAGTACATTTATTTGTTTATTTTTACCAATGCTATTTTACTTTTTCGAATGAAAAGTGTAATGTCAAACCAAAATGTAGGTATTTAACCTTAAGAGAGAGTTTACCACCCAGTTTAGGCTGCATTCCCAAACAACACCGGACCGTGACGCGATTGGGCCGTTACCGAATTCTCACCGACCTTGTATCAGGATGATTCAGCTTCCAGACCTATACAAGGCAAGCTTCTGTATGCCACATGCCTGCCAGTCAGACAGGGAAGCAGTGCTGCACTCTTCCCTCTTTGCTACTGAGATAAAATATTAGTTTCTTTTCCTCCGCTTATTAATATGTTTAAATTCAACGGGTCATCTTGTCTGATCTAAGGTTATAGTCCGTTCAGATCGAGCGCCCCCACCGTCCGTTGATGATGGCAAGCTCCGTACGGCAGGAGATTTAGCTGATGATATCAGACTTTGTGGTTTGAAGCTTAGGTTTGGTTTGTGATAGTTGCAGATATTAGCATGTTAGCCGAGGTGGTGTATTTCATTGTTATGGGGCGTTTCAGCACAGTAGTTAAAAAGTGAAACATGAGGTAAAAATTTGTTTTTCATGATTGTCAGTTGATAACTTTAAATGTAATTAAAATACCCCCTTATGTTTCAAAGTGTATTATTGCTTCTGGTTTTAAGCAAAGACATAAAGCATAGCTTTTTCTATTTTCTATTTCTCAATTAAAATATTAATGTAAAGAATTTAGACATTGATGCCCTAAAAATGAATTAAACAAATGAATCATAAAAAGAAAAATATTTGGGAGCAGCCTGTGATAAGTTTGCACATCATTTGCTGTAGTTAAAAACAATAAATCAGCTTTGAATAGAACCTGTTTGAAGAGTGCAGTTGAGACACTAATGTCTTTCAAATGGTGCACCTGCTGACTGTAAATTCAAACACTCCCTTTGTTAGTATGTCGTGGATTTCTTGTTTTCTTTTGGTCTCATGACAAAGTGGTGCAGCAGCCAATCGCAGCAGGACAGGTTACGGCTCAGGGAAGGATGCTTCTCATTTAAGGAGCCACTCACATAGCTCCATGTGCAACAACCTTGAAAGCTCAACAGTAACAATGCCCCCCTGGTTATTTGCCTTGCAAATTCGCTTCAGACCCACTCAGCTTGGCAAGAAGATTACTAAAATAAGATAAAACAAAAATGTAAAAAAAAATATATATATATTGCCGTATGTGAGATTAGGGTTACCCATTATGCAGAATGCTTGTATATGATCAAATAAAATCTAATCTTATCACAATAAGGCAGTCTCATATGGCATGTTGTAATGTTGGTGAAAAGGAGACATGTTACTATGATAACCATTTCCAGCACATGGCTTTTTCTAGTTTATTACAAAAATGACAGCTGATGTCTGTTCCTCCACACTGGTGTTAGCAAGCCTGGCTCGATTTGCCCCTACCTTGTCTAAATCCTTTGGATGATCTCCCGACTGGTACTTCTCTCTTTGTCGGAAGATGGAAGATTTTTGTAGCAGTACACATGTTTAACACTGAACCTTGCTCTGGAATTTTTCCACTGTTGATCTTTGTAACAAAGAATAGCAAACATCTGATACTTTTAAAAACCTCTGAGATATTCCAGTAATTTACACAATGCTTTGCAAATGTACTCTTGAACCATAACACATTTTGTCACGTTGCAACAGAAATTTGGGTATCGTGTTAGGATTTTATACAATAGACTGACACAAAATCCATCATATTTATGAATTAGATGGAAAAGGACGCATAACATGAGGACACCCTTGAATGGTGTAAGACACATGTAAAAACTGAACATTTGATTATTTTTCTTTGGAAAATAGCTAATGTTCAGTCAGATTGGATTTGACCATGGAGACCAGTTCCAAGTCTTGCCACAGATACTTAAAGTAGATTTTGGTCAGGAATTTTACTGGCCCTTTCTAACACATAAATACTCCTAAGAGTTGTTGTAGACGAGTAATCCTCTGCCCCTGTTGTACGTGTTTTGCACATACAGTACAAACTTTTTTTTCTTTCTCAGAATATTTTTCTTCCCATCAACTGTGACCTCATTTTCTATTGAAGAAAACATCACCACAGTATGACGCCACCATCACTCTGTTTCATTGTGCTGATGGGTTGTTCAGGGTGTGCTGGTATTTAATGTTATTTTTTCCATTACACATTTTGGTTTAATCTGACCAGAGTATCTTCTTTCACATGTTTATAGTGACTGAAGCATAATTAAGGCAAACTGGGAACAGGAAATTGTGTGGCTTTCTTTAAATGTCTTTCTAGAAAGGCTCAATTTGAGCAAAATAGAAATAACGGGTGTACTGACAAAAGATTCTCCCACCTCTGCTGTGGGTTTCTGCAGCACCCTCAAAGTTAACATTATTCTCATAACATAATGCCCCCCCGACAGCATAAGACAGTTTACTTGTTTTATTTACTATTGCACAGAAGACTGAACTGTTCACTATTAGATTTTTGAAGCTTGGAACATAGTTTTGTAATCTAACCCTGTTTAAAACTCCACAACATTGTTCCTGACCTGTCTGCGGTGTTCCATAGTCTTCATTATGCTATTTGTTTAGTAATGTGTTGTTTGCGAAACAGAGGCCTTCAATGAAAAAGCTTTATTTAAATGAAAACTAATTTACACATGTGTACTCTATACAAACATAGTCTTTAGACAGTGTATTTTGTAACCGTTGCCGATGACAACGGTTTGAATTTTGCAACAGCTTTCAGTTTTATTGTTCTGACACGGAAAGTTTAAAAGTAAAGGCAGCCATTAAGGCTTCTTCTGGTTTGTATTACATGTTTGTTTACACGGAAGTCATGTTTGACTACGCGAGATTTGGAATATTGAGTATGAAGAAGCTGATAGGCTCCTGAAGAATTGGTTAGGGTGTGGTGTGTTCCGTATTGCACACTTATTACCTTCACTTGTTATCTTCAAGTGTGGTCTTTAAATTTGTGAAGGTTGAAGAGTCCAGCAGTTTTTGCCAGCCTTAAATTGGTTGACAAGCTTGAGTTTAAAAAAAGTTTTTGTTTTGTTGTTTTTTTCCTAATGAAGAATCCACAAAGAATACTTTAAAGAAAATCTAATCTCATATTGAAATGCCAAAAAACTTCATGGTAGAAATTTTGCAAAGAACAAATAATAACCAAAAGTGAGCATGTTCAAAGGTTTGATTGAAAGGCGTTTATTGCAAAATCATTTGACCTCTGAAATAATATATTAAAATGTACAAATTCTGAAAAACCAAACACATGATCAAGTTTTAATAAACATGACTATAAATGAGTCAGGAAGCAGATCCCTGCATGGAGTTAACTCTAAAATATTTACGGTAATTTAGTTCCTTTACATCCAGCTGACAGTAAACACATTCTCTTTTTCAGTTGTTACTTGAGGTTTTTCTCATTAGATCCATCATCTAATAAAAAACAAAAAAACGCTTAAACTAGATATACGACTCGAATAAATACCAATATAATCTTTGCCAGTCTACAAAGGACAAAGAAACATTACTTGATGGATTATAAATGTAGAGAGCCTTTGAAAAGTAGTGTGGCGCACATTCAATATTCGTTTGTATCAAACTGCTGGTTTCTGTAAGAAACCATCATGTTTTCTGTGACGACTCCTCTGGTTTCGGAAGATACTGCCTGACCAAACCAACAATAGTCGATACCTCTGCCATGGCACCTTTACCTACACCAAAAGAAGAAAAAAGATTAAATACAATTAATACAAATTTAATAGGTCAATAAGAAAAATAACAATTATTGATCAGAGCTTGTACAACATAAACAACTACAAGAGAAGTATTCATGCACAAGCTCTTTTTTTTTATTGTTAACTTACTCCGTTTACTTGCAAATCTGAGCCAGGCTGTCAAGGCAATTTATTAATGGCTCGATCCTAAACCATCTTCAGGATACGCAGTATGAAATGCTGTTCTCAAATTAGCAATTCAGTCTAATAGAAAAGAACATCTGCCTATTCTTGGATTTATAAAAAACAAAAATGATCGACTCAAACAGGCTGCTGAAGCACCGGGCTGCTTTAAATCAAAACTAAAAACTCATCTGTTTAGAAGTGCCCTTGGATAAGTGATTAATGTCATGTGTATAAAATATTTTTTCACGCTTTATTGCTGTTTTTCATGCTTTATAGATTATCATACTTTTTGTGTTTCATGCTTAATTGCTGTTTTTACTTTCTCTAATTTTGTATTTAATGCTTTTCATCGTTTTTGGGTCTTTTATGTTTCTTTATCACTGAATCATGTAAAGCATCTTGAATTATCCTGTTGTTGAATGTGAGCTTTACAAATAAAATTGCCTTGCCTTAGGTCAAAATCCCCATCATTAAATCCTAGCCCCATTTCTTAGCCATATGTTGCTATCAACTGTCACCTTAATTTCTTATTTGTTTATTTTTATTTGTAGTTAAGATTGGATGAATTGTGGGGGGAAATAATCATGAAAACACAGTATGATTTGATTTAATTAGACAATGTTATTTAGATTGTTAAATTACACCTATTTCTGTTTTGTTTTTTTCTGATCTTCTTTAGGCTTAGTTCATAAATTTGAAATAGGAAAGATTATAACCCACAATAAACCCAAAAGTAAAGTGTTTGGCAACGATGACACAAAATGTGATATTTTATTTATTTTTTTTTTTGGCACAGTCTAGTGTAAACTGTCCAAAATCCAACCGTGTAACAAACGACCAAAAAGAAAGCTATGAAAAGGCCAAGGAGGAAAATAAGCCGCACCCCAAGAATCTATGCCTATATTGTTGAAATCAATTACGCAACTTTGTTATTTTTTTCAGAGTGAAAAAAATATCAATTTGCTAAACATTTAAAGGGAGTTCTGATACAAATTTAACAAGGAGGTAGAAACCTTCGGAAAAACAGACAAAGCACACTTTAACAACATTAGAAATAGATGGACAGAATGGAGAAAGTACAGAAAGTGTAACACACTGTACTTTGGAATCTATACATACCATATAGAATATGTGTTAAAGTGTACAGGACTGTGTTCCAAGAATTTGTGATAATAAAGGCCTACTTTTTTGAAGTGCTCTCTAACACAGAAGATCTGGTTTGCCAGCAAGTCATTTTATAGAACACTTCTGTCTTTTCAGTATCTTAAAGATTAGCGAATGCTAACTAACAACTGCTTTTGCTTTGCCATATAAGCATTTTTTAAACAAAAGAATTGTTACCTTGACCGCTTCAAGGCCAAGTTTGAAACCAAGCAATGACAGATACCAGACTGTTAGTTCACTATAAATAAAAATATTACTGTTTAGAAGGATCTGGAAAAAAAAAATGAACGCATCAGAATAAAGTTTAAAAAACAAGCACCTTGGAACCACACCAGGTCATGTCAGTCCTGGATCAAAAAAAAGGTGTCTCTATTAGGTAACCTAACACACTACATCAGGAACTATCTGAGGGCATAAACCTCTCGAGTGAGCCCAGCAGGCTGACATGACCTCCCACACTGGTGGCATTTACTGTTTCCTTTTATTTAAGCATTCTTTCACACTGTGGTGACATTTTTTTCCGACTGTGGGGCCATCTAGTCAGGAAGTGTGCTTTTCGTCAAAACAAAAACTATCAATCTAGTATGCATGCTTTTATTTTAACACTATGTGCTTCTAACAACATTTTTATACTTTTGAGCGGGTGTATAAAAAAAGAAGCGGCAGTCACATGGTGCCTGAAATGCTGTTTTTTGCTTAGAGGAAGCTGAAGTTCCTGTTGTTCACTTTCTTCATTGCACTCTGATAGTTTTCTGGGTTTCATCTGTACTCAGAAGACAATTTGGATTTCTTTTTTTAAAACTTTATTTAACCAGATTTCCAACTAACTTTTTAGATAAACATTTGACCTGGATAACAATCAGAGGAAACTTCATATTGTTTGTTCTTTTAGGCCAGATTTCATTACGACTCTTTCCGTCTTATATGTACCTGATCAAGAGGCAAAATCAGTAGTATAGACTATGGGAGAACCTTTAACATCTGAAATCACAACCAAATTCCTCACAACTGCATGTTCTTTAGGTCTGAGTCATCATAAGTTGTCTCTTCTATATTGCCTACTACCACAATCATTAGCACTAATACTTTCACCAACAAGCATGAGCAAGTCACAGCTGCATCAAGAGTACTAAAAGGCAACGATAAATTTCTTTGCTATTTGTTTAATGACGACTGACTGTAATGAAGGTGTGGCCAAAGATAAATTCATGTGTTCTCAGAAACCGCGGTCAAAAGGGCTGAGTAATAGGCACAGGGCTTTCCACAAGCGCCGGCTGACGGCTATATAGCCGACTACTCAATGAAGGCCAGCCGGCTACTATTTAATGACCAGGATGTGATTCCGCCCAATGCTGTGCACGACGTTAGCACGGCCATCGTATTTTCCCTTTCATACTCAGCATGAGTCCCGCTGTGAAACGGCTCTACTCTCCGCCAGAATGCTATGTGAACTGGGGAAGCTTTCAAATTCCGCTGCTACTTTTGGCCGGTCGCACTGAACTAATATCCTTCCGCCCGCTCAAGTTGTACGCAGTGTCATGGGGCTCTTGACTCAAGTCTAGCTTAATGGACAATGTGGAACGTCCACGGCAGCGTTGTCGGAGCCGTCATAGACGAGAAGCAGAGCGTCATTTTGGTAATTCAGCCCTCCCTTCAAGCGTTCAATTAGTGAAAAAAAAATGATTCGTAAGAGTGTGTTTTCATTTGTTTATAAGGGAGAATTATTTGCTGTTTATTTGTGTAGCCACCACTGCACTGTGAACGTGTCATGAACTGAAAATAAGATATTTACAACCACAGAAAGCCTGTTGATGCCATACTATGCCAGCTTGTATTGCCTGCTTTTGATTTTTAGCTGTGAAAACCAGTTTTTATTGCTACTTTATATGTTATATAATGATGATAATAATTTAGTGATTATAGTATTAGTAAAGTAATACTATATTTGAGCAAATGTCTGAGAAAATAATATAGCCTGCTTATTATTCAATTCAATTCAAAGATACTTTATTGATCCGGTCACTGAAGTGCTTGCAGCCGCCAGAGCAGCGCTCCCAGTCACATAACAGTAGTAGTTGTAACAATAATAATAAAAAGTATTAGTAATCTTCTCCTGTTCATGGTTTCTTCCTGCCCAGAGGTGTGAGAAAGATGCCACCAAAAAGAAAATCCAATCAGCAGACTCTGGAAGGCTTCTTAAAGAAGAAAAGTGGTCAGTTTAAGTGCTTCAGAGTAGTATTAAGATTCTGTATTCATCCTAAAAGAGACAATCATTGTTCAAATCAAAACATTTACAGATTTTTTTATTTTAATGTTGGCATTTTAATGTTGGCATTTTAATGTACAAGTGTTATATTGTTGCTGCTGCAATATTTTGAGTTGGGTATGGACTCTGATCCTGAATGGGAAGATAGTGACACAGTGAAGTTGATTAAAGAGCAGAATGGAGATATGAAAACATTAAGTTTATCATTTATGTTGGAAACGTCTTTTACTTAAGAGTATTTTTATTTTATTTGTATACATATTCTGTTGTTTATGACAAAGTTAATAAATGCACACGAATATCGTGCTGTTACTTACATATACATTATATTACATAATATGGTCATTGGAAATTAACCAAAACGATAGGAATGCTGGATACTGGATATTCCAAAACACATACAAGCAGAGTTCCAAGATCAACATATAAATGTGACAGATTTTACACTGTGAGGAAACTGATCATCTACTTCTACAGTAGCTTTTTTGTTACTGTCCCATTCAAGCTCTTTTGAAAACACCTAAAGATTCAACAGGATTTTTGTAGGCAGTTTAAAACATGTATAATATCTTAATGTGTATTGGTGTGCACGTAACGTTATTGTTCTGCTTAAAGCTTCACTATAATACCAAACCATTAGTATTCCTCCATAATATTTTTTTTTCATATAGTTTACATTTTTCCAAGAATGTCTTCAGCTATATCTACAGCATCAACAAGAATGTTACTGTGATGAAATAAAAGTTTTAAATTGATGTCTTATTTAAGAAATCAAACACATTTTCTCTCTTTTTGTGTCTTCTTGAAGAGATTTACAGAGAGTGCCTTACAATCAATAGAATTATGTTTCTTGCAAAAATTGCATTTTCTTTGAAGATGCTCCCAGGCCGTTCTTTCCGTTTAATATATGACATTGTACAGCTAAGAGGTTTTGTGTGCTTATGTATTTTGTGGTTTTACATTGGGTCAAACATTTGTCCTTTTTTCACTCCACAAAGCATGCCTTTTTCTGTAATTCTAGTTTGAACAACTATTTTCCACTTTTACCTTAACAAAGACTTTTTTTCTTTTTTTTCCAATCTTGTAAGCAGCAGACAATTTTTATCTGTCAGATTCAAATAGTGGTTTTAGAGATATGTTACTTCATTCATAATTTACCTGAGTAAAAATGGGTAAAAAAAAGATTAAAACCAACCTTCATCTCCACAAACTAGCTTCTTAGATATGCAGGGGATTTCCACATATCCAAATTCTTTTAACCTGGATACCTGTTGTCCCGTAATAGGATGCAGCCACATTGCTGTATTCATAGCAGGACAGAAGAGGAGAGGTCGACTGGTGTCCCAGGCTCTAACCACACATGTCTGAAATGAAGAGATTCCAATCAAACTAAATGGTTCAAGAGAAACTTTATGACAGGGTATCGCTTACCATTACATTCTCCAAACAGAGGGATAGTAATTTTACATTCTCACCAATAAGTTGTCACAGATTCCATTTGCAATCTTTCCAAGAGTGTTAGCATCGAGAGGGGCAATGATCAGCAGGTCTGCCCAGCGCCTCAACTCAATGTGCAGCACAGGGTCGGATCTGTGTGTCCAAAGCTAAACAAGAGACAGATTTTGTCTGATTATGCTTTTTTAACCCCCATCACTTGAAGCCCAGATGCCAAAATTGCAGGATATTTTCTGGTCTTTAACCAGATCTCCGTGTCTGAAAATTCTGAACCTGCTGTTAGAAACAACATTTTCATTATCTTTTTTTTTTGTTATACCTGAAATACTCAATTTATTATACTGTTTGCAGGAATATAACGGCTGCTCTATTTGAATATCTTAAAAAAAACAGATTAGATCATGTTATACATTTTTTTGTTTAAAAGTATAGTTTAAATCTCATGACACAGCGAAATCATTGTATTGTTACTCAAGGTTTACTCAAGAATCGCACTCCGACTCACGCCTGCATGGGTTTATGAAAAACATTATAAAAGAATGAATCTTATTGATAGCAGTACTTTTTAATAATTCCCTTTTATCATTACCTCCCACTCGTCCTTGTCAGTGTAGATCTTTACGGAAACATCTGAAGGGTTGTAGAAGTTTTTGGCATTCTCTGTAGTAACCACTCTTACATCCACCTGAGGAGAATTGAAATAAAGACACAAAGTAATATATTTAAGGGGCAAATTAAATTGTAAACTCTTGTTAAGCTATGTCATTACAGCAACAGCTCAGTAAATTAGAATATCAACCAAAAAAAGTGAAACCCATTAATTTTACATGAGAAATTGATGTATTAAGCATGTATACAACATACTAAATATGTGAAATACATGTTATCTTAGGAGGTCATGTTATTGCACTCAGTCAGTGACCACCTCCACAATGAGGGTTAGCCACTAAAGCAGCTGGTTGTTTCACAATATGCTGAACCAAAATGTATAATTAAAAAGTTTAATGAAACAAAAATTAATTTGGAAAAAAAGGTAAATAAGCAATTTTGAAAAAAAAAGAAGAAAAAAAAGGACTTTGAAGCAAATATGACTTCAACAGTCTAGGGGAGATTCAAATGTGTGGGCCGGGGCTGGAGCCTAAAAAAGCGACAACTTGCAGACGTATCCAGTACATGGTCTAGAACTGTTGAATCCTGGGTTAACACTTTCCTAAACCAGAGCTACATTTTTGAAGTGTTCTAACTGGGCTAAGAAAAAAAAATAACTACTCTTTTGTTCAGTTGTCTAAAATCCACGTTTCAGATTACTTTTGAATTCTACATGAATTTTGCATTTCATATAGAAATCAAGGTCCCAGAATCTGGAGGAAGATCGGAGAAGTTACCATGCCGTCTTTTGGTTCTGGACAACAACAACTAAGCCACAAAGGACATTTTAGAGCACTTTATGGTTCCCGCTGCTGAGGAGCTATCTGGAGATGCTGATTTAATTTTCCATCTTTTTGCACCTGCTCTCACTGCCAAAAGTAATGTAAGGATTTTTTTTTTGCTTGCCATCTCGCCTAACCCTTTATAGAGAACCTCTGGGTATTATCAAGATTACGATTTAATCAGATCCACCAATGCTGTGAAAGTAACCTGGGTTTATCACCTTAGGAGAACCTCAAGCTGGGCCCCTCCATGCCACACTGCCTTGATGCAGCAATTCATGCAAAAGGAGCCCTGCTGAGAAATGATTGCATAATCTGTACAGTACGTGAATATGCTTTTCAGTAGGATGAAATGTCTAGATTAAACATCTTTATCTTATGGTAACATATTTTAACTTCCTTGGAAACTGAATTTTGAGTTGTAATGAGCTGTATTACATACCTAGCTAAATAAATGGGTGAACTATATCCCTGAGTTTTTGAAACAAAGTAATACAAATATATTAGCTTTTTGTGACGTGATTCCATGCATGCACTTGTATTGTTCCCCTCTAATGTCTCCACCTTGCGGTAAGGGTACAGTGACGCAGTTAGGTGGACAACAACGTGGAGCTAGGTGTTGATTTTATTTTATGACAGGTGCAATTCAGGCCGAGCCTTTCAAACTAACACATGACAGCGAATCGGCTCACCCCAGGGAGCTGAAGAAGCTCGGAGACCAAAACTGGCAGTTTCAAAGCAGCGACGCTTCCCGTAACACCCACAAGAACACGATACGTCCCGAAAGACTTCGACAGATCAGTTTTCAGCGACGAGACGAGATCGTCTGACTGCATATTGACCGAGAATCGCCGAGAGGAGGCTGAGTTGCTGCTAGGGGACGGGACCTGTACCACTTCCGTAAATATTCCCCTCCAACCAATCACAGTAGAACAACCGAACGTGCACGAGTACGTCTCCGCCGTGACATATTGTAAGCGCGCGCATTGGCAGAATATTCTGGTGAAGAACTCACGGGAAGCTAGCATGGTGCAAGAGGATTTCATTCATTTCTTTCAGTAGTATTTTGTTTAAAACACGTTTTTTTTTGTTCTTAAGTGTAACTATGACACTGACACCTCTTGTTTACTGGGCTCAACGCCACGAGGAAATTTTCCTGCGTGTGGAGCTTACAGACGCCCAAGTAAGTTAGTTCAATCCACCTGCTGTCCCTTCGACAGCGCTCTTTGAGCTTTATTTATTAACCTCGAGGGTAAAACATGAATGCAAATGACAGTGGCTGTTGGTTTGCATATTGATATATAAATATAGAGATTGGTTTAGGTGATATGACGTGGCATCTGTACAAGGCTCTTTGTTATTACCCCACCAAACCTGCTAATATGTGTGTTGAATAAGTGTCAGGGCTTTAAGGAAATGATATGTGTGGGTGGTTAGATTACGTAATAAACCCTGAAAAAAACCTCTGGCCACTGTGAAACACAAGGGGCGGATTTTAACAGGGGTTTTGTTTCCCCACGATATCCATCCTAAACCTCACTGCAGTTTACTACAGTCTCTGATACATTCGGCCATTGGCATTCACTAAAGGCATTACTAAAGACTGCGTCTTCTAGCGCCGCTTATTAATGAGATACACATAATATAGAGCGGATCTGGGGCTGCGGTTGGGGTGTGAAACAGCTCAGTTTTTCCAGTAGTTTCTTTAGTTCGTAACTAAAAAGCTAACATTTTAGTATTGTTTTTGGACTGAACGGTAGGTTTATATTTCGCTGAGGTCTAACTTATTGCTTCTGTATTTTTTATTTTTTTTGTGTGTTTTTGCATTACTGCAGAGTAACAGCAAGATAAATTCTTAAATTCTTATTTAGTAAGAGGGAGTACTCACGATCTGTCTTTTTCTGCAGAATATCCAAGTCCAAGTGCATGAAAATGTTCTTCAATTTCAAGGTAAAATTGTTTATTATTATCATTATTATTATTGTTATTAGCCCACATTTTCCCAGATAGTGATTTTTTAAAAGCATGCAATTTGTGACTTTCTTTGGGGTGCTTCCTGCAGCTCTGGGGTGTGGTGCTAAAGGACAGCATGAATATGAATTCAGCTTAGAGTTCCTTTTACCAGTCAGGTCCAAGGTAAGGATTTATTTTTAATTCTGGGTTTCATTTTATTTACCAACGGCTATCAGTTTTTCTATTTTGCTGTTTTTATTGTAGATTCATTTCTATACATTTTCGCATCCAGGTGAGCCACAAGTCTACACAGCGGCAGGTAAACATCACAGTGCGGAAAGAGCAGCGAGGCTGGTGGGAAAGGCTGACTGTCCAGGAGCGCAAACCGGTTTTCCTGGTGCCGGACTTCGACCGCTGGCTGGACGAATCGGACGCTGAGATGGAGATCCAGGAAAAGGTGAGATAAAATTGGATTTTTATTCTATTCTGCCATACAAACTGTATTTATTTCCACAACACTAATTTCTACAGCTGTTTAAAACATGGCAAGCAGTTTCTTTTACTAAAATTGTATGCTGTTTTTTTGTTTTTTTGATTCCTTTTAAATCACTTATGCCTCTTCATTGTGATAAGGAGGAGAAAAGGAACAGGCTGAAGGCCGCAAAGCCTGCAGAAGAAGGTAATTATGAATACTTGTAAAATAGCTTATTATACCTGGGGATTTTAAACTTATGTCTTAAAATGTTAACTTTTTACATTTTTGGTGACATTGATAAAATATCTAATTGGTTTATGTTTCAGGGTTTGTTAGTATTAAAACAAGCTTTTTGTTGGTTTACAACCTGGTCCAGTTTCTTGGATATTCATGGATCTTTGTCAATATGACTGTACGCCTCTTCATCTTTGGCCAAGGTCAGAAATACAAGTGGAGGGCAACTTTCTTTCAGCATTTTTTTTTTTGTTGCCACTTTTATTAATTAATAACTTTAACCTCTAAATCTAATTTCAGATTCACTCTATGACACATTTCACACCATATCGGATGTGATGTTCTTCTGCCAGATGTTGGCATCAGTTGAGGTGCTGAATGCTGCTTTTGGTGTGGTCCGAACTAGTGTTATTCCCACTCTCATACAGGTACAGCATTAATCCTGAATGCAAGTTTAATGGTTTAATGATCAAATAGACTGGGAATGTATATATATATATATATATATATATATACACATGGAGAGAGAGATTTTTTTTCTTCTTTCTTTGGTAGGTAGTTGGAAGGAATTTTGTCCTCTTCATCATTTTTGGTAGTCTGGAAGAAATGCACCACCGGCCAGTTGTGTTCTTTGTTTTCTATCTGTGGAGCGCCATTGAGATTTTTAGGTGAGTACATGTACATCTCACGAAGTTACAATATTAGTAAAGGTTCATATATTTCTGTAAAAAAAATGAAAAGTAATGTATTATTCCTTATGAACATAGTGATGTATTTCAAGAATTTACGTAAATTGAGCTGTTTAGGGCTTGCAACAAATGAAAACCCAAAGTTAATTTTCTAAGAATTGTCTAATATTAAATAAAAAAAGATTTTTTTTACCATAGAAATGTTGATTAATTAAAAAGTATGCTTACAGCACATAACTGTATACCTGGTCAGGGCTCCTTTTCCTTTTTAGTTTTGGTATATGAATTTTAATATACCACTATACCGGTGAATAGATCAGCCAATTTTCAGAAAGTTTCATGTGGGAAGGTGTAACAGCGCAGACATCGTGCTACACACCAACACCACAGCGTGAAAAGTAAAGTTTTGAATGAAATATGGCTGCTGGCAGGAGCTGTCACAGCGAAGCACACAATGCTGGTCCAGAGGAAGTCATTCAAAACCAAGGGCCACATCTGTTGTTTAGAAGTTTCTTTTACAAATGCTTTTGCGAGTAACCAGTAAGGGTGTGTGTTTGACCGGCTGTAGGTACAGGGTGTAGACGTCAGTAAAAGCAGCTGGGGAGTAGGCAACAATAGCAGTAAATATGGTCTTACATAACATCTACGATACTGCTGCTGTCTTTTTTCTGTCTTTATATGAAATTAACTAGCTGATGATCTCCTATGGACGCCCTGTTTTTTTTGTTTCTACTATACAAATCTGACACTATATCCAGTCTGAGTTCTTTACTCTGCCTCCTAGTGGAATTATCCAATGTCTATTCTATTTTGACTAGAGTCATCATTGTAGTTATGTAATGACAGTAAAATAGATATCAAAATTTTGCCATACTGCCCAGGCACTGTGATAAGGTGCTACCGATTCATCAGGTCCAATTCTGCCTGCAACTAAAGATTACATGGTCAACAAGTAGTTGTATGCTTAAAGAGTGATGCAGTTCAGAATAATAGGAACTCAAGCCAAGAGGTGTTAGGCCACGGAAGTTTGCAGTGTAGGGTGAACAAGTAATAAGGCACATGAAGCATAGAGGTCACCAGTCTAAAGCTACAAACCTCGGATATTCAGGATGCTTTCAGATTAGCACAACAGCGCATAGAGAGCTTCAAGTAATGAGTTTATTTGAGCAAGCAGTCAAGTCTTAAATATTTTACTGTAGTGTAATATTATGGAGTGGGGCAGGTTTCCAGAAAATGGGTTCATCTGCCTTAACACTCCAACAAAAGGAACTCTTAATGCGAGATGTTTCATGCTCTGTGTTTGGGGAACAGTTTGGGTATGACCTCTTCCAACCTAACTTATCAGGTCCATTAGACACAGATGAAAAATCTGACTGGCCTTTCAAATCCAACATCAGTGCCTGACCTCACAAGTGCTCTTCTGGAAGAATGGTCAAAAGATTCCCATTAACACACTTACATTTTGCAGAGCTCCTTTCTAGATGATCTGAAGCTTCTACCTCTGCAGACGGTGGGCCGACAGATTAAACCACGTGGATTAAGAACAGGCTGTCGCTCACGTTCATGTGTGTGCCAAGGCAGAGAAGTTAATACCTTTGGCTATTTATTGTGTATTGCATTATATGGAATAAAACTGTAGTAGACGACTTTTACATTTTGATGATCTTCTAATTTAAGATGCACCAATAGTTATGAAGGAAATATTGATCTAAATATACAGAAGCAAAGGGTTTGCTTCCAAGCTGTACAGAGACCATTACCATCATCCACAGGGTATTTTAGCAGCAGCTGCAAAGATGTATTGTTAAAAATGCAAATATGTTGGCCCACAAGCATCACCTTTTCCCTATCTGAGTCAACATCATATTCTAATTTCAGGTATCCATTTTACATGCTGGGCTGCGTTAACACAGAGTGGAAAACTCTCACCTGGCTGCGCTACACAGTCTGGATACCGCTGTACCCAATGGGTGTTTTAGCTGAAGGTGAGTTTGTTCACATCTATGATTAAGTCATATTTGTTTTCCATCAACATAATTGATATGCATCAGATGTTTTTATTCCATATAGCTGTTGGAGTGTTGCAGTCCATTCCCATATTTGACCAAACCAAAATCTTCAGCATTCCTCTGCCGAAAGCCCTTGGCACTTCCATCAGCTTCTCTTACATCCTGCGCGTCTATCTGATTCTCATGTTTTTGGGTAAAGTCAACAACTAACATGAATCAAAGCAGTCTGTTTTGTGTCAAATGCATCATTTTCAGTACTTTTTCTTTCTGCTCCCCAGGGCTTTTTATCAACTTTCGACACCTTTACAAGCAGAGAACCAAACGCTTCCGGACCAAAAAGAGGAAGACTCATTGATTCTCAGAACCAACAGTAACACACCAAAGCCTCTACTGACTGCTTACATCAGCACATGTTTTTTAAAGCAGCTGCTGTTCAGCATTTTATATATATATAAAAAATCATTTTAAGCAACACCTTTTGCTGTTTAAAAAGACTTCCTCTATCTTTTCCATACCATTCTGCAGATTGTGCAATATTTCATCATTGCATGATCACGTTCGCCAGTATTTAGGTTCTCATAAACCTGATAGTCAAGATTATTGAAGAACTGTTAAACAGAGAGATCAACATGTTGGATGGGTTTTTTCTCCCTTGATTTTTTTTTTAATGATTGACGTCTCACCTTATTCTTTCAGCATCAGGTTTTGAAAGAAAGACCTCACTGATTTCACCTGATATACAATTGTTACTGTTTAAATGAAGGAGTAGTATCCTCTAATGCACTGTTTTAATTATTCTACCTAAATCAAAAATACCGAAGAAAACGCAATGACCTTTGTAACAACTTATTTTCATCTGTTTTTCAGTTTAGCTTTGATCCATCATGCATTTTTTATTATTCTGATCAGTTGTTCTAAATGTCCCTTGAACTGTCATTTTGATCATTTATGACACTGAATAAAAAAAATTTGAAAGATGAGTAATTTAATTTCTGGTAAATCTGGGAAACAGTCTATAAAGAAACTTGTAAAAAAAAATATGTACAGCATTTTTAGTTTCCATCTGACATGTTTCCAAAAACTCCTCAATGGACATCTTTGAAAAGCCCAGTCTCTATGGTTTCAATTCACTCAGGTTCAACATCGATTTATACGGGGTGGCTCAGCTTGAGAAGTCAGTGTGCATGGGGACAATGTTGTGGTCGAAAGCGGCGTACTGGGATTCACCAGAACTTGCTAGTTTAAGCTGGCGTGCAGCATGAGAGAGCTGGAAAGCGGCATCGGGATGGGCCGAGTCGGGAAGCATGGTGCACTCCCTCTCCAGCAGTTCAGCCACGCCCTTCAGTAGCTCCCAAAAACCGAAAGCCAAGGCAGCTTTCCGCAGACGATTCAGCTCCTGGTAGACATAAGTCACAAGTTTTACTTTTCTTTAGAAAAAAACGTTTTTTCCAGTTTTATGCTTTACATACCTTATAGAATGTCTGAGTTTTATCAGGTAATTTCCTTGCATTCCTCAAAATCTTCTGAACATCCGTCTACATTATATTATTAAAAAAACTGGTCAGGAAATGATTTGGGCTGAATCAACACATACAAAGCATCGCATTTTTAATTTCTGACACCAAATAGTTAAGGTTTAAAATTTACATCTAACTACCCAGGCTGCTGTGTTTTTCATACAGGATGGTTTGTAAAGGTGGGAAACGTTCATTTATCAACGACTCATCATTAAGACATTGTTCTTTTACGGCAGCATGTTTTTAAATCCTTGGTATGTGTGATGGAACAAATATTCAACTTGCTTGCCACTTTACTGAAATGTGTTCCACAGATGTGATGAACGTGTGCGCCTTAGATTAGAAAACATTTTTAAGTATTCTGACTAACTGAGGTGGGTCACGATTAACAAAAAACTGTCATATTTGTTTCGGTGCTTCAATTTGTAGGATGTTTACAGCAATATTATAATCCATCTTTATTTGTCAGAGCTCAACAGTGAACAGATTAGTTTAACTGTGTTTTTACTGCACCTGTAGTCCGCTGGCTTTAATCCACACGGTGACATTCTGGGCATAGCTTCGCTTCACCTGCGGCTGCACAGGGAACGGACTTTTACTGTCATCCTCCCCGTATGGATTTTCAGTAGCCTCTGTAACACCAGAAAGACGACTATGCATCAGAGGGAAGCTGGTCGACCCATATCGTCACGATCAAAGCAGGATGTTGAGTAATCATTAACTGATCATGTACACATACAGAGCCCTTTTGATAGGTACGATAACTGTCGCTCTATCGAAATGGGTTTGAGAGCTTTATGTTTATTCAGAATTTGCAAAAGAGTTAAAAAAACATCACTCGGATATCCGATACCGTAAATGTTATCCGGCAGACTGATGTCTACCGAATATGTTACCTGACACTGGTCCCAAATGTGAGATCTTGCCCAGCCAAGGCAGAGGGTCTGGACCAGGCTCAAACAAAGACATCATCAGGTTCGACTTTTTCTTGCTGTCTGCTTGGGAGTACAACATGCCAAACCACTCCGGCCTGGGATCAAAGCAGGTAAGAGTTAACTGAGATGTGTTCACACACACAAAAATGAATGCAGGATAAGTCATATTTTTCTTTTTTTTTATCACTCACCCCAGCTGGACCAGAGCCACCATCCCCTCAACCTTCAAACTTCCATGTAAAAGAACACAGAAATTCGGGCTTTTCCCAGCAATTTGGCTAGCCGAGGGTTCTTCCTCAAGTTCATCGGTGGCTCCTGTGCCAACTTCATCTACCTCTGAAATTATTTGCACATTTTTTTTACACACGAATTAAACTTTATACTGTTGATATGCTTCTCTGAAAATCGTCCTCTCTTTTAAAGGATTTTCTACAAACTCAAGCAGTCCCAAGTGATTTTTTTTCCTTTTACAGTAGCTTGATATCAACTCATTTATTTATTTTTTACACTGTACTTAATTCAGTGAGAAACTGTCTAAGCAAAAGCACTGAATTGTTTTTTTCAACACACACTAAAAAAAATAATTAGCAGCTGGAGTAACCCAACCCACCTTTGTTCACAGCAATAGGAAGAACCAAGTGTCTGGATATTACAGGAGGGCTGGAGATGTCAGCGATTTCAATGAAGCCCACAATTTCCAAATCTGAAAGAAACGAAACATAACCAGGTAAAAACATATCCTGAATGAAGAAATAATTCATGATAAAATGCCAAGGCAATTTTATCTGTATAGCACACATTCAACAACAAAGCAATTCAAGGTGCTATGGGTGATTAGGAGGAAAAAATAAAAGCAAAAAAAAACAGAAAACATTAAAATACACTACTGTTCATTCCAGCTATTATTGAGTTACAATAATCAAAGGCAGCTCTAAGCAGATGGGTGGACTGCTACAGAGACTTGATGGGCTACCGGAAGGGAATGATGAAAGATATAGTAGACTTTGAATGCTCCATAGATGGCTGAAGACAAAATATGTTGGGAAAATGTTTTTTATAAATCAATCACTTACAGTATGGTTGGTTTAACAAATTTTTCAAGGAAAATCAAAGTTATCTCAAAAATGAAAATCCTGCCCTCAATCAGAACGGCCTGAGTGTCTCAAAATTGTCAGACTGTCAGATAAAGAGAGTATAAAAACTGACAGCTGCTTCTCCCAGTTTGGTAGACTGGAATTAAACGACCTGAATGGTCTGGAGGGTGGTATAGTGGCAACAAATCTTCTGCATACTTTGGTGCGAAGCCATTCAATGTAAAAGTATTCTGAAGTCTATTCTCTGAGCTACAGGGAGCCAGTGTAAGGACTTTCTACTAGGGTCATGTGTTCTACTATCTTGGTTCGGGTGGGGACGCCAGCCGCAGCGTTCTGGATTAGCTGCAGCTGTCTGATTGACTTCAATAAGTTTCAAGGAACAATAAGTACCTGTGCTGACAGCCCGGGGGATAGGCTCCACCTCTTCGTCCACCACCACAGGCTCGGGACGAGGGAACACCTGAACGGCTGAAGACAGATTCCCGCAGTGTAGAACTGCGTGGAAAGGTGAGTACGCCCGGTCAATCAGATTCCTGGGGAAACGGAAATGACAACATGGGGGGGGGGAAAGGGTACATTATTCAGTATATGGATAAACTTAATATAGAATGAACAATTCCTTTAAAATTAACACAGCCTTACCCAAACATTGCTTGTACACTTTTCATGCAAAGCGGTCCATCCACGGTGAATAGCTGTCCATCCCCTCCATTGAGACGAAGGAGCTCCTCCAGGTTTTCCATGGCATCAGTCATTTGCAACTTAAACAGCACAAGACAGGCACATGTTTTTGGATCTATCAAACAGAATCCTGAAATATTACACACACAAGAGATTCTTGCCTTCCAAATAAGTTGTATAACAAAAGCGATGCAACTCTGTAGAGAATTCACGCTACATATGTAACAATTTTCAAGAAAAAACAGTGTAACGTAGGCGGTGAAGTTAGACTCTAATTATGACATGATCTTTGTGGCTCTAAGATATTTCATCATTTTATTTCCACCGAATTAGACCGGGTAATCATTTCAAGACCAAGGGACATGAAGACGGAAATGTGGACTTCAGTACCTCCTCTGCATTTGCTACACACATGATGAACATCTTGGTGGGAAAGGGGAAAGGGAGGGGAAACTTTTTGTCATCACTGCGATGTTTCAGGGTTTGAAGAGAGTGGCGTAGGGAACCCTTTCCAATCCCAAGAGATCCGTCTGTAACCAGCACCACCTACAGGACAGAAGAGGGAGACGCATAAACACGAGCAATTAAAGAGGAAGTATTACTGAAACAGCAGCAAAACCAAGTACAAGAGAAAAATTGAAAGGGCCGGATCAACCTCACTACCTAAAAAAAAAAAAATGGACATAGTGTAATTATATAGCATGTAAGTAGGGATGTGTGTTGGCAAGAATCTGGCGATACGATATGCATCATGATACAATGGGTACGATACAATATATTGCGATATATCACTATACCATGAGTAAGACTACATATTTTTAATTTTACAAATTAATTTAACTGTAGAAAATCTGTCACAACATTCTAAACGCTCCAACCTGTTTTTATACTTCATCTAGTTGATTTACTTGAACAAAGAAGGTGAAAACCGCCACTAACTACCAATCATACTTTTAATTTAATGACAAAAAAGTCATTATTAATGGTTTAATTAAAATTCTTAAACATAAAAATTTATTTTGAATATCGACACAATATCATGACATAAAATATTGCGATATATTGGCATATCGATATTTTCTTACATCCCTACATGTAAGTGCGATACTTACTGGAAGAAAATATAGCTTCTACAACTTCAAATACAATTCCATGTAAATGTACCTTAAATGGGTCTCAGGGAGGGATTAACGGGAACTCTAAAAATGATGACAAACTCATCTCTAAATTTTTTTTAGTCGATAGCAATCAATCAAAACTTCCAGTTCATAAATACAGACGTAAGAAATTATGTTTAGCAAATAGTGAATTTCATTTAATCAGTTAGACTAGGTTGCGCAACGGCACTGCTAAACTGTAGACAATAATCATACTCAATATTTTGAACCATGAATTCTATTTTTGATGCTCTCAGGGGAGCAACAGTGGAAAAATCGTTAAAACGGCAAACGTACAACCAAAAAGTACAATCCCAGCCGTACTACCAGTTCAGCGGCTTTGGAAATTTACTCCACAGATCTCACCAAATGATTTTGACGTTATTTCTTTTCCTCTTAACAACGCTAAACAGTACTATAGTATCCACTCAGTTATCAAGTCGCCACTAAAATTATCTATACACCACAGTAGTCCAAAGTCATATGTAAAGCCATCAAGTAAAGCAACTTGAGCAGATTTTCTGGCTTCTCTACCAGCCTCTAAGCCATACTGACAATCTATAGCAAATAGCTAAGAAAATAAAGGAAACAAGGTGTTGCAATGGTCTAGCCAAATTCCAGACCTTCACCCATGTTCAGAATTGAAAAGCTGACAAATAAAATTGTACATGTTAGGGTTAAAGTTTCTAAAGGTTATTTGATCACCAGATATACGTAGTTTTTCCCATGTAACATTTCTTTTACTACTATAAACCGTGCAGGATAAGCGGTGTGTTCTGGTAAACCTGACGTTAGACTGAAAAAATTGTAACTATTAATAGAAAATGAGCTTATGCTTACTGGCCTTCTTCAACATCTGCAGGTCGATAAGAACTGAGAGAATATACATAAGACCCAGTGAAAAGGACTTATGATGGTACCCTCAGCACTGTTTGGGTTTCTCTTTGTTTTCTAGTGGTTGTTAGATGTGTGTGTGGAGTACTTTTCTGCAAGAATGCAACCTGGAACCCAAGTGTCACAGGTAGGAATCTGCTAAAGAGGATTCATGAAGTCATTTTTCGATCACATAGGTAAATTGTTTTACCTAATGCTATTTTTCAATAAAAAGAGCAACTGCTCTCTAGTGCACAGATCTACAGAACAAAATTGTATGTTTTACTGAATATGCACAAATGAATTACGTAGAATATCTCTCGATTTAACAATAGTACCTTTATGAATCAACCTAATAAAATTACCTGACAGGGACAGCCATTGCCCCACTCCTGCTGAACAACGCTACTAACTCCTTGAAGACCCAACTCAAGACATGTTTTGTCATAGTCTTCCAAGTTACTAAGCGCCTCCTGCAAACGAAAACAAACCATCTTAATCCTGAACACAGACTGTATTTCTATTTTACAGGCAGAAGCAGCTCTTACCTGCAACGCATTGTAATCCCTGGTGAAAGGCACCAGCAGCTCCCAGAGAGACGAGAAGGCCATCAGTGCTGTGAACTCCAAGCGATAGTTGGAAGCCATATGTTCAAACAGCATGTTGAGTCCGTGGACAGCCAGGTTCTTCCTCTGGAACTCCTCGATACCATCCAGGGACACCGGTCGCGTCATGGACAATGACACGTCCATTAAGACCACTGTAGGCATTGTTGCTCACCGCTGATCGAGATCCGCAGCAACCATAGACTGTATATAACAACTGATTTTAAAAGTGCTACAAAACGGAAGATTTACAACTTTACGGCAAAACTCCCGGAAAACCACTAAGCTTTAACAGGCCAAAAAAAACTGTCAATACCAGCGTTAAAAGCTTACTTAAACAGGTTAGCACGGGTGAAATTGAGGCTAGTTTGTTAGCATTATGCAGCCTAACGGCTAAAGGAAAGAAACGTTACGATACTAATGATCAAATATAAATAGATAAATATCCATTAGTAAAAAAGAAGTTGAATCAAATCATTCTTGAAAATAAAAAAATAGTAAAATCCTCAAATCGTTTTGGTTCTTTAGCTTGTGCTGTAGTGTGGGTGCAACAACAATTCCATCCGTATAAACAGCGAGTAGATATATTGTTCCTATGTTGTCTAAAATTTGCTCAGTACAACTAACACAATTCGTCTACTTACAGCCCATTTAATTGTATTTATTGTTATATGAGCTATAAATGAAAAAAGTGTCATTTTGTCTCTACAGACCCCATTTTGTACTCACTAGCATGTAACTTTATTTATCATGGTATTATTATGATAGCCTGTTTATGAATAGTGCAGATACATATTTGGAAATACCCAGATCAAGCCTATACACACACATATATATATATATATATAATATTATATATATATAATATATATATATAATATATATATAATATATATAATATATATATATTATATATATATATATATTCTGTTATATTTTACTTGATTTTTTTTATTATTCGAACCCGTTTTTGTTACATTTGGATCTGATCCCGGTTTTTTTTTCCCAGTCGACCAAATATTTGAGAGCATGACGTGATGAATACACACGCACGCACACAAACACGTACACACCACACGTCCAGCAGAAGTCCAGCTTAGCAAAAAATCGAAATTGTATTTTATTTATTTATTTTTGTTTGTTTGTTTTTTTCTTTTACAATCTAAAAACCGCGGTCCATCACCGCGGTGAAGTTAGTTTTAAGTTGGATATTCCACAGACATTCGTTTCATTAAAGCGCACACTCTCTCCAATGTCTCACCGACAACTGTGCTCATGGAGCGGATAAATTGCTGCCGAAGGCTCGCTCCTGAAGGCGGTGGTTTCCATAGACGTGTTTATACATGTCTATTTGTGGTTTCGGTTAGGGACCGTAGTTAAATTTCTCTAAATCAAAGAAAATAAATCATTAGGCCGGCCTATGCGATCAGCTGACAAAGTGACCCCAAAATATTGCTAAGTTGTTGATCGACACCCGAGAACATGACACATCGATTTATTAAAAAACATAATCAATTTATTATATTTCATTTTAATATTTGACTGTAATGTTTTTTTCTTCAATAGCTTCCAGGTCGGGTGACCAAGTGACACCAAATAGTTCTTACAGTGTCCTAATACATCTAAAGAATCAGACACAACAATTGATTTACAATTTCAGCACACATTATATTTTATATTAATATTTTACAGTAATATTTGGGGGGTTTCTTCAATGGCTTCCAGGCCATGTGACCAAGTGACACCAAATAGGTCTTAAACTGTCTTATTAGGCCTACATGTAAAGAACCAGACACAACAATTTATTTCAAATTTGATCACACATCATATTTTATATTAATATTTTACAGACATATTTGGGGGTTTTCTTCAATAGCTTCTACATAATGGAACCAAGTGACACCAAAAAGGTTTTAAATGTCCATACATCTAAAGAACCAAACACAACAATTGATTTCCAATATGAACACACATAATAGTTTATATTAATATTTTACAGTAATATTAGGTTTTGTTTCTTCAATAGCTTTCAGGTAATGTGACCAAGTGACACCAAATAGGTCTTAAAATGTCTTAGTACATCTAAAGAACCAGACACAACGGTTGATTTCCAATTTGAACACATTATATTTTATATTAATATTTTTACAGTAATATTTGTTTTTGTTTTTTATTCAGTAGCTTCTACATCACGTGACCAAGTGACCCCAAATATGTCTTAAAATGTCTTAGTAAATCTAAAGAACCAGACACAACAATTTATTTCCAATTTGATCACACATCATATTTTATATTTATATTTTACAGTCTTTGGGGTTTTTCTTCAATAGCTTCCAGGTCATGTGACCAAGTGACACCAAATGGGTCTTAAAACGTTTTAATACATCTAAGAAACTATACACAAAAATGGATTTACAATTTTAGTACAAATAATATTTTATATTAATATTTTACAGTAAAATGGGTTTTTCATCCATATCTTTCAGATCATGTGACCTTGTGTTACCAAATCAATCTTAAAATTTCTTAATACATCTAAAGAACCAGACACAACAACTGATTTCCAATTTTAGTACATATAATACTTTATATTTATATTTTACAATAATATTTGGGGATTTTCTTCAATAGCTTCCTGGTCTGAAATAAATAAATTAAAACAGGAATTTTGGTGGTTGGTAAATTATATGGTAAGTTGGAGACTTGTAAATAAAAAGTAAGCCAAATCAAATATGCAAAACACAAACAAGAATTCCATATTGGATCGGTCGAGGCCCGGGTTAACAATAACTGCTGGTGGAAATTGGAATACTGTTGGTCGAAGGAGAACAGGAGGAATGCATGTTGGTAGGCAGAGAGAGAAGAGGAAATTCAAGAGTTTGGAATTAAGAATAGCGACTTTGAATGTTGGGACTACGACAGGTAAAGCTAGAGAGTTTGTGGACATGATGCAGAGAAGGAAGGTGGATATTCTATTTGTTCAGGAGACCAGGTGGAAAGGTAGCAAGGTTAGAAGCTTAGGAGAATGATTCAAGTTATTCTGCTATGGGGTAGATAGAAAGAGAAATGGAATAGTAGTTATTTTAAAGGATGAATTTGCTACGAATGATCTGGAAGTGAAAAGGGTGTCTGATAGGATGATTAGTCAGAAGCTTGATATGGAAGGAATAATGTTCAATGCTGTTAGTGGTTTTGCCCCACAGGTAGGATGTGAGTTAGAAGAAAACCATAAATAATGGAGTGGACTAGATGATTTGATGCAGACTATCCCCAGAGTTGAGAGGGTGGTGATTGGTGCTGACTGTAACGGACATGTTGGTGAAGGGAACAGAGGTGATTTTGAATTGATGGACAGGTTTGGCATCCAGGATAGCAACGAAGAAGGACACATGGTGGTAGACTTTGCAAAAAGGATGGAAATGGTTGTTGTAAAAACTTTCTTCCAAAAGAGACAGGAACATAGGGTGACTTATAAGAGGGGAGGTAGGAGCACTCAGGTGGACTACATCTTATGTAATCGTTGTGATCTGAAGGACATTAGTTACTGCAAAGTAGTGGTTGGTGAGAGTGTGGCTAGACTGCACAGGATGGTTGGTCTGTAGGATGAAACTGATGTTGAGGAAGGTGAAGAGAACAAAGACAGAGCAGAGGACCAAGTGAAACTGAAAAAGAAGAGTATTGTGAGGTTTTCTGGGAAGAGTTGAGACAGGCTCTTGGTGGCCAGGAGGTTCTCCCTGATGACTGGACAGCTACAGCTAATGTGATTAGGGAGACAGGTCGGATGGTACTTGGTGTGTCGTCTGGAAGGAGGAAAGTAAATTAGCAAACTTGGTGGTGGAACCATGAAGTCCAGGAACATATACAGAGAAAGAAGTTAGCTAAGAAGAAGTGGGGCACTGAGAGGACTGAGGAAAGCAGACAGGAGTACAGGGAGATGCAGCGCATGGTGAAGGTAGAGGTGGCAAAGGCCAAACAAAGGGTGTACGACAACCTGTATGCTTGGTTGGATAATAAGGAGGGAGAGAATGATTTGTATAGGTTGGTGAGAGAGACAGATGGAAAGGATGTGCAACAGGTAGTGTGATCAAGGATAGGGATGGAAATGTACTGACACGTGACAAGAGTGTGATGGGAAAAGTACTTTGTAGAGCTGATAAGTGAGGAAAATCAGAGAGAATGTAAAGTAGACGAGGCAGTTGTTGTGGATCAGGATGTTCCTGAGATTAGTAAGGATGAGGTGAGAAAATCTTTGAAGAGGATGGAGATGGGGAAGGCAGTTGGTCCTGATGACATACCTGTGGAGGTACAGAAGTGTCTAGGAGAGGTTGCAGTAGAGTCTTTGACTATGTTCTTTTACAAGACCTTAGAGACTGAGAAGATGTCTGAGCAAAGGAGGAATTATGTTCTAGTGCCGATCTTTAAGAACAAGGACGATATACAGAAATGTGGCAACTACAGAGCAATAAACCAAACGAGTTATACAATGAAGCTGTGGGAAAAAGTGGTGGAAACTAGGCTTTGGCCAGAAGTCCGGATTTGTGAGAAGCAGTACGGTTTCATGCCAAGAAAGAGTACTACAGATGCAACCTTTGCTTTAATTATGCTGATGGAAAAGTGCAAAGAAGGTCAAGGAAGCTGCATTTTGTCTTTGTAGATTTAGAAGAAGCATATGACAGGGTGCCAAGAGAAGAGCTGTTGTTTTGCATGAGGCAGTCTGGAGAGGCAGAGAAGTATGTTAGAGTGGTGCAGGGAATGTCTGAGAGCTTTGAGACAGTAGTGAGGTGTGCTTTAGGAGTGACAGAGGAGGTGGGACTGCATCAAGGATTGGCTCTGAGCACTTTCTTGTTTGCTTTGGTGATGGACAGAAGAGGTTAGACTGGAGTCTCCATGGAGTATGATGTTTGCAGATGACATGATCTGCAGGAAGAGCAGTGCGGAGGTGGAGGAAAAGCTAGAAAGATGGAGGTATGCACTAGAAAAGAGAGGAATAAAGATTAGTCGCAGCAAGACAGAATACGTGTGTAAATGAGAAAGACACAAGTGGAATGGTGAAGTTAAAGCGAGTGGAAGTGAAGAAAGTAGAGGACTAAGTAATTAGGGTCAACAGTATAAAGCAACGGAGGGTGTGGAAAAGAAAGTGTGTGCAAGCAGGTTGGAATGGGTGGAGAAAAGTGGTGTGATGTGTAATAAAAGGGTTTCAGCGAGAATGAAGCCTAGTTTACAGAGACGTTTTCTGTTTATAGTACTCCGCTCTTCCACTGCATTCTCTATTGTTTTTTTCAGCGTTGCTCGACCAGAACAGCAGGGGGTGCTAAGTTTTCATGGCGTCTCTGTGCCTACTGCCTACACAGCGCCGTGTCAGTAAACTTCCCAACTTTGTTTAATACTTATTAAACATTTATTATTTGCTGTAATTTGATCATAAATGTATGTCATTATTTTATTAGTCTGCGCTTTAATGAAACGAATGTCTGTCGAATATCCAACTTAAAACTAACTTCGGCCTTGCACTCCAGGATTTTGTAATCTGAAAAATTGCGCAGGAAAAGGTAAATCTACTCGAACTTTTTATTTATTTATATACTAATTTTCAGCTATTGGACTTTACAATTATTATTATTATTATAGCTCATATGTGAATAACTACATGACATGGTGTTTAACTGGATAAGAAAAGCACATATGATTTAGTATCATATGTCCAATACTATTCTTTCATTTGTACTTTATGATTGTGCTGCTCACCTTAGGGTAGTCACCTAACACCCTAATGGAAAAAAAAAGTCTAATATGGCTTGTAAAATATGATTTCTCGTCAACATTTTCAACAACACTTCAGTTTGACAATTTTAATCATAAAAATTTAATGATAAACGACCACAATATAGTGCAAAGTTGTGAACTAAAAGAAGATTTTCTTTTTTGTTTAGTTTTAAAAAATTAAAGGTCTGAAATGTGAGTGATACATTTGGATTCATCCCCCATGACGTGGGTTATCCGCAAGTGAGGTTCTAACATATTTCTTCCCCTGAGGCTTTCACAGAACACCTATTCATACTGATATTATATTAAATTAAAAGCATGGACTGTTATTTAATGGTTATGTGACTTCTAAAAGCAGTTGGCTAAAGTAGATTTCACCATGGAGTTTTATAATGAACGGGACAGAATGGAACAATTTTTAGATTTCTCATTCTAAAAAAGATTTAAAATGACACACCCTTTTCTACCCTTAAAACATGCAATAACCTTTGTTGGGTCATCACACAAAAGTTGTTTGTGGTTTTATTGTTAAATGGGGAAAAAATGTGGAAAAGCTCAAGGGGTCAGTCTTTGTATTGAGTATAAATGCTTGCAGAAGTTTATTTTTATTTTTTATTTTGACCTGCTGCCAAACTGTTATTTTATTTTAACTGAGGCTTTTTTCTCCTTTACAAACAGGTTTTCCTAAGGTGTGAGGACCCAAATCTAAATCAGATAGCAGGAGTTTTGGAACCTGTAACTCCAAGGTCTATGTTTAAGACGTTTATTTAGAGCTAAGCCAGTGAATGTGCACTTTTTAGTACAAGATGGAGCCTACAAGAAGTAAATCACAGCAGCAGCAGAATCTTAACCAGAATGGTTAAGATTATTTTCTCTGGTGTCTTCCTTGGTACCTTGTACAATCAGATTGTTGTTGCTAAACTCACGTATCCTTTGGCATTTGGAGAAGATTTTGGAATGATTATACTCAATGGAGGAATTTCCTGTCAAACATTCTACATATTCAACTCCAGAATCTAAAACTAAATCTTAATTTTTGGACCCAACAAGGCCTCCAATAATTCATCCTTCACCGGAGCCATCCACATCTGATCCCCATGTTCGCACCGTCCCTACAGCTTTCCCTAGTAAAGTTCAAAGGGTAAACATGATATACCCTGCTGATCTCTTTTCTTTTGAGGATCGCAGACGAGGATGGGTGGTCCTACATTGTTTTGGGATATTCTACATTTATGTGTCCCTCTTTGTTGTATGTCATCAGTTCTTTGTTCCTTCACTGGAAGTCTTCATGGGAACATTGGCCATCTCACACGATGTTGTAGGAGCCACCTTCATGGCTGCAGGAACAACCATCCCATGGTTATTTGTCAAGATATTCCAAATCATCTCTGGTCAGTCCATCTTAACTGTAAATCTTAACTAAATTACTAGCAGTTTACAGAATGCTGTTTGTGATTGGAACATGTGCTTTGTTTTCTGGGAATGGTCACCCTCTAACCTGCTGGCCACTTTTCAGAGACTTCTCATTCTACAATGCTTGGGTTCATCCTAGTGATCATTTTAGTTTTGGATAGTATGGTGATGTGGTGGGAAGCTTTGATTCTGGTTACCTTTTTTGTACTCTACATCGTCTTTCTGAAATATAATAAAAAAGCTGACAAAAATGCTGAAGACCCAACTCCAGAAAAACAAAATGGGGATGAATGTTTCATTTGAAAATAAACATGAAAAGGTGAGCCCCTTGAGATCCATCCATCCATCATCTTCTGCGGGTCGCGGGGGCAGCAGCCTAAGCAAAGAGACCCAGACTTCCCTCTCCCCGGCCACTTGGGCCAGCTCCTCGGGAGGAATCCCGAGGCGTTCCCAGGCCAGCTGGGAGACATAATCCCTCCAGCGAGTCCTGGGTCTTCCCCTGGGCCTCCTTCTGGTGGGACATGCCCAGAACACCTCACCAGGGAGGCGTCCAGGAGGCATCCTGACCAGATGCCCGAGCCACCTCAACTGGCCCCTCTCGATATGGAGGAGCAGCGGCTCTACTCTGAGCCCCCTCCGGATGACCGCGCTTCTCACCCTATCTCTAAGGGAGAGCCCAGCCACCCTACGGAGGAAACTCATTTCAGCCGCCTGTATCTGCGGCCCCTTGAGATGTAGAATAATTACCATATAATTTAATATATATTAACAGCAAAATCTGGCTTTATACTTTGTTTGGTTAAAGAGCACTTTTATTTAATTAATTAGATTGTTGTTTCTGCAGCTTTTTGGCTTTCTGTGTCACGTGACTTGTTCTTTGTAGTATGCTTAGATATCCCCAGCTGACACTATAACATGTTTTATTCATTGCCTTTATGAAGCAGAAGTATATTCTGTTTTCAGTTTTGTCTGTGTAGGACTAACTGGAATCATATTGCAGTTTGTTAAGAGCCAAAGGATAAATGATTCATATCAAAACAGAGAGTAAACATGTTAGTGTTAGCCCATCTCTTTAGAGATCTGCTCCATATGAAACATTGTCCGGCAGGTAGCTGTATTCTAGCTGTATGTTTCAAGTAGGAAATATGGTCAGAAAGAAATGATTTATGTGTAATTTGATTAGCCTTTTGTAACTTTTTAAAAGCCATGTTGGAGTTGTATGTTGAGATTGAAACTCTTCCTTGGAGACAAATGCATGTTGCTCATAAAGGGAATGTTCAGGGTTTAAAAAAAGAAAACGTTAATTTACTCATTCAGAAAAGTTTGGAGCCACTTGGTGTCTATCGAAAGAAGTTTATATCCAGTTGGGATTAGTGGAAGATTTGCTGCCTGTAATAAGGCAAGGCAATTTTATTTGTATATCACACTTTCAACACAAGGCAAATCAAGGTGCTTCACATGATTTAACAGAGAATCGATAAAAGAAAACATTTACCATTTGATTAAAACAGTAATTTAGGTAAAGCATAATGAAAAAATAAGGCACTATGTGCCCCAAAACTCCTTCATTCAGCCAATGTTTTGTTAATAGTCGTTTGCGTTACTCCTCTTGAGAATGTCGAAGTGCTTCTTTTTTCTCTTCCCGGGTGTTATAGAGGGTTATGGTGCATTCAGACCGCAAGCTTTGCCAGCGTCAAGCTACGCTCATAAAGCGTCTATTTCGACGCATATACCCAGAAGACAAATTTTTAAGTTGAAGCTTGCAAAGCTCGTAGGCAGGTCTTTCTCTGCTGGATGTGGAAACACTAGTGGATCATGATTGACTAGGCAGCGTCGACGTTGGGCAACGTCACTACAGTGAGACAGTCTGATTGGTTGCCGTGCTGCGTCAAGAGCATTTGGACAGTCAAAAGTTCAACTAGCTAAACTTCTGTGTTGCTAGCGTTATGAGCTTTGAAGTTTGCTCACAAAGCACCGCAGAGACTGTGATGCTCCTCCAACGGCCTCAACCACAGACTTAACATGTAATCTTGACGTTGCTGCCGCTGACAAAGCCAGCGGTCTGAATGCAGCATAACAATCCAACTACACCAACACGCAAACTTCAATTACGTCACTGCTGTGTGCTCTTTCCCAGTTGTAGTCTGAGCAGGGCTTTCACTCTGTGCCCTACAACAGTCAGTTAGACAGAACCTACTACTGCAGACATCAACATGGTTAGCATTTGCCTGTTTACAAATTGGAGAAATCAAATGACCAACTGGACTAAGTTCAGCTTTCACAGGTTCCATTTCTGCTACCTACGCAGAGTACAGCTGTAATGACAGTGCCAACAACCTCATTGAAATCACTAGTTCGTGTAAGTTGGAATGAGTTGGATTAAAAGCCTGTAAAAACCCCAGAAGCCAACATCACAGCACGTCTGAGACGTTCCAAAGTCACAGGAGAATATAGCTAACTATTCATAACAAAACATTGGTTAAATGAAGGATATTTGTGGCAAATAGCACCTTATTTCAAGCGGCAAATCTCCTGCCCCACCACTATCATTATATGGATATATCCTGATGGCGACTGAATGTATAAACTTCTTCTGAAGGAATCCAAGTGGCTCCTAAATTGTCTAGATGAGTAAATAATTGTAATAAATGCTAAAAATGAGGTCCAGTTTAAAAAAAAAAAAACTTTTCCTTTAAGAAAAACATATAGGAAAGATCCTGGTATCAGGAAAATTATTTGCGTGTGAGTTAAATGGAACATAAGGTGTAATTTTTATGAAAAATACTGCGGTACTTTGTAGTACAGCCTTTAGTGTGTTTATTTATCTGACAAGCTCCATATTTACAGTAACCTATTAATAAATGATACGGATTGCCATCATCAACAATTATCAAAACGGCAGTCACTAAGTACAATTTCTACAAGAGAAAAGAGAAAATTTGAAATTACATTTTCAATATTTTTTTTATTTTATTTTTCTTAACTAAGACTAATGTTTAAAACCCTGTATTTATCTGTGGTTTATTATGTCCAAAACAATCCTTCCCAGGTGCATATGCCTGTTGGTGAAGATGATGCACAAGGCTCTGGAGACCATGATGAAGAAGGCAGTAATGAAAACAATGATCGCTGCAATGAAAAGACATTTCTTGATAGCAAATTGCTAGAAGGAGCTAAGCCTTTGGCTTTGCGCTGGCCTGAGACATGGCGGGAACGATTTGTCTACATCTTCCTGTTGCCATTCATCCTCCCTCTGTGGCTTACACTTCCTGATGCCGCCGCCAGGTCAGTTAAGATGGATATTTTGGGCTTTTCAGAGTTATTGTGTCTTCATACTTGACCTGTGATTTGGCTTTATTCTTTATTTCACAGAAGTGCAGAAAATTCTTTGTACTGACCTACATTATGTATTTTCCATTGTGTGGATTGGTGTCTTCTCCTTCCTTCTGATGTGGTGGGCTCACCAGGTCAAGTGCTCCTGAAACAGTTCTATTGTTCTCAAATACAAATCCAATTTTGAACGGAATTATCTAGGCTGTACATACAGCAGGTTGCCATCCTGAAACGGGTACTTAATCCAACAAAATAATATTTTTATATCTTAAAGGTGGATGGAACATTCGGTGGTATGGTTCCTGTGACATTTCTGGTTCTGGTTGTCCAGTCCTGAGCTTATAACTAGTATAATAGTGGCTCGTAAAGGCTTGGGAGACATGATTGTGTCTAGTAATTTGCGCAGTAACATATTTAACATCATTCTAAGGTGAGTAAATAGACTGAATTTTCCTTGTTGAAATAAGACGAGGGAACAGTTGAACACAACTCACTGATTTATTACTCCCACTGTGATTTCTGTTTGTTATTTCATCCAAAAGTCTACCAATAGAATTGCTCCTCTACTCGTTCATCCACGGTGTCTCCTCTGTTGCTGTAACAACCAAAGGCCTCCTCTGTGCCAGTGTCCTACTCTTCCTCATGCTCCTCTCTGCTGTCATCGCCATTATGTCATGTAAATGGAAGATGAAAAAAACTGCTTGGCCTCATCCTGATTACTCTCTTCATTCTTTTTGTGGTCATTAGCATTCTGATGGTGTCTGGTACCACTAAATGCCCGGTGTAAAAAAAACCTTGTAATTTCTTTATGCATTTTAGGATATTTGCTAATGACATATACCAATTCTGACATTTACCGAGGTTGAAAGAAGGATGACCAAAACAGTCATCCTATCATTAATCGACCCGTAAAATGCTTGCTGAGTACACATAAGCTGTAAGGTAATTCAAGTTTATATGGCTAAATTTCGACAACAAACTTTACTGTTTGAAAAAAAGGTCACCTAACCCAGTTGAAGGCAACTGCCATAGATACAGTGTTTCCAAGAATATTACTATCATTGTCATCAAATAGCAACAAAAACTAGCATCTAACATCTATCTATCTATCTATCTATCTATCTATCTATCTATCTATCTATCTATCTATCTATCTATCTATCTATCTATCTATCTATCTATCTATCTATCTATCTATAGGTCTTTGTTTACATCTGCTTTTCATTGTTTTTATTTGTTTTGTTTTTATAAGGGTTACAACACAGATACCTAAACTGACAAGTCTAAGTAATATGACAGACTTTTTTACAAAAGTTTCTAGATAATGTATGTCTATATTTATGACATATTCTAAAAAGAAAACAATTGTTTAAAGGGTTTGTACTGTATGTGAATAAACATAATCTAAACAATTTTTTTGTCTGTGGATTTTTACGGCGAATTCCCTTGGTAGTTTTGAGACATTCTTTGTCAAATAAAAAAATGGGATGAAGCTACCTTTGTCCTCAAATTAACATTTATTTCTACAAATCTGTATTGCATGCCAGTATTTGCATTTCAACTGATTTGGCTGGTTACACGAGAAAGTTACAAGTAATAATTGGGATAACTCTGATACCAGACTGGACTTAAATTAGGCCAATTCTTGTTTTCTACGTAGGTGATGACAAAAGTTCTTGCTCTTCCTTAAATTATATTGTCTGCAAAATAGGTAGAAATTCTAAATAAGGAGTTTTATTTTTGTTATTGCGGTCCATGTTCATAACCAAATTATTTTAGTTTGAGCCATAGGCCACTGTATACACTGCAAGGACACTGCTTTATGTGAGTAAAAACAATTAAAGTGTAGCTTATGTGCAACCACTGTTACTGCACCTTTTTGAAACTTCAGGCCCATAGGAGTCACCAGAAGGTCACATAGTTGAAAATGTCAAATACAAACAATTTTTTAAATTTTTTTATGGAGCTAAATTAGTTCCTGAACCCAATCAGTTGTAAACTAAAATCATTAGGAAAGGAGTGAAAACCTATCTCAAACTTATGACAAGACAAACTTGTCTTTGTCTTTTTCAGTCTTTGAAAAGTAAGGCATCTTTCTTTTAATTTTAATACCCTCACTTGTTTGTCAACTAACTCAATATAAATTAGCTAACAAGGTGCATACACCTCATCATCCTGGTGACCTCAGATGTACATTCATATCCTGACAGATAATTTATGTATGGTGAGCAACCCTCCTCCTTTCCCTGAGTGCAAATCCAGCGGCATTTCATAGAATGATGAAAATGTCTTTGTTTTTAATAGTTTTTCAGGGGACCAGTGGGGACACATAAACTCACTAATGTTATGCTTGGAACACATCAACCTTACTGTCGTCTGATGTCCTCCCTGAGCTGCTGCCTCATGGCTGGTTCTTCTCTTTTCATAGACGTAACAAGCTGTCATGTGTTTATATGTGTGACAAAATTGGATCCTGTATGTCACATGGATTCAAAAACTGCAACAAGGATGTGCAAAGTGAGAGTTCATCTATAAATTCACTGAGGAGGATGAAAATGAAAACTTTTTATATTGTCTTTTGAGACTTTTCTTTTTACTTTTATTATTACATTATAAAAAAACACTTGTTTGCTCAGGATGTTATTATTATATTATTCATTGTTTAACTATTCTTTCTAACTACAAGGAGACTGCACCATTTGAATACTGACTTTGCACATTAATTATACGGTAAGTCTGTTTCACTGATTGTTTTTTTTCCTCCATAGGTGGCTCTAGCTCCTTACTGCATATTTTCTGTTAACATTAATTTATTCTGCAGTTGTTACTCCGTTGCAATGTTTGTACATTACTACCAAAAAATCCGCCCGGTCTTTATAATTTCAATCATTTAGCCTTAATGATTGACAATGCATCATAGTGTATTTTTTCGAATGTTTAAATACAAATGTAAAAGTCTTGACTCATGTGGTCACCCTAATGTACGTAATATTGTGCACAGAGGCTATTGAAGTCTTATATGTGAACATCCTGTATCTACAATCAAGAGAAGTTGCCAAGGTAAAAGCGTTTGAGACGTGACAGAGGACGTGTTTAAAGGTATAAAACCCTTCATTTTTTGAGTTGCACCTGCTCCCTGACACCTTTAGGCCACAAGATTACTATTACTATACATTGTATAAATCACTGCTGACGTTACATTTGCAAAGTGAGAGTGAGACAATGTAGCTAATCCTCTTAGAAGACTTCAGGTGTTAGGTATTATGCTGATCCATTGTGAAGACTTGTTCTGTGCCCTACATAAGCTGTTAGTCGTTGAACAAGAGTTTTTGTTAGTGTAGGTACATGTAATTTGGGAATAGCATTGCGATTTTGTGCAACTGACTTTAATTAATTAATTGACATTAATTATACGGTAAGTCCTTATCATTGATTGTTTTTTCTCTCCTCCATGAATGGCTCTAGCTCTTGACTGCATGGTATTATCTGTTAACATTGATTTACTCTGCAGTTGTTATTACCTATTACATACATTTTTTTTTACCTTACCACCAAGAAATTTAGTCTTTATGATTTCCATCATTAAGTCTAAATGACTGACAATGCATCATAGAGTGCTTTTCTGAATGTTTAAAATAAACTAAGTACATAGTTAACATTGGTGTGTATTCTTCAATCTACAATAGGTTGAATTTTCCAAAAACTCAACGATGTGACATGAATTCCTCGACTGAACTTCTGTATTCTTCTACCCCATGGTCTGCTGGGGACGGAGCTGGACTATACCCAAGCTTATTTATGCTACTTAATTCAACCTAGCCATCAGGAACACTGCTGTGGAGGAGGATGCATTGTACTAGGAGGAAGCGGCTCCAGCTTAGCCGGGTTCTGTTTCTCCTCTCCGGGGTTTTTCTCTGTACCCTCTACCAGCTCACCATTAGTGCCAGACTGCAGGGGCCCATAGCAGTGGCTCAGATTGGAGAAGATTTTGGTGAAGGATCTACAGAAGGTGTCGAGGAGGCCATGTCAGAACCTGGAGGGCTGGAGGAACCTCTTACTACTGCACCTGAATTGGAGCCCACAGATCAAACAACAGCTCATGTGATTCCTCATACTGACAAGTATATTGATACAAGTAGAGATATGGATACAACAAGTGAATTCAAAGCAGCCACTTCCACCGAATCCATACTATTGCCAACCACAAACCGAACTATTGTGCATTGCATCTATGTGGCTCCCGAACCTCCTCTGGTGACTCCCACCCCAGTTCCAGCTCCACCAGTTACAACTATCTCACCAGCTCCACCTGGTGATGCTCCTCATGTCAAAGGCGAATACCCTGAAGATATCTTCTCTATCGAAGATAGAAGAAGAGGATGGGTGGTCCTTCACATTTTAGGAATGATGTACATGTTTGTCTCTCTTGCAATTGTCTGTGATGAGTTCTTTGTTCCTGCACTGGGGGTGATCACAGACAAGCTGGCCATCTCTGATGATGTAGCAGGAGCCACCTTCATGGCAGCTGGAGGCTCTGCACCTGAGCTCTTCACCTCCCTTATAGGAGTCTTCATCGCCCACAGCAACGTGGGCATTGGGACAATAGTCGGCTCGGCAGTTTTCAACATTTTGTTCGTGATTGGGATGTGCGCTTTGTTTTCTCGGGAGATTCTTCATCTGACCTGGTGGCCGCTTTTCAGAGATGTTTCGTTCTACATACTCGACCTCATCTTGCTGATCATCTTCTTTTTGGACAATGTCATAATGTGGTGGGAGAGCATGATGCTAGTGGCCTGTTACAGTCTATATGTTGTCTTTATGAAATTCAACGTACAACTGGAGCGAGAATTCAAGACCCAGCTCCACAAACACAAGAGCATTGTGAAGGTAATTGCTGTGGAAGAACCCGAAAAGGTACGCAGCAATGTGATAAAACATCTTTATTTGTAATTTACAAGATTACTCAATGTGATAAACCTCCAAAGTTTTGCATAGTATTGATCTAATTGTTTTCATAGCTGATGTGGTGCTTATTGAATTAATTTTATTGTTCAGTTTGACAAATAAAAGTCCGTGAACTGGGCCATCACTGACATAGGCAAGTAATAGGTCTGCAGTTCAACTGATGTGCCTGAACAACTCAGACAATTTGAATTATTTGATGAGGGGCTGTGGGAAATTATATTTGAAATATTAGATAAATACTGAAATAATTATATAATTTAACATTTGATGCATTGCGGGTTTACTTAATCCTTTAAATGTTTAATATTTAATTTTGTTTTTAAAATACTGACACATTTCTATAAATACTGACTGATTTTTTACATTTTTTTATTAATGTGTTTGCGACTGTTTTAGTTACAGTACCACAGATATGACATTTAATTTTTGGATTAAGGTTGCAAAGAAATATAAAATGAAATTAGTACTAGAGAGGCCTGTGAAAACCAAAGCTGATAAGCCACATCTAATTGATCCTTCAGGTACTGCAGCTCTGCACAAAACAGTAGCATCAAAATGCATTCTTCTCATTCTGGGTTTGAGTGATCGAGGCCACAAGTTACTTAACTTTGATTTGATTTTTGTTTAAGTGTGAAGTTTTTTGATGTGTAGCATTTGCTAAGATAGGCATTGTTCTGTTGCAATTATTAACTTGTATTTCAAATCATACATAGCAATCATACATAGTAATCTTTTCTTAGTTCATTATCAAGTGTGGATGGGTTCATTTACGATGCTAACCTGGTCCAAGACATACAGAATCATGTTTAATAAAGCAGTATATTATTACTGGTAAGATCATCTGTATGTTCGATATGTGAAACCATAATCCATATGATTATATTGTATTGTATCTACTTACGCTTAAATTTCACCAAAATGAAATACATTTGAATGACTATCACTGAAAAAAACATTGTTGCACGCAGACAAATGAAGAAGGTGAAGATAATGCCCCTCCTGCTCTGGAGGACAAGAATCGGTTAAAGGTAAAAGAGAAATGAAAGATTAATCAACCAACTCCAGCAAGAAACATCTGATCCCCTGATGCCACAGTTCTGATTGTGACTGTTTTTAAACATGTTTCAAGTTTATGTGTTTGTATTCCTGCTTAACAAGCCTGACTGCATTATCATAATGCACTTGTTGAGAAAAAGCAATTAGACTTCTATTTGGAAATGACTAACATTGATGTGTCGTGTCTGTATAGTGAGTAGCTGTTATGACCTCAATCATCTTTTTCCCTAGTTGAAGCCATCCCTTCAGCGAGGGGGGAGTTCTGCTTCTTTACACAACAGCACCATGAGAAACACAATCTTTCAGCTCATGATTCATACATTAGACCCTCTTGGAAATGGTAAGTGCCTTATTTTTGCCGGTGATGACTCTTGTGATGGATAACTGCTTAAAAAACAACTTTTATCCAGACCTCCTGTGTGGTATGTTCTGCCCACTATAAAATGGATTAGTTATGTGTCCTGTAAGCAGTCATCTCCAATTCCAGATTGATAGTAAGCAGATAAATAACCCCTCAGTATACAAAAGGATTCTTTTGTTGTTTCAGGTTATAACATTAAAAAATATTAGCGTATTGCAAAAGTTAATTGTTTGAAATGATTTCTCTTTCTATGATTATAATTTTTTTACGTTTTTTTTTAATGATTACAGGTTAGAGATAAAGATTATGGCACATCTGCAGACCCACAGGGCTACAGAAAAAAATACATGTGATCTAAAGTTAACCCTACACATAATCCTAATGGCAGCATAATGTTGTGGGGATGCTTTTCTTCAGCAGGGACAGGCAAGTAGTGCGATGTTGCTGGAAGATGATGGAGTTACATACAGAGCAATCCTGAAAAAAAAAAAAACATTCTAAAGTGCAGGTTGCAGGTTAGAGCCCCAATTAAATCATCATTTAGAGAAAGGTATTAGGAAGAGTTTCTAAATAAAAATTTACTAATATAGAGATTACTTTCACTTTTAGTTGTTTTTGTGAGAATACTAGACTGGAAGTGATGTGGGAGAGGGGAGTCCTATCTGCTCGAACAATAGAAACTATGTATTTAAGTTCATAGAATACATTTTAAAAATGTACAACCACACATACCATACAGCTATGAGCCCACTGCATGTCCCAGATAACACAGAGATACGAGGGAGAGAGCAGTGGACGCATTAAAGCCCAATTCAAACCAATGCTAGGCAACGCTAAAGCTATTAGCTTCGGTGCTTCAAGCTAGCTTTACTATTTCTTTTACAACCCACATATCACATTGATTCTAATCTTTGATAGTAATCTTACAACAAAGTTAGTAATTAGCAGATGTTAGCCAACAAGACTTACAAAGCAAAGATCTCATCTGTGAGAGCTGAGCTCCTGATCGATCCGGTCGTGTCTCCCAACCCGCTGCTGCCGCGGAAAGCAGTCCCATGATGCTGTAAGCACCACAGCCCACTGGCTGGTCTAACCTGGTCTTTGCTTTGGCATAAACTCCGTAACACCGCTGGTATTTTAATTCTCAGATCTGAAGTGAGCACCACAAAAGACTGGATTTTCCATAGCCAAAGCAGAAGATAAGGACAGTTTCAGATGCATAAAATGCACCCAGACACTGACGATGCTGTTTGTTTTTGTATTGTTTTTTTCTTCGAAAATCTGCTTGATGTCCAGTCAGGCTGGTGTTTGTACACCAAACACAATAATTTACAATTCTTAAGAAAAATGATCAATCTAAAGAACACACCAACTTTTAATAACACAACTGCAGGATATATAAAAACTGAGAAGGCATGGCAAAGTGTGACTTCCCCACATTACGCCACAGGTAATTAAAAAAAATTTTTTATATGCATTACAGAAACTATTTAATCTACAGTCTGTACTTTAAAAGCTGCAAAATACATAAGAGTGGGTCAGAGGTCCCCCTTCTAGAAGGCCAACAACCCTAAACATACAAGCTACTAGAATACAATACTGTAGGTCAAAGCATGGTCTTATGTTGGGATGATTTTTCCAAAAATGGCACCTAAATCCAATTAGAAATCTGTGACTAAACTTGGAAATTGATGTTTACAGATAATTCCACTGCAGGCAGACTGAACTTGAGATATGTTGGAGAAATGCATTACCATTAAGATGGGCAAAGCTGGTAGCTATCATTTTCAGTAAAAAATACCTGTTTTTTTACGACGTCATTCATCAGTCATTTTATGGAAGTCATACATGAGCTTTCAGTCTTTTCAGACCTTTGAATTATGAAAAATATTTCAGGTCTATCTGTTCATTTCTCTCTTCATGAAATAACTCTCTGTGAGCAAGTTGAATTCACTGGTCAATGACTTTTGTATGTTTATTATACCAATTTGTACAACTGCAGTATTTATGTTGTGCTTGCTGGCTCAATACTGAATCTGTGTTTTCATAAATACTGAGTGTTGAATTATTTACACCTCATGACTTATTAATCAATTCCATTTGTTTATTTGTATTTGTTTTGAAGGAAAATTTAAGGATAAGGCTGAGACCCTGAACAGTATGGCTAGACGGAAGTCAGAGCCCAAGTCTCAAGAAAAAAGTGAAGGTAACAGGAACAGGAAGTACCCAATGATCAAACAAATCGATTAAAATGAAAGATCAGAGGTTATTGGAATGAAACGTCGGAGTTCAGCAGAAATATTTCAATACTGCCAAATTTTGTTGTTAAAAGAAGTCCTTGTCTCAGAGCAAGGTTGCCTAAAATCCTGTAAATGTATTTATTTTTCTGCCTCACACTGTTGAAGATTGTTTTAAAGCATGTTTCCTTTTTAAAAAAAAAAATCATACTTACCACATTTCTCCACAGGATCTTCTACAGTCCAAACAATATCAGAATAATTTCTAAATAACATGTTTATGGTTTCCTTCACAGGCAAAGGTGGAAAAACCGAAGAGACCAAAGAGCCTGAGGCTGCCCCAGCCAAAGATGGAGAAAAGAAGGAAAAGCCAGAAGAAAAGAAGGTATTCCCTAACCATGACCTGCTGGTTTGCAAAAAGCCCAGAAGTCAGTCTTTGATACCTGTCTATGTAAGAGTCAAAGTACAGGGATATCACTATTTGGATCAGGTTTTCTTTCGGCTAAAACATCTTTCTTTGTGTTATAACTGGGCTCTATGACTTTTCTCCATTCTGCAGGATGACGTGCCAGCAGAACAAGGTGAATCGGAAAGTTCGGATGACTCTGGCAGTGACAATGATGACAGCGACGAAGAGAGCGACGAGTCCAGTGAAGATGAGGATGAAGATGAGGAGGAAGAGGAGGAAAAAGAAGACGACCCACTGTCTTTAGAGTGGCCTGACACGCCACGCAAACAAGTCACCTACCTCTTCCTGTTGCCCATAGTTTTCCCTCTGTGGCTCACAGTTCCAGATGTTCGGAACCAGGTTAGACATTTCATGGTGCAGCTGTGTTTTTATTTTATTTTTTTTCTGCAGTTTTCCCCTTACATTAGTGTCTTCAACCAACAGAAATCCAGAAAATTTTTTGTGCTCACCTTCCTGGGCTCGATTATGTGGATTGCTATTTTCTCCTACCTCATGGTGTGGTGGGCTCATCAGGTTAGTTATCGTTGTGCTTTTCTTTATTTTTTTATACAAGAAACGAGGAATCTTTATTTACTTGGAATTCCTAATGAAATCTTCCACATGTTATTTCTTTTCACACTGAACTCGTATTTATCTTTGTAAGGTGGGAGAGACCATTGGAATCTCAGAGGAGATTATGGGCCTGACTATCTTGGCGGCAGGGACCTCCATCCCTGACCTCATCACCAGTGTGATTGTGGCTCGTAAAGGCCTAGGAGACATGGCGGTGTCCAGCTCTGTGGGCAGTAACATCTTTGACATCACTATGGGGTGAGCTTTCACAGTTTGATCTGTCAGGATTAGAAAACAATCAACTAATCGCCCCCCCACCAGGTGAATCCTGTATCTTTTTCTTTTTCTACCAGCCTACCCATCCCATGGCTCCTGTACTCTTTCATCCACGGTTTGGCTCCAGTGGCTGTCAGCAGCAACGGCCTTTTCTGTGCCATCGTGCTGCTCTTCATCATGCTTCTTTTCGTCATAATTTCCATCGCAGTCTGTAAATGGAAGATGAATAAGTTCCTGGGTTTCACTATGTTTCTCCTCTATTTTATCTTCCTGGTGCTCAGCGTCATGCTGGAGGATCGCGTCATTGTCTGCCCTGTTTCTATCTGAGACTGTAGTCCCAAGCCTTTTTTCACAGAAGACACTACCCACGGAGGCGGGGAACCAAATATAGCTTTGAAAAATAAAAATAAAATATTGAAACCTTTTTTTGGACTCTGAAGCAGTAATTGCTGGTAAATGTGATATACTGTACTCTTAGTAATGGTAGAACCACAACACCGTTTTTTTGTTGAACAAAATATCTATGCAGCTGTGCTCCACGCTCTGTAATCTGTTTTTATCATTTATGTCCATGTCCATAGTTTTGACTTGGATTATGTTTAAAAGCACACAACCAGTGATCATCTCAAGGTTCTTCGAACATGTTGTTTGCTTAAGGCAGACTGCTCCTTTGGTGAAAGTTTCAGCCAGTGTTCAAATGATAATGTTAATCAAAATTAATTTGTATTTTCTTTTGAAAACTTTGAAGTCCATTATATTTTAGCCATCCTTAGTTTGTTTTTCTAAAATGCATTGAGAGCTCTTTAGATGCTGACATTGTAAAGGCACAGAACTGAGTAGCAAAGAAGACTCCAGGTTTTATAAATGGCACACAGTCTGAAGCTCTTGATTCAAACTGAATGGAAAATGTGGTGTGATAAATATATGATTGTATTTACATTGCAAGTTAATAATCTGCTTTTTAATAAAGTTGGTGCAGTTATTTTTGCTGTTTGTTGGAGTATCCCCTTTTTTGTGGCTGAAATCCATGGTGACTCCCGGTTTTGTCACATACTGGCTCATGGGTAATTGTATAGATCATGAAATAGTAGACAGCAGTTAAAACAATGTATATTAAAAAAAAAATCGGATTTCAAAACAAACGAACATTTGTGTTTTTTGTCTTTTCAGTATGATTAGCTGTTTCAGTGTGGTTGAGTAAATTTGGTGAATGAAAATTTTGAGTGTTTAAAGACCCATTTTGCCGATATTTGCCCTCTATCGCCCTCTCAAGGCTTGCGGCATTAGGTCACTGTTGTAAAAACAATTCTCTATGGATCACATCTGAAGAAGTGTACTGTCAGTGTTACAAACTCGCTAGTCAATACAACAACAAAAATATTCAAACTAACAGGTTGTCAATTGGTAAACCATCAAACGGTTTTCCGGGAACTGTAGTACATCATCATGCCCTAATAACTCAGAACAAGCATTACCAATCCAGCATCAACATGGCTAGTTCAGCGCCCTTCGTACATCCTGTTGTCTCAAACGCCTCATTCACTGCGGCTGGGCACACGTAGCTGAAAGGTTAGCAATCTGGGTTTTAGAAGCAAATCCTACTTGGTTAAGTAGCTTTGAACTAAATTGAGTAAGTTTGACAGAAAACATTTTTCACAGCAGTTAGGGGAATCAAGTGTTGTCTGACCTGTGTCATCCACAGAGAACGTCCGTGTTTTTAAGAGCAGGCTCAAGACTAATATTTATTTATTAATATCTGTTTGTTGTTTAAATGTTTTACTTGATTACATTTTATCAGTGTTTTAACACAAAATAATTCTATATTTGATCATTGTTAAGATTTTATCAGTCTTAATATTTGATCTCATTATCTACTGTTTCTTTTAATATTTTAACCTGTTATTTTAATCTTCCTTCCAGTGTTACCTCTGAGGGAGCCCTCTTTATCGGTTGCAGTGGTCAGCTATCGCTGCCTGGGTGCTCTCCAGGTAGTGCTTGGGTGGAGGTGGGGGTCTCAGCCTTCCCTCCGCTGGGGCGCCCTGGGTCAGTGCCTTGGCTGTTGCTGCTGATCTGCTCCTGCTGATGCAGATGGGTCCCATGATGGCATCTCCTTAGCTCTACTTGGCCCAATGTCCTTGTTTACTTTTGCTTTTAAGTGTGTGTCTACACGGGAGATGGGTTGAGAGAATGGGGGGATTAATTGCAAGCATGTTTTTAGTCTGGGGGTGGGATGGGGTGTGGGTTTAAGTGGGTTCATGTTAATCTGTAAAGCACTTTGAGATGCTATTTTGTATGAAAAGCGCTTTATAAATAAAGTTTGATTTGATTTGATCATGTGTCTTGCTGCTCTATGAGGCAGCAGAATGAGAAGCAGGAGGTGTGGTTTGAGCTTAACCCCTGATTCACACCGAGGGGCAGAATTAATGCAGCCCGGTGTCTGTACGACATCTGTGTGTATACTGTGCCACATTCGTTCTGCACCCAGTGTTAATCAGAGGTTAACAGCCTTCTCAGGCAGTGAAGCTCCGGCAGCTTTCAGCTTGGGAACTGGGATTCTCTTGCTCTATCACTTCCTCTTTTTCTTTCCCTCACTTCTTCACAAAAACCACATTCCCCAATCAATGGCCACTTGGCTTGACCTGGAACCATCCTTTTCTCAGCCCACAAATGGAGAGAAGGGTAGGAAGAAAGGTAAACAACCTCTAAATCTCACTTAGAGTAAGAGATGAGTTTGGAGTCTCCAAAACAATGATCACATGTTTACATGCAGGGGCAGCAGAAAAAAAAAATCTTATCTATCCTTACATCACAAATGTAACCATGTGGAAAATGATCATTGCTACAGTGATAATAAAACTGGTATTTGAGCTTATTGAACAAACAAATTACATATTGTGTGAAAGGAAGGATGCATATGTGGAAAATCACCTCAGGCCCCCTGTTAAATACATCTGAGGATTTGGGATGCTTCTCTTCTAGAGGTTCAAGGAAGGTGACCTCATGAACCATTTGAAATAGATGGGGGATTTTAAATGAAAATCTGGTGGTCCCTACAATAAGTCTCAAAATGAGTCATCAGAGGGTCAAAAGGGAAGAAATTATCAAATACCTGTGGGCTAATGATAGCCGAAATGCTTCAGCACATATATAAATAAAGCTTATTCTTTGGCCACCGTAGTCCCCAGAAATAAACCCTTGATGAAATCTGTGAACTGAGCTAAAGAGAACATGAGATCCACATGGACAATTTAGAGATAACTCTGTTTCATTACGTCTAAATTTAAAAAATTGCATCTATAACTTGGATTTTATCAAAGTATGGATGTAATTGTAATTGTTATTTGTCTTCAAATTCAGTTCTCCAAATTTTATTTTTAAAATTGAATTTCTGATAGAGAAAAAAATGTTGTAGATTCAGATGCTATTTTATGACATCCAGTTATATGTTGTGACACACTTGTCATTGTTGTCCCACCCAATTTCTGTTTTTAATTCTGTCTTTCTCTCATATCCCTTCATGCATTGCCATGGTTACACAGAGTTACGCATGTGGCACATGTTGCATATGAGCAATGGTACTTTTTATGCCCTCATTTGCAGATTAATTCAGATGTAATGTTGTGACATACTGTAGAAAACAAAAAGCTTTCCTTTTGGCCAAAAACACCCATAAAATAATAGGAACAGGGGTGCTAATAATTATTGGGCTTCTAATTTTGTAAAACAATAGTCATTTTATCTGGAGGTATTATTATTATTATTATTTAATTATTAAGTTATTTTACACCCCCCCCCCCCACACACACAAGTAAATAAACTCCAACCATCCATCAATTTTCTGAACCGCTTAATCCTCAAGGGGTCGCGGGGGGGGGGTGGCTGGTACACCCTGGACAGGTCGCCAGTCCATGACAGAGTAAATAAACTAATTTTATTAAAATGTATTTTTTATTAAAAACTCAATGTAAGCCTATATAGCAATATTAAACTAGATATTTTGGGGCATTTATTCATCTTTTTGAAGCATCCTGTAATCACTTCAAATACATTTTATTAGGTTAATAAAATGAAAGTACAGGTCTAAAATTTGTGCAATTTGACCTTTTCATTATGATGTGAATTTGTATTATTTGTAATCCTTGCAATATAATTTATAACTTTATTGAAGTAAAATCAAGCTTTCATGTTTTTTTACCAGCTCACTTTGAGAAATGACAAAACCTGAAATCCACTTGATAAACGTGTTTATTCTTAAATGAACGTAAAGTATAGATCCACGCAGGGAAGAATTTTGTTTTCCTTTTTATGTAAAAACCATACAAATTATTATCTGTGTTACAAACGATAAATAATACTTCAGAAACGTTGTTAAAATTGACAGTGTAAACATCACATAAGACATAACATTACATTTTGGTCATCAGTGGTTTTCAGACACTTATGAGGTGTTCATAATGCAGATTTACATGCTGTGAGGTGGTGTTCGATCTGAGCACACATACTTGACTAATCCAGCACTTTATCATCAGAAGTGATTGTGTAGCTCAATATAAATGGAATCTCAACTTTTTTTTGTCAGCTTTATGTGAAAAACAACATCAAAATGGTGAAGTTTAACACTCAGTTTTAAAGTGAGATTAATTTAGGGCAGGTCAGAGCTTTGTCATGTATATTTTAGGATACAATTACAGTGCAAAGAAACCCACGCTGGCATCTACTCACAGTAGTTGGGGCTTAAAATCTTTTTTGACATATACTTCACAATAAACAGTGCACAACTGAGTATTCAAAACTGACATCTACACTAAAAACCAGGCATACAAAATACAAACATTCTGTACATTTTACAGGGATCTATAACTGTGCCCAATACGGCTTTGTAAAAAAAATTAAAGCAAGAAATAAAATAAAATTTACTGCTTTTAGTTTGATCATAATGTTTCTGAACACATTTCATTTGTATGGCTAAATATTATCTATAGGTTTGTATTTAACTCTTAAAAAAATGTGGTAATTTGTAAATAAATGATATAAATAATATTCCCTTTTGGGTCTCTTTTGGTGTATCGTTTAAGTTGATGGATAAAATAAAAGCAGGTGATATATGTGTTAATGCATTGTTATCTTAGTGGTTCCCAACCAGCATTTTTATTACTATCTGGTTTAATGTATTCAGGTAAATGAGCATCGCCATGCCAGTTTTACAGATTGTATGTTAGCAGAAATAGATTTAGCTTTACTGAATTAATCCAACCCAAATGACATTACAGTTAGTCCTGCAAATGCAAAATGGAGAGTGACTTTGTACCTTTGGCTGAAGGATCACTGAGTTATATAACAGAGAAAACACAGCTCATCCTGTCAAAGTGCTTTGTAAAAATCATAAACATCTAAAAGCGACATCAGTCCAAACAAGGTCACCAGGACTGCTGAAAACCTTTTCATAATGTGATCTTATGCTCACATTTACCCACTTATTCACAGCTTCAACACAAATTAAGTCATAAAATAGACTGTATAGGAACTGTACAAACATTTTACTACAGGAATATTCAAAATATGGTCAATTTTCTCTAATATATATACAAAAAACAAGGCCTTCATACCTCTCAGCAGTAACAGTACAATAGACTCATGGCAGTTGCTTTGCATTTAAGGGGAAACTTTTCTGTTGTGCTTACTAAGAGCTCCATGCCCAACTCAGGTGAGCTGGTCCTGAGTATGAAGAGCAGTCCAAAATAACAGCAGTATTGACTGTGGTTCACGTTGATATAAATATATGCTTTTTTAAAATGTATTTATTTTTAACCATGACGTTCACAAACTGGGCTCTCCAAAAGTCCTCCTGCACTCCATGACCCCAGCACCCGGGGGCCTGTCACAGTTGTGCGTCAGTTTAACTTGGTTGGGGGTGAGGCGATCATAGGCCAACCTGTACTCCCGATCAAAGGCATCTGCAAAGACAGAAAATAGAATAGTTAAATCTGACCATCCAATGAACTTAACTTACACCACATTACATTTAATAAAAATATACATAATACTATATGCACCTAAGAAGTTACACAAAGTTCCTAGCAATTACATTTTGTCACATTACAATCCTATATTTCAGTGTATTTTAGTCGGAAATTATGTAATAGACATAATATTCCAACAAAATACAGCCAAAGCTGATAGACATACCTGAAAACACTTACAGCTGTAATTTAAACAGATTGTACAACATACTGACCCAAATAGAGGCCTCAAAACAAATGTGTACCACAGTTTTCAGACTCTTATTAAAGAAAAAGAAGTAAAATGATCTTTCCATTTTTCATCCACTACAGGAACATGTGCTAAGGAATGTGTGTGTGTGTGTGTGTGTGTGTGTGTGGGGGGGGGGGGGTCACATTAAATCCCAACAAAACACACTGAAATTAGTATCTTAATAGGATAAATGTAGAAACTTTAAAGTATTATAAATAGCTTCAAAAGGAAATTTAGATCTCAGCCTGTTCCAGCTGCTCATCAAACAAAAATGTTGACACTTTTGGGCTGCTAGCATGGAAAAAAGGAGTGAACTTACTGATATTAATGTTGTTCTTCCCCAAAGCAACAAGAGTTAGAAACAGTAAATCTCTGTAGAGGCTCCTTTTGGGGTAGAAGAGAGAAAAAACAACAACTTATACTTTCCATCCATATCATCCTCCCCAGGCAGTTTGGAACAGCACAGTCATCTTTCATTCCCACCTCTGTCTCTTGAAACCCCACTCAGGCCCCAGCAGCTGGATGATCTGGCTCATAGGCTGATAGACGTCGCTCTTCTTCATGCTTCTCACAAACCCCTGCAGCAGTTCCACAGTGAATAGCTGTCCTTCTTCACACAACCCAGAGCGGATCAAAGAGTTGGCACCTGCAAAAGAGAAAGAAACTAAACATCAGCCAGATCAAAGGATCATTCATGTTCAGGATTCAGTATCAACTGTGCGAGCAATGATAAAGTCAGCAAAGCTGTCAGGAGTCCTGAGTTAAATTAGGTATGAAGCTTTAGGTTTACCATCGACTAACTTTGAATGTAAATGCATGTTCTTAGCTGCAGAAAACTTGCAGGAAACTAAGAAAATGCAGAATCGACTTACAGTGTGTATTCCAGAGGACATAGCAGGGTTGAACTTTATCTTTGTGTAGCTTCAAGTTGTCCCACATAATCCTCACCAGTACCTGTTTGCTGTCCTCTGGTGAAGCAGTCTGGGGTGTCTAGAGGGAATAAAATGTGTAAGCTTAATCATTTTTGATGTTGAGTATTAATGGTGAAATTTAAATGTTGCAGAGGCCGTATGCTGCTAGAGAACGGTGGTCATTGCCCCACTTCACGATTTTGTTACAATAGTTAGGTGCCCAGGGAGATTTTAAAAATCAACCATTAGGTCGTTTTAACTTGAAAGGGAGATGTTTTGTAACATCTTTGGCAGCCAGTGATGTACAGGGATTTTGTAAAAATCGATTCATAGTTTACCATTATTTTTGATGTCATCAGAGGCTCAACACTCTGATATTTCTTTAAAGTCAGCAGGCTCAATAAATGGAAATAGAAGTAAGTAAAACATTATTTACATAGCACCTTTTTAGAAATATTCTCAAAGTGCCTTACAATAAATACGTTACAACAATCACTGAACATATAGAAAATTAATAAAAGCATTTTAGAAATATACGTTTAAAGCAGCTTTTTAAAGGAAATCTCTGAATCAGCAGTTCTCAGGCTGCGTCCTGTTTTTAAACACATCTTCGCTACAACCAGTAGATGCTGATCACTGGATCTTAAGGACCTGATGGTAAGGCTGCAAAAGCTCCCAAATGTAAACAGGTGAAAGATAATTTAAAGCTTTATATGTTAAAAACACTGCCTCTCGCTCATTGACTGCTGGAGATAGGCACCGGCTCCCCCCCACGAATCTTCAGGGATAAGATAGCTTGCTAGCTGGCTGGCTAGATAGATGGATGTTAAAACCAAGATTTTAAAATGCACACGGTGTAGAAATGGGAGCCAGCGCAGCTGAAACAGTAAATGGGTGACGTGAAAATACTTTTTAAAAGCTTTGCTGCAGCGTTCTGGGCAGTCTGAAAGCGGCCCCCATGTTTTTTCATTTAAAAATGAAAAAAAGTGAGATGCAGTAATCGAGACGTGGTGAAATAAAAGCGTGGGTTATCATCTCTAATTCAGATTGTGACACAATCTGGCTCAGCATGCGGATGTTCTTCAAATGATAAAAATAGGAGCGGATCAGCAGAATAAGATGTGCATCCAATTTCAGGATCATTGCAAAGTCGGGATCAAGAGTTATCCCAAGATTCTGCACTGATGGCTTAACACAATGGACAAGTGGGCCGATGCTCTTGATTATTTTTAGGAGAACTTGTCAGGGGAACAAACAAGGACTTCAGTTGTTGAGTCATTCAGTTGAAGGACAGTTTAATACATCCAACTCTTAACAGTCTCTAAGTACCTCATTAAAATCAGAATCTTTATAGATCCTGTGGTTAAAAGTGATAAAAAGCTGGATATATGATCAGCATAACAGTGATGAGAAATGTCTTTAAAACATCCTGAAATATAGTGGAGGGGAAGAAGATATAAAGTAAACAATAACGGCCCCAAAATAGAAAAGAAAGGACTGAAATTTAGGGACAGACACAAAAATAATAGTATCTCATACAAAAAATTAATTTAATAATGTTTGGAATCTCGCTAATTCATAAAAAACTACTTAATGTAATAAAAAAGTAATAGGAAATAATTTTAACTTATGGATTTGAAATCGTTAATTCAGAGCAGGTGCTTTATGTTACATTGTTTTAATTGTTTGTCATTTTCCCCCAACTCACACTAGAAGGCGCCAAACACCACAGTTGAACTTGTCATTTAGCACCTATTCTCTTCATAATCCCCCCCCCCCCAAATTTAAAAGCGTTATAAAGATCACAACATAAGAGTCCCCATAGCTGCACCACATGAACTGATATCTACCTGGTCACCATGGCTGCAGTGCTGGGAACCCAGGATAAGAGCCGGCAGGTTACTGGGTAGCTCCAGTCTTCTGAAGTACCACACAAGATTCCAGAAGACGATGGGATGTTGGTCAACAACGCTCGGGGAGGAGACTGCCTGATCACCCTCATTCACCAGCAGGCTCTCCAGCTCCTTCCAGAGAACCAGGGGGCTCAGGTATGGAACCGTCACAGGATCAGGAGCTGATGCTTGTGCCAAGGCTGGGGCATTACTGTGAAAACTCCAGCTGCTCTCTTGCTCCAGTGCAGGAGCCCCAGATGGCTGAGCTACTGCTTCAGACATTTTGGCTTCGGGGCTGAGCGGTAAAGATGTGTCCTCCTCTTTAACAGGATTACTCCACTTAGATGGCCTAGGGGTAGACAGAGTGGATCTATTTAAAGAGGTCATGGGGATAAATAGTCATTTAAGTCGTGTGTGTGTGTGTGTGTGTGTAATTTCTGGGAAAAATAATGACCTTATAACAAAACTAATACCACAGAAGCATTAGATTACCTATTTTGTGGTCTCAGATCTTTGATTTCCACATTGAGGAAAGGCAGGAAGGCAGTGCCACAGAATGGACAGGTGCTATTGAGGTTTGAGTCATCTGCTGTCCAACCTGCCATGATCTCTTCATCATACACCAGACAGTCACATGTCTTACAAAGTGAGCAGCTGGACATCATCACCTAGGATAAGTAGAATTGGGATAAGACATAAATTGGCTACAAAAACGGCCACAGCAACCTCGTAAAAAATGTTTATGACCTGTAGAAATCTTACCTCTATGGTGTAATTAGGGCTGGGTTGGAAGCGGCTGACATCAGGAGAAGAATCTGGAGTGTGTGGGCCTTTAGAACGAAGAGCTAGGCCACCTGGACACAATGAAGAATAATACAATTAAGCATGCCATCACAAATGCTAATAACTGCTGGGTACTTTCTTTAACCTGAATGCTCGGTTTATACATAGAAGCTGGGCAGCTTTACCAACTAGCCACTAGTCATTTGAAACTGTGTGAAACACATGAGAGCCAGGTCGTAAATCTGAGAAAGAGCTTCATAATAATTCAGAGATTGCCATTTTGATCTATGCTATGATCTAATCATACTTGACTGATCCTGTTTCAAAGGGTGAAAGTAGAAATGATAGGATGATAAAATGAAGTAATATTGGTAATTTCAGTGGGCTGTGATAATGAATAAAGTTCACACCCTTGGACATAGATAGTTGGGTGTAGCGTTTTCTATCTCTCCTTTCCATGACCCCCAAAATTGACCTTGTTTGAAAATAAACTAGATACAAATACATAGGTTTTTTGAGGCAAAGTTATAATGTCATAAGGTAAACTGGGCCACTTTTTGACAACTATAGACCACTAAACTGATTTTTTTTACAACATTCATGGCAACAATTGGAAACCCTTTGAAGCCATTGGTTGGCAAAACTGTAAGGGTTTATGAGGCTCAAACCTTAGGTAGCTCATCTTAACTGATTTCTCAATTTATCTGATGTTAACCTACATTTTTTGCGCTTGTGTAAGCTATTAAATCAGACACATAGAAGTTACAATACCTTTCATACCTCAGGTCCTATATCACAAATTTTAGATGATATAAATGATGATTTAAGCCAGGATTGGGCCAGTCTGTCTTCCCAAAACAGCACAAATGCGATCAAATCAGGGGTGGACAAACACCCCTGAGCCTAAAATCAGTCTATCGTCCTTTTTTTTGTTGGCCAGGCTTAGTTAATCTCTGTCTCCCAGTTGAGTGTGTGCATGTGAATGTATATGCACGTGTCTAGCAAAGCAGCCTGCAGCTATTTGCACAAAGGCCACCACACTGAAAAAAAAACAAGAAAAAAAAAAAAAAACAAGGACTGTTGGCCTAGTTTTCAAAAAACAGCACCCAAATCTTTCCGATGGAAAGCTCTTCACCCAATTCAGATTTACAAGTGTTTTTGTTCGAACAAAATGACAATGTAGCAGAATACATTTTCACCATATCTAAGGGCCGGATTGCAACAGTACTTTATTTGCAGAATGAAGAGAAGATGTTCAACCAACCAGAAAAGGAGTTGTGTCTGAACACTCTGTTGGGGCTGCTGGGGCTGCTCAGGTTGGTTCGGTGAGCTGCGGCAGGGCTCCTCCTGACCCGGGACGTGTTCCCATGCTGAGGTGAAGTGAAGCCATGAGGATCCAGGCAGGAGTCATTATCCAGCAGTGAGGAGGATTCTACTTCAGCTGAGGTCAAGGAAGAAATGCTCATACGATCACTGTTTCCATCCTGCAAGAAAAAAACAAAACATAATGCAATTCGGTCAACTTGGGTCAACTCAATTCGCCCCAGACACGTCTGATGAAAATTCCCGTTTTACCTGTGTTAATGATGTCTGTGACGACAAACGCGAGTAGAAACGACTAGCCTTCTCAGCCACACCCTTTCCTGCTGATATGACGCTGCTCTTGAAGATATCCAAAGTTGGAGTCAACAGTGAGTCCATTGAAAATGACGAGGTAGAGGGACTGGGTGAGGATGGCAAGGCCAAGGAAGAAGGTCTTTCCCTGTCTTTGTTACACATGCCCATAGGAAGGGATGGCGATGACTTCAGCCTCTCCTTGGACCTCACGGGGAGTGAGAGGTGTGTGTTGGAGCGGGTGAGTGTGGAGGACAGCGGGGATGTATGAGCTGACGAGCTGGAGCGAAACAGTGGACTACAGGGATTCTGCAGTTCCATACTGGTTGAGCAGCTGTTCAAAGGGCTGTTGCTGTTATTTATGAACATTTCAGTCTCTTCTGCAGCAGGTGAGCTGCCCTTACCCGTGTCACACTGCTGTTCTTTTCCTGCTACCGCCATCTTTGACAAGGGATCACAACCCATTGCTATACTTGTCTTTCCTTCTCTGACTGATTTTTGCTTGTCAGTCTCTGTATCCTCCTCTTCCACACCATGTAGTCTGTCCACAGCAAGATGATGCTGCTTGGTCAAACCGAGAAGTGGGACAGTGAGCATCACTAATCCCTGTCCACCAGACAAGTCCAGAGATTTAGGCCTCTGTTTCTTTGGCAGTGCCGGGCTACGCAGGGGCTCATTAAGGCTGGAAATAACCGTGCTGCCACAGTCTGTAATAAAAAACATATGAATCAAAACACTGAAGTCAATGAGAAGTCAGCTTTTTAAGCATGTCTGAAATGACATTCAGAAATCTTTTAAAACACTCCTTCATTGGCATCCATTGATTTGCAACCTCTTAAAAAAAAAGGAGAAAAAGAGCATGGTGTAGTCTTAAATGCAGGTAGTGGAGATACAAATGAAATAAAATGCAACAAAAAAAACGTATAAAAACTATTTTTTGTACATCAACTACTGAATAAGGTGCTGGATAAGGTCCTGTTTGGTTCTGACAGACCTCACACCATTACCAGTTAATTATGCTGCAGAATAAATTAAATCTGTCTGTCCAGCACAACACTATGCAGAGTGCAAACGCCAAAAAGATGTCACAAACTTTTTCTGGTGTGTACAGCTGAATTTTTCAAACTGATTTCCTTCAATATCTCTGAAGTAGTACATCAATTTGTATCACATATATTCCACTGAAATGCTCAATTTTTTCTTTAAACCTCCATTAAGAATGTTTGCATTTTAATTGTTTTAGAGCACCATGTTTCCCCTCCTTAAATGCGATAATTTTTTTGGCAAAACCTTATGCCATGTCTTATAAAATATATATAAATATATATAAATAACTATAATAGCTAGTTGTCACTCTGCAAGGACTTCTGTTGATTCTGAAAAAGGTCAACTTGTATGCAAAAGTACGAAACTGATGGCACTGGCTAAACCTCTGTAGATGCTGTGGTATTTAACAAGCCAGACTAGTGCGGTGTTTGAAGCAATTGAGAAATCATTTTTGAATCAATTACTTTAAAAAGTAAAACTGAAATGATTCGCAAGTCCAAAAATCTATTTAATTGTTTAACATAGTTGGCCCCCTTTTACAGCTAAAAGAGGAAAGAAAAGACCAGACAACCATTGCAAGGCTTAAGTCTGAATGGATTAATGGTTTCTTTAGGTGAAATGTTACTCAGCAAGGGTTATGACAGTGAATTAAAGCCATATGATTTAAGTAACAGTAAAAAAAAAATGTTTTAATATCACTGGCCGATGTCTATACAGAATTGGAACAGATTGGATCGTATTGTGATAATCAATTCTGATGATTGGGAATTGGTATCAAATCTATTGTTGAAATTTGAATCGATACCCAGTTACAGTCCAGACTCATATAATAACATTGTTATAAGTTTAACAGCTATTTTTCTAAGAAGTCCTCCTCACACGCCAAGCCGTTTGAAAAGAATAATTTCCTATTGGCTGTTTTCTTTTTCAGTTAGTCTTTATTTATAGAGCACAAATGAAAACGGGATCCTCTGTCCTCTACAGTAATTAGCAAATAGTAAATGCTTAATATGTTGTTCTGCTTAAGTCTAATATTCAGGCTACTGCATTGATGCAAGACAAATTATGGAAATAAATAAATAAATACAACAATAAAAAATATCCCCCGAAATCTTGATAACATAATGTAGACTAATAAGTGTAAGAGAACACTGGATTTCCAACATTTGTGGTAAGATATGGTGATGTGGTGAGGTATGACCCTTTTGTCTCACTCTCATCTATCACCATAGGCATGTGATAGATGAGAGTGCTTGAGTTTGCACCTTAAGCACCCATGTGTTTTTGCTCATCTTTTTGTTTATACATTTTTTCCTAAAAACTTAATTATGTTTGTACAATTTCTTTTAAACTATTAATAAAGCTGCTATTTATGATTACTTTAGTGAGGAAGGGCGATGGGAAACTCCCGGTGCTGGTACCTTTGTTTCATTTTAGGATGCAGTCACCTTGTTTTCAATGGCACATTAAAAATGCCTCTGATAAAAATTCCAGTCTATTGATAAGGACTACCAACAAATACTGCAATAGACACTCTCTAACACCAAGTGACATCTTACATAATACTAAGCATATCCCAACTATAACAGCAAATGGGTGGATGAGAGAACATTACACCCACACTGTGATTTTTTTTTTTTCCAGCTCCCTGTGACTCATTTTTGCAGAGCTAATCACGAAGTGGGAAAGACCTGAGGTATAAAGTGCTCCAATACTCACTGGGCTGCCTCTGTCCTTTTTCTTCCACCGGTACAGAGCTATCGCTTTCTCTGTTGCACAGCCTCTCCTCCTCTTTCGACAAGGAATCGTAGCCTTGATCAGACTGCCCACCTGAAGAAAAAAAAAAAGCTTTAATCCCCTTAGAGTTAGTACTATTATGGCTTGTATTTTACTTTTCCTCCATAAGAAAAAGCTCTGTATAATTATCGCTGTAGTTTTTGAGGAAGCTTTTCTGAGAGACAACCGATCACAGAGTTTTCTTCAAAAGAGAGTTCTGACATTGCCCCGAGCTTACAGCAGACTCCACTCCCAGAATAGAAAAGCATGAGAAGCAGAACAGTATTTAAAAAACTTGCATCACACTTACAAGGTCAGCATGCAGCATAAAAACTTATTTAATAGACTTTTTTTATTATTGTGGTTGCCTTCTTTTAAAAATGTGGTTTGACATCAATGTTGAAGTAGGCACAATAAAAAGTGAGAGTACTGGAAATTGCTAAGATGGAGATCTCTTGTATCGGATTTACAGTTTAGTTTAAAGGTATTTAAATTGAATCTTTATTCTTTATTTGAATAATAATAATACAGGAATATTTTTAGCATCATAACTGATATTAATAGTGATACTAATATCATTTCTGAGTGTCAGACAATCAGCATAAAGTACTTTGTTTGAAATATGATGTTCCAATGTATTCAAAACATTAAGATGCATTATCCACTGTATGCATACTGTGGTTTGAGCAGGTTACAGATTTCCAAATCACACGATTGATCCACTTTTAAGGTGATGAAGTGACAAATCAGAATCAGAGAGGGTTTGATTTATAAGAATTGAGTGGGAAATAGTAGGATGGATTAATGCTGCATCATATTACCTGTACTCAATCCATCATCGCTGGAGTCCATTTTAGTGAAGTCAGTATCGATGGAGGTGCGCTCCACAGAGTCATTAGTGCTGTCTAAACTGCCATGGCTGACTGTGTCAAGATCACTGCCGTCTACAGGGAGACAAAGGAGGGGAAGGGTAGCGAGAAGCTTAAAAATATGACAGAAAGCCAATAGCCCTGCACGCATAAGAGCCATGGATGAACAGCCACTCGACTGAGGAAAAACTGTTATTAACTGAAAGCAACACAAATCTCATGGCTGAATGAGCACAAACATGTTTCTGTAGTCTTTAGCTAATAAAAGAAACGACATAGACAGACAAGTCAATGTTTTGCTTTTCTCTTTGCTGAGGAGTATTACAGTTTAGCATGAAAATGATTCCATCATATTGACAGAATCAAATCAAAGTCAACATGACTTCCACAGCAGCAACAACCCCATTTACAGAGTAATGCTTTGTGTTTTCATTATAACCCCCACACAACACTCATTATGGTAATCAGAGGGTCTAGAGAATATGTCAGCATGAGAAACCTGTGCATTGAGCGAGCTCGAGAGAACAACCATTTATGCTGTTTAATTATAAGTACATTATGGTGTCATTAAGGAAAGGCACACAGGGAACAATATGTGCCAGTGGAGGCTGCGGCTGGGATAAACGTAAAGAGCGTAGAGAAACAAGTGCTCCTCTAGTATCACAATCAGTTATTTGTATTCATTTGGAGCCACAGCAACTCATGACAAGGAAATACACGTAAGAATCTTAATACATGTGTATTAGAAACAAAAAACAGCTAATCTGTCATTGTAATTATTAAAATTTAGGGTAATATCTTAGGCAATCAAATACAGTCTCATTACATACATTATGAAACTTTGTTGGCTTAAGTCTGTGTGTACAAACAAGGAGTTTGACATTGGTTTCAGTTACTCACAGTGTACAGATATTACATTTAAATACCTAAACATCAGAGAAGATTTGCCGTGAGGCGTTTAACATTTTTATCAGAGAGACACAGTGGGGAAGGAAGCTTACTCTACAACAGGTGGCATTTTCATCTAATAGTGCTCTCCGACTTGGAGATAAAAGTTAAAGACTGTATCCAGGATGTGGGGGGTCTGCAGTGAAAATAATGACTTTTCTCAACCCCAGCCAGATACAAGATCTGGATGATTGGAAGATCAGCGCTCTGATGAAACTCTCTGCGGACCCAATTGTTAAATGGCGGTTTTGTCCCGCCCTGTTATCTGGTTGAGCGAAACCACACCGTGATGCATGTGCAAAAGACAGACTGAATAATGATAGTAATATCATTATCAGCGTTTTTGATAAAAATCAACTCCTAATATCTGTTGTTTGAGCATAATTATGTCAGCCACAGACCTGTGACTAAAATATTTTTCTAATTATGGATAGCTTACAAAACTGCCTTTATAGTTTTTGAACATCATTTTGTGTAACTAATTAATATGTTTTTCCCCTCAAAGTATTCAGGTGTTTTTTTATCTTTAATATTAACATAAGGAAAGATACTTTTTCTGTCATAAGACCTGGTTTGCTTGCTCTGCCCTCACAGGTGTCAGCGTGGGATAGAGCTACAGTATACAGAGTTTTATGATCTTCAAGGCAAAGCACAAAGCTTGAGAAACAGAAAAATAGTTTCTTGTGTCATATTTTTTCTATACATGGTTAACTGCCTAGCCCTTCACCACACTGCGCTACATAAAAACTCAAAACAGCAAGAGGAAAACATTAGGTTTTGGAAAACTGTAGCTTTATTTGCAGAGTCAGATTGATCGAATGTACAAGATAGTCAAAACAAAAGGCTGTCCGGCTGAAACTCTGACTGTAAATTCTAGTTTATTCCTGTAAATTTAAGAACGACCATTAGGCTGTATTATGACATTATTTGGGGAATTAAGGATGCTCATTGTTCAGATTGTCTGAGAAAAACATCTAATAAGTAGTTAGTAGTTAGAGTTTTTTCAGAGTTCCTCACCTGAGAGCTGGGGGTCTTTTTGTGGAGTCTGTTGTTTTTTTCCTGCTAGCTTGAACTGAAGCACACAGAGAATCACGTTCCTCAGTTTCCCCCACAGGAAGTAGCCTCCTCTAGTGGTGGAGGGCCAGGTGCTCTCCAACACCGCCTTGGAAAAAAACATGCAATGCCATAAAAGTCAACATTTATTGCTCAACAGTCAAATGCAGTGTCAGATGGTCTTGTTGCTCACAAATGGTGTTTAAAGCAACGCTACGCACCTTGTTATAGTAGCCGTACGTTATAGCATTGGGCTGAACTCCTGCCTTCTTCATCTCAAACAACACCCTGACGGCTAACACCGGCAGACTGTACTGACCGCACAACTGCAGCAGCACACGGTAGCACACCTGGAACACAAAACAAACAAAAAAACATTTTAGTACAAACATGCTATGAACTTGGGTCAGAAAAAAGCAACCCAATGCATCAGCCCCTTTAGGTCCGTAAAAAGAAATATCATACCTCATCAGGCGCCTGCAGCTTCTTGTCCTGCATCTTTCTTAACACATCGTAAGCTGTCCGCAGAGCTCGCACCTTGGAGTGGCAGTTTCCCACAAATCCTGGCAGGCAAATAAACCACAGGCCGTAGCAGTGCCGAAGCAAACACTTAGACCACATCTGAGGCATAGATGAATGTGTTTTGGCCATTTTCTGAGCGGATTTGATCTCCTAGAAAGCAGATATCTTATGTTATTTAGAACCCAAACTTGCATTTTGCAGTAGCATTCATTACTTTGTCTGTGCATGTACAGCACGTAAATTAGAAATGTAAAAAAAAAACAAGAAATTAAACAGCATTATTTTGGTAATACCTTGTTTTGTTGCTAGTTTTTAAAAAAACATTTTTGGTTAAAGAATGTCAAGCAAAACTCTCTGTTTCAATGTCTGACCTGTTTTGAGCGTCTAAAGATGGCTGTAGGACTGGCCGGAGTGCTGTGGCGTTGGGCAGTGCCTGTCGAGTTAGGATTTGTTCCTTCCAGGGTCTCCAAAAGCTCAGATCTCAACACAGGGAACCCAGAGTAGCTGCAGAAACACAGAAATACTTAGAGTAAAATCAACTGAAGCAAACACAAGAAAGGGAACACTGGCAGTGAACTATAGAGAAATATGGTATAGAGTCCAACACCCATTTATTCTAGTTCAAAAGACTTGGCAGCAGCGGATAAATCGTCAAATACTAAGCATCTTTCTATTTTTGTCTTCTGTTCAAGTAGATTAAAATATATAAAACTGAATCTTACCTATAGCACAGAGGATATTCTTCTCCTTGAGGCAGAGGAGGCAGTTCTGGAGGGTTGATATAAACTGTGTGCTCACTGCGGTGGGATTCATCCAGCTCAATCAGCCTGGCGTCTTCTGGCCGTTCACTGTCCATCTGGTTTACAAGAGAAGCACATACTTGTCATCATTCTTCATCTTTAATAACCATACATTCTAATTCCACCCATTGCATATGCATGCTGACTAAACAGTCTCTGATGCAATATGAGCCCTCAGATCTGGCCACATATGAGGGTCAGCAAGAACTAGCAGATGTCCCTAATGAGTCCATTTACATCAGAATTATGGGCGCTCTATCTGAAAAAGGGCAGAGCCAAAGGCAGAGGCTTGATCACATAAATCCTCCAAGACTAAATGAAAGTAGGCTGCAGTGACCTGGACAAAATTGATGTCCTGTTCCCCCAGAGACATTAAACCATTTGATTGAGACACTTTGGCAGCACTACTGGATACTAAACAGCTACATTAGCGACACATCAAATTTGATTGATCTGCTGTTTGAAGAGAAATGCACAAAAACTCCTCGGCCAGCATGTCAGAGAAAAGCTCCAGCCGATGCAGTAAATATGGGCATTTTTCGATTCAAAACAGTAGAAAAGCATTCAAGGTCACCGTAAATTATGATCTAAAACTATTTGCCTATCCTTTTCTCACTAGCTTATTCTGCACACAAATCATCAATATTATAAGGGGAGCTAAACAGTTCCCCCAGTAGAAACGAAATAGAGGGTTTATTCCGCTCAGTTGAGAGGATGATCCAGTCAACCAACTCTGTCTGACCTATTTGTCTTCGCTTCAATTCTGCTCTTCTATGCTTCTCGGACTGCTGTCCTTCCTCTCACACCAAAAGCTCTTACTCAATCGTGCATTTGTTGTCAGTGTCAGCAGCAACAATGAATGAATCAATGCTTCCACTTCTCAATAATAACTGGAAGAAATGAACATCAACACCGGACCCTTAAATGTTCTTGCTTGATTTGAATGTGACTTCCTGATTGCACAATTTTGCATGAATAGAGAAGATATTATTTCCTTATAAAAAGGAGGCAGGATGTCATTTTTTGTATGTGCAACAAAGCCTTTTTTGGCACACTTTGTTCCTAAAAACTGCAAAATCTGCTAATAATGACAACAACCTGCCATCATCCAACAGGATTTTAAAAAAGGCAAAGAAAAACAGCAAAAACGCATATTGTAAGTGCGACACAGACTCTAAGAAGACTCTACAAATGCAACACAACATTTACTGACAGAACACAACACAAATGATGTTAGCCTACCTTGTTCCCAGAAGTGAATAACTTCCAGACAGGAACCACAATGACAAAGAGGACATAAAGGTAGAAAATGAGACACAGAGAAGATAGAGAGTAAAAATAAGCTGAAAGGGACAGTTATACGTTGTGAAGGAAAGTGTTTAACTTTTCAAGGTCAAGTGTGAAATTTAAATGAAAACAGAGTCAGGAAAAAAATAGCAGAAATGTGAAAAAAAACACAAAACAGCTTAATTGTCATGGTTTCTAGCACTGGCAGCAATTGTAAATGCACACTAAAATTGACCTTTGCCACTGGAATTTTAACAGTCTCTACTTTTCTTCACCAAAATCCCTTTTTATATTAATAGGATAGCTACAAAATCAGTAAAAATTGTCAATATAAGATAATTTTTAATAAAGCTGTGTTATTATGGATGAGGCCTTCATTCGACCCAATTTGCATCCATAGCAAAAATTAGCTTTAACCCTTACCTTATCAACACACTCATCAAAAAAAGCCAGACTGGCATCTTTGTCACTGACAAAGGAGCACTCTTCAATGAAGCGACTGAACATCTGAGTCTTCGTCATGAGGGAGTAAAACCTCTGATGGGAGCGGTCTCTGCTCTTCAGGAAACCTATGGAAGGAACAAAACATAATTGTATGAAAAACTTGAAATTGGCATCATTATTAGAAATATCACACATTTATATCTTAGACTGTAGAACAAAAAGAAAGTCAAAATGTGCACTAAACCGATCTCTTAGGAAATGAACAGACTGATGTGAAACAAGCTGTTCTCTGGCTCTGCTTGCATAAGAGCACAAAGACGTGCAGGGACATTGTGCTATTAATCATGCTGCTACTTCGACTTATCACCCAGGCCTAATTTCCTCAGAAGCTTAAGTTAGATAACAAGCATTCATTTAAGGCAAATTGTCTTGCAAGACCTGCAGTTAGACCTCCACCTGTAAAGCAATAAATCTCGGAGAAAGGAAAGCAATACCTCGTCAGAAAAGATTAATCATTACTGAATTAAAATATATGTTTGCAAACATGATTTCTGCTGGGATAGTGTCTAATACCATTAGTAAAACATTCCTATATTTTGTAATCTGTCTTGAACCACTTTGGATGATTTTTTTCTCTCTCTCTACTGTATTACAAGCTGAGACTGAAGCTTACTTTGGAGGTCAAAAAGGGAGGTGACATCAGTGGTTTTTTCAGAGGGGGCTTCGGTGATGGGCTGTAGGTACGAGCGGTAGCCTCGAAGGATGGCTGCCATGAAGCGGAGGAAAGCTTCTTGGATCTCCAGCTCAAGAGTGTAGAGAGTCTTTCCTCCGTAAAGCTCGCCGTCAGTCGTCGTGTGGTCCATCTGTACATCATCACGGTTTAACTGGCAACCTAGAAGAGAGAGTCCAACAAAAGATTATTGAAAGTGTGGTCAACCCTTAAACATGGCTGATGAGAGCTGCTGAAGAGATGCACAGACACAAAGAGATTAGATGGCATCACACAAGCAAACCAAAAACGCGTACAGTGAAGTAAGATTCAAAAACCTCTCAGCCACAATAACAAAAATGATTTTCAGTTCCAGTGCTGACTTTTTACTTTTCCCACATTGTGATGTGTGTGGATCAAAAACACCGCATATTGTGGTGTTTAACCACCAGAAGTGATCTTTTTTCCGGAAACATCAATGTCTGTACAGAGTTTTTGTATACGTCCAAACAATACTTCTGAAGAGTTCATTGTGAATTACAGTGCTGCAGAGATGCATCTGCGTGACTGACACTAATATCGACAAAACAAAGGCCCGGTTTGTGTAACTATGCCAAAAAGTATTTTCGCTGCTGTTGGTTTTTTTTTTCTTGTTATTCTCACAGCATGCTATGCCTCTCCAAAACCTATATAACAAAAAGCAAACTAATGACATATCTTTAACAAGATCGTCTGAGAAGCTTTGAAGATCACATTGTTTTTATGTAACCGTAAGCTCAGCTTCCTGTAAAGTCCAGGCTGACTCAACAGACTGATGTAGAGAACTAAATTATGCATGAAACTACTTTGGAAAATGACACAGCATCGAACTGGACTCACCTTCTGTGAGCTGCTGATAGATCTTATTCAGGCTGTTCAGAAGATGTTTACATGCTCTCCTGGGCAAGATTTTCCACGTAAGAGCTTTTTTTTCGTCTTTTCTGAAAACACACAATATGGTTTTCATTGCAATGGGGGGAGGACAGAGGAGAAATATTGAAAAAAGATAGAACAGGTTCAGGGACATTAGCACTGATATCTTATATCTCTTCGCATAAGTGTCTGAGTTGATGTTGGAGGCGAGTGTGCTCTGTACAGCAAAATACTTCACATTCCAACTACTCGCATTACATAAGACGGACTCCTGCTGATAACCGTCCATAACTTTTAGAATTACATTAAACAAGGAGAAATGAGTTTTGGCAGGGTGTATTATAGGTGATTAACCGTGCGTTGTCTGCAGTCAGAGGTCACTTACTGGGAGATGGTATTGGTGTCCAAATCAACACAGCTGATATCAGCAGGAGGCAGATAAAGGTCAAAGTATCTGGAATCCAAACCCACGATAAAAGGGCAGGGTGCGCTTAGAACATCTGCCAGGGCCAGCGGACACAGAGGGATGTAGGGGCAAGGCCAATGGAAAGGAAAGATCATCTGACAGGAGAAACAAACAAATAAGAAATCATTCATACAGTCCTGGTGAAAATTTTTCAAAGAATTAAAACTGGTATAAATACCCTAATAATTGGGATCTTCAAACAATCATTTGAACCATGTTATATTTTTTTTTTCAATGTGGAATGATGATAGAACAATCAGGCATACAATTTTGGATTTATTGTAAATTTCCCCTAATCCACAGAGATTAATAAAAATAAACATATACAGACCTACGTTACAAATATTTCCATTAAAGCTGCAGTAGGTAACTATAATAAAAGTCACTTTTTGTGATTGTTCCTAAAACTGTCCATATGTCCTGAAAGTAGGAAATGAGATTAGTATTTTGTGAAAAAAAGAAGCTCCATTGGTCACGCCTACTGCTCCTACTGCAATTTGCAAGAATCCACCGCTCCCGGTAGAAAACACCCAATCAGAGCCAGAGCAGCGTCTGATGGAGTGTCTGACATCTGTCTATCACTCCTCACACACACCACGACCCGCCCCTCGCTCCGCTACGCAACTATGTACGCAACCGCCTGAGCTGTGTCAGAACAGCTAGCGGCACAAAGCTAGGAGTAAGCTATGGCCGAGCAACAGGACAACATCTTTTCTAGCTGTGTGGAGGTGAGTTTATGTTTTGCTCTTACCGGTTCGCACTCCATTGCTTACGCTTCAAGTTGCATCAGCTGAGATTCTCAAACAGGAGGGAGGAGCAGGAGGGCCTTGGAGGCAGGGCATGAGTGCACCGGAGAGGGAGGGGGAGTGATGTGAAGCTTTTTTGAGTTCAAATTTTCAAGCAAAGTCTGCTCTTCTCTCAGAATTACCTACTGCAGCTTTAATAGCTCATTTCAATTACCTCCCATTAACTTCAGTTAACCAATTCTGATGAGAAAAGGGATCAAATACAAATATTTTCTTTTTTAGAGATAACATTTTATTTAAGGGTTCTTACTCTACAACACTCATAAATTTGGTTGTGCCCGAATATTACGACGGAATTAAATTTACGTTCATTCTTCAAGAAGAACCGCTCCTTCTCAACCTCTCCATGGTTACACATATCCACATTAAAGATCATTCCCTTTTGCGTTATCATCATGGAAAAAGGAGGATACAAAGAACAGTGCTTACAGACACGAGGGCCTCAGTGACACTGGTGAGCACAGCTGGACGTAAGGAATGAACTAGGATCTTGTGCTCGGTGACAGCCAGCACGAGCAGGGTGACTGCATTTTTTGGGCCCAAATTCAGAAGAAGTGTGGAGAGGCTCCCACCGCTGCAGCAAGCAAAATAGAAAGAGATTAATTTATTAAGACAAAATAAATAAATAGTATTTTATCATTCGGTTATATTATAAGTAATGTTTTACTGTCTACCTAAGAGGCAGCGGAGAGGAAACAGGCTGGCTCAAAATCAGGCTGTCATGTGGAGACAACTATGAAGGATAAACAAGTGTTAAAAAATATGAGTTTGCACATAGTAGCAAGGTAGTTTGGGTTCGGATTTTAGGATGTATAATAAATCAATGGACATACAGGATTAATAAATAACAAAATTAAAAGTAAAAATAGTGTTTTATTTGCACCTGCACAAGGATTCTTGGCCTCTGGATGGAGGGAAACGGAACATTTTTCATGAAGTGAGATATGTGCCTGTGAGAGAAAGATTAAAACATTTGATAAAGTTGCTCCCATGACCAACTAGTAATGTTCTTGGTCAATTTTGCTAACTTTTCAATTGGCAGTGCATGTGGTCCAGAGATGGAATATCTGTAGAGGAAGGTGAGAAAGCTCTTGAAGGACTGGAAGAAGGGCCAGTGGGAGAGCAAGCAGATGCTCTTGTTGTTATAAATATTTCTGCTGCTGTCAGGTCCAAGATGACAGCTTGGCAGGCCAAGTTGTGAGCGCTGACGCTCCGAAAGGTTCTCTTCTAAGTAAGGCTCATAGAACTGGATAGCCGCTGCATACACCTGCATACAAAGAGGATCACGATCACTACATAAAGAATGCATCTTGATAAGAACATACAAAATACAAGCCAGTGGGTGATTAAAGGAATTCAATAATGTCCAGATCTCTACAGTATCATTATGGAAAATATTTAGAATTGTAACGTATTGTTATCATTCTCGTCACTTTAACAATTTCCATCTTAAGAAAATGTACAAATCAGACCTGCAGACAAAAGGGTGCAGGCAAGAACAATTGAGCACACAGGCATTCAGATTTGCACACCAGCCCAAGTGCTGCAGAAGCCATTCATTATTCAAAAGATGGGCTGCACAAAAAATATTTTATGCTGAATTGCTTATAAGGGCTACAGCCTTTTAGTATTCCCAAAACAGCTTTTGGACCATTTTGGTTCTAGTCAGACCTAGAAATAGATTATTATTGTCTGTCATTCTTGGAAATACTGCTCTACCTTATGAACAAGCAAACCCATTAGATAACTTTATACATTGAAAAGGGCAGACAGTAAAGTTAGTTTCTCCATATTTATTTCCCTAAGGCTGAATGTCTGTATGTGGAAAAAAATAAAATAACACAAACTGCTTGGGAGCTTCCTAGCTAGTGCTGATGTAAATGAAACTTAGGCTGTAGACAGAAGTGGTTTCCATTACAATATTGGTATAAAAGTCTCAGAGTGCTTGGTGTGCAAATAAGTTCAACAAAAGTTCGTTTTGTGACTAAAGGTTATACCTTTTCTCCAGAAGCACCCGTCAGTACGAATGTGGAAAAAACAGGCAGAGAGTGTTTGGTGTGAGCTGGCCAACACTCAATCATCGCCCCCATGGGTAGGCAGAACATAGGGACTGACTCAGGCAGTGGGAAAGACTCATAGTCCTCGTCAGGATATCTGCACAACAAACCTGAGCAAAGAGTGCTTTTAGGATGGTTGCGTTTTTACCATTCATGACCGACACATAGGAACATACAAAAATCTTCTTTACCTGCTTTGTATGCAATTGTGTTAGCTTTAGCAAGAGACTTCTTATAGCAAAGGTAAACCGAAGATCCCCACTGAAGAGTGAAAACAAAAGATCACTGATAAATAAAAACCTGCAATATTTGTAGAGACACACTTAGCAGAGAGACTTAATGTACATGCAAAAATATTCATGTCCCTAGACTAGAACAGTTTCCACATTTTGTAAAATTATAATCACAAACTGCAATGTTTTTAATTTATGTAACACAATATAACAAATAATTGTTAACTAAAGAAAAAAGATATACTGGTAAAAAAAAAAAAACTTTATAAAGAAAACAGATACCATTAATTTTGCTGTGCATTTGTATTCTTTTTCATACTCCTAAATGAAAGCTAGTGTAACCAACTGCACATTCTGTGACTTCTGGACTTCTGGTTACACTAGATTTCATTTAGGAGAGTTGAGAAATTATACCAGTGCTTTATTTTGCTTCAGTGTAAATCCAGCTGTTTTGTGAAGGCCTAAAACATTTGTTAGAGACGATTATGGGAGAAAAAGCCTCATGAAGATCAAGAAAGAGAGGAGACATGTTGGGGATAAAGTTGGTAAGAAAGAACACGATATCCCCACATCAAAAGATGTTGCTGGTGGTGGCAGAATAATGCAGCGACAGGAAAGCTGCTCAGACCTGATGGACTACGCATTTGTTAGGTCAAATGTAGTTCTAAATCCAACTGGAAATTTGCAGAAGAACTTGAGAGTAGATGTGAACAACCATTCGCCATCCAATCAGACAATTTAGCAATTGGTAACCTAATTGAATGCTAATGCATGGCACACTTTTCAGACTTTTATTTTTAATTTTGAAAGAAAATGGATCCAATAAAATCCTATTAATTCACAATAAAGTTTATGGTTGTAACATGACAACATGGGAACAAGTGGTAGAGAAATACTTTTGCAAGAGAATGTATGTGCATAGGTTGTAGTTCCAGCTTACCATGCTACTGTTGAGGTTCTTATCCACCTTGCAAAAGGTGTGGGGAGGCGTCTCCCCCTTGCCAGGAACAATGACGCAGACATCAGTGACAGCCAGAGAAGTGTGAGGCTGGCTCTTCGGTGCGCGCCGGTATGTGATGTAGATGCGCTGGGAAGATGAACTGCTGATGTTGGCAGGGCGGCCAGAGGGTGTAGTTTGAACAATGTGGCATCCTGGTTTCAGCTTCTCTTTCCACTCATACAGCACACTGAAAGACAATGAAGTGTGAGAATTTTCATACCGTGTTTAAGAGCAGATTAAGATGTCCCAAGGCAGAGAAGTGATTAGAAGTAGCTGTGTGAGAAAAGGGTCAGTGAGCCAGGATCACTCCTTACCCGAGATCTGTCAGTGGAGGCTTATCTCTGCCTCTCTTGTAGCACAAGAAGATCTGTGGGCCCCTGAGGCTGGCTCCATTTAGCTCTGCTGAGAGGCCAGAAGGGGTGCTCTCCACACAGGTGAACCCCGGGGGCACCTCTTCACCGAGGGACCGTATCACTACAGCGACGTCGGTAATAGGGGCTTTGGGTTTAACAGACTTGGTGCCGGCATCATCAAAGTGCAAGTCCTCCTCCAGGGGCTTGAGTGAATCGGTGAGGCCAGCAACCACAAAGTAGTCGGCTACACGGGGCCCTTTATCCTCCATCATGTCCCATTCCCACACTATCAGCTGGAGGTGAGAGAAAATGGGGAGAGGGTCATTATTACTATTATTTTTATATTACAAAAATCCAGCCCAGCTTTAGAAGAGAAGCAACAGCTTTTCATCAAGAAAACATAACTAAGCTGAGCAGTAAATGAAAATGCTAAATATGCGTCCCCTCCATGAGTACATAGTATTATGTTAATGATGAAAGGATTCAAAGACAGAAAACAAAAAAATCTTTAAACATAAAGAAATCACAATGAGTCATTACAGTGTTTTTTTTAAAGTGGGTAGGTGATCTTAAAGCTTTCTTTTCTGAAATAAAAATTGCTTTCTGAGCTGAGCTTTAACAACTGGCTGTGCACTTCAATATATAGTGGGGAGAAACAAGTGTGCTGATACTTGTGGGTGGTATAATAAACACATGTTTAAAAGCTGCACCCTAGTCCTCCTGTTAAGGATTGCCTGAATATGCTGAAGGTGTATGATAGATATTAAAGTAATCTGAAATTAAAATAAATGTCTAAAGTGAATTCTGAAATATTTTTAGGCTTTTGAATGCAGTTTTGGTCACAAGGTTGTGATAAAAATGTTGGCAAATTATAAGCGAAAAGGACTCTTCACATAAAGCTTCAAGGTCTCTCCATTAGGCGCCAGTTTGTTATGTCTCCACGCTACCATCCTCTATCTTATCAGTTTAAACAACCTACTGTAAAATTGTAAAGCTTCACTTTTTGAACAGCAGATTTTGTACTATGCATTGGTGACCAAGTTTGTGGTTCTGTTAATATTTATGCAGCTGTGTTCTCTCATTGATTTTGGCAATGGAAATTAATATAGCTATAGTAAACTAATTTGAAACGAATAATGAACAGGGTCTACATCTTAATAATACATAAATCACAGCGAGGGCATGAGAATAATCCAGCCTTGCTGCATTACAAATGTAGATTACAGAAAAGAAATAGGAACATATAGCGTCTGGAAACATTTAACATACATTCCTGTCTGGAAAAGCACCGTATTTCTGAGGGAGATACATTAAACATTTAATGACCTGGGTGCCATGATTGCTTATTTGGAATAAAACACACGTCTATGAAGAAAAGCAGAACTGAAAGCACATTTTAAATGGAGTTCTAATGGTTCTGTTGTTTCCAAAGCTTGAATCAAGTCAGTGTTCAGGCAACATTTGTTCTAGGCCTCAACAACATCGTGATAAATGAAAAAAAACATAACAGGTCGTTTGTGAAACAGCTTGTTTTGGATTTATCATAAATAACAGAGTCCTGCTAACACTCTCAGCACAGGGCCAGCTTATTCTACTTCAGCTGAAGAGCCTGCTTTATCTCTTTCAGCAGTCCCCCCACACTCACTCCTTTTTTTTTTTTTCCCCCATCACTGCGATATGTGTGAGTTGACAGAAAGTCTTTCCCCCCGCTCCCTGTGCTGGATGTGCCACTATCAAGCACCCTTGAACACAGGAAGCTGTGGCCTTGCCTCACCTTTACAGGACTTTTTGCCTTTGCTTGTTTCAACCACAATAGAGATACTCAATGAAGAAAATGCAGACAAGGAGCAAATTGAGCTGAAATGTAAGAATTAGGTTGAACCACAGTCCCATTAAAAGAATTTGCACGAATTGTTCAGTTTAATATACCCGGCATTTCATAATAAGCTTGCACACTGTTAGCAGCAGTTTCATAAATCATGATTCATCAATGCTAGGATGTTCTTAGGCTCATTTGACATTTGTTTCTGTCTAGCTTTCCCTTTATTTGCAGATGTTTTTTTTAAAGTCTGTAATCTCAAATTTTAAGGTCTAAATGCTAAATTTTAAGTTATTCATTTTAGTAGCACTACAAATATTCTCTCATGATGTCATCAATATCAGACAAAACCAAAGTATTCCTCCTTTAAGATGGCCTTGTTTTCATGTTTCACCACTTGTTCTATTTTTAAACATCATGAGAAGCATCAAGTCCTTTGAATAAACAGGCTAGTTAAAAATGTAGCTCTATGCTCAAATTTGTCGAAAATAGAACATATGATTTTTGCTTTTTAATGCATGCAATGAAACCATTTCTCCAGCTGTCGGTGTGAGTTCAGAAAATCTCAGCTAAGGGTTTTTTTTGTTTTTCTTTCTGATATGCTAACTATACAGGACTCCCCAGATACAAGTCAGTGAGATTTATTTATAAAAAGGGAGAGAAACATATATAAAAACTAAATAGAGGGTTTATTAAAAAGAAAGTAGAGGAAAATGCCCTAGAATTTCAGAACATGTTAAACAATATTATGAAAAGACGGAGGTGTCCATTTTCAACACTGCACAGTAAGATTTTTTTTTTAAAAACTTGATGCAAGTGAAAAAAATGTCAAATTAACAAGACGACTTTGAAAACAGTTTTTTTTTCTCACATTTTGATATACTGTTGTCATATGACCAAAAGGTCACACGAAAAAGGTTTTTGTACCCAAAGTCAATACAGATGTATTAATTTTTTTTAAGCAAGAAAAAAACCCTTCTTCTCTTTCAGATGCAAAAATCCACGTTTCATGTAAACAAAATCATGTAGTCTTAAAATGTCTGGTTAACGATACAAAAAAACAGGAACAGATTATAGATTTGCAAATGTTGCTGTTACAAAATATAAAATCTGACCTTGGTTCCTTACTAACTTCTTTGCAGACACATCTCTGGTTTATCCCTTTAGTTAGGTTCCCTATTTTGCTCAAATTTGGTATTCCTTTTCAAATCATAAATGGATTGCATAATCATCAGAGAAAAGCACCGCTACTGATCTGCAAGTCTACCAGCAATTTCTGACATCAAGAGCAGTGAATGTTCTCGTGTCCTAAATTATTTTCTAATTTAGTATAAGTTGCATTAAAATGAAGAATAGCAGTCTCTCAATATCTTCTATTTATTTACAAAAACTTAGTGTTACAACACTGAAATATTCAAAATACATTGCAGATTTTTCATAATTACTATAAAAGCTATACAAGGTCTTCATGATTTACCAAGGCAGTGCTTTTTTAATCAGGACATCAGATCTACTTTTTCTTATAAATGTCTCTCTAACCCATTCACCTCTTTTTTGCGTGACATAACACTAAATCCACTCAGTAAATACCTACTCTCAGTGATGGCAGCATAAAATGTGTTAAGTGCTCAGACACAGATACACATCTGATAGCACAGCAGATGTGGCATATAATACTCCTAGATTCTGGATTAAATAAAGATCTAATCTCTACTCTGAGCTACCACGACACCATCTATTCCTACTCCTTAACAGGAAGCAGAAGACCAAATTTATATCTAATCTTCACCATGGCAACAATATTAAAACTAAGCAGTGAAATGCATGTAGAAGATTTCTCCCAGTGCTGCTGCAGACACGAACTCAGTTCTGGTTACACTATAATTATATCAGAATATATTTATTACAGATAGTTTCTTTCATGATGTCTGGTGGTTCCATTTGTGTTACTTTATATAAAAATAGGATACAATGTAAGGATATAAAAAATGTATTGTGAGTTAACAATTAGGAAACAGCAAATGTTCTCTAACTGATATTTGATTCTTCGTTGTTACAGTAGCATCAGAAAACTTCTTCTGATCTTAAATGTGAAATAATTGGGCAAACTTGTAAAACAACATATCAAATAATCCGTGAACTAGCTACCTAGTATTGCATTAAAAATATCACATGATTTTTTTTTTTAAAGAAGAGGAAGTAGTTGGTATATTCTTAGACCTGAAAAAGGATTTGATACAGTAGATCATGAAGTTATTCTCCATAAAGTCAAATTTTTTAAAAGTCTATTGCATTAAAGTTAACAATGCCAGAATAACTTTGCAAAACTGTCAAAGGAGGTACCACAAGGTTCCATTCTAGGACCACTGTACTTAGGCTTAGTTTTGAATGGATTGCATGAAAGTTGTAGGGACATCCATTGCCAAATGCGTGCAGATTATTCTGTTGTAATCATATATAGCTGAAAAGCTTTTGCAGATTTCTTGAATAGGCAAATGGTCTCACAGTGGTTTATGATCAAATTTCTGTCTTTGGATTTTACCATAAACTACCTAAACACATGAAGTATCAAGTCAGCTACTTTTAATGTCATGGATAAGATAAAATGGATGGATGGATGGATGGATGGATAGATGGATAGATGGATAGATAGATGGATAGATAGATAGATAGATAGATAGATCATCTTTTTCTTAGTAAGACCAATCTTTTGTTGGCTCAGAACTTGAAATGAGTGACTCATGGGCTCCAAAGGAGCTGAAATCTTTTCATTCACCACATTTTTCTTCATATTCGCTCTACAAATAAGGACATGGCGGGTTTCCTCTTCTTGCCAGCTAAAAAACCAACTTCCCCATCCACATCTGTGTACATGAGTCATCAGTAACTGTTAGCCAAGCAGTAACTTGTAAAGCACTTCTGTCAATTACTTCCAATCTTTCATTGGAGCGGTTTTCCCCTCAAACAGGCTTTACTATAAACAATTCCGACAGCATCAACATGTATCGGATCTCATTCATTCATGTGTCCTTAAATTCCCTTAGTCATTTTAGCACTGCTGTAAAAGCAAAACCTTTGATTTCTGGGTGTCATCTGTCATTTTTTACTTTAATATTTAATTGTATTGGTTTCCACCACATACACAAAAATGAATGTAAATAAATAAACAAACGAGGAGTCACAACTTTTGCATTTCCACACAATAATTCTGCAGGTAAAACTAATTTGGACAAATTACAAATAATTTCTACGAATTTAAATAAGATGTTTCTCAATGTTGATATTTTGCATTTGATTAAAATAACTTTTTAAACACACGTCCACTACTAGTGTGACTCTGACAGAGGCAGAGCCTGCTGGACGGCCAGGGATTATAGAGCTGAACTAACAACGGAGGGGGCAGGGACGATGGGCAGAGGGAACCACCACAACATGCAGGCTGTTTCACTCAGCAGCTGTTCCTTCTTAGCCATAAGGGCAACCTTCACCCTTATCGGCCATTTGCATGGTTTCTGTCTGACCGAGAGGGAGATCCTTATCTTCTAGATGAAGAGACCACACACGCCCAAGATAAGCACAGCAGAAAGATGAGGTAGAACACGCTCCAAGGTGGAGCTCGGAATAATACAAAAAAAAGGGTAAAAAAAAAAAAAACGTGTGGGATTAGCCTACAAAGCATGCATCATAAAATAAAATTAAAAAATCTAATAAAAAATATGACACGCATAAGCGTGTTTATCCTTTGTTCACATAAAAAAAGCCATTTTACACAGCATCAAATGGGATGCAATGGACTACGCCTCCACTGGGTTCAGCTGAGCCGAGGGACGCACAAAAACAAATCACAGAAAAAAAGCATCTCGTTATTTCTGCATGTCTGCACAAAATTAACTCAAATCTGCCTCACTGATATATAACCTGAACTATTTTTCGATAATTTAAATACCTAGGCTATACCGATCACGTTTAAACGTGACGCAGGAATGTGTGGTTTTAGTTCATATTTGATAATAAATAAACATTTTAAAACCAAAGACTGAAAGGGTAGATAGGATTGATTTTTTTTCATCGGTAAAATTACTCACATCACGAGAACAGAAGGGTGATCTGCGGAATATTAGTGCGCCGTCCAATTTCTTTGAAAATGAAAACGTTCGTTCCTCACTGCTTGTTTATTGATTTCAGATTTCCCATTGATATAATCGTGAAATCAATTAGTAAAAAAAAAAAAAAACATCCATGTAGAGCACAAGGGTCCAAATACATATACGGCGTAGTCCTGAGCAGCGTTTAATCCAGACCTGCGCTGCCCACGTGACTGATTACAAACCCCACTGACGTCACTGACGACGCACCGACAGAGAAATCAACGTTTTAGGCGATGGAGTAACAGTTGGTGTTTCTCAAGACTTTATTCAGGAAAGTAAAACAAGTTCATACAGGAAGCTGTAAACTAATATATATATATATATATATATATATATATATATATATATATATATATATATATATATATATATGCCCAATCTTGGTGTATAAAAGATGCATATTAAATAACAAGAAACAATAAAAATAAAATAAAATATAAGATCTATTGGTCCCAGGAAATGCCATTTACCAGCATTACAAACATTACCAGCTTCCACAGAGATGCGAAAATGGCTAAAATGAAACGTGAAATAAAAGGGACTGGGGAGGGGGCGACCTGAACTTTGACCTTATAACTGTTGTTCATAAAAAACATTTTTGTTATTAAGGTGTGAGTGGAGCTAGAAGGCAACAACTTTCTCAAGGTTTTATAAAATAAAAGGAAGGTTTGTAATTGGACCAAGATTATCAAAGTTGTCGGGATCTGCACCAGTTTTTTTTGAGAACTGGAGTAACAGAAGCGGTTTTGACAAAGGAACAATTACAGTGGGTTATGAGACGGAGCAGCAAGGGGAGACAAGCTTTAATTAACACTGTGGGGAGAGCATCAAGCTGGCAGGTGGATGATTTAGATTTCTGAATTATATGAAATACAACAACTATAGAAGGAAGAGTAAAACTTGAAAATAACAAAAGAAGACAGCGGGGAGAATAAGGAGTCAACTTCAGAAAGAGCAGCTACTACAGAGGTAAGTTGTGGGTGAATATTGGAGATTTTGCTAATAAAATGGGAAACAGAGAAGAGAGAGGTTTTGAGTTACCTTCAGTAAGCCAAGGCAAGACAAGTTTATTTGTAGAGCATAATTAATACACATGGGAATTCAAAGTGATTCACAGTTGCATAAATTAAGATAACAGATAAAAAGAAAAAAAAATATCAACTTAAAAAAATTATTTTACAATAAGAAGCAAGAGTGCAGATAAAATAATTTCAGTTGTCATATGCACGGTTAAAAATAACTGTTTTCAGCCTGGATTTAAACATTGTTAGAGTTGAGGCTTGTCTCAAATCCTCATGAAGACTGTTCCATATTTTAGCTGCCTGAAACTGAAATGCAGCCTCACCGTGTTTATTGTTGACTCTGGGAACCACCAGGAGACCCCTCCCTGAAGTTCTCAGGGCCCGAGATGGTTCATATGTCTCTAACATGCCAGAGATGTACTTTGGTGCCAAACCATGAAAAGACTTGTACACAAACAGAGCTGTTTTAAATTCTATTCTCTGAGCAACAGGAAGCCAGTGCAGAGACTGGAGCACTGGACTAATATGGTCGTATTTCCTGGTTCTTGTCAGGACTCAAGCAGCAGCGTTCTGGATGTACTGCAGCTTCAAATCTCTGCAGAGACAAATGCATGGATAAGTCTCTCTAAGTCTGGTTTCGCCGCTATCCCTCTGATCTTAGCAATGTTTTTCTGATGGTAAAAAGCTGTTGATGTTATTGCTTTGATGTGGCTGTTTAAGTTCAGGTCCAAGTCCATGACTACCCCTAGATTTCTAACCAGATTTTTTGGTTGAAGACAGAGAGACTCAACATGACTGATAACACAACCAGAGTATTATGCAGATTTCGCTGAGGCAAGGCAGTCCTTACAAAACAAAATGCGATTATTGCACATCCTGTTGGCGTCTTTTGGCTTTGTGATGACAGAGATTGAGAGTAAACCATGGAGACGAGACAGATCAATGTTTGAGTGGAGCAAATGTGTTAAGAAAGTTATAGAGGTTAACATTATAGTAAAAAACAAGTTGATCAGGGGTTGAGGAGCTGTGAATACATGGAAGGTCACATATGGTAGAGGAGAAAATATCAAGGATAATATCATTATTTTTCTAAATGCAACATCATGAGGAGTACAAGTTTTGGAAGCTCGTAAGTGTAAATAATTTTAACTTTAAAAATAAATAAAACTAGGGAAGACGATGTATTGTTGGAGTCCAAAAGCTTCCGAGACAAGAAGTGAAATCTGTGGAAAGGTGATTGTTATTGTCCATGTGAAACTGAAGTCACTGACAATGATCAAATTGGGAGAGAGTGCAGAGAGCTGAATGACAAGAACGTTTAATTTCATTTCATTTAAAAAGTCCTTTTAGGCTTAGGTGGTCAATAAACAATACATATAACAGTGGAAGTAGATCCAGGGAGCTGGAATGCGGTTTATTTAAGGGACTGGAAGGTTGGGAAAGAGTTAGGGAGGACTATCCACTGCTTCCGGTGTATTATCACAAGATCTCCACCGCTCCCCGAGTTGTAAGGTTGACAGGTGTTACGTTAACATTAATTACGACTTATGGTGGGGTTTTCATGTAAGCCACCATTATAGTTGTGCCGGGAGTATATATAAATTGCAAATATTTTCCACCTTTTACATATGTTCTTAGTTATGTTTGATCCTGGTATCATCTTTGTCTACAAGAAAAACACAGAATCTTTTTGATAAGAGCAGGTTTTCTTTAATCGTATATTAAATATTCTTTTTAGAAAATACCTTACTTCTAAAAATCAAATGTAGTTCATATGAATATTTTATATACTTAAATATTATCTTCAGTGTCTTAATAAACAAAATGTTTTGGCAGCTTTTTTTTGAAATGCTCATCTGATGAACACAGGACCTCAGAAAGCAACCTTTCCTGTGGTGTACAGCCTAATACTGCCCTCTTGTGGTGAACATGAAGACAACATTTTGGTATAAAGTACATGGGGTTCAGATGGACTCAATCTTGCTATTTACTCAAAAGTTCTCATTGTTGTACAAGAATAGGAGAATAGTTTTTTTAACCTCTTTCGCTGACGGTTCCGGCTACAGCTGTCGCCAACCTCAGAGCTTCCACAGACGTTGTGGCGTATTTCTGTTGTTTTGTGTAGGCAGTAGAGGATAATGTCGCCCCCTACTGCCCGTGATGTTCCAGAGGACCGTGGTCTAAACTAGTGTAGACTCCTTCACCTTGCTGTGTTATTTTTGTATATGTGTATAGTTTCAACTGTATGGCTTTTGCAATTATATTAATTGTCTTTGATATAGTTTTGCAGTGTAACACAAATCTTATCTATTAATAGCCTACTAATGACTTAAAAAAGGTAAATAATAAAGGTTGAAGTGTGGTAAATTTGATGTTAGAAAAAAATCATCTGTTCCGTTTCGAAATCTAACAGACTTTATGTTACTAAATTTGCTAAATTAACTTAAATAACATTTTAAAAACATGTGAAATCGCACTGGAGCATTCAATTTAAAACAAACAATGGTTTGTTCTCAGGGATATCAGCATTGATAAATTCAGCAATTTTACATTTTATCATAATCATCAAATCTAAGACAACATAGAAAGGTTTTTTTATTATGAAGATTTCTTTAAAGATTTTCTCAAGTTACACAAATTAAGCATTAGGTAGCAGTGAGAACACTTTATTTGCTTGTTTCTTCCTTAACCAGTCATTTGAAGCTTTCTTCTCATCATTTATAATGCATGATTCTATTAAAAGCTTCATGATTTAACGTAAATAATTTGCGCCAAAAGCCCACATCCGATGTCGCTGAAATAAGTCTGTTAATTATTAAGAAGCATTGCAACATGAGCCTAGTGGATTCTATTGCCTCACCAGAAGCATTTATTCAAAGCGATGACATTGCATGGGATGCTCTGATCTCAGGACAACTCTGCAGGAGCTGTGGATCAAAACCAAAGCAGCAACTACTCTCTGTGTGCTAATTTCCATGCAAGAACAAGCAGGATGAGGAGATGGCAATAACTGCAAAATTGCAGCTGGAAATCAAAGATAGATTCAACGAAACAACATGTAAATGTAGATATTAAAAATATGGCTAAACAAATTAATACAGAAATAAAGTGATGTTACATAAGCAACACAAAAACAGCCTTGATGCTGATGAAATTTGATGTAAAACTGTACTTTATTGTGTAAAACAAAGACAGAGAATAGTTGTCACTTTGCAACATGGCTGTTTTGCCCATACTACACAGTACTGTTAAATTCTATACTATACACATTTGGGGAAACAGTCCACCCATCATCATTCTGTGGTACACACACAAAACTTTGAGGAAATGAGATGTTTAATGGTATTTTTTACAGTGCAGTAAAAAGTATTTGAGATTTATTGGGTTTTTTATTAAAAATTTGTTTTAAATCTTTTTTCTATGTTTTGTTTTGTGTGACACTTAAATATTTTAGCTCATTGTAAATATATACAAATGACCAGAGTAAATGTCAAGAGCAGTTCTGAAATCATGATTTCATTTATTGGGAAAAAACAGTTTATCCAAACCCACCCGGCCCTATTTGAAAAATGAATCATGAATGAATCAACCCCTAAACCTAATGAGGGATTCCTAGTGGCTGCGACTGCCATTATCTGTTAAGCCTACTATATAAGACTCTTAGTCAGCTCTTATTTACAGCTCCCCTTTCACATAGTCAGATTGGGGGGTCTCAAAGCATAGGCTTTGACCACACCATTGCTAAACATAAATTGTGGTTGGTTGCTGTTTCTTTGCTGAGGGGGTGGTAGGAAGGGTAGAGTGGCTGGGCATTCAACTTCAGAGTTTTCTGCAGGAGAGCAAATTAAAAATTCTATAGATTACAACAGGTCGTCCAGGTTCTGAAGGAGCAAAACGCCGTCAGGTAATAACACCACTTTTTCTCATATTCTGTGTTAGCCTTACAACAGATGCGACAGGATGCACACCTTCAAAAAGGTTTCACTTTTGTCTCACAATCTTTTACCAGAGGTTTTTAGGATTATTGAGATTGTTTGGCATTGTCATGATTCAGTGCTTTCACCCTTAGATGCCCTATTAGCCTTTTTGTTTTTCTTTTGTTGAATCATGTACGCTGACCTCAAAGTTCAAAGCAAGTGAGCCCTGAAGTGCTTTAGATGCTTTTCAGGGTTTCTTTGCAGCCTTTTGGATGAGTCACAGATGCATTGATGGAATAATTTAAGGCTGACCACTCTTGAGAACGCAAGAGTGGTTCATGTTTTCTCCATCTGTGAATAATAGATTTCCCAGGTCTTCACTGGAGTCCAAAAACCTTAGTAAAGGCTTCGTAACCTTTACAAACAGATAGATGGCATGAATAGTCTGTTTTTAAATTGACCTAAGTAGGGGAATGACGTTTTCTCATGTTGTCAGCTGTTGTCAAGAAGAAAAACATATGGGGCTATTTGCACATAGCATTTAGTATGATAACATGATAGCAAATGTGAAAAATAACAGGCAAGCTACATGTGTTAAACTTCTGTTTTCATCGTCATATTGAACCAGCAAATGAAAATGTTACATTTTAAGACGAAGCATACTCCATACATTTAATGTTTATAGGAAAATTGACGGAACAGGTTCCACCAAGATTTGAACTCGGATCGCTGGATTCAGAGTCCAGAGTGCTAACCATTACACCATGGAACCACGTGTTTAGCTACAAGTAGGATCAAAAAAAATTACACCACTATCCAAAAGTGTGATTGCAGCGTATATTGTCTTATTACGTTTGGTAACGATATAGTAGCAAAAGACGATCCGTGGTCATTACAATCACGCCCTACCTCACTCCTTCGACGATCACCATCTGCCTGCCGCCCCGTGGCCAATAGTTGGAATGGAAGGATCTGTCAAATACAGTCGAGTTTTTAAGCGTCTTGCGAGCTGAATTGTCTTTCATAACAGTATTAATGAATGAATGAATGAATGCCTCTTATTGTCCCACGTGAGGGGAAATAAAATTTTCAGTGCAAACGTCAAATATTTTTATTACTGAATGACCAAAAAAGCCCCACCAGCTGAGGTAAGAAACTTTACACTGTGTAAGTTTAGTTGGGGTCTGGACCGGAGTTTTTGCTGGTGCTCAAAGTCGCTCTCTTCTTAAGCCTAGTTTATACTTCTCCAATAGAAAATTTGTATGCAGATGCCGACGTATTGACAGAGATGTTTTTTGTTTATGGTTCTGTGTTTGTTTTCTCTCCGCATTGCAAAGCAGTTCCCGACCAGAACAGCAGGGGATGCTAACTTTTCATTACAGCTATGCCTACTATCTACCTACTATTCAGTTATTTTCTTCAGTCTGTGAACGCATTTCCCCCTCAATGAGTAATGGACGCCAACAAATTTAAGATTTGATTAGCTCTACAGCTTTTTACTAGAAGGGCAGCACATTGGAAACCCAAAAACAATGGAAACAAACACAGCAGCCTTTTTTGTTGTTTTTCTGCACCTCATTTGTTGAAAATCACCAAAAGATCAGATTAGATAAATTATCCTTCAATATAAAGCATATAGTGTTCCAATGCTGCATTGACTGCTGATTAAAGCCACTATAGAGCCCTGTTCTAGTGAAACGAGCCTTGGCTGTTGCTGAACTGACTAATCACAGGCATACACTCTCTGTTGACGGAGAGTTAGAAAATGGACCTCGACTCAGTCTGTTGTTGCATAGGTGACGGAGAGCCCTTGGGTCGACGGATAATGGCAGTGTGTCAATCCGTCTCCATCAAAATGGAGTAATATAAAGTAGGCTTTATGCTCAGCTGAATCCATCCCTTAAAAGTTACCCCTCACTCCACGGCTGTTTATGATGGAGATAGCGAATGCTACTCAGTGTGAACGTGCATGACATCGTTACGAATTAAGCTTTCCCTAGAAAGCAGTTGGAAAATCTGCATGTTCGACCCAAGTACTCGCTATTTAAGTTAATGTACAGGCATATAGAGGCAACTGGGTTGAAAAGGCCAGGACTTATTCTACTAACCCGGGCATAGCTGGAGCATGTATGAGGAAGAAATGTGAGAATTTTATATATTTATTTGTGGATATACTTATGTATAGTCCCTTTAAGTTTAATAAAATTCAAATGTAAATACAAAATATGTGGAATCGAATCCATGATCTTATACCTTAATTATTTTTGTTGATAGAACACTATGCATCACAAATGTGGAAAGCCTTAATTTGTACCTAATTTCTTTTATAGGCTTCAAACACATCAGCAAGTGCTAAACTTTGTTGTAGCCTATTCTTTGAGAAGTCCAACAGCTTAGGGCAATACTTCATATTTATAAATAATATTTGATATATGTTTATTTCTGAGGATATTTTAGATATAGGTACAAAATTCAGTGGAGTGTGTAACAGTAATAATCTAATACCAGAATAGTAATTAACATAAACTCCTTGTTAGTATATTGCCCAGAATACTATGGACACTATATGTTTAAAGACTGTGTTATACATTTTCTATCACAGAATTTAGCTCTTTGATCACGAATCTTCTGAGTTAGATTCAACTAGATAATCCATTTAACTACTGTTCTCTTCTTACTTTGCTTAAGGGCTTATTTCTATGCTGAGTTATGTCTGTCAAGGTACATTTCCATCTGAAATTGGGTCCAGCTGGATACAGAGTTAGTGAAAATCATAATCCCAACTGAGATGAATACTGATTATACACTTAGAGTAGTGAAGCGAAGATTCTGCTCTGGTCTGTTGGTTGCTCACTGTTTCTGTGGCAAGACGTGACAACAATGAAGATCTGCAGCTGAGCTCTGCTATGGATTTAGTCACTGCAAAGTGCAGCCAAAGGATGCATATTTAAATGAAACTGACCCTGCTGGTAGGAATTTCTGTAGGGACATTTATACAGACAGACATTTGTTACTCGTGCTTAAAATATGCATGACGAATGTCAAACACTTTCTATCAGTCACTGATTATTCATGTCAGGAGAATATAAAACCTATCTTTTCAGCCATTTTTCCTATTTAGCATTATGTTAATCAATGAACAACTGAGCAAGCTACCAAAATGTTTTCTTTTAAGAAATGCTCTTCTTTAGTAAAGTAACTTTATTACCAGCGTCTGACTACTACTGACAGCCCTTAAGTAAAAGTAGTAGATTTTTCATACAGAATGTTTGCTTACCCTATGTTTTCTGAACATCGACATGTTACAACATGTATACAGTGTATCCAATACTGATTATTTAAATGCTACCTTAATTTTTTAAATACTTTTTACTGCAACTAGAAATTTGCAAAATATTTAAAGTTTTTGATCATTTTTAGATTCAATCTTGCTACAAATGCAAACTTGAGCATGTTTTATTCATTAATTTACTTTATGCGATAGATTGGCTTATTAAGGTTCACTGAAATGTAAAACAGTGAACAAAAAGCATAATGAGAAGCAAGGAACACAATGGACAGGTTAGGGTTATAGTTGTTTAACAGCCTAAAGCACGGTTGGGTTATGAAAATGTTTTACAAGCTTTAAACATTGCCAAAACCATTATTCAATGTATCTCCTGTTAATAAAAATAGTATGAATTCTGCAAACTTATCAAGACATAATTGTCCAACTAAACTCACAAGTTGGAAAAGGAGACCACTAATCAGAGAACCAGCCAAGAATAACATGGAGAACCTGTATAGACCCACAGCTAAAGTGGGACAATCCATTGAATTGACAACTTTTTGTTGCATACTATTGAAAAGAAGTTTACGTGGAGACATAAACAAAGTAAAACAAATGTTTCACAGCATCCTGAATCCAAAATCCCCCCAGTAAAGCATGTTGGGACAGCATCATCCCATAGGGAAGCTTTTCCTTTGCAGGGCCGAGGAAACTGGTTATACTTGATGGGAATATGTTTAAATAGCTTAAGTTATTTAGAAGAACAGGCGAAAAATTGTCCATACATGCAGTGGCGGCTCCAGACAATTTTGATTGGGGGGGCAATGGTGGGGTCTTGGTCAATTCAAACAGGGTCTCTGATTGATCATCCTCTCCCATACAATTGCACCTTCTTAGTTATCAGCAATATTAATAATGGTTCAAATACAGTTATTAATAGTGACAAGCTCCCCCTGGTCAGCAGGGACAAATAACTAACATCAAATGTCAGTCTGAACTGACTTTTAAGGTCAATCTGGAAAGATATAAATACAGATTAAAGAAAGACGCTTCAAGTTCACGCACTGGCTTCAGCAAATCACAATAAAAAACACAATCATGACAGATCAACTCTTCAGAATAAAAGTTTTGTACAGGCTACCAAACTGATGTACAGGTGAAACCTGAAAAAATTGAATATTGTGCAAAAGTTCATTTGTTTCATTAATTCAGCTTAAAAGGGGAAACTAAAAGATGATAAAGACTCATCAAATGCAAAGCGAGATATTTCAAGCCGTTATTTGTTTTAATTATGATTATAGCTTACAGCTTATGAAAACATGAAATTCAAAATCTCAGAAAATTTGAATATTGTGAAAGGTTCAATATTTTAGGTTTTAATTGTCATGCTCATGCTCTAATCAGCTAATACCAGTAAACATGATCAGGCTGATAGCATCCATGCTACGCCTCACTGAGGCAGGAAGTGATGTAAAAGAGGCCTAAACCAAATACATACTGAGTACATATGCTTGATTACTGTTCAAAGTTCCAAAATTTATCTATTTAAAGTCCTTGTTTTATTGATTTCATGTAATATTCTAATTTGACTAGATTTTGAATTTGGGATTCCCATACTCTGTAAGGCATAATCATGAAAATTATAACCAATCCTGGCTTGCTATAACTCAATTTGCTTCTAATGAGTCTATATCATATATTAGTTTAATCTTTTACATTCAATTAGTGAAATCAATTAACTTTTGCACAATATTAAAATGTTTCAAGTTTCACCTGTGCATTAATCCTGCTTTATCTAACAAAATACAGACAAAAACGTATGTTGGAGTGTGACTGAGAAAAATAACTCTGTTCTGATACCTGCCTGGTTTCTATCAGCCACTGATCTCTTTCTCTCCTTACCTGAAGACCCTGCATAATCCTCCCATCTGTGGCTGCTGGCCTGTCTTCTCTCCGAATCTGATATTTCTATTAACAAGGGCAATAACGATTTCTTTCATGTATGTGGACAGCAATAATGAGCAAAAAATCTAACACTAGTATTGTTAACTAGCTTAAAACGATATAGTTGCATGTATTAAATTGCTATCATTTAGCTAAGATTATCTGCATCCACAGCATCCATCTGCATCCATCACCATCTCAAACTGCAGCTTGTTTGGAAACATCTCTGCAGTGTTTGTAGCCTTTTGCTCCGACTGGCTAGTTTGTTTGTGTGCACTTAAGGTGCATTTAAAGAAGGCTTGTAAAAATATGTTACCTCACATTAAACGGCAGTAACAGCTGGAAAAGGTGCGGAGTACAGAGGGCGCTGACAAGGAAAGTGCTGGGGACAGATCCCACATGTATCCCACGGCCATTACGCCAATGGATGGGGGTCAACTGGGAGGTGAAGGCTTTTTTCGGGAGGATTTTGAGACCCCCCAAGACCCTCCCTGGCGCCGCCACAGCGTACATGGCAGAGATATTCTTCAAACAAAACTGCTGCAATAGGTGGTTCCACAGCATATTGGCACAGGTATGCTCAATACAAATGCAAGTCACACTTTTGAGATTTTTAGTACTTTAATGACTTTGAAAAGCAAGTTTTCTTTCTTCTAATACAGAATAATGCAATGTTTCTGTTGGTCTATCTCATAAAGTCCCAGAAAAATACATGACAAATACACCAAAGTGAAATGAACAAATGAAAAATTTCAAGGGATACTAATACACTTGCTAGACAGTGTGTTTTCCTTTTTTATTTCATGTCTACATAGAATGAACTAAATACTAAAGTTCTACACAGTTGGTCATAAACAATTAACAAATGTCTTTCAAACTTTTTTTAATATTTTTTTTATGGACAGTAAGCCACAATTATAGGAAACCAATAAAATAAGTGTAGAAGTTTTTACCTATTTAAATTTTATATTCTGGGTCCAATTTCAGTGCCACCTTAGGATACATTATCCTATTAAAAAACCTCACTGATGTTGGACTCTCATCTGTTACATCAGACAGGCATCAGAGAAATATCTTTAGGCCTTAAATAAAGAAGAATGGATGCTTGGTAATCAAAAGTGGTTGATTTGACGCTCAGCTTATTCACTACAAGGCCAGCAGTGGTGGCAAAGAGAAACATCCCCGAAGTTATTCAAGAAATGACAGTATACTAAAATATGAGAGTGAAAAGAAAGAATATGTGTAGTGCATCAAATAAATTGCTTGAAAAATTCTCAATAAACTCCTAATGCTACGTCCTATTAGGTTGATGTAACTGTGCTACACTAAACAAAGATTTCTGATGCTTCAGTGATGATGCAAATGTGCTTAAAACACAAAAAACAAACTCCAAATGACAGATTAAGAGATGCTCAGTACGGATGTAGACAGATGTCAGTATGCCACGGATAAAAGGATAACCCTTAAACAGGATAAGTAAAATTAATATTATGTAACAACGCATCTGGTAAAATTCTGCATTGAAACATTACTCGGAGAGTTCGAGAGTGGCTCAGAAAATCTAACAGATTGCTTTTGTTTTCCTTTTTTCCTCACAGTGACTCAGCCGAAATGCAATTCCTGCTCTGTTTCATTAATTATAAAATGGGTATCATACATTTATTTATCAGAACATGAACTTTTTTAACTTTCTCTTTTACCTCTGACTTTCCTAGACAATCTAAAAATGTTTATGTATTTATACATTGTAATATATTCAGTAAACTACAAAATCATCATCTTTCTTGAATTTTAAATACTGGTTAAGGACAAAACCGTCATCTTATATCCTTTTTTTCTGTTGTTGGCTCCTCTGTACCTGGGGAGCAGGAGCCGGGAGTACTTGTGGTACTCTGGAAATCTCCAGATCAGTATTCAAGAATCTTTTTAAAGTTTTTCTATATTCTGTAGTGATGAAAATAAAAAAGATTGCACAACATATGTTAATGTAAAACTTTTAACATCCGTGTTTGGAGTACCCAGAAATTTTACGTAAGAGTGGCACTATTTCAAGAAAAGTTGAAAGTAGACTTGGCTGCTGCTTTATTAAACAAAAAAATTATTTGGTAAAAAGTTTACTTGAGTAATTAATGAGTATTGTAAGTACAAAAAGTTTAATTAAGTTGAAATCCATCATCCACGCCTTTATTACTTCCCAACAAGACTACTCAAATTCCCCTCAACTCTGCATTAATAAGGTCTCCATTTTTGTCTTAAATCAAGCTGCTAGGTTTTTAAATACCCATTACACAACTTTTACACTATAAAAACACGTTTTCGAAACATTTTGTGACATAACATAGCCTGACGTAGCCATACTCAATTCTAATCAGAATGTGGGTCTGATACTGCTCCATTGGGCTGTGATTATGGGGCGTGTTTTAACCGAACACAGACAAAAATGCCTCCGCACTCAATCGGATAGACCTATAACCAATCAGAACAATTGAAGTGTTGTTCTGCAGAGCAACGGTTGATAGCCGTTCCTCTTTTAAAATTAATACGCTGTCGATATTTTCCAGAACAGAGTCGACGGCAGAATCTCTTAGTTCTACATTGGACCGAACAGACCTGTTAGGGCATAATTGCTCCTCAATACCAGACCAAACTTCCAGACCATGTTCTGGGCGGGACTAATTCCGGCTGGCACCCAGGCTAGACATAACAGTATATGCAAAGAAAACGTTATCAGAAGAAGCGAGGAAAACAAACTTGGCTACAAGAGCTAAAAGCTGCTGGAGCTTAACAGCTGTAGGAGACTCAACCCTTGATTCACACCGGACGAACGGATGCGGCTTGTATGAGCTGCAAAGCTAGATGCTGAGCTGAGACAGCTTCTCAACCCCAAAGAAGATGCTATGTTTGTTCTTTAGTCAGTGAATTTACACAGTGGGTAAGGATCCAGACATTAAACTCAAGTAAAAGTATTTATTTGATAATATTATTCAAAAATAAAAAGAATGGCATAGAAAAACTACTCTTAAAAGTCTTTTTTTTCTTCCAAAATGTACTCAAGTAAATGCAACTGAGTAAATTAAACTAGTTACTACCCACCTCTGACTTTTACATATCAAAACTCAGTCACAAAAAACGCTACCTACAGAATCTAAAATCTTGAAATGCAAAAATCCTCAGATGAACATTAACATGTGACACACATACAGTATTTCAATAACAATGTTCAAATGGTCAAATATGAATTCAAAATGTTTTGAGACAGAAACAGTTATTCTTAAAGTCAAATTGTGCTGAAGAAACAGCCTTTATCACAAGACACTGTCAGCACAATGAAACACTGAATGGGATGCAGTAATATAAAAACATGTATGTTTGTAGTCAAAAGAAAATACCACTGTAATGCAGTGGATATAATTACAAGAACCACAATTCTATGAACTACAGTTTAATCATTGTAACTGTCTCCTCTTCATTAAGTTTATTCAAAATAAATGTTCTTCAACAGAATACTCTGGTGTGTAAATATGACAGGTTTGAAGCTCACACAAGAATTAGGTTTAGACTGTTAGCATCTATTAATCCCATTAGATTTTTTATTAGACTAAATTTACACCAGCATAGACTATAGAGTAACAAGAAGAAGTCACTGATTCAATCAAAGAAAAGAGTTGGGCTTTGACCCGGTACTCTGACGTCAATTCTGAGTGTTAATAAATTAATTAATTCCAACTCTCAGCTTGGATCCACCGCGAGACCTCAACGACTTTGGTCACAAACTTGTCGGCCACTGGCGACATCATGAAATATTTATTGCATTCATTCATTGGTCCTTTGAGTTGATCAGCTGTTTCTATTCTAGTGAGATGGAGGATATTCAGCCCAAGGCATCCTGTTTGTCCACACCGTCATTATGAAGACTGTTAGACTGAGCTCACCAGACACAATCCCCGACACCAAGAATCTTCTACTATTAGTGGGCAGCAACTATTATTTTTACCCTATCGTACCCAAGCGGCCCCAAGAATGTGTCACAATAGTAAAGGCTCGTTGAAAGAAATCCAGCAGGAAAGGCTTCTGCTCCAGTTGTCCTAAGACCACATGGTGACACGGTTAGCTGATAAGCTGTGCCCTGAAGAGCCATGCACGGAAGAGCCATTCCCAGACTCTAGACCTATCTCTAACAGCAGAGGTCACTGAAACCTACCTCGAGTTAGCCCTGTTTCCTGAACAGAACTGACCTCCACCCCATCCCTGGACAGCAAAGTTTGATGAGGAACTCCAGCCAGAGATAAGTGGCAGATCTCATTGATAATGTGGCAAGTTGCATAACGAGGGCCCAGGCAGGATTCAATCCCCAGACTCCCAGGTGAGAGTTATGCATGCTAACCAGTCAACCAAAGGGATATACCAGTGGTCATTAGTCAGTTCGCATGATGTATCGAAAGCATAGAGAGAGGACCACAACACTGTCATAATGAGATGATGGTGAAGCTCCAAGCTTTAAAGATGGAGTCTACAGCTGTACAAAGCCATGTATCAGATCCTGCAAATGAGTCAAATGTTTTCTTCAACATGTCAGGCCCATCAGTTACAGTCCAACAGCCTAGACTACAACCCCAACCGGGTAGGTTCCAACCTCCCCTACGCCAGAAGACCAGACACGCCATGTGGCAGTTGCAGACCCAGAGATCACCTATAGGGAACCTCGTCTTAGCATTCCAAACCTCAGACATCGTAATCCAAGGTAATTCACCCGCCTCAAGATTGACCTGGAGAAGTTGCTGTTGGATCACCTGCACCTAGAAGAGGCCAAGCTGTACCATCATTCTCCCAGGACATTAACTGATTTTATGGAAGCCTCTCAATGACAAACTAGGCCAGTCCCATCAGCTTGACTTGAGATTAATCGCCTCAGTGATGGATATCTCCTGACATTTGCAGAAGAAATGTTACTACATTTGATAAATTCCCTTCCAGACCCAGTCGCTTGTGGACATCTAAAAGACTTGGGGCCATTAGGAAATAGTTGAACTGCAATGTGGTTCACATGTAGCTTAACTATTAAGTTATATTCCCCCAAGACATCGAGCAGAGTTCCAAAGATGCATGTTCAACCACTCAGGAAAGACCTTCACCCTTAAAGATCTATTCACATGGTTAAAATATGAGTCCGACTACAAGGAGAACCAAGGAGAGGCCAAAAGCCCAGCCAAGCAAATGCTCAGTCACAGTGCTTCATACTTCCTCACCCAAGACGAAGAACAGTATTCCCATCAGATTAGTTAATAGACAGGATCAAGACCAGTAAGACGTGTTGGAGCTGTGCTTGCTCTCAACTATCAGCAGACACTGCCCCCAAAAAGCCCTTTAACCTGTGAAATGTACACCACGTTCAAGTCCTCTATGATATCAACAGTAAGACCTTAAGAAGTGCACACACAAGTCATTGTGCCTCATGAAGAAAAAGAGGAATTCTACTGGTGTCCTCTATCTGATTCTGGACCATCTCATAGAGAGTGCAGAGTCCTAATGAAGGTTGTTACTGTCATCCATCTATAGATCTGAGTGAAACCTTGGAAAAAACCCTTAACCTCTCTGAAATTCATGAGGAGATTTTCTGTGGAGTTTCTGCCACTGCAGACCCCACCACACCAAACACAAGTAAGTACACCTGGGCACAGTTGCTAGAAGCTACCATCCCAGAATTACACAGGGCGGGCCTTGAGGTGGATCAGTATCGGCTGAAGATTATCGTCAGGCACAGATAATTGTCATTAAAATAGCTCAGGAGGAAAGCTTCTCTGAAGAGTGCTGCCTTCTAAAATCTGGCTAGGCTATCCAGTGCAGCAATTGTTTCTTAGTGCTATTTCCAGATTTTGAACCAGTCAGTAAAGTCATTAGGGTAGGCGGTTGTCTTTGTTGCTCCAAAGACCTAGCCTACAGTAATTTCCACCTGTTATATTAGACTTGAGGTATCCCATCACTCACCTGCTCATCTAAAGCTTTGAGAGCCATCTGAAATATCCAGGGCCCAAGACAGGTTTTGTAGATATCCAAAGAACTCCAGTTGAATTCTATTCAGATCAAGGCAGCAACGACCACGGAAGAGAGGGAGAATTACAAGCAGTATTTTTATCTATGACCTCAGACCTACAAAGGTTTCTAGCCCCACAGTAGATCTTCTGTTTCCACCCACCAGGTGCTCCACATTTTGGACAAATATGGAAGTGGGGATCCGATCTGTGAAGACAGCACTCTACACCATAGTATGGGGCACAATCGCTGCAGGAGAAAGTCCCCCAGACTGTTCTGGTGGAGATAGAAAGCATCTTAGACCAGAAAAGTCCTTTGGGCCAGGTGTTTGGTCCGGACCAAAGGCAAACAAATTATTTTTCTTTGGTGCGGTTTGTATTCAAGACTGTTCATTTTTGCAAGTGGACTAAATTTTGTTAACGCATCCACATGTGTGACAATCGGTGCTGCTATTGGACAGCGATGACATGGGCGGAACTAGCAAATATCCGGAAAAGGAGGTAAACAGCTGTGAAATCATATGGATATCAGAGCTGCAGCAATGGATGTAAGGGTGAAGAGATATGTCGGCATTCCAGACGTCGAGAATAGCCGGAGCAAGATGATCAGGCGTTATCAAGGCTGGGAGGTTAACGAACACTGGGCTGAGCTATGGAGCTGTGCCGCGGATGAGACCCGAGAAGAAGTGCAGCAGAGCTGCTGGAGGAGTTAGCCCCGGGGCTAACAGCCGACAGCAAGAGCTGTGGCAAAATGAAGTCGGAGAGATGGAGCAGGCATTGATCGGAGTTATCAAGATGTGTGGTTTGTTGAACTGATGCATGGTTACGATCAGAGGCAAGGTTGGGACAATGGCTGAGCGATGAGAGGTAAGCGCAGGAGTCTTCAGATTGATGCTAATGTTCTGTCCTGTTTATCTACTGCTCAGTTGTTTATTGTGACAAAACTGTCCTGTCGGTGTCATGATCTTCCAACAATTGCGTGTCAGAGCAGCTCATGCGATGCAAGTTTCGCAATGCTCTGTGTGAAAATTTAGAACAGCGAATGTGTGCAGTAAAAAGAAAGAAATGATGAGTTCTGCGCCCTCTAACCCCCGATATGTTGGCAGCAGCAGGCTTAAACAGAAGACAGAAGATCAGGAATTAATAACATTCACTACAGCATACGGGATATTGATTTGTGTGGGTTCTATTGTGGAGTTGGTTCGGATTGGGACTGTTTGAATTCAGACTTGAAACAAAGCGAACCTCTGTCCATTTGGAACCGGACCGAGACCACCTCTGATCCGCAGCAGGATTCGTTTTTGTGTATTCACACCTGCATAAAAGGTCCGGACCAGCATTCTAAACGAACCCTGATCCGTTTAAAGTGGATGAAACAGTGCAGGTCTGAATACACCCTTAAACTCAAACAACTAGGTTATGTCCGTTCGGATGTCAGTGACCTCAACATTCTCACCGCAAGCTCTCTCCTGATAGGGCTGCCAGATGGACTGAGTCGCAGGAGGTGGAAGCACTCCGTAGTGCTCGTCAACCACTTATGGTATTCTTTCATCTGGCTGTATCTTCCGGGTCTCCAGTCCCGCCAGAATTGGCAGTTGTCATCAGCAGGAGTCTATAACAATGAATGTCAATCCACATCTAGCCTTTTGTCATGGACAAATGTATTTCATACATTTAGGGACGGCTGTAAAAAATGCTCTATGTTATTAGTTATGTTCTTTTAAAGTAATGCGGTTGTCTGACTATCAGTATTTCCTTGCATGCCTACCAGACGGCGGTCTAGCCTAATGATGTAGACAGACGGCAGACGACGGTAGTAACGTGCAACAAGTTGTTCTTGCTCATATAAGCCTGCTAAAAGACCGTGTTTACCTTTAGACTGGTGACTGAATGAACTTCTGTAAGTGATTGACATGAATGTTCACTAGCTAGGACCATGCTACGAATGGAATTAACTATTCACAAGAAAGAACAATGCTACAGATTCTGAATTTTAACGGTTTATTGAAGGCGTGAATGATCAAAAGATCTGGGGAGAGAGATTGTCGGAGACCTGGAGGAAGACTCAGTATGGGGGCACCTTCTTCAGGAAAATAGTCTTTCCGAGCCTGCTCAGGACCCCCAAAAAGGTCTTGATAAAGTGATTAACTGAGAAGCGAATGCACATGGCGTAGATCAGATTATTTCGGATCGATATGCTGAAGAGTGTCAGCAGGCTAGACTCTGGATTAATTTTGCCAGAGATCCCTGAACAGGCGACTGAGGTAGCTGCACCTATGTGAATGGAATGAACGGAGGAGAATTAGGGGGAGATGCCGGACCGGCGAAGAATCTGATGACGGGGATTCAAGAACCAGAACCGGGTAGCTGGGCTTTCGATTTGGTGATGAACCGCGGCTTAAATTGTGAGGCATTAGCGGATAACCGGGACTGAACATAACGGGATGGCTTACAGGGACTGAGGTCAGAACCCCAAAAAGGTCTGGAGATATTAGACCAGCAGTGAACTGGCACGACACAGATAATTCAGACCATTCCGGATGTAGTTTCACTGCAGGGAAGGGGATAAATGGCCTAAAATTGGATGATGTTTGAGATCCCTGATCAGGCGGCTGAGGTGCCAATGCGGACTGAATTAATGGAAAAGAACTCGGGTGAGATACTGGAAGGGTGGAGAATCTGGTGAGAGCGACTAGTGAATCAGAACCTGGTAGCGGGGCTATTTGATTCACCTTTCTGTATAGTGCCGATTCACAAAGTTTTCTATGAAAGGAACCCCAGCAGATTGCATGAAACCGTTGACATGGGGTCTGGTCGCATTGGTGCGGACCTGCAATCACGGCAATTCAATCAGCAATCCCTCATACTGAGGAAGCATGAAGCGACTGTGGAGAGGAAAAACTCCCCTTTAACGGGAAGAAAATTTAGCAGAACCTGGCTCAGTACAAGCGTTCCTCTGCCGCGACCGTCTGGGTGTCTGAGAAGACAGAAGAGAGTATGGAGGATGCTCAGTTGCTTTGAGCATCATCTGAGCAGATGCTAACCAACAAGCGGCTGGACCTTCTATGAAGAGAAACATGCTGAGAGAAACAACGCCAGTAGTTGCAATGACAGCTCTGTTAGGAACAATCAGATTAGATTAAAAATATAACTTGATTATTAAGGGCTTTATACTTACCCGGCTTTATACTTACCTTATTCTGAAATGAGAAGCGGGTCAAATGATGAGGTGTTAGCAGATAATAAGGACTGAACATAGCAGGGATTGGTTTGTAAGAAGCTGAAGTTAGAACTGAGGCAGATTAGGTTGATTCAGACAGAAATACAGAGCTGATCTGTTTTGCTTCGGCATAGCATGCAAATGAGGGTGTCCTGACTGAAATAAGATGTCAGAGACTGGGAGAATGCATAGTCGCGTATGGTTGAAGAGGGGGCGAACTCGGAACAACACAGGAAACTGAAGCAGGTGAGCAGGAACGTGGACTGAGGAGATAGGCTGATGAATGGGATAGATAGCAGGAGCGAAGCATGAGAATGCAACGGGTGAAAAGGTTGGAGGTGAGTGTAAGCGATGTGTAGCTGCGGGAGGTTCTAGCTTTTAAAACCTTTCGATAACATGGCTGTGATCGAGGGCTGAACAGGGGCTACCTGCCCCCTGCTTAATGAAGCAAATACATGTAGTATAAATATGATTGAACCGGAGTGAGAGGAGCTGGCAGGTTGACGGGAGAATAAGAATGAAAGACCATACGTTACGTGAGAGGCCTCGAAGACGTTCCAGCCGGACAGGTAGACAGAGAGGGTACCGGGTGAAAGACTGTTTGAGATGGACTTCTGAGATGCGGTGAGGTCGTGACGCTGAGGAGGCAATTGAAGATTGTGGCTAAAACTGTTAGGACTGGAGTTTAGTTGAGATCTGCTGTCTGAGCCTATGATCCGAATTTCAGGTGAAACACTGTTGAAGATGGACTCCTGAGATGTGGCGGTAAGGTCGAGCCAAGGCTCTGAATTTCTGAAAAGAGAATCAGCAATTCGGTGGCAGAGGACTGAGGGAGACACGAAAGACCGCATCAAGGGAATGATGCGAAGTCCCTGGGCTTTGCTCTCAGGTTACAAAGAGGTAGAAAGAGGTACAAAGAGGTAGCCGGTGTTCTAACGAAATAGCGCAACCTTTCGAAGTGCTCGCCGCAGGACGAGTTACCCAATCCATTTTAACCCACAAGTTCTATGCCCCGACCCCAAGGTCACGGAGCAACAAAGATACTTGCCTAAAAAAAAATGCCTTGCCCTGGATGCAAAACAATGTGAAATTAATTAGAAAAAAAATTTTTGTTTAGTTTTTTTTTTTTTTGCAGCACGTGTAGATTAATCGAAAGTATGTTGCTAGTTATGTTTACATGTGCAAATATCCTTTAACCGATCGTGCATCTATCGAATTAAAAAGACGTTTAAGTGAGCTGCATTTCTGAAAAGCATGAATCGTGTAGACATGTGCAGAACTATCTTAAACACAGAAAAACGCCGTAGAAGAAGAAACGGCTCTCTGCTGCAAACAACCATGGCTGTGCCGATTTGAGGTGGAGGACTGATGTTATTTCATTTATTTATGTTGCGTTTTTTGTTTATCAATTCATTTAGTTTTTATGCTCAAACCTTCATTCTTATGCATGTAATCAAATTATGAACTAAATCCCTTTATTGAGACGACAGATTTCAACGCATGACTTAACAGACTGCTGTAGGAAAGACCTGCATTTGGAATGGAAGTTTACATGCACCGTGAACGAACAAACTATCGGAATAAATAACCTCTCGATTGGAAGTAAATTTGATTCCAATTAATTTGATAGGGTCAGAGTAATCTGAATGGCATGTTTACATGAACCATTTAGGCTTTTAATGCAATTTCATGAGTCCAAGGAATGATGGGTTTACCGTCCCACCAGATTAGTTGGTGCAGGCGACATGTCAGCTCGCCCCTGGCAGGGGGCGCCGTGGATGCTTGGGCCGAAGCCACAAGGGAATGGTGTCACCGGAAGAACCGCCCGAGGAGAAGCTTGAACGGCAGCTATGGACGGAAGCGTGAGGGGATGCCCGGGCGTGAGATGCTGAAGCCCGGCGCGAGCTGTGAATTGATGGAGGAGCGGCCTGGGGCGGGTGAGCTGAGGCCGCGGCCAAAAGGTGCTGAGGAGATGGCTCCAGTCGGAGGATAAAGCTCCGAGGCGAGGCAGGTGAAGCGGAAGAATGAGGAGGGTGGCCCGAGCAGCCACCAGATGTACAGGCAAGCGGCCTGGGAACTCCCACTGGGAGTTCTGAGGAGAAGAGGCCAAGGCCGGGGGAGATGGATCGGAATCCGGCTGGTTCGAGGGGAGCCGAACACGGCGAGAAGCATGGCGGACCAAGGGCTGAGGAGAAGGCCCTGCAGATATTTGGCCAGGAAGGTGAAGCTCCTCGGACGGATCGACGCCCCGAGTGTGAGGACATCCATGCTGGGTACGATGAAGCGAAGACGTAGAGCGAGGTAAACAAGCGAAACGCACGCAAAAGTCCAAACTGATCGCAAAAATGAATGAGACAGAAGAGAAATGAGAGTTAGGCAGGGTTTATATGTGTATCGAAGCATGATTAGAAGCGCAAGGGAGCCAGGTGATGCCAAGTGTGACAAGTTTAGGGCTGATTAGGATGAACTAAGCGAGTTTAAAGCGTGGCCTTGCTCCTGAACTTACGTTAACTTTGTTAACTACATTTTATTTTGGAGAATGTGTCAGGGGCAGCAGCCAAATCCCACTGTTAGCATATTAGCTTGCAGCCAATACAGCTAAGCTGAGCTACTTGCTTCAGTTCATGTGATTTGATATATAAATATATATATATATATATATATATATATGACTATATCGGATTGGGCTTTGTTTGCATTTGTTAAGTGTGTAAATTAGTTATGTAAGTTTGATCATTCAGGATGAGCAGTAGTTTGACTTTACATTTTTGTTATATAGCATGTTATAGAGGGTTTAGTTATAGCATCTGTGTTTTTTAGAGACCACACCCACCCATGCACTCAAAAAAAACCAAAAAAAAAACCTTGCTTGATGAACATAATACAATTATGTAAATCATTTCCACCCAAATGTTTTGGGTCGATTTAGCAATAAAGACCTTTGTTGAGTGAACTAAATGTAAACAAATTGGGTCAACTTAATACATTTGGGTTGCTATAAGGCTAGAAAAAATACAGGGGATGGGAGTGAAACTCAGAGAAGGGCCTCTGTTTTCTGAGCACCTTCAATAATCACTTTGCTACACAATAACTCAGAAAACATGTAGTATAATAACGGATCTGACTTCATTTCCAGTGTTAACTAAAAATGATTATCATATTATAAAGACCTGCCAATTCCCTTTTTTCATGAAAAAAGTGACAGAATTGTCTTACTGAAACATTATAAACATGTTAACACTGGAAATGAAGTCATATATGTTTGAAATACACGTTTTCTAACTTATTGTGTAGCAAAGTGATTAGTGCAGATGCTCAAAAAACAGAGGTCCTTCTCTGAGTTGAAGTCCCATTCCCTGCTTTTTATTTTTGAGTCTTATAGCAACCCAAATGTATTAAGTTGACCCAACATGTTGACATTTTGTTCACGCAACAAAATTCCCAATTGCTAAATCATGGAAATGATTTACATAATTTTATTGTGATTACCCAGCAATTTTCTTTGAGTGTATATAGTACGTCCACTGTTTCTACCACCTACTGTAAGTCACTTTACTTTGAGTATGCTTCAAAACAAGAGTTGAAATCCTCTCATTCTCCTCCTTGTCTGCAAAATTGAAGAGTTCCTCCTACCAAATGCACCAGAATATCTATCATGGCTTTAAAGCGGTGTTGTTGCCAACACCCGAGACTACTATTTGCAGCAGAGATGTTCTGGCAGCAAAGACTGTGGAATGCCGTGAAAAATGTGAGGCATTTAAAGGGATCGTAAAGAGAGACGAGCTGAATAAAAATAGGTCAAATATAGGGATATAGAGGATGACTGGAATAGAGAGGAGTCATAAAAAGGGATAATGAGGACTGGTTGGAAGAGTGGAATGAAACAAGTTTGAAGCGGGATATGGAGGATTTGTAACAAAACTTAGTAGTAAAATTGGATGTACAGGATGCCTGGAATGAAACAAAAAGGCTAGTAGAACGGGGATAAGGCTGGAGAAAGGAAAAAGTAGACATAAGGTTAGGATGAAAAAATAAGGGGGAGGGAATGTGGTGTCGAGAGCAGTAAACAAAGTGTGCTGTGTGTGAGAGGCAACTACAAGTAGACTTGCCAACTGATTAGAGGCGTGGCTGAGGCGTTGCTTTAGGCCCAAACTTAAATTAGCACATTAGCTACATTTATCAAGTTAATTTATTTATTCTTTTTCAGTGTATTAATCTGAGCGAGACAGGGTTCTGGTGACAGAAGAGGTATTTAATTGGAAACAAACTTAAGTACCAAAACAACATCCAGATTTATGTGACAGCAACTAGAATAAAATGTTGTAGAAGGACAAACTGTCATTTAAGCTGTGATCAACTGTCATTACACTGCTCATAGATGTTAGAATGTCCAGTGAAATGCTGTCTGTGCATCGATTGTCAACATGTTATTGCTTCAACAGAGGGTGAAATGGATATCAGCTACTTGATGAAGAACTAATTGGGCTGATAGGAAAGTAAAAAAAACATTTTAGAAATAGATATCTGTCACACAAAAATTCCCTTTGCAAATACTTTTGGGTCTTAAATTGGTCAGATGAAAAGTTATTTTTAATCTACAATTTGACAGAGAATATTTTAAGTGACTTCAAAAAACAGCTCACAAAATGACACAGCTAATCTCACAAGAAGATAAATTGTGTGTTATCTACATCGGTGGGTGTCATTATCTGATCATGCTCATCTTTTTATTATTATAATCACATTAATATAAAATCTTCAATAATATAAATCAATACATAAAGCAAAGAGCTTTATAAATACAAAACATAAAAGATCAAAGCATCCAATAACCTTAAAATAGAGACCAGGACATTTGCAAGAAAAAACGGCTTCACATGGAAAACAACACAAGATTGGAGCACTTCGTTAATGTGAAGAAAAAGATCAAACGTAAGACCGATTTTGTGTCTGTAAGTCTCAATAAATGTAATAAATGCATGAACACTGGCGACCTGAAAACGTCCAGTTACATACCACCTTGTTAACAACAAATCTTAGCTTACATTATTATTACGTGTTGTGATCATTACTGGATAACAGCGAATACAGAACCATTACAACAATTTTCTATTTTACCCATGCTTGCCCACACTCTGTTTCACAGTCCCATGTCAAACATTTACGTTGCCGGAAACATTCCTTCAATTTTAAAATGGATGAGCAGATTTTCTCTTTATACTATACATTTTCTCTCTCTTCAGGACAATATTTTTTGTTAAGGGGGACATTATGAACACTTTTCTGCTGTTCTATAATAGGCTATATCGTGGGATAAAATTAAGTTTAAGGACAACACTCCCTGTAAATAAACTGTCCACTCAGTTCATGTGTCCTGCTCTCTGCAGTGTTTGGAACAATCCCGTTCCGCATCACAAGGTCCATACAAAATAAAACCGGTGAACAGTCGCTGGTGTGTCGGACACTTTTCCTCTCCTTATTTCCCGTTGGGGTCACAGGAAGAGAGCCTAAAGAGTAGAGGGTGGCTCCATTTCAGAATCTGAGCACCAAATCAAACAGAGAAAAAAAGGGAGTGCCATTGGCTAAAAGTTGGTTTCCTGTGATTGCCAGGCCAGGTGGAGGGTGTTCCCTCTAAAGCAGGGAACTGGGGCTTTCTGGGGACTGTGTAGGTGTATGTGTGGGGCTGTGGCGCATGGGCAGAATGTCATAGTGGTTAGGGATGTGGCTGCCACAGGAAAGGTCATATGGACCCTGGGAGAAACCTGTGGCCATTCCATTGGGTCCTTGCAGGATGCTCACGGTTGGCTCTGCAACATTTTGGGGAAAAAGATAGAAAAACAAAAAACAGAGATGTATGTTAGTAATGCTAAGTAGGAAGGTGAAGCACTGATGTAAGAATCTATGTCAGCACAACAGTTAAAGTAAAAGAAAAGTCATATCTCCGGTCTGTGTTCACTGCAAGTGAGAGCTCAAAGCTTCCAATGAGATCAACAGCAAACTCACCAACATCATAGACGTTCCTGCTCACAGTGCCCAGGAGAGTGGCGGTGCCTCCAAAGGGGACTTCACGATGAGAGGGGGATTTCATCTCCACATAGCTGCTCTCTGTGTGCTTGCACGCCAGCCCGGGTGGGTCTCTGATAGTGGCGTATGGATTATCACTATTCAGGGAGCAGGAGCTGTTGTTGCATATGGTGCTCTTTATGTAATCTGCAGCTGCTGCAAGACAAGATTTATGCAGCATCATAAAAGATAAAGCGATGTCATAGACTCATAATGGTGGTATTAATACATGAATTTAAGCCAATATTAGAGAATGGCGAACAGAATGGCAATGAAGCTTTTTGCCATTCTGAAGCTGAAATTCTTTTGTCTGCGACAGGTGACTAATGGTGGTATATAGTAATAAGAGTACAAAGGCAAGAGAGTAGAAGGCTCATCTCATCTATAACGGTCTCATCAATCTGATAAGAGGCCTCATTAGAGGCCGCAGCAGGGCCCTCTTCACACCCCTGGGTCTCTCACATTCACCATCGAATGTCCAGTGCTGAAGACAAAATGACGTATCAGGCAGCGAGCCATGGAAAGCAATTACTATTGGGATAAAAGCTCAGCCCACCATGATGCTGTCCAGACTGCAGAGTATAAATAACAAAAAATACAGATGTGACACTTTGTGGCTGTAAAATGTATATCAGTGGGAAGAACAATCCAAAGAGAAAAACTGGTCCATCAGCTGTAAAAACTGGAAAGGTTTTTTAACCATTGCACTGGAAGATAAACTTTAAAAACATCTTCTTACCTTTTCTTGATCCGCGTTGTGGCTGTGCCTCATTCTGTTGAACCTCTGAAAAATTAGAACAAGAAAGGGAACTATTTCATAGAAAAAAAATATTCAATTTCAGCTCTAAAACTACTCACAACTTGAAATGAATGAATCAAATCAACTTGAAATGAATGAATCACATCAATTTGAAATGAAGATTAGCTATCATTCTAGGATTGTTTTATTTTTTCTTTATTTGCATCATGCTGCTAAAGCAATAATCGGTGAGGGTTTTGTCAAGAAGGTTGAAATGTTGAACAGTTTCAGATACCAGTTTGGTTTTGATCCAAAGAAGGATTTAATTTTCACCACTACATTGAGTCTAATCATACAGCTAAACTACTTAAGAATGCCTCAGTGTTTTAGAATGGCCTAGCCAGAGTTTGAGACTATTTATTTAAAAATTGTTTTGGAGCATTTGGAGAACTTTTGCTAAGTACGGTGACCAATATTACTAGCATATTGGTATTACTTAAAATTATCTCTACTGGTATCGTTTTAAAACATTCAGTGCACCGCTCACAGATATTGAGTACTCAGGTGGGTAAGTTCATTAGTCTTTTTAAATGTGGGATATTACAGGCCTACAGCTTGTTCCATACAGTGGTTTTAAAGAGTGGTCCAGATTTAGCGGTCCAAATTTAGGGTCACAATTGCTATATCTACTCTCAAACAGCATTTCTTTTGACTCTCTCCATCCTCACTGAACAAATTGACATTTAAGTATTTTCCTTATGAACTCACTCTGCGGCTGTTGGTCTGCAGTTGCCAAAAGGTTACCCAATTTACTTGATGTCACCGTACAATTCCCTATTCACACGGTCGTCTTGGTTAGTTATTCTGTTACATATTAAACCCTGTGTTTGTTGTGTCGCATTGAACCCCCCCCGCATAACTTGTGACTGCGCTTTCTCCTGTGCTAACTTTCTGTCTTTCACATTTTGCACGTTTCTCAACATCAAACATGGATTTAAAGCCCAGCAAAGCCTAGACAAAACTTAAAAGGAAAAGTTTTAAATGTTTATTCTTTAACCCTTTAATACATTATTTATTGTACAGTAAATTCATAGCAAGTGTGTCTACCATTACCAATAAATCTTATAAATATTTACCTAAATATAATATAAAATTGATCCAACATGTCTTCTTAGTTGTGGGGAAATATGTGAACATTTATCATTAGCAATTTATTGAAAGGTGATATCAGAGAAAAGTGTGGAATAACAATTAGGTTTGAGCAGGCAGGGTGTTTTAATTAAGGAACAGAGATCTATCACAGTTTGATCTTCAAACATGTGTTTGAGGGATTCTATTATCGCACCTGTAAAGCAGACTTCTCAAGGACAGACAAAGAAAAAGTTGCAGATGTCCATCAGACTAGCATTGATGATGGGCAGTACAGTTATAAATTAAGTAAATCCCGTAACAGCTGTGCTTAATAAACTGCAATTTCTTTTCCAGATACAATAGAATTTCATCTAGTTGCACCCTGTTGGAAAACCAAAATATTAAATCTTTTTTTATTAATACAGGTCTTTAGGTTGTAGTTCATTTTTTTAGAAACAAACTAAACAAACTTATTTTAGAAACAAATACATTTTTGTCTCAATCTTTTTTTTAAGGGGTGATGACATGGTAGAATGATGCATTGTTTTATAAACCTGAAGGTTTAATCTAGTTTAATGTCACAAGTTGACAGAGAAACACATTTATGTGTTCGTTTAAGCAATCTATAAAAGACTAGCATCTTGAATAAACTGCACACACTTTCCTGTAGGACTTTCTATAATTAATATCATAAGTGTGGAGCATTTGACCCATTGTAAGCCATCATGGTCACTGTGGGATGTGAAGGAGGACTAATGAGCTCATAGTGACCCCTATTCATCTCCACTCCAGTTCTCTCCCTGTCCTACCCGCATATCTTATCAAAATCAGAGCAAAGGTTATGTTTAACAAGAGACCCCAGCTTCATCTTCATTCACAGCAGGCTTCTGCAGCTGAGAGGTCTGCTTTAATGACACACACGTCTTTGCCCCTGATTCGACAGTTTTGCTCATTTATTGCTCCTAAATCCAAATTCAGCCTACATGTGGTGTAACATAATAAGTGAGAGTATGACTGACCTATGTCATTAAGGTTGCAGAAGGCTCTCCATTCTGAGCCATTTCGGCTCTTCAGGGTACTTGACTGCAAAAGGAAAAACCTTACATGACAATGCCTTTATGCTGCAACTTGGTATTGGGTGAAATAAGAATAGTGGCAGTAATGCATATGTATGTTGACGGCTCGTACTTTGAGTGTCAGGGTCCCATCAAGGTTGCTGGAAATGGTTGAGACAACATTACATTGAGCTACAGTGGGGTAACTGGGGTTGGAGAAGCATTGGCCAGTGCTGCTGGTGTTGTTCTGGTTCTGACCGATCTCTGAGGCGCTGGTCCTCATCGCAACAGTACTGCCACATTCTAAAAGTTTGAAAAAGATGTTTAAAAGATACATTTAGGTCCATGGTACTTTTATACAGTATTTTAACAACATTCACACTTTTGAAGTATTTCATGTTTTGTGATATTAAAATTCCATTCTTTTATATGGATTATATGCGATAAACAATCAAAAAGTAGAACACGAGAAGTGAAAAGAAAAGGACACTTGATTTTCAGATTTGTATTTTTTACAAATTAAATGTTATAATTGTGAGCAAAATTTTCATATTTCAGACAACCTGTGTTAATACTTTAGAACCAGCTTTCTCTGCAATTATAGCTTCAAGTGTTCTAAGATATGTCTCTACCAGCTTTGCACATCCAGGAACTAAATTATTTGACCATTCTTCTTAGCGAAATAGGTCAAGCTCTATCAGATCAGATAGTGAGCCTCTGTCAACCTCAATTTTATACCCTTGCAACAAATTTTCAATTGGATTAAGTCTGAACTTTGACTGGGCCTTTGCATCAAATTAGTTCTCATCCTGTTAAATTGTAGCTCTGGCTAGATGTTGCTAGTATTTTTCCTTTTACAAGGTAAAAGTTAGGCTTTGTCTCAAATGTTATGTAGTAGGTTTTATTTCAGGATTGCCCTCTGACCTTTTAGAGGGCAATATGACCTTAACTCTGACCTTTTCTCCCACCCCTGCTAAAGAAAACCATCCTAATAGCACGGTGCGGCCATCACCATTAGTAACATTAGAGTGTTTCAGGTTGATGTGCAGTGTTTTGCAAGTAGGACTTTTCTTTTTTGTCATCTGATTGATTTGTGAAATTCGCAACTAATAACTGTCCTGTCATTAGAGTATCCCCACCTCACCTCTTCATCACATCCAAATTTATCACTAACTACTTGGCTCTGATCAATTCTTTGATTAATTCTGACCTTACTCATGTTTACGTGGATAGTCATATTTTGGTGGGTTTGCAGTTATGCCAAACTCAAACAGTGCTCTTTGAGATGTTCAAAGCCTCGGATGTTATAACCAAACTAGGGATGCAACGATACCACTTTTTTCAAACTGAAACATTACCAATTATATACAGTATAGGTCAAGTTACAAAGAAATTGTAATATATTTCACATTACTAGTTACAAAAAATTCTAGTGAAATATAAACATTTTTAGTTAAATTATTGTAGAGTTAACACGTATCGGTTCATGGTATCGGTTAACAGATACTGATTCCGTACATAAGAACAGTATTGGTATGGGTGCATCCCTAAACCCAACTCTTTTATTAAAGTTTTCCTTAAAGGTTGTATATGGGACATGAGCATGATAGTGACATGTAGTTAATTTAGGTTGTAGTAACAACAATAAAAACCTCATTCTAGGTGTTGACTTGCCTGGTTCGCTGCCGATACGAGCAGTGGCACGCCTGAACTGTGTCCAATGAGGAATGTATTTTACAGGAGTTCAACTGACAGCTAACGTTAGCATAGTTAGCAAATGAGCTAGCTTACCGATCCAGGAGAAAAGTCGCTGTATCTGTGCGTTTTCTTTTTATAATTAAAACTCTGTATTCTCTACCTCCACTTCAAATATATTCATTATTTTTTGTTGCGTTAGCAAATAAAATCAACAAAGTTTGTAGCCATTACTTGACAAAATCTGAAAAATTTAAATGGCTATGAATACTTTTACATGGACCTGTATATTCATTTATGCATTATATTTTTCATGGTAAATAATAAATACACTTAGCCATATGATGGAAATACTTGACATATCTTACCAGAAAGAGAGTAGTCAGTGTTGTTAATATGCATTGCCTGTGAGTAGGAGACACTGGGCTGGATCTCCTGGCCCTTGTCCCTCTGTCTTTGCCTGTACCACACAAATACACTGAGCATGGCCATGAGGATGAGAAGGAGAAAGATGATGCCCATAACAGCCCCTGCAGACTGGCGCTCTGAACCACGTGCTGGGCTTATCTTGGTGTATGGGTTTAGCTCTTCCATCATCAGAGCTGCTACATAGAAAACAAAGACAGTGAGTGGCCTAAACTATATGTACACAAAAAATTTTGATCACTAAAACAGAGCAGCTTCTCCAACAGCTCAGTCACCTTGATCACAACGGATGCCTTTATATCCGGGGCTACAGTAGCATGTTCCTGTCACATAGTCACAGGTTGCATTGTTCAGGCATTCGCACAGCTGCTGGCAGCCGTATCCAAATGTACCGGCAGGACACTCTGCATGGCAGAGGAGTACATTACTACATTTATCAAATTAAAGCACTTAGTGAACAGGAGCCAAACACATCCACAGGGTAATTTTGCACAGAGATAAAATGTTCTGGGCCCACTCAACTCTGCTCGCAGCCTGTCCCAATGAAGCCTGTTCGGCAAACGCACTGGCCCGTGATGTGATCACAGTCCGCGCCGTTTTGGCAGCGGCAGACTTCAGCGCAGTTTTTTCCGTAGAACCCTGAAGGACAACCTGGGGATAAAATTGTGTATAATGGTTGGATTGGGTGGGAGGGAAAATGCAAAAGATAGTTGGAGACAATGTATAGAGTCAAGGTCATATCACAAGGGAATGGAGAAATCAATACAATTCAACGTCTCCACCGCATACTCAATAAGGGACTCTGTGAATAAATGGAAATGAAAGATTTCCTGCTTCAGCAGAAAATCCAGTTATGCTTTGAACATACCTTTTGCTGTACAAAATGAGAAACACAAAATTGAATGTAACGAGCGTGTGACAAGAAGGAAAACAATCAAAACAATGTTCCTTATCATGCACAATAGCATGAGCCAAACTCTACAAACAACTCTGGATAAACCCTTAGGGTTCTGGATAATGGCATTTAAATTACAGGACTGAAGCTGATGAGCTGTACTATTACTGAGTAAATGACTGGAATCTATTATGAGCAAAATGATGAAGTGACCATTATCTTTTTTTGATGTTGCTCTTCCTAAAAGAAATAGAAAATGGAAACTTTACATCACACATTAAGCCTCAAGACTGGAAAACATGCCTTCCGTATAATCTACTGCAATTCCACAGTGCAGCCAGTAGATGACACTGTGCATCTTGTTTCTGGGTGTAGGGAGAAACTCACGCTGTGTGCAGTAGAGACCAGTCCAGCCAGGGCTGCACCTGCACTCCCCATCATAGGCACTGCACTGGGCGCCGTTGTGACAGTTACACGAGTTGAGACAATCAGGACCCCAATGCCCAGAGGGACAGGCTGCAGACGCCAGAGACACAGTCAAGCTCATGATCACACTATGTGTTGTACCCTAAAGAATGCATGGATGAAGCACCAAACACGTGAAAATTGCAACATTCTTTAAGGATTTGTGAAATATATTTCACTGTATATTCTGAAACCCTTGCATTGACAGACAGCTGCTAAGTAGGTATGATCTGGCTAACTGAAAATGTTTAGTCAATGTTCTAACAGTTTAAAGTCCTTATAATGACATTCGGGAGAAGATAACCAGATCTCTTGCCGCCATTATGGAGTTCAGAGTACTGCAGTGCTACCCCTCCCAGAACTGCTGCTGCACACCACTAGTCAGCTGACTGAAAGAGGCTGCTGCACTGTTTTTCCATCGCTTAGATATTTTTGGGAAGCAAATGATTCTGTCTTGAAAATCAACTCCTTGGCCCAGACATATGGAAAAAAAGACACTGACATTAGTGACACATGTAGAACACAATTTGAACTTTTTCGAAACTTCTCCAGATGCTTGTTGCAGTAAATTTGTTTGCAGCCTCTCTGAATAGTTTCAATCTTATCTTTTCATAGTTTTTTGGATAAATTTTTAGTTTTTGCTAAGTTACCGTTGCTGCATAGTTTCTCTAGTTTACTGTCTTTACTCAACACGTTTACTTTGTTCGTATAGCCACCTTTGTACAATAAAATCATTTCGATACTCTGTAACCAGTCTACAAACTTTGGCTTTTGCTAAACGATGCAAATAACTTATAGTCACAAAATAGAGAACTTGACTTTACTTCACTGGTGACAGACACAAACCCAAAAAGACAGAATGCTTACACTTTTATAATAAGGTGCTTCAAGAAGTGTTGGTTCAACCTTGTTAAATTTTTTTCTCTTTAACCTGAATTGTACAAGTTAAATGTTATTTTATAAATGAAAAAAGTTTGGAAATGATCCATCACGTTTTTTTTTTACATCATAAAATCTCAGTAGTTTAACAGGGGCGTCTAGTTTTTTAGAGCCACATTGCACATGCACGCACACAAAACATATCTGTTTCCCATGGTATGCTGGGAAAGAGTTGCCTTAATGATCTTTGGCCTGAGGTGCAGTAAATCAAAGAGCATAATGTATTACAACAACCATTTAAGCCAGCAATGTGTTTTACATCATCTGGAGCCGTGGGCATTACTTGTGGATGTGTAGGGTCATGAAGATGACTAATGTGTGAATTTAAACGTATGAGGGAAAATAACAGTGGGAGACAGACCATGAGAGCAAGGGAAATATGTAAAACTGAAGAAAAAAAAAACAATTAGAAGGAGCTACAGGGAAGTTGTACCCTGCGAGCAATCATCTCCGGTCCAGCCAGGGAAACACTGGCAGGAGCCGTCAATGGGGTTGCAGGTGCCGTTGTTGGTGCAGAGGCAGATCTCGGTGCAAGCCCTGCCGTACCTGCCACTCGGACAGACTGCAAAACAAAAACCGAAGGCTAAATTAAAAAAAAGACATATTGATCTACAAAGCCAACCTAACGTTAATGTGATTATAAATGTCAAAAATCGATAGAAGGAATCAACACCAATACATGAAATCTGAGCACTTTACAGTGAGCAGGTGTACAGGAACAAAGACTTTCACGGCAGCTTAGGTGAACATTCCCTCCAGTGCATGATATTGTTCTGTTTGAGTGGACATGTAGTGAACTGATCGGTTTAGACAAAAGGAGGAGTTAATCACTTCCTCCTGTGGCAGAACTGTCCTATTTCTACCCACTAGAGAGGAATGAATGATGCGCCACAGAATTAAAATAGACTGTGTACACAGACCCCTGTATAAATATTTTATGAAATTAATATTTCAATGCACTCTGGCACTATTCTATAAAATATATCATTTTCAGTGAAACCTCTATTGTCTTTTTTTATAGGGGGTCGAGGATGAGAAGAGACAAATTGTGCCAAGGTGTATCTGAGCATCAGGATCAGGGAGCCGCAGCACAAGAAGATAGATCAAAGGTCTCATATAAAGAGAATAGCCCAGTGTTAGAAATATCTGATAAGGTGGCTGGCTGAGGAAGAGTGGGGTCGGACTCATTTTCATGTGGGGGGATTTTAATGATTGCATTTCAACTGGCATTCCCCCTCTTCTTGAGAACTCTTTCAAGCTCCTTCAAGCAGGTTGTCATTAAGCCTTGGGTTGACTCCTCCATGCCGCTATTGGGGAATTTCAAACCTCAACTCACTAGGAGAGCTTCATTAGGCTGGGACTCTGCGTACTGGACAAAGGACAAGTGAGGGTGCCAGTGGGGATCAACATAAGGAGGGGAACATCCATGTTGTCGGCCACCTCGGTCCCTCGTCGCCTAACGTCTGCTCAATAGTAATTATAGCCATGACAAATTAGAGCCAGCTCTCATCTTTACTCTCCTCTCTTCCTTCAGCTAAGCTTTTAAACTTTTATTTATAAGATACTGCTTAAACCCGTGAAAGAGAATTCAAGACAATCCTTCTTGGTTTTCTGTTAATTTCTAAAAAATATCTGAATTATTAGAAGTAAAAATCTGTAGCACAACTGTGTGGATCCTTTTCTAATGTTCAATGGCCCATTAGAAGCCACCAAAGAAATAGAGGACAGAAAAATGAGCTAATCTTAAACACGTTAAACTTAGCTTAAAATATGGACAAAGGAGAGACAAGAACAATTCAAAGGCTTCTGTGCTTTCTGTGGTTTTAAACCTTGACACAGTACCCTTGTGAAAGTTATGATTAACCTTTCCACACTTCATCGATTTGATTTAAAATTTTTGGTAAACGTTCCAAAGTAGTGCATAATTAGTGGGATGGTTGAGGAAATGATGTGCAGAGATATAAAAGGGGATGTGTGGATTTTATTTGCAAAATTTTTCTTTGCAAAATAGCTAAAGCCTACTTGGACGGGTAGCCTTTGTAAATATCTAATTTGAAGTTCTGATTTTTAACTGTATTTTTGTCTGTACTTCATCAAGGTCATTCTCACACATGACTAAATTATTAAAAGAAGTGTATCTCTTGGTGTATGTTTGAGGCTCTTGAGCCTTAAACAGGTTTTCCAGCATTGTCCTGTTGATGATGATGAGAATATGGCTACTGATTTCTTGGCATTTGTAATAAGCTGAATCAGCTTAAAATCTATAAATCATTGGGTAATCAAATAAGGAATAAAGTATCCTAAACTATGCCTGCAGTCTTTAAAGCACACTTAGTTTTAACTCTGGTAACTGGTAAATCCGGTTATCAAATTCCTAAAATCTGTGGTTTTAGTGCTTTTCTTATTATTTTAGATCCATTGAGAAATAAATGTCAGTACCAACATGAAGTTACTATTTTCTGAACAGCAAGCAGGAAGCAAACTTTTCTTTTTGTTATTTTTGCTGTAAGTCAGAGAAGGTAAACCCAAATATTAGTGGGTAAAATGTTAAATTTAACATGTGGCAAATCAAGATGAGCACTGGAAAACCAAACCTTTTTCTTAAAGGAGCATAGGGCAGGATTTCTTAAAAATAAACCACACATGTCTATTTTTTAAAATGTTATTTAATGATGAAGTGCTATAAATCAAAAAGAATGTGCCCAACCACATATCATTCTATTTTCTTAAACCGGCAGTATAGGGCAAAATGTGCTGCAATACGGGCCCGAATTTCCCGCGCTGTCCTAGGAGTGTGATGTATGTCGATGCTACTTGCGCATTCTCAGCAGCTTTAAAACAGGAGGAAAATAGCTGCGATTCGCAGCCTATTCAGCTGTGGGAATGGATTCTCCCGCAACCGGCAAACAACCACCACTCACAGCACACTGAAATTGACACTAGGAAAAGGACGGTTTTATCAGCAGCACGAATCAAAAGAAAAATATGATAAAAGTCAGACCGGAACCTGGAGGCTCGTTCAACTAGATCTGAGACAGAAAAAAGGTGCTGACGAGGCTTATTTCCTGGTGACCAGGTAAGAAATGTTATAAGTCATGTTTAGAGCCTGATATGATAAAGATATGACCTCCAGAATTGAGAGAGCTAACATGCTGTAGCATTCTCTGTAACCAGCCAACAGCTGCTGTGTACTGCTGAATGTTTAGAGACCCGGATCTTTTACAAACCGAGCTGTGGGTTCATTAGAATTGTGTCATATTGGACCTACATCCCAAGCTGTAAACAGGGATACTACTTTAGCAGCTAATGTAAGTTTGTGTTTGTGTTGTAACATAGTAGCCTATGCTGTACCTGATTCGGTTCCCCATTGGAATTTCTCTTCCCCCTGCGAAATAGATGTGCCCAAAAGATTGGTAGAGGCGTTTCTGCCCACCGGGGCCAAAGGAAGATTTTACTTACTTTGTCGCACAACATGTAGCTTGTTTTCACAATACGAGTGTATACCCACTGTCTGGCAGTACGTCTCTGTTTTTCTTTTGTTTTTGCTAAGAGTTTGTGCTCACCCGCTTGCTGCAGTTACTTACAGAGCCAGCCGCGTCACTCATGATTTTTGTTTCTTCATCCTGCCTCATGCTCCTTTAATTGTTTTGTTTTTTAAACAATACAGATTTGTACACTATTCAAAATAGTCTAGAAACCTTCCTTGTATTTACTGTAGGACTACACATGTTCCTATTAACCTTTAATGTCCCTTCTGAAAGAAAGAAACCCCTCTGCATGATCCTACTACCACTTTCAAGATGGGTATTGTTGTTGTAGTGATGTAATGTGTAGTCTTTATTTTTTTCCACAGTGTGGTTTATGCATATATCAAAAGTTCAATGTTGATCTTGTTTGATTAGACCACCTTCTTTCACATATTTGCTATGTCCCCTACATCAAATCCAATCAAACTTTATTTATTAGGCGCATCTCAAAGTGCTTTAAAGCTTAAAATGACAACACATGAACCCACCTACATGGCTTCTACTACCTAACTTTTTCCGATGGCTAGTTTCAGATACTAGATCAGTCTACAACTTCTTAAATTAAGTGGAATAATCTGTCAGTGCAGTACGACAATTGCACTTGGCAAAAAATTCTCAAAATAAGACTCAGATTCTCTAAGTAGGAATAATAATCTAAAACTCTCTGCTCTTGCTTAGTATATAAGTCTCAAAACAAGATAAAATATACTTTTTTTGCTGGAAACAAGATTGTTAGACTTGATTAGATGGACAGTTTTTGCAGTGTAGAAAAAGAAGTGCCCTGGTTCCTTCCTTTAGTAGAGTCAAGAAAAAACAGAGAACACAATGATGGCAGGAAAGTAAGGAAGGAAGCAATGAAAGTAAGGGGATGAGGAAAACAGTCAGAAATAAATCTAGGAGGAAGAAAGGAAAGAAAGAAGGAAATTATGAAAATAAATAGTATTCCACTGGTTTATTTTCTTTTTCCATACTTACTGAGAGTTGGAAAAACACTGAAATCAAATACAATACGTTTTTCAGACTACAAAGGAAATCTGTAATATAAAAATGAAACTCAAAATATTTGAATCTTGTGAAAAAGTTCATTTATTTCTGTAATTTAAAAGGTAAAACTAATATATGATATAGACTCATGACATGCATAGCAATATGTTTCATGTACTTATTTGTTATATTTTTGATGATTATGGCTTATATCTTTTGAAAACCTCAAATTTTAAATCTCAGAAAATTAGAATATTGTGAAAAGGTTAAATATTTTAAGCTCATAGTGTCACACCCTATTAAGCTAATTAAACCAAAATACCTGCAAAGGCTTCCTGAGCCATTAAATACTATCGCAGTGTGGTACAGTAAAAATCACAATCATGGAGAAGACTGCTCACTTAAGAGTTGTGCCGAAAACCATTATTGACACCCTCCATAACAGTGTTTACACACCGAAGCATCAGAAACGCCCCTAGGTGGACCCTTGAACACTCACACCTCAACGCAGGTCCAAAGCGAAATGGACATGTTTCAACATATGCAATATTAAAGCATGTTAAGCTGGAAATACACAATTTGGGGCCGTTCCGTAGCAGTCCACTGGACTCTTCCTCCTCCTTTTCCTCTTTTTCTGTCAGGGTGACATCTCCTTCGAGCCCAGCATGTGCGGGCGCGGCTGCTGGTGGACCCTGGTCTCCGAGCTGACCGCATTACATGTGTGCGGCCTCCAGGGGAGCTGGGCCTGGCCCAGCAGGGGATCGGGGAGCTAAAGACCAAGTTGAGTGGCAGCGGATGAATCCACAGACCCAGCCCCTTGCAGCTTCAGGGAACCCGACCTGCCCACCTGCCCGAGCAGCTGTTTTCCCATGTAGGTCCAAGCATCGCCCGCCAAGAGACGAACTACTATGCTGAGCAAAAGAGAATGGATGTAACAAAGGTGCTTTATCAAAGCACATTAAAAGAAGTTATGTGGAAGGGACAAGTGTGTAAGAAAAAGGTGCTCAAGGGATGACTGCAGCCTGGAGAGGATTTCCTGGTGACTTTAATAAAGGGTTCAAAATTTAAATAAACTAGTTAAATTTAAGTAAAAGGTGGCAGCAACATAAAATGAAGCTGCAAAGTTATTCCAGTCGTTTCATTACCCCACATCATCAGCATATCTTATTGTAAAATGTAATCATCACCTAAACAATACAGAACATAGGGTTAAAGTTTATTTTACAGGAAGAACTGATGTGTACATGATTCCTCTTTGTGTATTAATGAAACGATTGTACATGCAGCTCCAGAATCAGATAGAAGTTCTGCAAAATAGATTAATTCCCTGAAAAACCCAGCCTGAGGCATTTTTATATGGATTGTGTAGACACTTATCTGATTTTGCACGTTTATGGAAGAAGTTTGATTTTATAAATTTACGCTTTTTACTCCAAATGCTTCCACACTTAGTAGTATCTCTGAATGTACACATGTCTAACAATATCTTATAAATAACAGAAAAAAAGGTCTCCAAAAGAAACCCCAGGAAAAATAATAGAATTTAGGAGGCTACTTGCCTTGGTTGCACAGGGAGCCTGTAAAGCCAGAGAGGCATTCACAGTGACCAGTAACGTGATGGCACGGGCCAGTGCTGTGCACACACTGCGGACATGTCTGGCTGCAGCGGTGCCCGTAGAACCCTGGAGAGCAAACTGCAGGCAATGGAGCGTAGCGGGAGAAAGGAGAGGGAATCAGTCACCAATGTTGATGGAACAAGAGGTATATAATTATTGGACACAGCATGACAAGAGTGATCAAGGGAGTAGAGAAAAATCAACGTCGGAGGAATTAAAAGCAGGAGAGACAAGGAGAGCGCATGAAGGGGAGGGTGAGAGCAGTAAAGGCTGCCATTATTGTAATCACCAACATTTTATCTGCTGGCTCAGATAGAGTAGTAGGAGTTAAGAGAAGTGTAAAAATGTTTTTCTGTGTCAAGAGTTGAAGGCAACGTTATGATCTAAAAATGTCAGGAAATAGCAAACATCCTTGTGTTGATAATGTACTGAAAGAATATGAACCAAATAGTATAGTAAAATGCTATGTTGCTAATATCATGTACACAGGTCCTAATCTTTGGGTACATGATAGGAAGGCTGTAGCTGATGGGACTGCTGGATGAAAAAGTGGCTTGCCAAAGGTTTTACACCCTTATAAGTTTTTAAAAATATATATTTTGTTACATTTTACATAGAAAGAATCTATATAAACATATAGGTTTTAATATATGTTTTGATATAGGTTTTGAATGTATGTGGAATACATTAAATTGGCTGTTTGTGGGTACATATATGTAATAGAGAGCGGATCAGGCAGCAGAGTTGTGGGTCTCAGATGATGCTGCCATGAAGAAAAAATAATCTCACCTGCTATGACTGGATAACTCAAGTGAATTGTTATCTTTCATTTTAATCCTCTTAATATATTTGATCCTATCTTAATTTGTTAATGTCAACCCTGCTCTGCAGCCAGCATAAACTAACTAACTAACTAACTAACTAATAAAATAAATACATATTCTCCCCCTTCTGTTTTTTTCATGAATCGGACACTGCTAATGCTCTCGTTCAGCCTGGATGGAGGTGACCGAGCCCAACCCGAGCATCCTTTCTAAATATCTGTCCAAGCCCGGCCCGTCGGGTACCGTCGGCCTCGTATCCATCCTCTAATATGTACATATGAAAACGGACAATTTTATACATGTCAAATATATTCAAAACAGTTCTTTGTGTGTGGGACCAGGTGGGAACAGGGTTCATGAGTTCTTTTTGTGACAAAGTGCCAACAAGTGCACTGCCAGGATTTGATACCAGGATTCCCATGTGAGACTCCTGCATGCTAACCAGTCATCCAAAGGGACTACACAGCACTCATGATCTATTTGAGTTATAATGATAAGACCACCACACTGTCACTGTCTTCCACTGTCCATTTCAGGAGTACAGGGCAGATTTGTGAGAGTGACATCATCATATTTACTCTGAATTGCTTTGCTACCATACCGTCTCTGATACAATTCCACGTTTGCGCATCTGCCGATCGGGATGATGTAGCCAATGCTTGAGTAGTTTGTTGCCTCTTAAAATGTTTGGATTTAAAAAGACTTATAAAGTCAACACTACACAAAAAGGAAAACAGTTTCAAGGGTGGTAATTCTATGTTTTGAATAACATGCCAATTACATGTGATACCAATTTCATGATTTTTTGTACAGACTTCAGAAAAATATGCAGTTATTAGCTTGATAAAAAATAAATAAAAGAGCTGGGCATTTAGAGAAAGTTCTTCTCCCACTGTAGATATTCTCACCAGACAATCAGCTAAATAGAGCCCTGTTAAAAACTGATAAAGAAGTCACAGTAATGATATAACAAGCCAGTAGGTGTACATTTTAACATATTTCAGGGAATAGGTGCATTCCATATCAAGAAAATCTAGAGAAGCATAGGTTGTCTCAAATTAAATTAAAGCAAGCACACACACACACACACACACACACACACAGACAGAAACAGATTGTGAGTTGTAATCTTTTTACCTGATGAGTAAATTACTTGTGTAAATATTGAATTTGTCTGAGTGATTATTTCGCTCGAGGGGCAAACACACGCTCACACACAACAACACTTGCAGCTCGTTTAAGCTTCTCTCTTATTTTCCACTCAAATTGATGTTTACAGGTTTGTGGTTGTGAATTTCGCTCCCAATCAGTAAGCTCCTCACTTGAGAGCGGCTTCAGACAGAACCCCCTTTTTTCCAGACAGCAAAGCTGGCGCTCCCAGTGAGCATGCCCACTGATGAGCCTCAGGCAAGGACCGAGTCTCCCACTGTGAGCTGGTTGTTAAGGACAGTGTAGGAGGATGGGGGGCGTGCGCATGTTTACATATATATATATATATGTGTGTGTGTGTGTGTGTGCGTGTGTCTGTGTCTGAGGGATGGCATAGGGAAAAAGACACTGTGATTAAGTGATAGCTGTGATGAAGGATTTACACTCAAGCCACTCTGAACGACAGCTGAGTGCCTCTCCTCAGTTGGCTCAACCTTTAACAATTCCTCAAAGATCAAAACAAGGTCAGCACTGTGATGGAGTTTGTTACTGCTGCAGCTCTCAGAGTCAGCCAGTTATCGCTCAAAGCCTTGGATCAAGAGAGGTTGCCTTTTTTATATAGAAAAGAGGAGGCTCACTTCTTTTGCACGAAGTCCCTCTGTATCCAGGTGCACACACACATGTGCCGTCCTCGGGAGAGCAGGACCCTCCGTTCTGACAGGAACAGCTGACTGAACAGTTGGGTCCCCAGAAGCCTTGTGGGCACACGTTATCACAGTGGATTCCTGCAGGCACATTAACAAAACGAATATTCAGCGGATGCAAAGTAAGAGTGGGGAAAGAAAAAAAAACTGATTTGCTTTAGCATTCTAAATAGCCATCTGTAAAAACACATCGTTAACAAGGACAGCATTCACAATGCCTGATATTAACAGAAATATGCAGGGTTATTCAATCATCATGGATCCTCAAATGATTTTAGTCCTGAATAAAGCATCCAGTTTGAAGCGCGTGTGTGTTTTTTTTAAACCCAGCCCATCTCTCACACTCCATTTCTCCTTTCCAAATGTATTTTATATTTGATCTGACTGGGGCTCCTTGCCAGTGCACTGTGTTGATTAACAGGGTTGGGCCTCCAGAGAGCCTCAGCTTGTCTCTCATTCTCTTTCACCAAAGCTGGGGTTGTGTACAGAGCTGAAGGGAGGTACTCAGGCTACAAGAGAACAGACTGGAAGTGTCACAGTGTATTTGGTGCAGCTCCAACCAACAATTGGAAAAAAGAAAAAAAAAGAAAACACGGCATCCCCACACAGGGTTCTCGGTGTGCACATGAATGCATTAGCACATCCATCAGAGCAGCAGCGCCTTTTCTCTCAGCCTCTCAGAAAAGTGAGATGAAAGGAGAAAGTTGCACGTAGCGTGCTACATAGAGACATGTGGCTACTTAAAGAGAGATATACTTTATGTAAGCTCGGTTGAACGCACGCACTCACACAGCCATACCCCAAAAATCTCAAAAAAGCATGTTTCGAGTCTCATTCGAAATTTCCTTTGAATAAAAATATCAGAGGAAGGTGAAGCCATTAAAGCGGCCTCGGTGCACAACCTTTGAATTAAACCTAGACTAAACTCTTGGGAGCAATGTTATACTGTAACCATGGCACTTTAGGGCAGGCATGGATGAGTAAAAGGAGAGGAAATGTTAGCGTTGATGGGATGAGGAGGGTGATTTAGACATGAGCAGCACTGTGGACATCAAAAGGAAAGCAAGGCCTATGTTATTCTGGGCCAGCCAAAATAAAATAAAAAAAAACTCTGGCTGCCTTCACTGTGAGAAAATGAATGCAGACAGAGCATCGCTTTTCGCCCAGTAATGGTGACAAACAGAGGGGCTTTGCATGCCTGAGAGTGAGGGAAACTTGAACGGAGATCTTTTTTTGCCAAAAATTGCTCATTTTCTTTTTTTCTTTATTTCTCGCACTTGCACATAGACATACTGTCATATTACCTGCTCCGGTAAATTGTGCTTTGCAAAATTATTCATAACCTTTGACATGTTTAATATTTTGTGATGTTACAACAACAAACTTCAAAGCACTTTAGTGGATTTTTTTGGAATTACTAAAACAAGGTAGTGCATTATTGTGAAGGGAAAATTATACTTAGTTTTCACATTTGTTTTTCAAAATAACAATCACCCCGAGGCAATACTTTGTAGAACCATTTTGTTTTAATTACAGTCGCAAGATTTGGGAGTACGTCTTGACCAACTGTCAAATCTAAAGATGAAAAGTTTTGCCTATTACTCTTTGCAAAATAGCTCAAGTTCAGGCTGAGTTGAGGGTGTTTGCAAAAAACAATCTTCAGCTTAGCAAAGGATTCTCAATTGGAATTATGTCTGCACTCTGGCTGGGTCATTCTAACAAATTTGCTATAAGCCATTGTGGCTCTGGCTATAAATTCAGGATAGTTTTCCTAGAAGCTTAACATCTGCATAGCATTTTGCAGCCTCTTACTCCCTTTCTTTCAAGATTGTCTGATATTTAATCCTGTCCCCATAAGCTTTGACCATTGAAGAAAAGCTTGTCAACAGGATGATGCTGTCATTGCTATGTTTTAACATGATGACGATGTGTTCAGGGTGATGCAAAGTTAGTTAAAGTTAGTTTTCCGCAACAGAGTATATAACGTAGTTAAAAAAATTTACAATTTTTACACCTTCTCAATCTTTGCTATGACTCAGTGTGTTTACTACAATAAGGATTTATTACTACGGTCTTGAAAAAAAAATGTTTTCCTCTTTTTTCCTTTCTTTAAGGCCAGATTTGTAGAGTGTACCAGTAATAGTTGCACTGGACAGATATTTTTAAAGGCAATTGATTACACTGGCTTTTATTTAAGGGTCATCACAGAAGTATCAGATAGTTATTTGTTAAAGATTTCTTAAGACCATGTGGGATTTTCACTCAACTGTAGAATTATGAGTTACTCTACTTTTTGTTGCTTAGGAACACAGAATCCCAATAAAATATATTGAATTTGTGGGTGTTCAAATGCAATAAATACTTTCACAAGACACTTTATTGACAAAACCATTTTATAAAAAATAACATCTAAAGGTAAGGCTTTACATTTAATTAGCGTGATGTATACATTAGGTTTCTCCTTGGTGGACCTTTACAATTTTTGCTAGCCATATTAAGCAACAACCATGTACACACATCTGCCGACAGCCACATTCATGCATACTGTACAGAAAAGTTTCATCGTAATTTTAGAAAACCTTACAATACAACTATCAGCGACTTGACTGTGGAAAGCCATACCAACTCACACCCAGAAATATAAGTCCTCTCCGTTGCGGTTCAGGTGTGTACTTGTGCATGTTTGTGTGACCAATTGGGTTGCACACTGCCCCCAGCCCTGCACCCTGGTGACTCAATTAAGGCTAACAGATGGTCCCGACCTGTGCAGGATTCAGAGCATGAGAGGCCCATTTTGTTGTCGTCGTTCTCAGAGCTAATAAAACCACATTGTTTCCTGGAATAAATGCCCTGAGCTCAGGAGGCTGAATGGAGTGGGCTACTGGGGGCACACATGCCTGACCTCTTCTCAGGAATTTTTCCCCATTTCCCGATTCCTTCTGTCTACCTGGACCTGGACTCAAGGACTGGTGTCTTAATTACCCCCCTGTATTTGACATTCAGACACATATAATTTTGGAGCAAAATTATCTTTACCCTGCAAATGATGTAAATAAAGAGAGCCACAAATAGAACATTTATCAATAAAAGTATCTGGATGTAAAGGAAATCATTTAGTATTCCATGATCCAATGTCAGTAATAATTAAGTTAGGTGAAATACTCAATCAAAAACTTTGAAAATGGAAAAAAAAGTCAGCAAGCAGTTATGCAAGGTGGCCAAGCTTTTTTTGTAATACCTGTCCCTGCCCATTTCAATCATTTGCTTCTCTTTCCTATCAAACATTCTGTTTCCTCAATTTTGATACAAGGATCCCTCCGAATCACTCAAGCAACTTGGTGGTAGTGCACCAAAATTTGTTTGCAAACTGCAATAAAATCAGAAGAAGGACACAGTGTAACTTATTGGTTAATAATGAGCATGCTAATGGGAACTACAACAAGTAAGGAAGGGATTTAGAAGGTTCTCTGTGACAAAATAGTTTGGCTGATATCCTTGATCCAACATTATTTATTAAAGGACATTAATTTGACAATTTTTGTTCAAGATGGCGTGGTGCTGTCTATTATTAGAGTCTACGAATGGGGAGTTTCATGTTATTTTGCTTTCTAAAGGAATTAGGCAAACGTGTTAGCAGCGTCTAAAGTTTTGATTGCATCCTTGATTGCCATATGCCACTGGTAAAACAATAATATTTGTTTTCCAATTATGCCTAATATGTATATATAAATAAAAAGGAAGTCATAATAAATGGCGATACGAAAGTATGTCATGTCCCGGCCGCAGAACGTAAGACCGCCAGGTGAAACAACTTTCCTCATAACTGCATTAAGTGCTAGTAAGCAATGTTCAACATCCTTATTAAGAAAACTGGCACTAACAAATGAAAAACAAATGAAATAAGTAGGATCACTCATTTTTTCTATGATGTATTGACATAAATGAGTAATATTTGTGATAGGCAGAAGAATAAAGCCACGTAAAGGATTTTTAGCTGTGAAAAATACAAAACCCAAGAGTAAATGCATTGACTGCAATAAACAACTTATTTCAAATATACTTTTCCTACGCAGATCTCTTCAAACACATAAACCATCCTTTGATCGAACTTGACCCGTTTCAGAATTATAATGTGGAGGAGACAGAGGAAATCTCTATTCCCTGAGCCTAGAAAAATAGCCTGCTTTCTGAAACCGGCTTCCATTTACCATCCACTGACAATCCTGAGCTAATCAGCTGCCCGTCATTCTTGGATGTACTTGGAAACCGCATTGATTGCATTGCATGCATGTTCAGGACAAACATTATCATCAACATAGCTCTTAAAAGAAAAGCTACCTAAAGTCGGCTATGGCATCAGAAAATAAAAGTAATACCTGTCGTTCTTTATTGAACTTCAAATGTTGAAAGAAGCTGGACGATGTTCTGTCTCCGCCTATGATTCTCTTCTTGCTTGTTTTTACAAATTGCACTGGGTTTTTTGTCAACTAATCTGTAGGTAATTTATCTGAAAGAGATTAGTACCAGGAGCTAGCTTCTTTAAACATATATGTGGTCAATTTGATTGGCCCTGCTGGAGCTCTCAGACACATGTCCGCAGAGACAGTCTCTGTGGAATTTTAAACATTTGATATTAGATTAAATATCAAATTTTTTCAAATAAATAGGTTCAAGCCCAAGTCAAGTCATTGGTGTAAAAGTTCAAGTCAAGTCATTGGTGTAAAAGTCCAAGTCAAGTCAAAGTTTTTGAACATTTTTTCAAGTCAGTTCTAAAGCAAGAAAATTACTGAAACCGAGTCCGACACATTTCCCAATCCTGTGACTCCAGTCCACACCTCTGGAAGTTACAAGCAAAAACACATGAACCTCATCTCTAGCGCCATATCTTGGTGGGGAGGGTAAAGACTGTATTTAGTTTCCACCTAAAAACAATTTATTTTTTCAAGTTAAGCTGCAGTGTTTGTTGTATTTAAAAGGGAAAAAAAGAAGAAATGACAAAAGGCTTCCAGGCTATGCTAGATGTATAGAAATGCTTGTTTCTTTACTTCTCTAGGCGTGGAGCCCTAAAAATAGGCAATGCCAAGAAATGTAAAGTAGGTTTGGCCCAAACATTTACCTAAGTTGGATATGTTAGTTCTGCTGTGTCGTAAAAAACAATATTAGTTGTAATAAAAGCTTGACTGCACGCCAGCAACTATTGTTGGAGCCAAAATAATTAAATTAGAGCCTAAGTCTCAGCATCTCTGATCCCACTAAGCCAACAGCAAAACAAACTAACCAATCAAATAATGAAATCCTGCTTAAATATCCCTTAAACACAGAACAATGCAAATCATGAATACTGCTGTAAATCTGTTGTTAGTGTAAATCAGTGTCATTGAGGGGCATTTGATGTCTCCAATACTGAGCTCATGAGGCTGTTTAATGGATAAACGTTGAGTTTTTGATTAATGAGGAAGCAACACTGACCAGTCCAACCTGGGTAGCAGCGACAGAAACCACTCACAGGATCGCAGCCATCAGCATGACTACAGTCGCACCGCTCACGGCAGTCCAGCCCGTAGGTACCATCCTGACAATGACAGTAATGGTGGCGTTACAGATTTCAAGCTGAACACCCTGCAGCTGGTGCATGTTGCTGAGAAGTGGGAAAGGGTTGGACCACGTTCTCAATGAAAAGACACTTACAGGGCAGGACTCGTGACAGTGCTCCCCTCTCCACCCGGGAGAACAAGCACAGGTGCCATCCACGGGGTCACATGCTGCTCCGTTGCTGCATAAGCATGTCTGATTACAGCCCAGACCCCACGTACCACTGGAACAAGGAATGGAGCAGTCCACACCCTGCCAGCCTTGAGTTGAAGAGAAAACATAAAAAAATAATATTCAAGACGTTTAATCAAAAGATTTATTAAAAAACATGGACCGATAAAAAAAAGAAGTCCCAGAATGTGACCAGTGTATCTTATCTCAAACATAAGAACAAGAAACAGTCTTAGTCATGTTTTGCATTATAGTTTGGTAATAAGTCTGAAAGATAATGCCAAGCCAAGAATATTTGACCAAACTCAAATATTGTTATACAAATGTTGTTTTGGATTGATGAACAGTTTATGTTGAACATGAATAAAAATCAACTGAAATTGTTTCATCTTATTTCATGTAGGAATCCATTTTCTTACACTGGCTAAAGACCATAATAATGAGATGTTTTTTTAATTTTATATTATCGATTGTTAACAGTTTGAGTATCATTTGACAAGCTTCTCACAGTAAGGAGAATAGTTTGATTTTCTGTTCATTCGTTCCTATAGAACTATTGTAACTGATTTGGGTTTGTTGACCATAATGTTCTACATGCTTTTAGCTCGGCCAAAACATTTTTCTACAGCACTGAAATTAAGAGTTTGTGAAATCAACACCAAACAAGATACTTTATAACCCCTATTCTATTTGGTAACCAATATAGCTGTATGCTTGTTTATTGTTATTGTTCATTTAAAAGACTGTCTTGAGATCACAAATGTATAATATCCTCCTGTAGAAAATATGTGCAACTTCTAAGGACACTAATGGTGCGTTCACAACGCCACAAACGTCAGCCTCAGGAGAGGCAAGATTACATGTAAAGTCTATGGTTGAGTCCATCAGAGTCTCTTCGGCACTTTGTGTGCGTTGGCTGCGTCAATTTTTCAAGTGTTTCCTGCGTTTCAAGCGGCAAACGCAAGCAATGCAGAGGTTCGACTAGCTGAACTTTTGACACACTTAATAGAGTGTGTCATCCAATCAAAGTATCTCATTGTAGTGATGTGACCTGATGTCAACGTTGTCTAACCAACCACAATCTGCTAGTGCAGTGCTTCTAAATTATCTTCTGCCATGCCCCCCCAGAGAACAGAATTTTTTTCATGCCCCCCATACCGCGAGATTGATATCAGAAAATATTTTATTATTTATTGATACAAACCCCTGGCACCAGCACACTGCATATAATACTGATTACAAAAATTAATAAATAAATAAAATAAATAAATTTTTCTTAAACTCTGCAACCCTATGGATTTCAATGAATTATGTTAGAAAGGCTTTATTTCAAAAGTTTCACTTATTCCATTTAGATTAGTCAGAATTCTACTTTTTCTATTCTAGTCATTTTTATTAAACCAAAAAGTTTGTAGGCTAATTATGGTGACTGAAAACAATTTACCAAATAAATAACCAAATAGAGCCACATGTAGTGTAACTCACAGGTATTTTCACAAATTTAACAGAGCTGGGGTTCAAGCCTTTCCCTGTCATTTTTAAAGAACCAAAACTTCATATGTGCAAAATGAAGAATCACATATTTTTCATATTATAAAAAAAAATGTCACCATCAATTAAGTCTCATAGAGACCTGGAACCAGTAAATATTCGTATTACTTCCATATTTATCAAAACCTGTGTTCATTTTTATTTCCTACTCCTTCTAAGACTCTAGTGAAAGAAATGTATGTCAGTGTTTTTACATTTAGTACTCTTTCTGCCACGCTTCATTTGCGTTTAAATTCCCTGACAGTTTTGTTTCTTCTCCTTTCTAATGCAACCCTTCTCCATCACTGGTTGTCATCGTGAGATCACAGAACTTATGAGGATTGTTCTCCCGATTCATAAACATATCTGACCCTCACGCTAAGCGTCAACTTGTTTGTCTTTTTTGGGAGGGGGAGCGTCTGTGTTTCTGTGAGTTTTCTCACTATGGCTGGCAGGTTTAGTCTGTCTGCATGGAGAGGCGGGCCGACCTCCTGGCAACAGCAAACAGTCAGGCTTACAAGAGCGGGAGCTGCCAGATCACTAGTGGAACAGCGTTTGTGTGGTCAATTTTTTTGTTGTTACCGCGATTCCATCTCCCTTTCCCACACCATGGACTCCGTCTATCAGCTCTCTGTCTCTCTCTCTCTCCTCTCTGTGTACAGACTTCTTCTGTTGAGCTGAACAGGCAGCCTGTTAAGTTTGAGCACTGCTGCCACCTAGTGACTGAAGGCTACAGGGAGACACGAGGGAGTGGGGGGTGCTCTGGCAACCCTCCGTGCCCTTCCGGGGGGACACACCCCGCCACCTGAGAAGCACTGCGCTAGTGTTTAAAACATTCACAAGAAAAAGGCCCACCCACGTGCTTTGCAGGCTTCAGCTTAAAAATATATATGCGTCAAACTAGATGCATTGTGAGTATTGTTTGACACTTTTTGAATGCACTATTAGGCCGGGTTCACCCGGTAAGATTTAAAATTATCGTACAATGTCCAAACTTTAAGAGGCTGCATACATAGCAATAAAAAAATCGTAGATATAACAGTTTTACTCAAACAGTGTGTGGTTTCTGCGACACTGCAATGATGAGACATCACACACAACATAATTTACTCACAAACATTTCCAGCTCAGAGGGGAAATCTTAGAAAACCTCATGAGATAAAACAGGATTTTAGAATAAAAATATAAGGTGGGAGATGACGAGGCATTAGTTATAGTTTGTGGATTAGCTTTAACTGAGAATAAAATGACACAGAAAAGGCGTGACATAAAGGAGTCGAGACAAGTGGGAGGTGAAATAAAAAAAAATTCCGCTTAAACATTATTACACACATTGTTCTGTTTGATCTCTGCTTCTATATATTACTGCACTGCGGTTAAGTGAGCTGACCCTTAAAAATAATAATTGACTTCCAAGGCATATTCCTGACTGTCACCTCACTTTCTGATCGGCTACACCTTACATTCAACAGACTGCATGCTTGTTTGTCCTCACAACACACCACACATGCTACACTATTGCACCAAGATAATCCAATATGTTGAATACCACTGATTTTCAATTGGAGTGGTCCAATATGTTTTTGACCAGATCAGAGCATTCTGAACACACCGCAAATACTATGAATATCGGATTATCTTAAGAGCTGTCTCGACAATAGGGGCCGCCTTGCAATTGTCAGAAGGGGGGAATCATGCCGGAAATCAACTTAAAAATCTTAGAGTGTGAACAAGGCCTAAGAGACTTGCTTGTGCACATTTTGGACTCGCAGCACAGCAGGTTGAAATGGCAAAATAATGAATTTAAGCCACATTTTCTTGACTTGTAGACCCTTGCACAAGCACACAACCTACAGTCAGATAAAAGTAGACTTAAAATGCAACTTTTTTGTTAGGCTTTACATACATAGGAGTGCTAAAAACGTATTACGTTCTGCTAAGATTTAGTTTTAATTTGTTCTTTTGCTTTGATTCCAATCTTATTGTTGCTACAATAGGTAATCATGTAATTCTAACTTTATATGTATTGTTCTTATTTGGTTTATCGCTTGTACTTCTCTTTTTGTCTTGAATCTCTTTCATGTTGTCTTGTTACACATTTTCTTATTGCTAAATATATTTTTGTCTTTTTTTTAACACTTTGGATGCCTTTTTGGCTGAGTAAAGCTCTCTACAGATAAGCCTTGATAGACTGATTGAAATAAAGCATTTTTCCAAGCCTCTATATCACCTATAAATATATAGTTTTCAATCTTTGTGTAATAGCGCTTTCTCTGCCACTTGGTTGCCATAAATACCCATTATAAATGCCCAAAATGAGCCAGCTTTAGTCTATGCAGAGTATTCAATCAAGGGTTTAGATTGTCTGTTTATGGGAGAAAGTAGGTGTGTAGGAGGCAAGTTATGATCTAAAAATCACCTGAAAACTTTTCTAGGGAGAGTCTGGTTTATAAAGCAGAAATTGAGTGTAACTGTACGTACTCAAGATTTTATAGATCAGAAAATTTCTTTGTGTAGGTACATTTTTTTTTGCTGAGCTTAAATATGGGTTAAGTAAGGATTCCATGCAAAGATTTATTAATGAGACCCCACTCCTTTAGAAAATAAAATTAATTACAGTAGCTGAAGTGCATCGCTACGTCCAAATTTGAATTAATTTTAAAATCTAAAAGAAATTATAACTTTTTTTATTTTAACTGCATTTTGATGTAAAAGAGGTACAGCTACAGAGGTACAGAGCAACAGATACAGAAAGCTACTGATATGATTGTGTCGTTTATATTTCCCTTTGATAGATTGGTGAACTGTCCTAGGCTTACCCCAGCCTGTTAACTGCTGTAGACAGGCATCTGCCCACTTCAAGGATTACATAGGTAAAGTAAATGGATAGATGACTGGATTTGAAATCTAAAGGTTTATCAAAATTTATGGTGACATAATGCATGTGACACAGAAACTCCCATCACACTGGGCTGGCTGTATTTATTAGATACACACAGATACCAAATTATGTTCAATCCCCATGGGCTGCCAGAACAGTTCAAATGTTTCTTTGCTACTCATTTTTCAAATATCTAAGACTACAGGAGTAAGGAATACCAGTCTTTGAAAAATATTAGCTAATTAAGTGATTGATGATGGTGATTTGCAAAACTTTCCAAAGTGTTAAACTGGACTTAGATTAAGTGATTTCATATCATCATTTCCATTCTCAACAAGCAATTTAGCGGACCATTTGTTTTTTATGACTATCATCTTTCAGAAAAGGATTAACTCCAGAATAAAGGTTGAAACTCAGAATAAAGGGGTAATAATTGGCAGAAGATCCTAACAATACCAGCAAAAAACAAACAAACAAACAACAAAACAATGATATAAAAGAATCTTACTACTTCAGTCTTACTACCAAGTCAGGTGAGCAATATTGTGAGGGAGGCATTTCATTCAGACATTTCGTCTTTCAATCATGGTGTTTAAGAAATGTAACATTTAAGTTGTGTAACCTATCATACGTGGCTTTCGTGCATGCTTTCCTAAAATGTCACAGAAAAACAGGTGAGCTGCAGTATTTTGCAGGGTTTGTTATGAACTACATCTGCATTATATATCTTTGCACCTTACACAATACAGTTTCAAGATTGCATTTACATAACCATTTCCTTTAAGTTTACGCTGCTGAAACAAAGTTCTGGCTTAAAATATATAGAATGCTTTAATATTTATTTTGACAATTAGAAATGAAAAGGTATGTGTCTAAAATGCAATTTAAATGTGACAATAGGATTTTAGAAAATGTTACATTTAGGGAATGAATACAGGCTGCACAGTGGAACAGTTGGCCGCACTGTTATCTTGCAGCAAGAAGGTCCTGGGTTTGAATCCCAGCCTAGAGTCTTTCTGATTGGAGTTTGTATGTTCTCCCTGTGCATGCATGGGTTTTCTCCAGGTACTGTGGCTGCCTTCCGCTTTCTAACTAAAACATCACTGTTAGGTTAATTAGTATCTCTAAATTGTCCTTAGATGAGAATACTGTATGCACATGCCTGATTGTTTGTCTTTATCTTGCCCTGCAATGCACTGGTGACCTGTCCAGGGTGTACCCCACCTCTTGCCAGGTGACTGCTGGAGATATGCACCACCCCCCATGACACTTCAAAGGGCATAGGGTATAGTTAATGGATGGAGGAATACATTCTTTGATGGTAAAAGATGCTGCATATATGTTATGGTGATACGCAAACATGTTGTCAACATCTTGTGACCAAATTTGAATTATATGTAAGGGGCATATTTAATAACTTGCTCACGTTTTCCTTTTCAAACATTTTTTTAAACAAATACCCAATGAAAATTAAAGCTGTTCTTGTATAATGAAAAAAAAACATACTATTTAAATCTATAATAATCTGAAAGTTCTACAGCAATGTAAAAATCCTGTGGGTGGTGACATCCCAAATGTTTAATCTCTAATTGCCATTCAAGAGGCAACATGGTAAATTCAGACTTCAAACAACATCAAACAATCTACTCCATTATTTTTATAAGAGTTTTGGTAGCAAGTAAGGATATTAGATGGCTGCACACTTCTATCCAACAAAAGGTAAACGTCACCGGGGCTATTCTGATATTTCAATATCAGTTATGCTGCACAAAAACAGGGCGAGTAGACCTGGCTGCAGAATGCAGGTCCTTCTCATTTCCTGCTGACAGCGGGATCTCTTCTTCTACTAATAAATGTATGACAGACTGCATGCCAGATGGCGCATTGCTGCCTTTCTATGTACAGGAAGGTAGCGGAATCTCCTTTGAGTGTGGTTTGGGCATGCACACCATGATTTCAGCTCCACATCATTCAACCAGACGTTGAGGGGCAAGCCCCAATCGCAGCTTCAATAGGATTTAGCTTACTGTGCTTATTAATATTCTAACAAAGACTTAGATAATTATACACAAATGTTTATAACAGAATGTTATTGGTAACAAAATTGGTCTTCATAAAATAAAACTATAAAGAATGATTCTGTTCTACTGATAGAACAGAATGTGCATAGAACTCCACAGCGACATTTGGTGGGCCCCGGCCCGAACAGCCCCAAATGCAAAGACACAACAGGTGGAGACATAGCTGGGGTCTCTTTGGAAAGCAAACACTCTAAAATGTCTCCCAGAACTGTGATGAGTGCTATTATTACAAAGCAATATGAATTTTAATATATAGAAAAAGATAACATTTTATGTACGCCTATTTATTTTCTAAGAATACGTGCTCTAAAAGAGGGTTTAGAATGAAGTGGTGACCTAAAAGACACTGAGGGTCTAAAGGCTGAGTTATTATCTTAATCCACGTCAAATTTGATTCAGCAATAAACCAAAAAATTTTTATTTTGCACATATTTTCCTGATTAAAAGTCAAATGAGCCCAAACATATGCACCATCTCTGGGGTAAATGCGTTACTCTTCAATGATTAATAAACATTGTCTGAATCATTGTTTTCTCAGCTGAAACTAAGCTTCGTGTATTTTATTTTGACAATAAAGTGTATTAGGACTTATTACTGGAGGGATACGTAACCGGTGCTCATTGCACTTAATAATCTCTTGTCTCTGCTCGGATATGCCATTTTACGCTCACCAGATACCATCACAGTGACAAAGACACCCCGTCATGTGAGATATCTGCATTTAAAGCATTCCAATGGCTATTCAGAGTGTCGATCATCACAATTCTGCACCATGATTAGTGAGAACGACACATAAGGAAGAGGAAGCATGGATTAATGAAACTTTCAATCCATCAGCTAAAGACCACATTGAAGAGATAACCTGGATCAAGGAAGGTGTCCTTCCAAAGCTAATACTTGAAGGAATCAGTAGTAAGACTTCCAGGCTATTGTAAGCTAAGTAGCGGACGTGACTTCTCTGGAAACGGAGCGAAAAGATGTGGAAGCCTCAGGACAACACATTTTGGAGGTGCATTTATTTAAGTTTTAAAATCATATTTATTGTTGTCCTGGACTAATTATTTTATCGGAGGACTTTAATCTGACACTTTTGGATGTTCAAGAGGGATTTGTTTTGTCACATTTATTCAACTACAAGGTGAAAGGGGGGTGTTTGGCAAAAGCGCATGCATTGCCTATAGTTATCATGCTATCCTTTCTTGCCATCCAAAATTGAAAACGCAAGACTCTCAGCTTTTTAAAGATATAAAATATGCATTAAAAATATGTATAAGTTCATAGACGTTAGATGTCAGAATTTTAGTGGAAATTTGGTGGATCTGGGCTCGACGCAGATTCTGGCCATAGGAACCTCATTCCAAAAAGGGAACGATTCAGTAGTAGGAAGCTGAAAAAGCATGAGTATATTGTTTTAAATATTAGTAGAACAGAAATAGGTAGTGGGTTTACAGTCAGAGATGCTGAATTATTATTAGAAAAGAAAATAGTTTTTAAATGAAGCAAGCTACGGCTGAAGGAGTAGTGATAAGGAACAAGGTAGTAAACATAATGAACTGAATGAGGGAAATTGTTGCTGCTTATTTAACAAAGTTTCTTTTCATAATGTTTTCAACCAAAAAAGTAGCGTTTTCTGTAACAAAACAGAATGTGCCAACAGACTGCTGTTGTAATATGCCCGTGCTCAGGTTGCATCTGTGTTTGATGGAATATTTTACACTCAAAGATCTCATTTTTGCTCTGATGTTTTCCCTTCTGTAGTCTTCACTTGCAACAGTCTTTACAGGAACATTGTACCATCAAAATTGTTTGCTTAACAACGTTTCCAGCCACATTCTAGTGCAGTTATTTTAAAGTCTTAAAAGTAAACTCCAACAAGTGTTTTCTCTAATGAAATTTGATATGTTTAAGCAGCTCTCCTACCATGGTACACTCGTAGGAGAGCTACCAGTGTACCATGGTACACTGGTAGCTCTCCTACCATTCTGTTCTACCATGTGGAACAGAATGTTGCAAGCTTGGATTGCAACATTTTGTTCTTGAGTTATTATGTTCACAATTAAAAACTTGTGAACATAATACAAATATGTAAATAATTTCCACCCAATTGATTTGGTTTGATTTAGCAATAAAGAATGTTGTTGAGGGAATGTAAATGTAATTTCCAGTGTTATCTAAACATGATTATAATATTATAAAGACCTGCCAATCCCCTTGTTTATCATGAAAAAAACAATGAAGGAATTGTATTACTGAAATTGTTATAATCATGTTTAATTAACACTGGAAATGAAGTCATATGAGTTATTATTTATAAATTGTCTGAGTTATTGTGTAGGAAAGTGGTTAGTGCAGATGCCCAGAAAACAGAGGCCCTTTTCTGAGTTTGAGTCCCATCCCACATCGCATCCGATTTAGTTCACTCAACAAAATTATTTATTGCTAAATCCGACCAAATCAGTTGGATGGAAACAATTTACATAATTTTATCATGTTCTCCCCACAAGTTTTTTTTTTTTTGAGTGTATTCGTCTGATATTTTGGGGCTTGGCTCCAATGGGTGCTGGAAGTGAAGGAGATTCACTTAATTGCACGTACTGAATGACACTTATTAGCATATGCATGGTCTGTTTTGCTGCTGGGCTGTTTTACTTTACTTTCTTATGTGTTTTTTTGCTCCTAGCCCACAGCCCCGCCAATGGGATGCAGTTTCCTATTCAAGCTATGAGATTGAAGAGACCCTGGGGCTGAAGAGGTTAATATGTAAATGAAGCATGTGTAAAAATGCAGGCAATAACAGTAAAACATTGCAGAAATTAGGGTTTCTCATTGTGTGCTATGAGTGTGCAGTGTGGTCACACTCTCAGATATGGTACATTTCAATTTTTAATATTTAGCATAGATGCTATAAATGCATTGAACAAAGCCTTATATGTAAAATAGAATTTAGGTGTATAAGAAACTTTAAAGATTTAAAAAGGATAAAACATTACAGAAAACTCATGATTAATTTACTACAATATAATGTAAAGACTATAAAAATGAATGACACTGGAGTGATTTATAAAACCAAAACTCTTTTTCTTTGTTAGCTTACTATATTAATAAGCTCCCCCACATTGATTTGACATGGTTCTGCCGACAAAACAATTGGATTGCAATTATCATCAGCTACAACAATACAGGTTGAGTGATCTGGTTTTCCATTCAATACATAACCCATCACTCCTTATAGGCCTATGGCAGTGCAGATTCTGTTTTAGAAAGCATGCCCCTACAGGCCATTTTTGTGTCAGAAAACTGCTTTTTAACAAATCTGAGTTGAAAAAGCAATATAAAGACCATTTCTCAATTATTAATGTTAGTACTTTTAATATTTGTAGGTTTTCTGGCATCAAAATATGATGAAATATATGATGTACTGACAAAGATGACGGCTTGAAGCTTAATTATCCAGTTGATCCAATAAACCTTAAAAAATATGTTAGTGTAGTAATAAGAATCTGTCCTGATCTGTTTTTTCTTTATTCTTACTTAAGTATTTAGTCCTAATTAATCATATGTATAGTGCACAGCTTAATTTAATATTTCAATATTAAATGCAACTCTGACAAAGCTTTGCTGACAGTCATTTGTTGTATACTTCCCCTCATAGAGGACTTTCTTTGTAACTATAAATCAGATCTAGAGTGCCACCAGAAAGTATGTACTGTATATGCACAATGTGCTATATTAAAGACTTATTTGAAAATACATTTCAATTTGTTTTTCTAAAAATATAAACACAATACGTTAGAATGTTAGGGCTAATCAAGTTTTTATAGCAAGAACCTTGTCATTCTAGTATTATTACCTTATTGGGTATGTCTCAACTTTATTCACTATGGCATTTTTCAACATTCTGTTCTTGAGCACAGTAAAGTTGGACTTGTTGTGCCAGAGGACGGCCATTATTAGATCTAAGGCCATACTCTGGTTGAGTCAGTCGAAAACATTCACAGTTGTTACTTGTGTTTTCTGGGCAGTGTGCTTATGGTCATTGTTGTGCTCCTTTTCGTATTCTAAAGCCAAGCACTCTCTGAGATTTTCCTAAAGAATTTGTTTTTACTTGGCTGCGGTCATCTTACATTTCCAGTCAGCCAGTTCAGTCCCACAGCATGATGCTGCCATCACCATGCCTTACAATAAGGATGATGTTAGCCAAAAATTCAAGTTGAAGCGAACTTCAAGTTCAGTCCAAAAATGATTTTGGTTTCATCACATCAGCAGTCTGCCATGTGGCTTCAAGTGAGGGGTGGCTTTTACAATAAAAGCCTGATAGATGGAGCTTATTAGCAATAGTTTACCCACTGGATGGTTCTCCTGTTACGACAAGGAAACAAAAGAGGTCCATTTTAGTAACTATTTGGTTCTTGGTGACCTCTTTGACCAAGGTCCTCCTTCCCAAATTACTCAGTTTTGTTTAAAGGCCAGAGATATCGAAAGGGTCTGGTGGCTCATAACTTCTACCCCAAATTTGGGTCTCTGACACCAACTGGTCTTGTATTAATTCATTTGACCTATTGTGTCGTTTTCTGCTCTGAGATATACTGTAAATTCTGAGATCTTATTCACACAAGTGTGCTTCATTCCAATACATGTTCAATCAACTTAAATATCTGCAGGTAGAAGTTGCAGAAGAATCTCTAGAGCCTCGGATCCACTAAGCGGAATGGTGCGGCTGTTTCCATTGTAAAAGTGGCCAATACAACAGGGCCATTTTGTTCCATTAATGCCCCCCCTTCACCTGTAGGTCCATAGGACAATAGTCTGGTATGGTTAGGGCAGAGCCACTGGTGTCACAACAACACAAGTCATTTGATAGGGGAAATGAAAAACATCACTGCTTGTGACAAGCTCGAAACATAAACACCAGTGCTGTTTTTTCATCTCACCTCATTGTACACAGAATATGTTTCTCTTCGCCCCACAGAGCCCATTCAAAACTGCAGCAGTAAGGTTTGTGTAAAGAAAGAAACAAAAACCAAACACAAGCCGCTGTCTTAACTTATTGACTAGTATGACAGCGCCGTACAACCCAAATGAGCCTTAGGACAATCATTGGAATTTATATTTATCCAAGCTCAATCTTAAACGTCATAAAAACGGGTTTTAATATTTATTGACCTAATATGTTTTAATAGCTGTTTTAATTACTTTTAAGAAAATTGGTTTTGGAATAAGTCTGCAATGTAACTACATGTAGAAAAGGAGAAGAGTGTGATCACTTTCCATTATCACTTTATACTGTATATACTAAATTATGAAGTTATATCATCAATTGACACCAAACCAGAAAATCCTAGAGAGATACTAGACTGTTAAAAACATTATTTAAAAAACTCAAAAATGTTCTGCATGTTAAGGACCCTACAGATAAGTAAATAAATATGACCAGTTGTATAATTTACGTATTTGTCTCTTGAAAGAACACATTTTATTGCAGCACATTCCCCTCCTGTTCTTCATGTTTTACATTTATACAGGGTTAAACACACCTGGCTGACATGAATGGTCTACTACTTGATAAAGAGCTGATAGGCTGACCCATTTTGTAGAATAATGTGCGCTGGAGGAGGAAAAACACAAAGAAAATGCAGCTGGGGGAGGTGAAAATTACTATTAGACAATACAGGTTTAAGTGTTGTATCATTGAAAAACATAAGCTAATAAAATGTATTTACTAATATATGAGTGTGATGCTGGCAAATGTGAGATTTTCTTTCAAGAAAACAACCAACACGTTAGGTTGCAATGGTTACTTTGTGCATTCAAAATGCTCTGTGTGTACGAATGTTTATTAATTTGATTAGTAAACCTTTAACATCAAGTTTAAGAGTCAGTAAGTATCTTCTACATCAAAACAAAACTTGTTGAAAATGTCAGCCAAAGGTTTATTTACCTTCTCTGCAGATGCAGGAGCCGTCGACCGGAGAACAAGATGCTTGGTTGTGGCAGGAGCAGGTGGACATGCAGCTTGGTCCAAACAGACCAGGAGGACACACTGTAGCACAGTCCTCACCCTGCAGAGGAAATAATGCTGTTTCAGATAATTCAGGCAAAAAGAAAAAAGGATAATGTTGTCTAAACGGTTAAAGATAGCAGGACAAACACAATTAACTGCACTGCTTCATAGCTTAAGCAACTATTTACTCAGGGTGCTAATACTGAATATGTGCAAAGAAAAGGAGCAAACCAAATGTAAATTTAAAGTAAAGGTAAAGGGAAAAGACCACACTTGATCACCTCCAAGCAATCATTTTTAAGCTTCCAGTTATCCAATCTATATATTCTGACAGCACCTTCCCTCAGCCATGCTTCTCGGCTTCCTACTTCACTACATCTCTCAATTTTTCTCCACATCTCTCTTTATACAGAAAGTCTCATTGCTTTTCAACTGTGAGCCTGGCAAGACTCCAAAGGTCTGGGAATGCTCACTTCTCATCCATCCCTTAGCAGGCAAGCCATGATTAAATCTTCAATCTTCCCCTCTTCACTTCATTAGTACACCTAGTTCTGTTCTCAGTACACTTCTTTTTACATAAGCTGCCATCTTTGTCTTAAGTGATGACCAGTGGAGGATATAGTGTATCACTGAACATCTACTCTGCAAACACAATGTTAGTATCAAACATGGTGTGATCAACTCAAAATAAATCAAGAGAAAAACAGAATGTAAACAGCTTATATTTTGCAAAAAGCAAGTATAGGTATATTTATGTATTTGTTGTTTAATTGATCCTTTATTCATACAAGCCTGTCTCTTGATACTCAATGTCTTATTCACAAGAGAGACTTGTTTCAAACATAAAATACACCCAATATAATTTCACAAGGATTGTTTAACACATCTAGTTAAAACAACAACAATTCCATAATAATTCTTTATCCATTCCCTTTAATAAAACTCTGAATTCAGTAAGTGTGATGAGGCTGGATGGCTTCAGATCTTGCTGAAGCATGTACCAGCTGGAGGGGCCTGAGAAGGAGAAAGCCTTTTTCTCTAGCTCTGTGAGCACTGCAGGGACACTGAAGGAGACAGATGCCTGGGAGCGTAGACTGCAAGTTTTAGTTCTGCGTTTAAAGTAGCATGACAAATATGATGGCACAAGGTTGAGAATGGATTTAAAAATGAACAAATTCCAGTGCAAATGCCTACGGGTGTGTAATGAGGGCCATTTCATCAATGGGTACAGGGTGTACAGGGTGTACAGGGTGATGAGTTGAGTTTTTGCTGTCAGTAATAAATTTGAGTGCCCTATGACACACATGCGCAAAGAGCTGAAAGAGATGGCATTCATGTAGACAATATCTCCATAGTCTAAAATGCTCAGAAAAGTGACAGACATCAATTGTTTTTATGGGTTGATATGAGGAGCATGATTTATTAAAGTAAAAAAGAAGTTTGAGCATAAGCTTTTTTATCAGGCTTTCAATGTGTCTCTTAGGGTCAAACTATCATCAATGTGTATGTCTAGGTATTTATAAGAGGTTACAAAGTCAATGGACGGAACCTGTTGAGTGATATTTTTGGTAGAGACGCAGGGACTATTATACTTTTAGTCTTACCTGCATTCATTAATGACAGAAGTTGTGAAAGTTGGGACTGAATGCAGTCAAAGGAAGACTGCAGTTAACCAAAAACACTGCCAATTATTTAGAATGTCAATAAATCACAGAATCATCTGCATAGAGAAGAATAGCTTAGAACAGAAGTTTGTTTCAGGTTCTTGGAATGCATTAATATGTAAAAACTTAATTGAAAAAAGTGACATACAATTCTTAATCAATTAGGCTTAATATGATGCTGGCATAGACTTTGTAGCTATGACAACTTTAACTCTTCATGAAGGTTGTACAAGGTATAGGAAAGTTTTCACTATTCGTTCAGAAGTTAATTTGTTTGTGTAGATCCTGATGTTAGACGAGAAGACGTAGTTTGCATCGTCCATCCTGGACTGTCAGAAAGATGGTGCATAGGTCTGGGGGGAAATCTTTGTGCAGGCCAGTCATGTTGATCTCTTTATAAGGGTGAGGCACCAATCCTAACTTTTTACAATCAGCAAATACACCATAATCTGTTCTTTATATTTGACACAACTGAGTCAAGAAAATGTGGAGCCCCTGGCAACAGCCAAACCCATTCTCATCCATTGTATCCTCAGGCAGAAAGGCCTCATTCGTCACTTGAGAGAACAGATCTCCACTGCTCTAAACCACTGGCAACATGCTTTACACAACTGCAACCAATGATTAGCACTGCACTCTGTGATGTTCAGGGAGGTTTTACTGCCGCTGCTCAGGTATGGAAACCCATTCCATCAAGCCCTCAAAGTACTGCTATTGTCCCAACCTGTTGGCCACATGAAGATTGAAGGTATTTAGCTATTGACTCTCTAAAAGGTTTGAGGCTGTTAATAGTTTTCTGTGGCTTACTACTTCATGGCTTAATTGCGGTCATCCAAAATCAATTTGACCTTGTTATGATACTACTTGCATTTGACAGTGGAATGTTTAGCAACAAGGACATTTCATCACTGGATAGTCATGGTCATATCAACATAAACCACCTCTGGCCTTTGTCAGTTTATGTCCTTGACTCATTAGCTGAACTGATCATGTGACACTGTTGTCAAAATTACCATGCATACAGTTCTCATACAATTTAAGGGTCAGCAAACGTACAAAAGACCTCTTGATCACAATATTTAATGCTAAACAACACAGAGCATGTATGTAGATTCTAAGGTTATGACTTCCCTGCAGTCTACATAATTTGTATGACAGTTGGAATGTCTTGCATCATAGGTTGTTAATGTCTACTAAAAAATAATGTGGTCTCCCTGTAACTTTTAGAGATGGGCAGAATATAAATATTTGAGCCTCAATGTATAATTTAGGCCATCTTTGGATAAAATAAAATCTATATTACATTCAAACGTGCCCACCCCAGTTCTTACCTTTAATATGTATGCATGTTATTTGTTGGAGGATCCTTTCATCATCTAAAAAATGTTCATACAATGATCAAAGGTTAAAAATTACCATAATTTGTACATCTAATGCTAATATTCTGGATACCAATCTTTTGTTTTGTTTCGGCATGCTTCAAACAGCACATTCCAAAGATTATTTATGGGAAATTATTTTGTGATATTAAACTAGAAATGCTTGACTTGAAAAAAGAGTAACTGCATAAGCAGAATACAAAATTGAAACTAATTTGAAATAAATATTAGCGATTCAAGTTTTTTTACTTCAAGGAGATTTTTTTTTATTCCTTCAGAAAAACTCAAAGAAAAAAAAATCCTCAATAACTTATGAAAAATGTACTTTATTTTCTTATTCCTTTTCATTTTCATCTTTATTTGTTTGGTATATCCGATTTGAAAGTAAGGCCATCCAAGATGTTTATGTAAAGCTTACAGGAATGACCTGAAGGGTAAAGGAGAAAGCAAAATTGTCGACACCCTCATTAGGCACACAGTGGGTTTTACGACTGATAGGATTGTCAATGCAAGACGTTTTGGCACACAGTTAAAATAGGAAACAAGGGGCTAAAAGCCAAATAACTAAATTCCACTAGGGGAGAGCATATTATTATAGTTATCTGTAGCATACTGTTGTTATGCCTCACTCTTGTATTAATGAGAACACCAATAAAAGATCAGCAGTAACACCCTTATGTTTCTTGTTTTTGGATGAGGGGAATTATTTGGTAAAGGACATAAAGTACTTATTCTATGTCCTCTGCAACCTCCATTAGAATTTGTTTGATATATAGGCTGAGAGCAACCCAGCTCAACTAGTCTTGTCCCTCCCTCAGCTGGAGATCACAGCCACTGTACACGCTCCTACAAACTCCTTTTCAAAACCATGGATTGAGTGACAGGTGACACAATGATTTAGAGTTCCAATTAGAGGCCCAGAAGAGTCCTGAGTGGATCTTGCTTTGCTCACCAGAGTGCTGGGGGACTGCTGGCTGCTCACTGCTCTCATTATCATTTTGAACTCAGCTTAAGCAGGAGGCAGGAGGAGAGGTGCCAGTGGACGCCAGGGGCAGAACACACATCTTATTAAGTCTCTCCCTCCATATACCACATAAAAGCGTCCGTCTGTGAATGAAATTTTTATCAATCGGTTGCAATAACCTTTGTTCTGCTGAAAGTGACAGCTATGAGACTGCTAACAACAGCAGTTCAGTTGCAGTTGTTAAGCATGAAGAAGTTTGAGCGGTTGACGGGGGGGAAGTTGGATAGATGGGAGCAAGAAGAGATGGGGCGGAGGTTTTTAGGGTTCAGTCCTAACTCAGAGCAAAGGCAATTTACTGGTGACTGGATTCATGGATAAAATGCTGCTTAGCCACAAGTAGCCACATGGATTGTCCAGTATCCATGGTGGCATTGAATTCCAAGTGGTTTCCCCCTCATGCTGCAGAGACCAGACCACTTGGCTTGTTCTCCAGAGTGGAAAGATACTACTCTCATTAGTTATCTGATTCACATTTCTGCAAATAGGGGAAGGATAGGGGTCTGAATTTGGAGAATCAGTATTAACACTGATGGGTTGTCAGTCTTTGGCACAAGAGCAGTGCGACCTTACATAACGGAGCTAATAATTATTGCCAAGAGCCTTTTAGAAAAACTAGAAAGTGCACGTTAACAAAGTGACCAGGAACATTTTTATTGTATTCTATCCTGAACAAAGTTTGGTCTGTTCAACAGGGGGGCTCAAAACTGTGCTGTTCATGCTAATTATGCTCTACTGTAGTGGTGTTGCTATCGTAGCATAAGTGATCTGGGAATACAGATCATCCACTGCAACTGTTGAGTTCAAAGTGTCATTCAAATATTATAGTTATTATCCAATATTAACAGAACTTAATGCTGCAACATGCAAATGCCCTGACTGTTCTGAAAAAGATTATCTTACTTCGGGGTTTCGGGTGCTTCAAACCGAAAGTGAAACGCATAACTAACTAAAGTGAAATGCATAACTAACTTTGTGATTAACACTGAGCTTTTGGGGGGAACCAAATGAGGACTGAAATCTTTCTTGCAGACAGCCAACTGATCTTTAAAATTAGAAAATATTTACAACAAGAGAGAGATTTGATGGTAGATATATTTGTCCTGATGCAGTTGAATATTGAGAATTTCACCCTCTGCCAAAACCCTTAATTACACACTATTTAATCCTGCAGTGCATCATTAGCAACTCATATACTTTAAAGATTTGACAGGACTTGATGATACTATATCTCACAGTAGGAAAGAGTGTGACTAAAGGTGTAACTATATGCTATATGCATGCAATAAATTTTGGAAATGCAAATAATCGTCTGTTTTTTATATGAGAGGACAGATGAGAAAACTCTGGAGACTTACAACTTAGTGTTTTACAGCTATAATATATAGTTATTTCACAACAGATATGTTCTGAAACAGTATTAAAATCCCATCTAACTAAGAGGAAGTTTATGACATCCAAACATTTTCATTAATTAAAGCTTTTGCAACATGCCACACACTCAACATGCCACCACACACTCGCAGCACACTGCTTCTTTCAAATTTAAAATAAGTTAATGATATGAAATCCTGCAGAGTAGATTTTTATAAGTATTTATTTTAGAAAATAAGTGCTGCAATATTTTCTTGCATTATCTGTTTAAGTCCCTAAAAATAGGTTTCACTAGAGTGTTTACTCTTTACGCCTCCACAGAGGCTGAATGATAAGTCCGCACTGTTTATGTCAATCAATATGTCCACAAACGTTTGTTGATTTTAAAAATGCATTTGAGATGTACTCTATGAAACAAAAAATAAAAAAAATACTAACGTCCTACCAACGCCATTGTTTGAGGTTGATTTCTACCCTGATAATCTGATTTGGCCATGGTTCCTGCAGTGGAAATGAAAATGGTATACGAATGCCATTGGAAAACAACCCCGGTCTGTGGAAAAGGTTCCTGTAATATAAACACACCTAGATTGCCCTTAGCCACAGCAGTAAATTTGTACCTATTAGTATCTTAATGTAATTGGAGTACTTCTTCTTCAGAAAGCCTTTACCTGACACAACATTGATTAGGCTTTTACCCATGGAGACCTGATGCAAATGGCACCACTAATTACCAATCAGTTTCACTCCTTAGTGGTGCATCTACCAGCTGGACGTGTGAATACAGTTTAAATTTATTGCAGCATGACAGAAAGGGTGCCACGATGAGAGTTGGGAATGGGATTTAGTTTATCCATTTACAAAGGAAAACTTTAATAGATTCTTAAAGCATTTCCGTTTCAAGTAGAGTAGAAACTGCATGTTACACTGTGCCCAAGCTGCAGATTGCAAGGGACAGCACCTGAATAGGTAACATGTAATCACTTTGTCTGAGCCAAAAAGAGCATGTCCAATTACCAGGACTAAATCAAGCATGCCGGTGCTCAGTCTGTTCCAACACTTTGCTTGGTTTGCCCCCCGATGGGACTCCAGAACAGAAAAATGCAGTGGGGAGGCTTAGCCTTATAAGCGATCCCCAGAGAAAGTGACTTCTCTGGCAATCATAGCTCTCAACACCATCATCAGCCACATTTTAACAGCTCCGCTTGATAATAAGCATGCACAATGAAAACAACGCAAACAGGTAGCAGCTACAGACCTCTAAATGCAACACAATATGCTTCTATGGTTTGCACAGCAGCGGCTTTGTTAAAAGTACAAAAAAACACAATGAATGTTCACCTCCCCCTTTCCCCTCACACAAACACACAAATTCTCCATATGAGCTGCGTCTGTTCCCATCTGACTGCCTCCTTTTCTATCCAGCTTCTGCCCTCTAGGTCTGTTTAATGGATCTGGCAGCCCTTCCCAGCAGCCGCCACAGCGAACAGGTGGAGCAAATTAAGACACAGTCTGGAGCCCTGCTCGGTAGCTCAATTCACCACAGAGGCGCGCTGTAAGACACAGGCAATTTCCACTGAAATGTAACATTGGCAGACGTCTACTCTCCTGGTCTCTCTTGCTCTGTAACTTCAGATTGCGAAACACGAAATACAATAGTGAAACTGATTGGAATTACTCAACTAATTGACAGTTGTATAAAAAGGGGACAATATGGCTGCAAAAACGATGAAAACGCAGCTGACCAAAGATTAACTTTTATTTCCTTTTTAAGATACAAGAACACAGATCTAAGCTTGCTTTGTTCCCATCTCTTTGACCCTTCATAAATTCAGCTCTATTTTTAAAATCACCCAACTACTTTCACAGGGTTGCAATGGAGACTGAATTATAGTGGGTCCATGTCCAGTGGTGCAACAAAGAACATTGATATCAATGTAAGAAATTACTTTCACCTTGATTTTAACAGTCTCTGTATAAAAAGCTCCTAAAGTGAAACTGGGATCATTTCCGAAGCATACCAGCCTCAATAACTTTTTTTTTAACGAGACCAACAAATAACATGGGAAATAAATTAAACTTGCAACCTTCATAACTAACTTACAAAGTATAGAAATAAAATATTTTAGGGCATGCAATGGGAGAAACTGTTTTTGGACAGCCAGCAAAATAGTTTTATTGTTGTCTTGATCATCCATTCTGCAGGATTTCTGAAGCCTTTTTAAAGGTTTTCTTAAGAATTGAGCACCTAAAATAACTTTTGTTTTCAGCAAATATTTGTCCCATCGTTACGACTGATAGTAACGTAATATTGTGCCAATAAAATATTAAAAGTCGAGTTCAATGTCAACAATGTCACAAGTTTTGATCAAGTACATTGTTGGGAATAACCTTTTTGGTTGCTAAATATTTTTTATGAAGGTTAAATTGTGTACCTTTGGTGCTTTTTCTAAAAGTCAGCACAAGGAATTCAAACAAATTGTGGAGGGAATTTACAAACCAGTGCAATCTTCCATTTTTGGCAGCAGTTTTACCTTATTTCCAAACCAGATTCACAGTGCAGATTTCAGTAAATGTTGAAGAAACAAAAGCAAAGCAATCAAGTCCAGGTGATAGGAACAATTTTCACTTGTTTTGTATCAGATTGTTGTTGTCCAAATATAGCAGGTGCAAACATGATCAAAGAGAAATAAACATTCTATATTTTCTCATTATGATATAATTAACAGAGAAGAAACATCTTGCTGCATAGGTGAAAAATTGTGTAATCTAAATCAACAAGTTTTTAATACAGTGGCTGCTTTTTTACAAAAGATAATGGTCATTCTCTTTAACTGAATCCTTTATTTTGTGGGGCAAAAAAAGTATTTGACATCCCCTAAATAATGTTCCACTTAAAAAGATGAGAGGTATGTAATTTTCATCATAGGTACACTTCATCTGTGTGAAACAGAATGTGAAAAATCCAGGAAATCTTATTGAATGATTTTCAAAACTGTTATAATAATATGGTGCTGAAAGATGTACGTAGCACCTACAAACAAGCAAAAATTTTGAACCTCATAGATCTGTTCTTTTTTTAAGAAGCTCTTTTATCCTCCCCTTGTTACCTGTATTAACGACACCAGTTTGAAGTCTTTATCTATAAAAAACATCTGTCCACACCTTTAAACAGTCAGAATCCAATCTCCACCATGACCAAGACCAGAGAGCTGTCCAAGGACACCAGGGACAAGATTGTACACCTATACAAGACTGGGACGAGCCAATCAACTGTTAAAAGTACAAGAACACTGACAATCTCCCTGGGGCTCCATGCAAAGATGCAAGATCTTACTTTGTAGGGTACAAAATGTTGATAAAAGTGAGGAAAGAGTTCAGAACTACATGGGAAGAACTGGTCAATGACCTAAAGAGAACATGAGAAATAGCAGCTAAAGTCTTTGCAAACCTGTTGAAGACCTACAGGAAATGTTTGGCCTCTGTCGTTGCCAACCAAAGTTACATTACAAAGTATTTAGTTGAAATTTACTGAATACCTAAAACTATTATCTGCACCATTACACAAAGAAACACTTTAAAAAATAATGCAATGTTTGTATGGACTTTTTTTAACATTCTCTAACAGTTGAAGTGTATCATGGAAAATATAGACCTCATCTGTTTGAGTGGGACAGCTTGCACAATCTGTGGTTGCCAAATACTTTTTGGCCCCCTGTAGATGAAAATCATTAAATAAAGGTTAGTATTTTTATTTAGATTCTAAATGTACAGCTTATGTAGAGTTATCGAGTTAATTTATTTATAATCTGTTTGTTAACAATGGCATACGATCTGTTGCAAAAATTTCCTTTTTGACTAATGTTCACTCAAAATAAAGACCTCAAGAACAGTTGAGGGTAAAAATGAAACAAAGCATTTCAAATCGGTGGAACATAAACAGGAAACATAGAGATAGCTGATCTGACTGCATAAGTTGCACTTCAGCAACACAAAGCTCACCATGAAGCCAGGGGCGCAGGTACAGGCCCCTGTGACACCATGACAGTCAGCTCCATTGGTGCAGCTACAAGGCAGAGCGCATCCTTCGCCGTAGTATCCAGGAGGGCAGGTCTCATTGCAGTAAAGCCCTGTCCATCCTGGAGAGCATGTACATTCACCAGATAGTGGATGGCAGCTACAAATAAATCCAAACAAGAGAAAAATATGGGATAAGGTAAGAAAAGTAAGCACCAAAACAATCAACTCTTTATGCTTCTGGAGAATCAAAGTGTGATGCCTGCAGCAACAGTGGGCTACGTGCTTGTTTCAGATAAATGTGTCCCTTTTCTCCTCTATTCAGTAATGACTTCTATGGCTGATGCCCAACTCCTGCTGGAATCCGAACATTAACACTACATTAACTATGAATGTTCCTGAGGAATTATGAATGAAGCAAAGGTCGCGATTAAAAGCTAACTGGATGACATGGCTGCGATGTCTACAGACTTCGGAATGACCACTGAGTTTCAGGTAAGTCAAGATGAAATTAAGTCATGGAGGTTCTTTTTCACATTGGCCACATCCTTTTTGGAGGAATTCTTCTGCCCATCACTCCAAAAAAGATCTTATCAAGAGAAGTTTGCGAAGAAGTTGGTGAATTCTACATCTTTAACCAAACAATTCAACATCTAAACCAAACTAGCCAAACAACTAGTAAACTGGTAATGAGCCAATGAGCGACAGAAGTTAGGGTGTGGGTGCACAACAATAATTTGGAACTTATGGGGGGCGGGGTTTCGTCTGCCTGGATGGGCAAATGCACCTGGTGGTGTGTGGAGCAAATAAATAAAGGACAAGCGTGAAATCAATGGCAAAACCAAAGTCCCGAGGGACATAAGGGCAAAATGTCCCGTGCAAGGCTAACTCAACGATCCGGGATTTTATGCGTTGCATCTCTAATATAAGTGAGGGACATCTTCCACGAGCCATCTCTTACTCTATGTTGCACCCAACTCACTCCGGTCCTCTTAACACCTTAAAGCGTAAATAAAAAAAACCCTGTCATATTTATTGCACTTTTAAATGCATAACACAATACAAACAGCTTTATCCTGTATCAAATTACATGTAAAAAGCAGCAAAATAATCAAGCATGATTTTAAAATAAAATTAGGAAACTAGAAATGCACATTTAAAAAAATAAAGATTTTTTTAGCATATACGTGTTAAAGCCAGGGACATTTGATATTAGGTGGGAGACAGTTCCACAGCAACTGATTCTATCTCCCTTGTGCTTGTAATGGGATCTAGGGAAATATACAAAGCATTTGTTTGTTGATCCTGTAGCCCTGGGGTGTAGATAATAATTTACAAGTTCAGTAATTACGGAATTTGCTTATTTATAACCTTATTACAATTTCAATACAATTGGCAGAATCTTAAAAAGAACAGGGAGCTAAACCAAAGAGGCTAGGATTGAGGTGACGAGGTCATGTTTTTCTGTAAGCAGTGTTACAGCGACATTGTGAACAAGCTGCCGGCGTGATAATAGAGACAGAGGAATCCCCAGGTATAAAGAATTCATGTAATCCAACTGTGATGAAATGAAAGCATGAAGAATGTTAGTTTTGTGATAATTTTTAATTATCCATTACTGTTTTGAAAGATTATGCAAATCTCTTTCTCTCTTTTGAGTCTGAAGTATTTCACACAGTGCTTGACATTTGGAGAGAAAAGAGTATGAGGGAATGTTGCAAACTAAAAATGAGCCAATTTTTGTCAGCATTTACTTAAAGGAACTTACTTTCTATTGAATATGTTATGTGATTCAAGCAAAGAAATTATTTAATGGAATCTGTAGACCTTAAAGGATTTTTTTAAATGTTGCTCTTACTGATTGTGTTTTTGAGAGCCCCCACAAAGGATCCCTGTATACAACCTTAGAAATCCTTGACACCGGTTATAAGCCAGTGCCAAGTGTTGCCATGCACAGACGGTCTCACTTACCTGACAGTATTGGTGGTATTACAAGGGCAGTACTTGTCACAGATGAGGCCATAAAGGCCCGAAGGACAGAATCTCTCTTGACAATTAGGGCCTTTAAAGCCTGTTTCACACAGACAAGCTCCATTGATGTGGTGACACTTTGCACCATTCTGGCACTCACACCTTTGGTTGCACTGTGGACCAAAGGTACCCACAGGACAGTCTTCTTGACATCTGAAGGAAAGTTGCACAGAAATGACACTAAATTGCTGCACTGGGAAAGGGAAAAAGTGATCAACAGTATTCTTCAAAATAAATAATTGAACCCACTGCCAACCAAAAAATGCAAAATTAAACACTTCAGTGGCTATTTAATGTTTAAGTAAAACTCTAGCTTTAATAACCACATACATTATTAACACTTCAACATTCAAAATATGGCTATGTGCTTTAAAATACCTAAACTAGCATGCTCAATTTTCATCAAGCACTTTTCAAAAAATTCCTAAAAGTAGAGCCTGCTGTGAGCACCTCGGAGTCCCTGCAGGGGCTCGATGAGACTTGGCAGTCATATATTTGTGTAGAAAAATTAAAATGACTTAAGAGTTTTTTTCTACATGAAGAACTAAAACACATCAGAAAAATTATTTTTATCCACTGTCTGGAGTTTTTGTTTTTATCAGTATTGGGATTTAAACAGAGTTATTGCAAATAGTTCAGTTACAAAAGAAAATGTTCAAGTCAGGCCCCCATGTTTAATTTTCCTTAGTTTTAGTAATATCAGGGGACATGAAATAATATACTTGACAGGAGAGGCTGGGGGGTTAACACAATCTCAGATCATTCCTGGCAGGTTCATTCACCTGCCACTGACAAAATGAATGAGAGCAATTTTGTAAAATAATAAAGTAAAATAAAGGTCTTGTAAAGGAGGTGTTTCCATCAAAGAGACAATTGCTTTAGTCAAACTAATAAATGTGGGCTGCCCTGGGCTTCTCCAGCAGGCATGGAAAACTAAAAAGATCTGTGTATGTTGATGAGGCCTTAATATAAGTCCATTACTTATAATTAATGAGCAGAACTCAAACAGCATATAGCCTATGGTGAGATCAATGGGCAGACTGGGAGGAGTGAAAGTGGATGAGGCCTCCAGACATGAAACCTTTCTGGCCAGCATGCAGTACAAGATTAATTAGGCATAAACACTCCTATTAAAAGCTTCCAGTACACCTTCAGATGCAGTAATGGATGTTAATAAATGCTTATTTCTCCTGAGAGACAGATTTTATAGCGTTACTGTACTTTTATCTTTCAAAACAGAAGCCAGGTTTATGCCTAATTGGGAAATCAACAATGGGAGTAGGTCAATGAGGGTCTGCATAAACGTATCCTTTTGATTTCGATCCAGATATTAAACCATGCCATTGATCTGTTCTTTAAAGTCAAAGTGAGAAAATTCGCATTTCCATGAACAACAAATGAAGTATGTGTTTGGCCCTCGGCTGTTTACCTTCGTCCACTGAATCCAGCGGTACACTGGCACTTTCCAGTGACATGGTCACAGAGTCCGCCATTGCGACACGAACAGTCCTTGCTGCAGTTGATACCATATTTACCCAGAGGGCAAGGGTGAGCACATACGGAACCCTATGAGGGAATAAAATGACATAAACATTATAGGAAGCACACTGATTACAAGTGATTTAATATCAGGGCGAAAACGGTCAAGGTCTACTGATGCAGAGGAAGCTACTGTTTTTATGTTTTGTCTTTTAATAAAATACAGTTGCATCCACATAATTTGGTGCCCATTGGACATATTAAATTTTAAAATAGCATCATCTGGAACACAAGAAAAAATTTATATGAATGGACTGATTCACTAAAGAAATCCCTCACTAAGATATATAGATATTTTTTCTCAGACCAAAGAACATGGCTCCACTCCACTTGATATTTTGCAGACTTGACAAATCACCATTACTGGCTTGCTTTCAGACAACCTCCTGTCTTATACATACCATCTATTGTTTGTTAATGATACCTGGTGATTCCACTCTTTGCTCAAATTCTCTAGCATTGAGCTATGGAGAGTGTTTTTTTTTTCCTTTTTTTACATCCATCACTAGGCTATCTTTTTTACTGTGTTTAGTGGAAAAAAAAGAAACTTTATGTTTAGGCATTTTCAGGGGAATAGTCAGTGTAGCACTTGTGATTTTGTAAAAAAGAATATTTTTTTTAAATTAGATTTTTTTTTCTTTTACACTGAACATTTTTTATATTTTGCAATAAAAATAAACATGTTTTAAACGGGGCTCTACAAAATATAGAAGGTGCTATATAAAAGTGTATTATGCAACCTAGTTAAAAAACCCCAAAGAAAACAGTTTTTTATATTATAAAAAACTCAAAGGTGGTCTTTAATATAAGCCCAATGACATTTAATCATTTTTTTCTCTGAGGCATTTTTCGTTTATTACATTATTGCTGTTTCTGTGACCTACCGTCCAACCAGCAGGGCAGGAACAGTCTCCGGTAATGTGATGACATGTTCCTCCATTTTGACAGGGGCAGCGCTGCTCACACTGCGGTCCATGGCTGCCAGAGGGGCACCGCTCCCCGCAGCTGCCACCACACATGTCAAATGTCAAGTCTCTCAATGCATGCCAACATTCTGTCCTAGAAAACAGCAAAGAAGCAATCATGTTGCTGGTACTTACAAAGCTCCTGTGTATCCGGGTGAACAGATGCACTCTCCTGTCTCATGGTCACATGTGGCACCATTGAGACACTGGCAGGGCAGCTGGCACCCCTTGCCATAGTAACCATGCTCACAGGGGTCCTCACAGCGCCACCCCTGATACCCGTCGGGACAAACACAGGCCCCTGTTATAGGGTTACACTTAGCCCCATTTCGGCACTGGCAGCGATTACTGCAGTGAGGTCCCCAAAAGTCACTCTCACAACCTGCAGGCATTAAAAAAGTCAGAACAACAAAATGATAAAAAAAGTTATTCTATTTGTTTTTGAAATCATAGTGGTCATTTAAAAGAAATAAAAGTAATTAAAATATTTTTAAATATTCTCCCAAAAACAATGAATAGCTCATTATAAATAATAAATGTTAAGGAAATGAATCTGGCCAACCATAGTTCTTTTGTAAATTAAACTTCTGTAATCATATTCTATTAAATAAAAGTTTGATTTTAAAAAGTCTGTTTTTTATCTAAAAGTATCAGATCTGTGATATTAGTCAAAGAAACATATGTAAAAATATATAAAAACAGGCACAGAACGCAGCAAAAAATTATCAGACTAAAGCCATGTTGGGAGCAGCAATGCTTCAATGTTTTGACCACCAACAGGATGATCAGGGGATTGATGAACATTCACAGATGTAAATCCATCCATCCATCCATTTTCTAAACCGGTTATCCTCAAGGGGTCGCGGGGGGTGTGGAGCTGTCAACTGGTACAGTCTGGACAGATCATCAGTCCATCGTGGGGAAACACAGTGACAGACATGACAAACAACCATGCACACTCACACACTCACACCTAAGGAAAATTTAGAGAGACCAATTAACCCAATAGTCATATATTTGGACTGCGGGAGGAAGCTAGAGTACCCAGAGGGAACCCACACATGCACGGGTTACATGAAAGAAACCCACAACCTTCTTGCTGCAAGCAACAGTGCTACCCACTCTGCCACCATGCAGCCTGAAATATGTGTGTTTTACATTCCTAGAAGTACTAGGCAAGGAGGAGAAGTTGCAACCATTCTTCATTCTAATTTACTTATTTATCCAAGACCAATTAATTAGCTACAGTTCTTTTGAACATCTGTCCTTAGTTTTCCTCATTCAAGTTGCAAAGTATTAAAGCCACTAAAGCCTTTTATTTGTGGTTTTGTATCGTCCACAAGGCCTTTAATCTCAATTCTTGGATCAAATCTAAGAATCTATTTTAGACTCAATTGGAAATACTCAAAAAGTGCAGGGAACCACCCACTCGAGTAAACATACTTCGGTCCTTTTACTGACCTATGGCATTTAATTTGTGAGGGGAAAAAAATGTACTCCCACATAACCCAGTCCTGTCTGACAATTTTTGGATAACGTTTGAATTAATTTTCGTGGACAATCCCAAACCTGAAAGAAAATGTAATTATCAGACAGTGCTGTAACAAGTTTTAAAGAGTAAGTTTCATTCTTGATTTCCTCTGTGTTTCAGAGGAACACAGTGGAGGGCATCAATTCTATCTCTAATCCGTTTTCATGAGGCGCAGGTATAAATTCAGGCGCAGAGACAGGTTTGGACATGTTATTTCCCATTTAATTGCAAAAACGTTCAGTAAAACGAGACAGAAGAGAGAGGGAAGGATTGACGAGGAACTGGCAGAGGGCGTGAGACACACTGGGGTATCTAAAGGGTATGGCAACAGGGGAAAGACTAATGAGAAAACAAGAAACAGGTGTAGATGATAAAAAAACAGGGAGACACAGACAGGGAGAAAGTCACACTGTGACAACCTTCAGAAATTGATGATTCAGTTAATAGTGTTACTTCCTCATTGCGTCTGGCATTGAGGAAGTGTAACTTCCTTTAGAAAAAAATGTATAAGCCATAGCAGGTTGGCTTTAATGCATACTGTACTTTAAAGTAAAATTCTAGGAATTTGGCTGATATATAACACATGTATTCAGTTATTTCACCCTTTTTGTTTAAGTACATACAGCAATTCCATACATCATGTGGTCATTCATAGTTTTGATGCTCTTAATGCTCTTAATTCTTAATTGAGAATCTACAATGTAGTCATGAAAAGAGGGTGTGTCCAAACTTTTGGTCTGTACTATAAATGTCCAAACCAACGACTTCTTCAATTTTTTATTTTTTTTTTGTTTTTTCCCACGGTTTTTCCCCTATTATTTATCATTATCCCCCATTATTTATATTTACCTAAGTAAAGTCCTGGGTATTGCTCTCCCTCCACCAACCCCCCAGGAGGGCCCTACACTGAGCTCAAGCCTCCTTCATGCTTTGAGGAGTGAGCAGGCCCTTTTTTTCACCTGAGAGGGTGGGGATTCCCCAGTTGGACATAGTGCATGGAAGGATTATGTTATTCAAGCCAGATCCTCCCCAATCCCTCAGGCACCCTGGTCAGCCAGGAGGGGGCAGTGTATAGCCCAGAACTCAAGCTACTCAAGGGAACAAACAAACTCCACACAGAAAGACCCCTTTCACCAACCCCACCCAGGGTGTGGGTGCTGATGATACAGAGGAACAAACACACTCTCAGCACCCATAGCATCCCCGGCGGGAATTGAACCCGCGGGAATTGAACCCGCCAGGGATGCGGCAAATTTTTTTTTTTGGGAATTGAACCCAGGACCTTCTAGCCGTGAGGTGAGGCGCCACCGTGCTCCCTGACAATTTTATCTTCAAAAGTAAAGACTTTTAACTCCGTTTGAAAATTAATTTTCTATTTTTAGTTCATTATCAATTCTTAAATGCAGTCTTTGGGATTATACATCCATGTCCTTGAGAATTAATCCAGCACAGAGCTGGAGAGGTACTCTGCAATTTTTAAGGAACATTAATCTTACCTAGTTAGGGCCAGGGACTAAAGACAGATAGATAACGGGCCCTCTAACGGTATATTAACTAATTTACAGCAAATGCTAGGGATGTGAATCTTACAACTCACGATTCGATTCAAATTCGTGGAGTGACTATTTGATTCAGAATCAATTCTCTATTCAGAATCGATTCACAATCAATACTATTAGTAAAAAAAGGTGCCAATTTGTAGGGCTGAAACAACAAGCTTTTCTCCCGATTAAATTCTTTTATGATTATTTTTTTAAGTGCCAATTAAATTTCAATTGAGATTCTACAATATTGCAGATTTTTAAATCACTATAGTATTGAAAATATATATAATTTTCTGATTGTTCTACTTCCCACATCATAAACGTTTACAACAGAATGAATGAAAAGTGAAGATTTTCTAAAGTAAACTGCTACATACTTAAATATACTTCATAATAAAGTCAACGTAAACTTTTTTTTCCAAACCTTGGCTGCATGTGAAAAAAAATAAATTGTTTTTGAAAATCGATTTTTTTATTTTAAAAAAATCTATTCAAAATCGTTAAGCAAAGAATCTAGATCCTTATGTGAATTAGCTTTTTCCTCTACCCCTAGTAAATGCTCATAAACCCTAGTGAATGCTCATTTATATATGTCTGCCAGATGCTTCCTGTTTATTCTATTAAAGTTTAAGGAATGGTCCAGGAAAGGTTTATTCGGGTTCATCCTCTATGTAAAAAAAAAAAGTCAAATAAGACAAACAATTCTTCCTCCTCTAATTATTTTTGTGTCCTTTATCTATTATTTTGTTTTTTATTTTCATTCATTTGACATTTTTAAATTGTTCCAAGTTAGCTTTATGATTATTATAAAACCAGACGTAAATAATAATAAAACTTGATTAAACAAGTTAATGAGAAGCATTAGTTGTTTCACGTAATTTATTCATAACAAGTATACAACTAAACAACAAATGTGACAAGAACAGAGAGAAAATTGGCTTTCCATTCTGTTAATCCTCAGCCCCCCTTTGCTGTCTCATGACTGACACAGAAGAAATCAAGAAACACAGACTACAAAAAGCAGCATGAAACATTTTAGGACATGTACATTAATTAGAGCACCTAAATATTATAAATCTATCAAACATGCGCATGGAATACTTTTTTTTAAATCAGGTCTTTTGGTTTTGTCCTGCAAGAAGGTGACCTTTCCTTGCAGGCAAATATTCTCAGAAATGTTACTAAAAACAAGGACAAAAAACAAGCGAAGAGGGGAAACAGGCAACTGTGTTAAAGCAAGACTAGTTTTTAGGACAGAACACAAGAGGAACCACAGAGATCACAGGTTCTGTGGTGTTTGACGGTTAAAATTGTACTATAAGCAGCAGATCAATAACTAGATTTATTCTACCTTCAAGCTACAGTGAGCAAATTCTTTGTCCCGGTTAGGTGCTGAGCATTTCTTCTAGAAGAAGCAGTCTTCTCTTTGGCCCCTAAAACATAGAACAAAAAGTTGAATTAGTAAAAATCTAAATTAGCTTCAGGTAGGTGTTAATACATGCAGCATTGCCAGATTAGCTTACTTTTGAGAGACGACTTTCAAGATCTAAACATATGTCCATGCAAATGACAAAAGCCCAACAGCTCTACTGTTTATTTTATTAGATTTTGGGCCTCTCAGATTTTGATTATATATATATTAGGGATGCACCGAAATGAAAACGCTTGTCCGACACCGAAAACCAAAAATTAAGAAAACTGATGCAGAAAACCGGAACACCGAAAGAAATGGTTGTCAATTATTAGAACGATAGCATTAATGGCTATGATGTGTACTAACCTCACTAAAATCAAGGCATTGCAATAAATCAGTTACAAAACTATGAAGATATCTATTTAGCACTGACATAACAACAATGCACAATATAAATCAAATTAATAAAGTTTCAGCCTTGTTGTTTCGGTGATTTAGGTCTTTCGGCCGAAAACCGAAAATGCACTTTTGGGTCATTTTCGGCCGAAAAGTTTCGGTGACTGAATTTTCGGTGCATCCCTAATATATACATATATATATATATATATATATATATATATATATATATAGCAGCTGGTATTTGTATCTGTATTTGTTGAGGGTTGGAAAAAATTATTTTCATGCCTATTTTGAATTTTATTCAATCTCTAAGGGAGAGCCCAGACACCCTATGGAGGAAACTCGTTTCAACCGCCTGTATTCGTGATTCGTGGATTTCCAATTAGAAATATTCAGATTCTGTTTTTAAAAGCAGTTATTCAAATTCAATTTCTATAAAACAAAGTTATGCTCATAGCAGAATTGAAACAGTTCAAAGTCTTTTGAAAAGACTTTTGAAGAAGTACATGGTTTGGACATGGGTTTATCTATCTTTAGTCGACTTTAGTTTCTGAGTTTCTGCTACACAACAGGGCAAAACATGGATGGTGTGTGATCTGGGCCTCTGCATGTTTCAACATTAGCAGAGCTCATGCTTACTTTACCAAATTTGATTTCTATCAAAACATGAAGAATATATGTAAATCTCTAGCTTTTTTTTAATCACGTAACAGAGATTTACCGGGTCACTGTGCCTAAGCGTTGCTATGGTTACGTTTCCCGTCGGTTATACTTTCTGGACATGCTTATATCTGTTTTTATGAGTAAAGGATTGGCTACATTTTAGTTGGCTTTAGTAGCTACAGCACCTTCTCCTTTCTGCAATACATATGTTAGCAAGCCTAAAATATCTTTATTATAAGTGTATTAGTCCTTCCAAAAGTGTAATATATGATTGCACTGATTGCTGATCACGCTTCAGCTGAGTCGTCATCGGACAGAAGGAATGGTTCTCCACAGTGATGAAGTGCAAATAAGTTTAATGAAGGAGGTGGCATGGCATAAACAGGATGAACAACATCGGTAAAGATATGATTGAATTATATTTAAATGTATGTAAAAAGGGTGTGTGTGGTTATCTGTAAATGTAAAGAACAAATATCTGTACCGATATGTATAGCACTATACTGCTAATAAATTACTGTGGGTTTAAGCGTAATGTTATACAATCTGCAATATAATGAAATGACCACTAGATGGCACCATAAGACAATAAATACATTTTCTGCCCGCATATCTGAAAATGGGAGCTCTACACATTACAGCCACTCAGGCAAGAGCAAATAGTTGTATTTACCCACCACTATAATGCTAAACAGTAAGTCATATATGAAATGAAACATGGGCCGAACTAAGGCTGCATGTAGTAGCCCAAAAGCTGCATCTCAGCAATAGCAATGTGACTAGCTTCTCGCTAAGCAAATAACACAGATGAAGTAAAACAAACATCACTCTTCTCTTTACAATACTTATGTGGTAAGCACGAACAAAGTATTAATTCACACAAGAATGCAAGTAAAAATGTTACATCTCCGACACACCTCTCAGCTGTGCAAACGGCACTGAACACGTCCCTAACCGGAAATACAATACTAAGGTGCAGTAAAACAATGGACTCTTAACAAAAAGTATAAACCTAATAAAAACATAGGGAAACCCACCTAACTTACCATCATTCCTGGGGTTGACGCGAGGGAGAAGCCTTCTGAAGAAGCCTTCTGAAGAAGCCTTCTGAAGAGCTGCCATGGATTTCTACTGCCTGGAGAGACCGACCAGCGGCGGCCATGTTGTTTCAGTTGTGCCTGAGTCGCCTGGGGGTGTTTTTTGTCGGGGCATGGTTTGTAGCTGCTGCGGTGGCTGCGATTGGGTATTATTGACCAGGTGCAGTAACCTTTAGTCACAGGCCAACACAGAGAAAAAACAAATGCACCCTAAAGCAGGCTGCTACCATTTTAGGAGAGCTATTATTTTATTGGCTGGAACAGTTGCTAGGTGACAAAACTTCTCGATCCGTGAGCGAGCACACAGAATCCACAAGCAGAGAAGAGAGGTTCATGAGCGCAGTTTTGATTTGCGCAGAGATACAATTTGCAAGCGAGGAGAAAATCTGTGAGCAAGACAAAATAATTTTGAGAGATAAAAGAGAAAATCTGAGAAAGAGCAGAAGTTTTTAACGCAAACATTACAGGTTTTGAGAAAGAAGAGAGAATATTTGAAAGAGAATAGAAGTTTTTAGCACAAGCATTAGAGGTTTTGGGAGAGAAGAGAGAATAATCCTACCCCAAATTGTAATTGTATTCTCTTAGTAAATGGCAGAAAATTTCCCCCATAGAAGAGGGGTGATTTAGGCTTGAGAAGATGTCAGAAGATACTGGTTTATTAGGTGGAGCAAGTTCCTTTTACATCTGCTTTCGTTATAGGGAAAGTTTGAATCAGTTCAAAAGAATGGAGTTAGGGTTGGGTGATGTCCGCCAAATTTGGGAGTTGACGATTTTTAAAGTAAAACGTTGCGATGGGTGATGAAATCGTTGGGGGTGCGTAGGGTGCGTGGGGGTGGGGTGTTGGGGCGGCATTTTTTTCTCTCTCTTTACACCATATCTCTTCCCACCGGCCTAAAAAATGTTCTACTTAAAATTTAGGAAAGAAAACCGTAATTTTGTCAACTGTGCTTTCGTTATTTTACCATACAATATATTATAAACAGTGTCCATTTTGCTGAGGGGAAGGGAGATTTTCCCCCTCCTGCTTGTGATGTTCCCCCTCTGGTTATTCTGTTCTTATCTCTGGGGGAGGCTGGTCCAACATAGTAATATTTCCCTTCACGTGAATTCTTCAACCCCTGTAATTCTGCTGAAAGGACTTAAACAACATAGACCAGCTTCAAAAATGTATTGTGGCAACATACACGTTCCATCACCATAGCAGAGCACGAGAGGGGATTATGCGCAATCAACGCAGTTTTGACAGATGAAGGAATAGAATGTTAAAAACACTCAATCTTCCCTTCATGCAGAAAAAGGGGGCATGGATCAGATGAAAAAATTATTTATGAGGTGTAATGCTGCATTCACAGTGCACAGTTTGCCTGCGTCAGGCAACGGACTCAACGGATGAAGTTTGAAGTATGTACTTTTTGGCTTCCAAAGCTTGCTTCTGACCAAAAAGGAGTGCATGGGCGGGGCTTCCTCTGTTGTAGTACAATCTGAACTATCTCGGATTGTAACGAGAGAGTGGCATCAGCGGCCATTCTTCAGATGGGTTCTGAGTTTGGGGGTTTAAGTATTTGCTCCAGGAGCTGCTTATGGATGAGGTTCACTTTCAGCGCTACTTCTGTCTGTCCTGCGCCTAAGTTTACGACCTCCTGGGTCGCATCGGAGCTTAAATCTCCTACCAGGACACCAACTACAGGTGCTCTGTTCCTCCTTAGGAGTGCCTCTCCATCTGTCTTTGGTAAGTGTTATTTCGGATTTTTGTTGAAAGTGTTTTCACCTGACACACGCTTCATTCAAGATACGTGTATAGTGACATCACTACAGTGAGAAGCTCTGACTGGTTGCCACACTGCGTTAACTGCATTGGGTCCATCAAAAGTTCAGCTTGCTGAACTTCTGTGTTGCTTGCGTTGGTACGTTGCCGTATGAAATGCAAGTGAAGTTGATGGAGCCAACGTGCACAACGCACCACAGAGCCCCTGACAAACCTCTGACGGACTCGACCATAGACTTTACATGTAATCTTGCCGCAACTGACACTGCCGTTTGGGGCGGTGTGAACGCAGTATAAGAATATGTACCCGAAGTTTAATAAAATGTGAGGATGAATTTGGAATCCATCCGCACCTTTTATATGTGAGCTGATTTGGGCATCGTGCTGGACCTTTTCAGAGCTTTAAACTGGAAAAAGGGCATTATTCCTTTAACTTGTAAATAAGATGACTAAGCTATACTTAATAAAATCACTCCAGGTCGTTCTCCTCCCAGTTAACAGCCTTATAATAAGTTCTTCCCACCGAGCAGCTCCACTACGTCTGCTGGCAAGTGAACAGCTGATCCCCTTTGACACTATCACGCCTTTCCCCTTCAGCCGGCGATCCTCGCTAGCTTCTCAAAACAGGTGAAACTATTCTAATCTGCCTCGCGCTGCCTGTCTGCCACTGGAAACGTGTGCGCGGTAATTGCTCGTGGTGTTCCAGCCAGAAGGTTCAGTCTTTGCCGTCCTGCCTCCGCTATTTTTATGTGCATCTTAACAAGTATTGCGCACTTGTAACAAAACTTGTGATTGCTGTGCTCCTCCTCCTGACTCATCCAGATAAGTTACATTTTTCTCTTGGAGCTTCACAGAGGGAAACAAATGCAAACAAAACACACCAAATCAACACACAAACACCACATATAATTAAAAAAAAATATATGTATAAATATTTCCCAATGTGCAACACACATTTGTTAGCCTATATTCTCAATGTTTACAGAGCAGTCTCTGCAAAGTTTTTAGTTAAGCTACAGAAGAGACTACAGGATTAGTGTGCGTCTGACGATGGTGGCTCTCCATCTAAATGTCCGTCAGCCATCATGATGGACGATGACATTGTTCATGGTCACAACTCTAAAGAGAATGTTCCTGGGGTTGACCAATTTATATAATGCTGGATTGTAAGTTGCATTTCGTCAGACACAAACCAGGATATAATGCTTGATCTGTCTCTCCTTGCATGCGAAAAATACATTGGAAAACTGTCTCAACTATCTTTGTTTAAAGTTAGCTGGTCTTACAGCTTCCATTTCACATCCTAAATAACTCACTGAAACAAGAATATGTTTAGACGTTTTAAAATCATAATTATGTTATAGTACAGTACCGTGCAAAGGTTTTAAGCAGGTGAAGAAAATATTCTGTAAACAAAGAATATTTTCAGAAATGTAAACAAAAGAAAAATCTACTTTTAATAGAAGTTTGGTGTTACTACCTTTTGCCTTAAAACCAGCATCATTTTTTACTGGTACACTTGCACAAAGTCAGAGTTTTTATAGGATAATTGTCAGGTGTATGATCAACCAATTATACAGTACTAAACAGGTGCTAACGACCGGCAGTGTTAGATGTAGGTTGAAACATAGTCTGCTGAAAAGAAAAACTGGTATTTAAAATGTTTATAACTGGGTGAGGAACAGCCAAACTCTGCTACCAAGGTAAGGCTATGGAAGACAGTTACATGTCATTGCTAGATTGAGCACAGCAACAAGACAAAAGGTAGTTATACTGCATCACCAAGGTCTTTCCTCAGAGACAAAGATTTTAACGCAAACTGTGTTTTTGAGATGTGCTGGTCGAGTTCCTTTAAAGAGAAACGGGCAAAGTTGAGAATCATAGATGCAGTGGTCAGCCAAAGAAACTTAGTGCAGCAGATTACAGCTAAATCAATATTTTATATCTTTCAAAATTTGAATATGTATAGCAGTGCTATCAGTTCAGAACTGTGAGAAAGTGAGACCCAGGTACACCCATCTACTATCTGGAAAAATTTGGCCAGCAATGGTCTTCATGGAAGAATTGCAGACAAAAAGCTATACTTTAAACGTAAAAAGATGGTCAAGGGACTTAAGTATGCACAAAACATAGGAACTTGGGTGCAGAAACATGGCAGCAGGTGTTCTGACTGATGAGTCAAATTTTGAAATATCTTGTCTGTAACAGAAGGCAGTTTGTTTGTCGAAGGGCTGGAGAGAGATACAATAATGACTGCACGCAAAAATCATTGAAGCATTGTGGAGGTTCTTTGTACGTTTGGTGCTACATTTCTGCAAATGGTGTTGGAGATTTGGTGGGATCATTAATGAAAGAAGTGATCCTGTCACACCAAATATTGTTTTGATTTACATTTCTCTTGTTTGCTCACTTTCCATTTTGTAAATAGATAAACAAAATAAAGAATCATTATTTATATTTATGAAAGTGTTGTTTGTTTATAGCATTTTTTTTACCCACACCTGCCTTAAACTTTTACACAGTACTCTATATGTGTTTTTTGACCCTCAGTTAATTCTATATATACCAATGCAAAAATGCTTATTTAATAAAACATGCATTTAATGAACAACGTAAATAAACCACAAGGCAACTATTCTTAAAATACAGCATGTTTTACTAGGTATTACCATTGTTTCTTTTTACTCTTCATAGCATTTTATTTATATCACAAAAGCAGCCTTGTTTTCAAATCTATTTATCTTTGGTGCCGTTAAATACCGACATGGATGAAGAAACATATCCCAGAGTGACTTGAGGAAAAATCAAACAAATCAAAATCTGGATTGTAGAAGAAAAATGGGGAGGCTACTCTTTTTTCCAAGATTCCTGATTCTATGCTCTGATTACTGATAATATATATTTGACAAATAACATGGACCCTTACTGCTTTAAATGCCCACTACATTATAGCCACTAAGATGATAAAGCGCACAGAAAACCGTGTACGTTGGAAATACCAAAGCAAAGAAGAGGAGTGGAAAAAATGTGTTTATCATAAGCAATATCCACATCATGCTTTTTTTTATACAGACCAATATCTTTAAGTAGCAGAATAAGACATTAAACAGACCAAGATATTGGAAACTATGGAACTTTAAAACACTGTGAACCTATTTGATAGCGATGCACACACAACAAAAACACTCTTTTGTCTGGATGTCATTACTGAGTGAGACTGACTAAGTTAGGTATTTATAAATGTAAGGTTTAAAAAGCTGAAGACAGTTTAAAATACAAATTGCGTAATCATTTGTCCCTTTTTTTTTTTACAACAGTCGGAAAACCCTTTTTAACTGACACTGCTCTCAAATACATTCCCATCACCTCTGCTAGTAATGTAAATAATGAATGACTCTGTTGTCAATGCTGTGTTTTAGTCACTTTATAATATAGTTTCTAAACAGAGATTGTAACTGGACACAATATGTCTAATTCCTCCAAAAGCGTTTTAAAAAACATAAAAAAGCAACAAAATTGTGATTGGCATATCTATACCGTTTGAGTGACAATGCAGAAAAGTTTAACACCAGAATTAACACCTAGATGGGTCCACAGCCTAGTATATGGTCCATGACAACTATACAAAGTGTTAGGAAGTGTAAGCACCAGTAAACGGTAAAAATTGTCCATCTGCCTGTAAAACGATTAAGCTATAATAAATTGTTGTTTAGAGCTCACTGACATTGCCTAATAGTACATGAGGGAATGATGTAAAACAAACTCATTCAACAGGGAATTGGTCTGTTTACAAAAAACTCAATAAAATCTATAACTGCAAGCAAACTGCTAATTTTCAAGGTTAAATGAGCAATGGCCTCCTTAGTGATGGACAATCAGCTCTGAGATGAGTTTGAGGACAGTTCTCACTCCCACCAGGGTAATTGCTCTTTTGAGAAGCTCTGTGATTTACGTGATTGTTCTGGCCTTATATCTCTCCATCAGTAGCGGCAATACCAGCAGCTGTATTGCTTCACATAGAAGCCCAGCTTGATTTCCTAACTAGCAAAGCAGAAAGAGAGGCAAATACTCCATCATCGATTCCCACATCATTGCAGCCTCAGTTGTAAATGTAAAGACACTATCCCCCCCTCCTTGTATGCTCGCTTTGCCAAAGCTGTGATCAGTCAGAGTAGGAGCCTAATGAACCCTCTTTCATGGAAGGCACTGAAGCCTGTTTTTTCCAGGTACTCAGCAGGATGATGATCAACGCTTCCCAAATGCAGACAGGTTTGCTCCGAAGGGGGTCTCTAAACACCAGGCAAGTGCTGTATTACTTTTGCGGGCTGGACAGAGAAGAGGCCGCATTACAAGGCTAACACTGATTTTGATCTAATCTGCTCCTGGCCTGCATTTTGCCATGAATGAGCTCCCCAAAGCCTGAGCTGCTGCCACGCAAACGACCCTGGCACATTAAATCTGAGGTGTGTTCAGGCGGTTGTGGTAATGGATGAGCAGTTTAGCTGCAACTCTGTTAAGCGGCCTATAAGCAATCATCAGTGTTTTGTTTGCATGGTAAAAAGATAGACAGGCCACATAACTAGAGACATTATAAATAATGGTTTAAACCAAATCTGAATAACAGTGAGATACATTTTGTGTTCTTACATACTGTATAACAGGCTTTGCTAAAGGGATTTGTTATTTTGTCTCATGATATAGTTTAACAAAAATAAGATATTATTCCAAAAGAGAAATAAAATTGAATATCATTTTTGAAATGTTCGTTTGAAGTTGATGAGATGTTTAAAGCTTGGTCAGGTTATAATATTTTTGTAATATATTTAAAGCTTCAAACATCTCACTAAGCACTGTCTGATGTTCCACTGTCAGCCAAAGAAAAAAGCATGGTCCAACCACAAACCCACCAAAGCTGTTGGGTCAAACAAGGGGAATAATAATCAGAGAAGCAGCCAAGAGGCGTTTTGACTATGGTGGAATTGCAGACTTCCAGTCTCAGCTGTGACAATCTGAAATACGAATCAAACCGATGGGAAAAACGATGGAGCTAAATACGGGCCAATCCTGTAAGAAATGCAATTAAGACAGCAAACAACTTCAGACTAGGACAGAGGTCTACATACAGCAGGAGCTACAAAGAAATGCTTTAGATTAGGGCAAAACTAATCACGATCTTTACTGAAAAATAATGTGCACAATATCACAATTGCAAAGGACTACATGGTTGCAATGTTTGTAATGCTATATTACATGTGCTCTGTATGCAAACTCTACGAGCTCACAAAGAAAGAAAGAAAGAAAGAAAGAAAGAAAGAAAGAAAGAAAGAAAGAAAGAAAGAAAGAAAGAAAGAAAGAAAGAAAGAAAGAAAGAAAGAAAGAAAGAAAGAAAGAATATGGCAAAAGATACAATTAAAAAACAGAAAAAGGACAGGTCAACTAAAATCTTGATTTTAATGCTTTGAAGCTTGACCATCACCATTTCAAGTCTTCAACCTTCTTTAGTTTGCAGTTAAAGGCCTCAGCACAATCCCAGCAAAACCCATTATTATGCTGCCTCTCAACTAAGCAGAGGTTCTCCAACTTTAGCCGGCAGTCTCTCTCTTCCAAGCTCTGACAGCATTTAACTGTGATTAAGGAGTCAGAGTTCATGATGAGCTGCAGGCGGAAACAAAGAGAAGAAAAAGCGAAAGGAGGAAACATCTAGCATAAAGGCTTCACTTTCTAGAGGGTACACCTAAGTTGTGTACAATGATAGAAACCCCTGTGGGTTTGTGGTGTGTGGGCACGAAATCCCACTCATGTCTGAATCCCGAGAAGTTGCAATCCATCCCATTAAGTGGTCTGACCTGGGTCAGTGTACCTCACAAGAGAAAACACACACCTTCCAACCTGAACTATCAGTGTTGATAATAGTGAAAATGTAGATAACCTCACACATGGAGAAAAAGGTCCAATCTCTAGAGGCCAGGCAGAAATCCCATTGGGTGGAACAAAACAGATCACGATGAGGGTTATAGGCAGGTAGAAACTTCTGAAGACCCGGCTGAGAGAGCCATCATGGTGGTAGCTCAGCTTTGAAGTGTACTCGAGAGTCCGCATAATCAGTGGCTGGCTGCAACAGGATTAAAACCACACAGCTTTCAGCGGCTAACTTCCTGAACTTGGCTTCTATGTTTACCACAATTCTTCATAAGGCTCCAACAGAGAGAGCTGCCATAATCTTTGCAAGGCTAAACTGAAAATTTGTATGAGAGTCAATCTCTTTAAACAGAGAACCTTTCTCCCCACGCTGAGTTTTATACTCCATTTTGTACAGCTGGATGCAAGACAAAAAGAAAACTTCCTTGAAAATTTCCTTTAAGTAGTTGGCTTGTAAAAGAAGAGTGGGGGATTTGATTCCCGCGTCCACCATTCACATGTCAACATGCCCCTGGGGAAGGCACTTAACGATCTGCGTATCGATGTATAAAGGCGTCCACATATGTATGGGGGAATATGGCTCCAGTGTAAATTACTTTAAGTGGTCAGTATGACTAGAACGCTGCTGTATAAGTTAAGTCAATTTACCAATTTTTACAGCTGGATGTAAGACAAAGGAAAACTTCAATTTCAGCCCAATCACATTCAGTATAAATGGTGGTCGCTTGAGGTTGCTGGTAGTGACGGCTGCTTTCTGCTTTCACATCTTCAAAAGGAAAAAGAAAAACATTATCGGAGCTGGAAAATTTGGCGCACAGCCTAACCTCACTCCCTGAGGCCCAAGTCACCGTCAAATAACAGTATGCAGACATTTGAGAGGTGACTTGACAAAAGACATGAATGCATAATGCTCCAGGTTTTGAGAAACCATCCCTCAACACTTACTTATAGTAGAACTTGCAGCAAAGTTGTATAACTCACTGTTTTTATTAACTTTCTTCATTACCGTATAAAAAGAATATTGTTTTTGTGATTTGCAGTTTGCGCCAATAGTTTCTTCACCTCTTTTCCCATACTGTAACACGATAATTTTGAATTCAAACTTCCTGTCCAGATATGGACCCAACTCAATAGTATAGAGATACACTTCATTTGGACACCTATTTTTTATTTGCAAGCTTTTTAGAAGAGCACTAAAACATTTTCTACATCCAAGGAGGTGCTCTTGTCAGATGAGACCAAATTCACACACTTTGACCAACATGCAAAATTCTATGGGACTGATTTATCAAGTCCCCTGATATGGACCGCAAAACTGCTTGTGGCGCTAAAAATTTGCGCGTCATTTACTAAGATTGCGTGAGCAATTCTTATCCAGCATTATGCAAATGAGGAGTTTGCGACCGCTAATGCGAGCTGCACCACAGCTAGAGAGAGGAGAAATATGCGCATGGATTCATTATGCATCTTTGGCACAAAAAAAGGAGGGGACGACGACATATCAGTTCTTTGGCTGTTACAGAATTAATTACTATTAGTCTAGAATTTTGTGAATTCTATTTTTTGTTTGTCAGTAATAAATGTAATTCATGCGGTGTACATGCGCTGCTCTCTGCTGCAAGCACACATCGTTTTGCAGGGTTAGACTGATTAAAACTGCAGCATGTCCAGAACAAGGTCACTAAGATGCACATATTCTACCAATGTTGTCGAAATGCACAGCACTTTATCATGTCCTCTATTGATTGTTAACTTGCAGTAGAAAGAAAATGTAATCTTGAAAATATGTAATCAGAAATGTCTGAATTTTGTTTTTAAAATGTCATATATAATGCCAATTGTCATTGTGGTATTGTATATGATTTAAAATTTCATCAATTGGACTCCAGGAAGGTTAACCACTATGGGGGAAACTAATGAGGATCCATTAGGATCATAGCTCACATCTTCACCTGGTGAAGACACGCTGAGAGCGCAGTGAGTTATGATGCGTCTTTGAGGTGAAAACGGGTAGTGTTATTTACTCTAAGGTTATATTGTGTGTGAATGTCATTTTTTGTTTGTCAATAATAAACTTATGTTAAATCTGGTAGCGCAAAATTAAGACACGCTTTTCAGACGTCCTAAAAATGGACGCTCAAATAGCTGGAGCAAACCTTTTTATGCTTAGTAAATCACACGGCGCCTGGAACGCCTAGTTATTTGCCTATTCTCCTCCCATTATTTTGCGTCTTCTTACAGAAACGGACATATTGTATATTCAGCATGGGGAAAAGCACTAAATGGATTGTCTGCGTCTTGCCGTCGGTTTCAAAGGCACAATGCGCTCTGCGCCTTGTTGATAGATCAGCCTCAGCCTGTTTTTGCAACACTGTGTTGTTTGTGCTAGCTTTAACAAGCGCAAACCGTTGATAAATCCGGCCCTATGTGTAGTAATAAATAAAAACAAAGCATCACCCAGAACATACCATCCCTAGTAGTATTGTGTATGAACCTGTGGACCTTGCTTCATTGAAAACCTTGAACTGAACAATGCCTAAAGAGAGTGCAGAACCCCAGAGATCATTTAGTGGTACTCTCCTCTTGGGTAAACACAAGACCTAGAGTGTAATTTCCAACAGGGGCAAACTAAGGCTTATGCCCAAGAACCTCAAAACTAAGTTTTTCTGCAATACAATTTTATTGTTTATGGACAGGAGGGATAAGCTGGAAAGATGCAGCTGCACTTTCCTAGACTTGTTTCTTTGATCTCAGATCAGTGTACAGGGAAATATAGCCAGATATTGTCTTTAACTTGATTGAATACTTTATTATATAGTGCGCATCAAGTTAATGCTCTTTACCTTTTATTCAAGACAACCATCAACTATCTGGTAGCTAAACAGTATTTCTTTGTGTTTTGCACTGTGACATAACAGTTTATAATAACAAAGTTTAAAACAGAAACTCATGCCATATCCTGCCTTTATTGACTTGAATGTAATTAGACGTTTAAAAGTGATCACAAATAAAAAAGGAATCCTCATTCTGCTTTTCTAAAGATGTATAAATTAAGTGAAATCGAACGATTATAACAAAATATGAGACGGAAAACCACAGAGGACAACAAAACAAATATAAGGAGAGTTTTCCAAGGCAATGTACACACATGTCCACAAGGATTTTTTTAAATTCAATATACTCCCCCTTCCATCTAGAAAAAAAGTGGGTCCAAATCACTTGCTTTTAGAAAAAATCTATCCACACCTAAAAGCATAAGTGGATTGTTATTCATAGGCATGCTAAACATGTAGGTGGCAGTAGGTCTCCAAATCCTATCTAATCAGAATAAACTTCTAACTTCTACATAGGCTACGTTCACACTTCAGGTGAAAGCGCATCAAATACGACTTTTTTGCCCCTATGCGACCCATATCTGATCTTCTTCTGGTGATCTGAACGGCACAAATCCGATTTTTTCAAATCCGACCCAGGTCACTGCAGTATGTGGTACTGAATCCGACTAATGTTTTTGAAAGCGGCTGAGGTCTGAAATGCCATGTCGCTTTAAATCCGTCTTGAATCCTTCAATAATCAGCGCCGGAGAAAACACGTAGGTAGCAGCCACTGCTACAAACAAGGCCATAGTTAAAGCAAGAGCTCTCCTTTTTCTTGCGGTCATCCTTTCTCTAATTAATTTGTCAAAATTCAGTCGGTTGTGACTATGCAAGAATTTATAGACTGCTGAAAAAACACTTACATCTGTAGCCGCCATTTTTACTTCCGTAAACAGAGCGCGTTGTGTGTGACGTCTCATCTTCTTTTGCGCATGCGGGGCGCTTTGGAGCCGTGAAACGTTCACACTGGAGCACGTTTGCTGTTGCATTTTATCTGTAGTGTAAACTACCGTACAAAAAAATAGGATTTGATCAAAAAAATCGGAATTGAGCATTAAGACCTGCAGTGTGAATGTAGCCATTGAGCTGTAATTGAGCTTGTAAAAGAAAAGAAGCTAAACTCGACAATGCCAACATAGATCTGGGGGCATAAATGCTGTTTCTGAGTGTAAACTAGGGATGTCCCGATCAGCATTTTAGATTTTGAATCCCAAACCGATATTTTGCCTTTAGTATTGAAATTCATAAAACTGAAATATATTGCCTGTGATGGACTGGCGACCTGTCCAGGGTGTACCCCGCCTCTCGCCCATTGACAGCTGGAGATAGGCACCAGCCCCCCCGCGACCTCTGGAGGACTAAGCGGTTCAGAAAATGGATGAATGGATGGAAATATATTGCAGATTAACATTTCTAAAATGAAAGATATGAAAGACATGATAATCGATTTTAGGAAAATCACAATAAAACCACAAAAAAAAATAAAAGGTCTTGTTTTACCTTTTTTTTTTTTTTTTAATGGTCCAGCTAGCTTATAGGACAGCAGCAGCTGAGTACTGATGCACTGTTTTTAAAACAAGAACAAAGGCTCTTTGGATCCATCGTAAAAAATAACTACCAACTGCTTCCTGCAAAACAAATGTATCATCTGTCCATTTTCTGAACCACTTAATCCTTAAGGGGTCGCAGGGGGGCTGGTGCCTATCTCCAGCTGTCAACGGGCAAGATACACCCTGGACAGGTCACCAGTCCATCGCAGGGCCACATAACGCGTCACTCCACTAGTACCTTTTTTCTGTGCCATACCGTACCGTTACTATCCGGAACGCGACTCAACACGGCTTGACTCGTTAAGTGTTGCTTCACAGTTGCAACAAACCAGAGCGTCTGAAGTGAGCCAACAAACCAGTGCGTCATATGGTGGGCGGCCCCAGAGTACGTAGCGGGAAGTAAACAAAGGCTCGGAGAAAAAGAAGAACAATGGCGACCTCACTAGCGATCCTGAGCTTTTTGCTCAGTCTGTGGCTGTCTGTAATCCCACGTTGAAGAGAAAGCCTCTTTCATCGAAGAAAACAGACCCCGGAAAAGCTGCACACTGCAAGGAAAAACACGGTAAACTAGTACAAAGGAGTGTGAGAAGCCCTGCATGAGTATGACGCTACAGATGGGACCCAACGGCGGCTTGTGTGGGTAAGCCGATGCAAATACTACCCTGGTGGGGTGGGCTATAAATATGCTCTGGGTTTTTATTTATTTGCTAAAGCCCAGCGTAAAAACCTATGTTAACAAGTTTGCTTTAGTAATAAGTATTGTGTGTGTGCGTGTTTCAGATGACTGCTCTGTGAAATCGTCGCAGCCGACCGTTGGTTTGGTTGTTTAACTGGGTCTTGCAGTGATGAGACGTTCTTCTGAGTTTCACCGAAACTCAGTGGCTGCAGAACTTCAGGATGTCGGAAAAAAAACATCTACATGTGCAGCAAACTACGTCCAGCGCTGGAGCGACGTAGCTTTTTGCCTATGTGTCCCCTTAAAGAAAGGGGTTTCCATATAAATGCTACGAATTCTATGAATTACAAACCACAACTGTATGTTTTGTAATAAAGATGTGTGCTTTGAAAATGTTTTCAGTTTTTTAAAATGGGCACCACTTCAATGTGTTTTACAGATATCCCGTCTTTGAGTAGGCTTAGGCTTTTCATCAGCTTTCAAATTTACTTATTTAGCAGCGCAAGAGGTTTCTACTTTTAACAGCCAGAGCAAATGTTATAAAAAGCGTGTAGTGACAATGCAAATGAAAATACAAGTGTATAACTTGGACATTTTTATTGGACAGGCATACAAAAGGTTCAGAAACAAAAGTCCAGTTGCAAATGTCTGTGGGTCATGGTTTAGTCTGCAGCATTCCAGGAAGGGTTGATTTAAGGCAGATTGAAGGCATCATGTCATCTCCACCCTCCGTAGCTGGTTTCCTGCTTCTGCCCCATCTAAAGGTGTTGATCCCGCTGCAACGGATCACAGATATTTTTTTAAAGTTCAATGCTTACAGTGCATTTAAAACATACACTAAGAATTAAAATTAAGGAATAGAAATACACATGTCTCACTGTGCTGCAGAAAACTTAAGTAGGTCATTTATATTTACAAAAACAAACAGTAGCATTAGAACTAATGCTGAATATGATGTGCAACTAAATAGGTTAGTATTTTGAATAAAATCTACAAGCTGCATGAAATTTGCTTCTTACCGACAGTACGAGACAGCGAGTTCAGGACTTCGGCCTTCTCTGTCTCTGTGCTTCGGCCTGCATGTGTGAGACATCGGCTTGGAACCGCGATCAGCCCCAAGTCCTCCTTGATAACCCTCTGACAGCAAGCAGCTCCATTCAGCTCACACTGAATGTTCTCTTAAGCCGACAAGCTCAAAAATGCTGAAACTCCGTTTGGATCACAGCACTGGTTTTTAACGTTGTCATTGTCCTTCAACAAACACTAAACACATCTACTCGCTGTAGCGAGGTTTCAAAATTGCGGTTGGTTTGTTGTTAAAAGATGCTGTCAAGTTGCTCTCCAGCTCTCCACCCAGCTGGTACGAAAAATAGTATTGGCTCGGCTCAGCCAGACTCCTGCCAGTGGAGAGTAAAATGTACTGAGGTTGAATCGCATCGTACCGGTGGAGAGACGCCTATAGAGACAGACAGGACAAACAACCACGCACACACACATTCACCTAAGGACAATTTAGATTGATCAATTAACCTGACAGTCATGTTTTTGGACATGCAAACTCAATGCAGAAAGAACCTGGGTCGGGATACAAACCCACAACCTTCTTGCTGCAAGGCTACAGTGCTAACCACTGCACAACTGTGCAGCCAGGGATCTAAATCCATATCAGAATTGTGTATAATCTGCTAGGCTGATTTGTAGTAATAAATTAATTTAAACCTCCTTGTTTGTAGGAGGTTTCAATTATTGTGCAATCACTGCTGAACACTAGGACGTACTTTCGTAAAGATCGGTGCGACTTGTAAGCTAATATAGCTTATCTCTAATCACTGAAAAATGTAAAAATATCAGCCCAGTCAAATCTAGAGGTTGGGATCAGGACATCCAGTATAAACACATGTGATGTGTGGGAGTGGCAGTGCAAAATCTAAAACTCAGGTTATTTATGACACGTTTTTTTACATGTAGGCAAATGCTTACAACAAAGTTTTCGCAAATCTTCCCTTTGGTCTAAGGTTTTTAAAGAATCGATTTTGATGCTGTAAATTTGCACTTCAATGTGAATGACAAATTGTAGAAAATTATAATCATTTTGTGAGATACCCTTCTATGTGCAGAAAAGGCTTACATTTCATATAACAATTCATGTTGGTACTGTGAAATGATTTCTGAATTTTAAAGTGCTTAGCTACAAATATTAGGCGATTTATTCGACAACACTGAGCGCTAATTTACAAATAGCAGCATCATGCTATGATGCTTGTCACAGCAGTCACAGGACAACTAGTCAGAAGTTATGAGAAGATCACTGTAATAAATAAATACATTGAATTTCTCAAGATAACTTTTAAGAAGCTAAAAAAGTCTTGAGAATTCCACATCAATGACATTAGGCATATAGCCAGAGCTACAACAGCATCGTCTAGGTCAAAGCATAAACGTGTTGGAATGTACCAACCAAACCAGATGCTGTGAGCATAAATTCCCACAAAAAATATTCTGTGCTTGTAAATCAGACTGCTTTGTTTTGAAATGAGGGTAAAAAAGATAAAGGATTTCAGCTTTGTACATGTGTTGATGGAAGGACAATTCCTGTCTTTGCTTGTTTGATTATCTTTTTCCCTTGTCTCAGGTGAAACCAATGTGGTCTGTGTCAGCTGGTGACTTGGAATACCTGGGCCTATCTTTCCCGTCTTTAAAAACCCAACTCCTCCTTTAAGCTGGTTTTTCCTTATTTTCTTTCAATAAAGCCTTTAAATTGTTTCCATTTTTTTTCATGACCTACTGAGCCGGGTTGCGATGACAACTGTTGCATGTAAAAAAAATAATAAATGGTATATAAATGTTGTACTTTTACATCAGACTTTGCAGTTTTAAATACATGTTTCCACCTTGTTCATTTAAAACATCTTGGAATTGTATCTTTGTGCATTTATTTGAATTTGTTACAGTTTTTTTTGCTAATGTCTTTTCCCAAGGTCGAAGGCAAAAACTCTCAGCTGACTGTGGAAAAGCATGTCAATCACAAATTTAGCAATCCAATCTGATTACAGATGGGTTTGGACGTTATTAGAGTAGGGCAGTTTTCACAAACTCAAAAATAATTTTCTGTGGATGTACAAATACAGAAACATCAAACATTTTAGTTCACGAGGTAGAACATTTATTTTCAACCCCATATTCTGATTTAAAAGCAGAAAACCTTTATACCACAGAAATTATTATCTTTATTATTTCATAAGGTTACAAAACTAATTTCAGAAATATGCAGTCTGATTCACAAGTAGAAAATATTAATGACTGGACTTTGTGCCCATACGTTTCTCCATGTGTAATAATAAAATATAAATAATCAGAACTTAATCCAGAGCAAAGCAGTAGGAGAAACTGTTATGGGTCACTTACATATAGACGAAAAAGGTGTTTGCACTTGCAAACAAGTTCATTTATTTATTTTTAAAATATTTCCCCATTAAACATACAGTACATTTTGAAATCACACTTGGCTAATGGTACAGAAAAATCACTACCTGGAATAGCATACTAAAGAGACAAGCTTCCATTAGACGCTTGTTTTTTTTTTTTTTCATTTAAAAGCTTTTCTTGAAGAGAACTGAAACAATTTCCCTGCCATTTAACTGACACAAAACTACCCACTGCTCCCCTTTTTGTAACATTGAAGTTATTCAATAAAAACCTGACTCACATTAAGCTTTTCATCCCACCTTCCTGACTCAATGATGCAGAGAAAAAGAATGAAAAGCAGACAGGTCGTATTCAGGGTCTAGAGAGGAGATGATTGTTGTGTAAAGTGAGGAGTTTGCACTCAGTGATAGATGTCTCTCAGTATTGTTAAAAACTGAGGCTGTAAAAGCTGCCAATAAGTGAGGAGAAAAGCCCCCGTCCCTTTTCTGTTCTGCTGACATCTAAAAAAACAGTTATTTATTAGTACTCAGAAAGGCAAGTAAAAACTTAAAGATGCATTAACAAAAGTTTGACTAACAGGATTCTAAACATGCCAAGGAAAAAAACACCACTGCCAACAGTCATGTGGGTCATTCTGGTAAATAGGAATAACAACCTGCTCCAGCGTCTGCTCTTGGGCGTATCTTCTGTCCTGGCCTAATTCATCTTAGCCGAGCCCCTGAGTGCTCATATTTCCCTGGGGACAAACAGCACAGCATCAAGCAACCAAAACAACACAGTAACACTATGTACACTTTGCTTCTTTTCCATATGCTCACTTCTTACACCAGTTGGCTGAAAACTAACAGAATTAGACTGCTACTTATTTGGGGACTTAAAACAAATGAGAGAGCAATGTAATCCTTTTAGAACTATGCATTACTGATTAAAAGCTCCTGCTCAGTTGTTTATCCAGACAACGATCTGATAATTTGTCTGTGTTCTACTGAGGATGTTAGCTTGAATCGATAAAAGTGCAGCAGGTGCCAGCTAGATCGCTCTAAAGGACAGCCCTAACAGGGTTAACAGCTGCCGCGGTTGATCAAGACATACGGGGCTTGGGTCATCTTGTGCATTATTCCAAACAAGCACTTAAAAGTGTAACTACTTAAAAGGGCGTCCCTCTCTTTTTTAATAAAGTTAGCCGCGCTGAGCAGTAATGCAGGTAGACTGGAAAAAGAGTCTTTGCCTCAGAGCAGTATAAACCAGTCAGTTGTTCAACAGAACCTCACACGGCTCATGAAATTCTCTAGATCAGCAAATTGTTACACAGCCCAATGCTCCTTCCAATTAATTATTTACCCTTCACCCTGTCCTGCGGTGCTTTGTGTGCCACAAGACAAAAGCAATAAAAGGAAATCAAAGCTGAGGTTGGGGCTCATATACACAAACATGCACAGGTGATCCAAGAACAAGCATAACAGTGATACATCTAAAACGTAAGTGGAACCCGTCACTGTGATTGGAAGTACATTGGAAATCTGATCAGTGAATATGTAGAAAATGTTAGTGAGAGAAGAAAACTCAACGTAAGCTAGTTTCAATTGTTGTTCAATTATACAGCAACTGATTTTTGATTTTAACTTTGCTTACGCAGATTAAATCTCATATAAAAAATTCTTGTTTTCAGTAAAGACCTGTTCCAACATGATTTAAAATGTCAAGAGTTACATACAAAACAACAGCATAAGTGCGTATTAAGGTATAGTGTCAAATTGTGTAAGATTAATAACTGCAGAGCTATGGTTAAGAACATAAACAAGGGCCTACTGCCAATTTCTCAGTATTTTCTCAATATTATAAAATTTATCCTGTGGAATCATACAAGACTGTCTAAATTATTAACTAAGTTAGTGATTTTTATAAAAATCAATAACTTTAACATCACCTGATTATCTGTAAAAAAATCTTAGTCTCTTTTAGTTATTGTTTTACAAATCACCTGTCAAGGTGTGGAATAACAAAAGAATAGATGACGGAAAAAACATGCAAACTAGTGTTCTCAAAAATCAGGCATATACATACATAGAGTATAAAGAATAAACACAAATGTCTTCTCTCTAAAATATGAGAATTTATTCGCAAAAAATGTAAACATAGTTAAACACTTCGGTCATTAAATTCTTTAGTAACAATCAACTAAATAAAATAAGAAAATAAGAAAAGTAATTAACAAAAAATAATAATAACAAGAAGAATAAAACTGAAACACTAATACCACACACAGAAAAAAACAATTACTATTCAGTGATATCACAGACTAGTAACATTAATTAAATTTGCTTCACTATCCATAAGAACCATCATAGTGAAGGTACGTTCAGACTGCCCTGTGCGGCCAGGCAGCAAAATGCTCAAACAGACGAAAGTTGACGCTTTAAAGTTAAAACCCAGCTGCTTGGACACTTTGTAGTCCAGCTCGGTCCCTTGGCGCATCACGTCAGTTTGTCAGCAGGTGAGTGGGGATTTCTCGGTTGCTTCTCTGTTATTTCTGCACTTTCTTTTCCTCCACTCCACTCTTGGTAGGCATTTACTAACATAACAAGAAAGTTAAAAGAAAATATTTAACTGCTTACCTGACACTCCAATATCCTTCGATCGCTACGTTATCACCTTCTATTCTGTCTCTCCAACTCTGCAGTTATAGCCGCCGGTCATCTCGCCCTCAGTCTCCTCCGCAAATGGAGGACCTCTGTCCCATGTTTCAATGTTTTTTTGATTGAACTCCAAAACTACTTCTTTTCATTAAAATTAATTAGATCAAATTGTGCCAAAAACATACTGTGCTGTGCTTCCAAATACCTTTTCTTTGAATTTTTTTGTAACCCTATTTATTTATTTTATTCTACTTTTTTAATAATATTTTAATAATTTTTAAGGCTTTACACATAGCTCTCCTGATAAATTGTAAATTTGTTTTATGATTCTGCTTAAAAATGTATTTGTCTCATTGTTTTACCCTTTTGAAAGTCTGTATATGTTCTGTATTACAGTTAATACACAAGATGTATTTGTAACTACTGCAAGCTTTAAATAAAGTAAAAAAAAAGAGTAGCTCCAGTCGAATCTTGTCGCTGATTGGTTGCTGCCCCACGCTTGCTGCCCAAAAGTTCAATTTTCCCAACTTCACACAGCAGGTGCGTGGAGGCCTTGATGAGCCGCAGCCATGTGGATGTGCTAATGACAGCTGCGCTGACGTGCGCGTCTTGCTGCATGCCAGCTTGCCGCAGGTTGCCAGACAACCACATGCTGCGTTGGTACCATAGACTTTGCATGTAATCTAGCTGCCCTTCTGCCTGGCAGCAAAGGGTGGTCTCAACGTGCCTTAAGAGGTTGTATCTGAGCAGAAAAAAAAAATACTTTAGAATAAAACAATTTTTATATTTTGTTGGTTTGTTGGAGACTTGAACAGTCCTCATAAATGTGCTAAATTGTGTCACTGTTATCCTAGCCAACCCAAAGGTAAAGGTCCTCTAATGCTAAGATGGTAGCCACCATTAGCTCTGCTTTCTTTACTACACAGCTGGTTCTGTTCTTACAATGATAGGCCCGTAGCACACCATCAGCTTTTATAGACATTCATACCTAGATAAGTTGTAGTGGTTAAAGGTACATTTGGGACTTAAATGGGGTTGCTGAATTGAGCTGCTAATAGTGGGTTCAGTTGTCCTCAGAACTCTAAATTTCCGACATTACGTAATGAGCTAGGTTTGCTTGCCAAGTGACCAATTTATAAAAAAATGGACTCCACCAACAAAAAGCTGTGTGTGTTGTTCCTCTATCTGAGAACGAAAAATGTTTAACCAAGTATTCTCTGCACCTACAGTCCCTCCCATTCAGCAAGCAATCGTTTCGGCACAAGCTGCGACTGATCCGTGTCAATTCTGGCAGGAAGTCACACCAAGAAACATGAGACAATCCGGTCAATTGTGACAATAAAGCCAATTTTTTTCAAATAAATTACCGCAGTTGACAAATGTAATCATATTTGTGGATCTAACAGACTATAGAGATGATACAAGGTGCCACAAGGTTCAATATTACAGTAGGACCATTATTGTTTCTAATATAAATTATTTTGCTACAGTATCTAAGTCTACACTTCAATTGCTTTTTGCAGATGACACAAATCTTTTAATTTCAAATAGAAATATGCGCACTCTAATTAATTAAATACATTATTACCTTTTTAATTACTCTAAATGGTTTAAAGCAAAGAAATTGTCACAAAAAATCTAATTATATGGTATTTGCTGGAAATAAAACATCCATCCATCCATTTTCTGAACCGCTTATTCCTGAAGGGGTCGAGGGGCGCTGGTGCCTATCTCCAGCTGTCGAAGGGCGAGAGGCGGGGTATGCCCTGGACAGGTCGCCAGTCCATCACAGGGAAATAAAACATAATAGTGATCAAATTAAAATTCATATTAATAATGAAGAAATCCTTCAAGTTTGGTCAACATGTTTTTTAGGAATCATGATTGATGAAAAACTTTACTGAAAACATCAAATGAGACATGTCTGCAAAAAGATTACAAAATCGATTGGAATTAAAATAAGAAATGTTCATAATTAATGCCTTATAATATTGTACAATAGTTTGATTTATCCTTACCTTACTTATTGTAATATTGTTTGGGGATCAACCTTTAAAACCCACCTAAACCAGATTCTTACACAAAAAAAAAAATCAAGAATAATTACCTGTTCCAAACCTGACAAGAGCACCTCTGTTTTATAATTTACAGCTTTAGAATATGTTTGATATTAAAAAACTTCTCACCTGTTCTTTTGCTTTTAAAGTTCTATTTGACACAAATTTGCCTCTTATGTCAAGAGATATTATCATGCTAATGTTCAAATTCACAACTACTGTACTAGACACGCTTCAAATTTGCATCTCCCACTATATAAAACATCACATGAAGAATTCTCAATCAGATTTCATACTGCAAAGCTTTGGAATGCAAATACTGACCTTGTGGAACCCTCTGTATATGTTTCTATACCACTTCTTCCACTTCTGTACACATTAATTTTATGTATCTTTATGTATATTTCCTATACACACCTTGTTTTGTATTTTTTACAATAAAACAATCAAATATATAGAGCTCTCCTCCTGTCTACCCACACTTAGAAACAAGAGGAGAAAAATAATAAATGTGAAGAGTAGATAAACAAAAATGTGTATTTCAAAAGTATATCTACACACTAGACTCTACTACTGTACACTCTCTCTGGCTGTGTGTGTGTCTCAACAATGGATAAATTAAAGAAGTGTACAAACTTCCTGGTAAAAAAAAAAAAAAAAAAACATGGCATAATGATTTTATGATGTTATTTACTTACCCACGATGAAAAAAAATAGATCTGAATAAAAAAACTGCTAAGCAGAAGGGATTGTCGACTGCCGGGGAGAAATACCCATCTGGTGTGAACAGGTGTAACAGCAGATAGAGCGTGATGTTCCTGACCGCGCTGCTACCGTGGCCAGTGTGAACCAGGCGTAAGCATCTGGGCTCTATGGCTCCTGCTCCTCTCACTGGAGCCTCTTGAGTCGGTGTCGGGGGATGTTGTGCTGCGTTCAGTGTTATTGGAAAATGGAGCGCTTAACATCTGTTTTTTCTTTCTTTTGTGCCTTATAAATTGGGGGGGGGCTCAGACGTGTGACTTCTCATGGGGGTTTAGAAGTTGTTCTGGAGGCTAAATCTGTGCTCCGAAGCCAAAGTGAAGACTGGAATAAGGCGCCATTTCAAACAAAAGTTTTTAAACGAGGAAGCATTTCTCCACACAATCAGAAATCAGAAATCCTCTCTAAATGAGCCGTTTTCTGATCCGCAAGATAGCTTTAGCAGGAGGAAACACAGTGGAAAGCACTGGTTATTGGCAAGACATCAGGATCTTTGGAATGTGTCTGTACCTCCGAAGCCTCTATAGAAATTAAACGTGCTGTCAGCTTGTAGTTAACTAAATGCAGGCTATTTAGTACAGGGTCCAGGTCTCAGATAATGCTCAAATGCTCCTATGGGAGCTTTTTTTAATTAATTTAGTTGCTTGCTATGGACTGGCGACCTGTCTAGGATGTACCCAGCCACTCACCCGATCACCGCTGGATGGATGGATAATTCGGTCACCTTTACTCTGCATCAAGTGGTCGGGGGTGTGAACTGTAATATGCCAAAATGATGGACAGCTGTTGGGTAAAAAATTGTGGTTTAACCTAGAAAGAATCACACACAGGGGTCGGAGAGAAATTGAAGTTAAATGAACTCTGCAGTGGAAGATAAAATAAGTAAAGTTCTGCAGAGGGAGACCAGGAGGATACTCTGGTTGACCGTGTGTCTGTTCTCCTTTCAGCTTCTCAGACAGTCTCCCAGCTCTGTCTCCTGATCACACAGCTCTGTCACATGGTCTCAAAAGGCCATCCCACTACAGTCTCTTTATTTGGTCAAACTTCATTAGCATCTTAAAAGAACAGGGTGTTTACAAAGGAACATATGGTTGCAACCAAATGACATTAAAAAAGTACATTTAAACTATGTGATAAAGAAATAGACCCTAACAAAAAATAATAATACAACATTATTATTTTTCCCTAACAACAGCCTTGAGATTTTTTAGTCACCATTCTGAAAAAACCCTCAAATAAAGCAAATAGTTGGCTAATCCGTCGGTAAGAGCATTTATGACATGTCAGGTACTTTGAAGGGCTCTGCATAGACAGGGCCCAGAGGGCTGCAATAAACATGTCTCCTCCTGATGTCAGTCCAGAGTTAATCATGTAGCCTAATGATTGATGCTTTCGGCACAGTCACCCACCTCAAAACAAGACCTGTCAAAGGATTTTTGTGGTAATTTACAAGGAAATGGTTTTGACCAGACAGCGGTTCAGTGACACAGCGAGTCCTGATGGCTGACAGGTGGGAAGGGCAGTCCATGCATGCTCTTTGAACAGCGAGATTATGTCTGCATCTTTTTGAAGGAAGACGGTAACAATTATGCAGAAAAATGTTACTGCAAGAAGTTTTTTATACCAGTGATTTCCAACCAGGGGTACATGTACACCAAGGGGTACGTAAAAAAACATTTGATATTTCATTTTCCAGATAATGGGTATCACTCAATAAATGACATTTACTGTGCTCTAGTTTAAAAAAAGGTTGGGCTGGGTTGTGTTATGCCTAATGAATACCCAAATGAATAATAAATCCAGCAGGTGAAAATACCGGATGTGGAGAAGAGCCTGGAGAACACTCTTCCACCAGATCTATCAGAGCTTAAAGATAACCAAGCTACCAGCCTTAAGTAAAAATGTGTCTGTTGTCATGTTTTCCAGAGTTAGATAAGTGAGGAAAAAAGCATTTTGTGACCAACCCAGTAGTTCCCATGATCTGGCAGCAGCCTACACCAGCATAGGCCAACATAAATTAACATAAACCAATGTACATAAATGGGAACTACTAGCATGCTTTTTGGTTAAATGTACATGCCATGAAAAATCCAAGATCACATAATTGTTTGTGTGTTCTCACAATAGATATTTATAAACTGGATACCATACCATCCATCCATCCATCCATCTTCCTCCGCTTATCCGGGGTCGGGTCGCGGGGGCAGTAGCCTAAGCAAGGAGACCCAGACTTGCCTCTCCCCGGCCACTTGGGCCAGCTCCTCGGGAGGAATCCCGAGGCGTTCCCAGGCCAGCTGGGAGACATAATCTCTCCAACGGGTCCTGGGTCTTCCCCTGGGTCTCCTCCCGGTGGGACATGCCCGGAACACCTCACCAGGGAGGCGTCCAGGAGGCATCCTGACTAGATGCCCGAGCCACCTCAACTGGCTCCTCTCGATGTGGAGGAGCAGCGGCTCTACTCTGAGCTCCCTCCGGATGACCGAGCTTCTCACCCTATCTCTAAGGGAGAGCCCAGCCACCCTACGGAGGAAACTCATTTCAGCCGCCTGTATCCGTGATCTCGTTCTTTCGGTCACCACCCAGCGTTCGTGACCATAGATGAGGGTAGGAACGTAGATCGACCGGTAAATCGAGAGCTTCGCCTTTCGGCTCAGCTCTCTCTTCACCACGACAGACCGGTACAGCGCCCGCATGACTGCAGACGCCCTACCAATCCGTCCATCGATCTCCCGCTCCATTTTTCCCTCATTCGTGAACAAGACCCCCAGATACCTAAACTCCTCCACTTGAGGAAGGACCTCATCCCCAACCCGAAGAGAGCACCCTACCCTTTTCCGACTCAAGACCATGGTCTCGGATTTGGAGGTGCTGATCCTCATCCCAGCCGCTTCACACTCGGCTGCGAACCGCTCCAACGAGAGCTGTAGATCACGTTCAGACGAAGCCAACAAGACCACATCATCTGCGAAAAGCAGAGACCCGATCCTGAGGTCACCAAAACGGATCCCCTCAACACCTTGGCTGCACCTAGAAATCCTGTCCATAAACGTTATGAACAGGATCGGTGATAAAGGGCAACCTTGGCGGAGTCCAACTCTCACTGGAAACGAGTCCGACTTACTGCCGGCAATGCGAACCAGACTCTGACACCGGTCATATAGGGACCTAACAGCCCGTATCAGAGGGCCTGGTACCCCATACTCCCGGAGTACCCCCCACAGGACACCCCGAGGGACACGGTCGAACGCCTTCTCCAAGTCCACAAAGCACATGTAGACTGGTTGGGCGAACTCCCACGCACCCTCCAGGACCCTGCCGAGGGTGTAGAGCTGGTCCAGTGTTCCACGGCCAGGACGAAAACCGCATTGTTCCTCCTGGATCCGAGGTTCGACTATCCGTCGTACCCTCCTCTCCAGAACCCCTGAATAGACCTTACCAGGGAGGCTCAGAAGTGTGATCCCCCTGTAGTTGGAACACACTCTGTGGTCCCCCTTTTTAAAGAGGGGGACCACCACCCCGGTCTGCCAATCCAAGGGAACTGCCCCCGATGTCCACGCAATATTGCAGAGCCGCGTCAACCAACACAGCCCTACAACATCCAGAGCCTTGAGGAACTCCGGCCGAATCTCATCCACCCCCGGAGCCTTACCACCGAGGAGCTTTTTAACAACCTCGGCGACTTCAGCCCCAGAGATTGGAGAGTCCGTCCCAGAGTCCCCAGACTCTGCTTCCAAACAGGAAGGCGTGTCGGTGGGATTGAGGAGGTCTTCGAAGTATTCCATCCACCGACCCAAAACGTCCCGCGTTGAGGTCAGCAGCACACCGCCCCCACTGTAAACAGTGTTGGCGGCAGACCGCTTCCCCCCCCTGAGACGCCGGATGGTGGACCAGAATCGCTTCGAAGCCATACGGAAGTCGTTCTCCATGGTCTCTCCAAACTCCTCCCACGCCCGAGTTTTTGCCTCAGCGACCATCCGAGCCGCACTCCGCTTGGCCTGCCGGTACCTATCAGCTGCTTCCGGAGTCCCACAGGCCAAGAAGGCCCGATAGGACTCCTTCTTCAGCTTGACAGCATCCCTCACCGCCGGTGTCCACCAGCGGGTTCGAGGGTTGCCGCCACGACAGGCACCAACTACCTTGCGGCCACAACTACGGTCAGCCGCTTCGACAATGGAGGCACGGAACATGGCCCATTCGGACTCAATGTCCCCCGCCTCCCCCGGGACGTGTTTGAAGTCCTGTCGGAGGTGAGAGTTGAAACCCCTTCTGACAGGAGACTCCGCCAAACGTTCCCAGCAGACCCTCACAACACGTTTGGGCCTACCAGGTCTGTCCGGCGTCCTCCCCCACCATACCATGCCATTTTATTTATAATGCAATTTACACATGACAAGAAATTAACCAAAGTGCAGTACAAAGACTAAAATACAAATCAGAATATTAAACAGAGTATAAAATAGTAAAACTAAATATAAAACTAAATGGCATAGACAAACTGGACAATCCTCTTAAAACTCATCAGGCAATAAAAGCTTTCTTTGTCGGGTTTAAAACTACCCCTAATAAACTCCTTCCTAATAAATTTTAATTAAATAACGGTGCGAATTTAGAATAATGGTGAGTAAAACAAAGGAAAAACTAAGCCTTAAATCAAGATGAGATTGTGTCTCCCAAACCTTATCAGAGCTCCTGATGTGGTTATGGTGTGTTTTTCCCCACATCAGTACAATCAAATCACAATCTTTTACAAAGCACTGGGTTTAATTTTGAGAATAGGACTGCAAGTGGAAGCTCTTGTTCCTTGGCTGTTTTAATTGGAGATTTCTGGCTTGACTTAATTTGCAAAAGTGGCCCTAAAAAGTGCTAACAAGAGAAAGTTTCAACTGTTAAATGTGTATACATCATAGCAATTAGTGCAACTTTTATGACTTCTGTGGTTATTTTGGAGTACAGACACAATTTAACTCAATTCACAAACACATTTAAGTGTAAATAGATTGATTCACATGTCTTTCAGCCCAAAACTATTTCGTCAGACAAGTCAGAGCCTGTAACTAGTGAAGTTAGGTCTATATTTTCAGGGTTTTCAGGCTTTTTTTTCTGGTGTACCCAATGTTAGATATCTATGCACAATGATAAGCCATAGAGATAATAGCAGGAGACAAATGCAGGTTGTGATGGTGCACTCTCAAACCACAAAAATCATCGGCACAGCATGCTGAACTATACAAACAACATAACAGCCCGCAGCTGTAAGGGCAAGCCCTGCTGTGTTGCACATTTGATGTCACAACAGGAAAGCTTCAAATGTAGTGAGACTGACAAAACTGACCATTATGCGCAAATTACAAACACTTACACAGGTATGCACTAATTATTGTTATACGATAACCTTGTAGTTTTATTTGGTGCCTAACAATTTTACACTTCTGTTTCGGGGGTTTTTCTTTAGCCACTCCCACAAAATTTAAGTAGTGCTATTTAAAAAAGTTAAATGCAGAAGCTCAGCTAATTACTGCCTGATTTAAATGGTAATTATTTTTTTATGGGAAAAAAAGGAAAATGCTTCACAGATGTTCTCTGCTGCTCTGTGTGGCATTGGAAAGTTTAATTTGTTTAAATACTTTACAAAAATCAACCAGCACCCACACTTACCATAAGGCTCTGTGATTGAAGAATATTATTTTCTTTAAAAAATACTTTAATTTATCCATTGTGTCAAGTCATCAATGGCTAAAAATAACCCATTGAGCAGTGATAACAAAATATTATTTAGTCCTAGTTGTAAGAGCAACCAGCTTGTCATGTTGCAAAGATACATCAGGTGATCCCTTAATGTGCTTTCAAGTACTATAGAATAATGCCAAAACGGCAAAGATATATGTATATATTCAGAAAATTATTATAAATTAAATATTGCATGTGTCTTTGTGAATGTGAAGAACTCAGACAGTTTTTTTCCTGAACTGACCTAAATAAGAGATCAAGAGGATAATTACAGTACTTTCTCTACCTAATGATGTGTTTAACTTAAATAATATATTTCCCCCCAGGGATCAGTAACCCTTACATATCATGAGATATTTTAACATACTTCTTAGTAAATAAATTTGTAGAAGTACAGGCCATTTGTTTTAATTTGTAAAATGTATTTTATTATTGAAGAAAAATATCTTAAATTAAGCAAATTATGTGTGTTCCTATCTTTTAGAAGACAGAGAAAAGTTATATCTTTTACAACAAGGAGAAGAAGAATAAGCTGTTGATTCTTGACCCCTTTCATATGATTTGGATTTGATTATAAAAAAATTGGTTTCTGTAGCAGCAAGAAATGCAAAAAACTGTCTATGAATGAAGTTAACAAAGACAGGAAACTTTCACTATTCAGTCTTGTCTTCCTCTTTTGTAAAAACATAACATTTACATATATAAAGAATGAAAAACTATATAGATATATTTTTAAATATATAAATGTATAAAATTAATACAAATTATATGAATGTCTTCAATGAGAACAATGAACCAAAGCTACATTTTTGGTTTGTCTGCACAAACACAAACTGATAAGGAAGATTCTGATACACAATTTTATAAAAATGCTTTCAGATAACATTTAATTGAAGAAAATAAAATCATAAAGTGTGTGTGTAGTTGAAACTGTTCAAAATTCACAGGTAAAATTGACAGAATTGACATTGTTATCAAGGCACATTTTGGAACTCGGTCTGTTTAAAAAAGGTGAAAAACAGGTTTTGAAAAAAAAACTATGATCCATGTTTAATGGTTATCAAAGTAGTTTTAACAACACATCCCATCTGACTTCAAAGTACTTATGAATGCTGAGTCGGTGATGAAGAGATGGTAGAGGAAACCTGACGGTACAATTGTTGAGTTCCACATTTCTTTGAATATGAGTATGTTATTTTTATTTACTGTAAAAAAATTACATTATAAACTTACCCTTCAAGGACAGTCTTATATCTTATTTTTCTGGTTTTATAAAGTAACCTTTTACCTCATTGTGCATCTGCGTCTAAGTCTCACATTTGCTGACCATTTTGCTGTTTGCATACACAAATGTCCCCAATGAGAGATGGTCAAAATATTGTATTCTATCTAACCAACAGACACAGAATAAGGAAGCTCTAACCACTTGAGCCCAACAAGAATATTACAATTCCCTTGTTTAAAATTTGTTTTAAATATTTTTTCTTACTATAATCATCTTTAATCGTTCTCCAAGATAGTTTACCTAACTGACTGCAATTCAGTTCTGAATCTTTAATGTAGGAGCTACCATATAAACATCTAACAGCCTTGTGAGTCTCAGAGCGTTGTCCCTGAGCAGACAGCCACTTTTACCCAAGGTAAACCTATCAGTCAAGAGATATTAAGCCATCATGGACCATAATATTTGTGTGATTACTAAAAGTTGAATTTCTGAATCTTTGTTGACTGAATGCAAAATCATTATTCAGTTTAAAAATGGGGTCTTGGCATTGTGATATGAGAGTAACAATATTCTTATAATAAATTATTATCTTTATTTCAATGAGTTTTTCAATTAAGACAGACAAAAAAGAATTTACCTTTCATGATAAAGCTGGTCTAAATTTTAAAGTCAAATAACTTCCCTTAAAGTGACAGCGTGTAGTTTTTGCAGTACATTTTTTAAAATAGCCATTAAAATATTATGTAATAATAATTACGTAAAGCACATTAATTGCAAAATATTGGCGATATTTTAAAATATGAGTTTAAAAATCAATTTTAAAATATATAGGCGCGGGTCCTCGTTTCAGGGGAAAGCCATATTAGATGACGCCTTTACTTCTACAAGAGCCCGGACGGACAAAGGGCACGGAACACGCCCACTATTAAAACATTGACTTCCCCTCAAAATGCAAAAAAGTTTTGCCATAAATACATTTTTACCTGTTCGCTAGTTCCAAGCGATGAAAGAGAGACTGATGTGCTCGTCATGCTGCAAATAGATAATTCTCAGGGAATTGAGCGTTTGAAAACAGCACAAGTTGGACCTCCGTTGTTGAGTTTCTTACTCCGAGACACAGATACCGCATGCTTGTGATAATTTCGGTATGCACTGCCCCCTACTGGCCGACAATTACACACTGTGCCTTTAATGAGATTGATATGTTATTGTTTTTTAACACACATTGGTACTAGTAATGCAGAGAGGGTAGTTCTAATAAACTACTATTATATTTCAGTATCCAGGGCGTGCCGCACCTCTTGTCCAGTGACCACTGGAGATAGACACTGGGCCTGTGATTCTGTAGAGACAAGCGTTATGGATGGATGAATGGATGGATGTAATGGAGCCACATGTTGCATGTCCCAAAGACTTGAATTACAACTATACCTTTAGCCAAATCTGGCTATGGCTTGTGACGATAAAAACATTTAACAGCTAAATAGAAAATTGATTCCTTCGGTGATCTATTTAATCTACACTACCTCTGAGGTGTCTAGCCTAAACTCTAATTTCCACTGCACGGCTCCGCTCTGCTCTGGCACGCACTCTGTAGCAAAAACGCGTGGCGCCAGCCGCTCTTTCGCCATCGGGGGGAAAAAAAGCGCTAAAATAAACTGCCTACTGCCTTTTAGCAGTAGGATAGATAGATAGACAGACAGACAGACAGACAGACAGACAGACAGACAGACAGACAGACAGACAGACAGACTTTATTTATTTAGATGCGGAAATCAGACCAAAACCATTCATTCTGTGAAAGACAAACTCAAAACAACAGTTTAAGCTACTTCTCTTTGTTATTCTGTATCAAGATATCTACACGTATTTTGTTCGACACTGGGTAAGTACATTGATTTTAAAGAAGCTAGATTTATGGCTTATTTTAGTGCATTTTTGCCGGACATTGAAAGGGCAGCTGGCGCCGCTCGGCGACAGCAGGGAAAACGCTCCCACTGCCGTGTTTTTTGCTGTGGAGTGCGTGCTGGAGCGGTGCAGAGTGCGTGACAGAGCAGAGTGGAGGGCATGCAGTGGAAATTAGAGGTTAGGCTAGTATGTTGTGAATCATATCATAACATATGCTAGAAATAAACTTAATGAGTGCGGTGTACATGCACTGTTCCAAGCAGGCAAGATATTCCATAGTTTATTAAAGCTGTGGCATGTCCAGATTATGGTCTTTAAGAGGCCCATATTTTACTAATGTTGAAATTAACCGCACTTTATCGTGGCCTCTATTAAATGTCAAGTCAGAGTAAAAATGTTTTTTTATATTTAAAATATGTTATCTGAAATGTAAGATTTAGATGTTTGCGCCTGGAACACCTACTTATTTGCCTGTTCTCCTTCAAATATTGTGCGTCTTCTGACAGAAACGGCCATATTGCGTATTCAGCCTGGCAAAAAGCAATACATGTATTGCTCTGGATTTAACAGGAGCAATACTCTCTGTACTATGTTGTTAAACCAGCTACATTCCAGTTTTAACAAGCAGTTCAAAATACAAGAAAAATAATTTCAATACAATTGTACAAACATTCCTTTTAGTTTAAAAGTTTTCTATTTAAGGAATCCAAGTAAATTTATTTGAGTCATTGACTTGAGATTGTGCCCTGAACATGCAGACTCCAACCACAGTAATTCTTCATATTGAGCATGTATGTAGCGACAGTAGACAGAAACAACTCCCCTTTAACAGGAAGAAACCTTTCAGCAGACCCTAGCTCAGTAAAAGGGGTCATCTGCAACAACCATCTGGGGTTTGAGAAGACAGAGCAGAGACACAGAAAGAACAACACGAACCGATGTAAGAGTACTTTCCATATCAAAGAAAGTAAAAAGTTGATAACAGGACTTAGAAGATGTTCGGTCACTGGGAGCATCATTTGAATTGATGCCTCCCATCCAACAGGGCATTATAGCTGAGTAGAAAATAAATAATATTTTCAAATCATATTTGAAAAAACAATATTGACCAATGTTCCGGCTAAAAAAGGACTTGCTAAATCACAGTTTCAGAAAACTGGAAAAAAAAAATTTTTTTTAAGGAAACAAAATAAAGGGAACCTAGACACAGGTAAGACATACCATTAAGAAAAATGCAGAAAAGCTCCTTTTAGAATTTAGGAAAAGTTAGAAAGAGATGTATGTGAGATTTTAAACTTAAAAATCTCACACATATCTTAAAACTTAAAAATCTCCAAAAAATCTCCAACAGGGATTAAAAAAAACACAACCTATAATTCAGTAAAGTCAAAATGCAAAGCAACTAGCTCCTACTGATTAGCCACGTCATGTTAACTTAGCAGTAGAGCGGTTGTGAAACAAACCCAAGAACTGTAAATTGAGTGCGAGTTATTTAATTTATGTGGCCCTGCGATGGACTGCCGGCCTGTCCAGGGTGTACCCCGCTTCTCGCCCGTTGACATCTGGAGATAGGCACCAGCCCCCCCGCGACCCCTTAAGGATTAAGCGGTTCAGAAAATGGATGGATGGATGGATGGATGGACAGACAGACAACCTATAATTAATGTAATCACTTACCTACTTAAATAGCAGGTCTGTCATGGCAAAAAGCTTGAAACAGGTTTGAACAACTTGTTTTCTAGTGTCTTTTTATTCTTTAATTTATATTAAGCTGTGTATGCAATGAAAAGTATAGAAACTAGAGCCCAATTACTAGAATCTACTGAAAAACACAGTCGCAAGAGTAAAATGCAGTGAAAGTTGTCTTTATTTCTTGCTTATACACTTTCCTACTTGCTTTGTTGTGTAAGTAAAACAATGTTTGTCAGCCATTACCCCAAACCAGGGATTTTGTGTATTTAGGATGTTACAGCAGATGGATACGTCTCTCTATGTAAACACTAAAACATGATTTAGCTTGAAGAAAGCCAATCAGTGGGCCCACTAAATTATTCCCAACAATACAAAAAACCGTATGCACACTGAAACATGAGGATAATTGCTTTTTAATGAACTCACATTATGCAAATGCTCATCATGAAGCCATTAATCTTTGGAAGTGTTTCTACCTGCCTGACCACAGCTAATGCCAAAAAAAAACTGATGGATTAATCACACAAAAAGTGATAAAGTTTTTATTATTCTGCCCAGCTATCTAACCTTCTCTTTCCATTTTAGATTAATATCATAACCAATAAATTCACCCCTAACCCTTTAAATAACAAAAAAAACTATGCTGGACTTTATAATAATTTAAACAACACCAATTCTGTGGATGTAAAGGTATAGAAAAGTGAAAGAAAAAACAGCAATAGAAAAGTAACACCCATTAAAGTAAAATTAATTACAGATTTCCAGTGTTCATAGAACTTAAAAACAGTCTACTTGCTCTTTTTTCCAAATTGAAATTTCAGACTTTTTCCAAACATTTTCCAAACTTATTTTTTCCCCAAGACTTTATGTACTTCTTGAATTTTAATAAAGGTGAATTAACAATAAATTGCATTTTACTGACAAAATTCCATACAATATGGAGGAAAAACAAACAGAATTTCATAGGAGAAAGTATTACAAACAATTTTAAAAATCCGGCTATCTGCACAGCTATACAGCTATCTACAGCTATCTCAGATCTCATATAAATTTCAATTCAATTCACTTGTATTTATATAGTGCCAATTCACAATGAATGACATCTCAAGGCACTTTACAACAAAAGTAATTTCAATACAATTATACAAACATTCCAATCAGTTAAAAGTTTTCTATGTAAGGAATTCCAGCAGATTGCGATGAGTCATCGACATGAGGTTGTGCCCGGATCATGCAGACACCAACCACAGCAATCCCTCAGTAATCCCTCATATTAAGCAAGCATGTAGCGACAGTGGAGAGGAAAAACTCCCCTTTAACAGGAATACACTGGCAGTAAAACTTGAGTGTTTCTTGCTTTGAGGATGGCTTACGAATGCTGCCCTCCCATGCAGCCAATGTCATTATTTTAAGCATAGAACTTTCAATATGCTTTTGTGTTGACTTGGCGTCCAGTGGAATCAAGTTTTTAAATTTTGGTTGCAGCCATAAATTTGAAAACAGAAAAGGATTATTTTCTGCTGAACACCAGGCTAGTAGCTATAGGCATCTCTCCACTAGGACCTTTTGCCGAGCCGTACCGTACAGTTACTATCGGTAACGCGACTCGACACGGCCCGACTCGTCAAGTGTTGCTTCACAGTTGCAACAAACCAGAGCGTCTAAATTGAGCGGGTCCGTCATATGGTGTGCGGCCCCAGAGTATATAGCAGGAAGTAAACAAAGGCTCGGAGAAAAAGAAGAACAATGGCGACCTCACTAGTGATCTTGAGCTTTCTGCTCAGTTTGTGGATTTCAGTAGTTCCACGTCGAAGAGAAAGCCTCTCTTATCGAAGAATACAGACCCCGGAAAAGCTGCACACTGCAAGGAAAAACATGGTGGGGTAGTACAGACGAGTGTGAGAAGCTCTGCAGGAGAATGATGCGACAGGACCCCGGCAGCTTGCGTGGGTAAGCCGATGCAATTACTACCCAGGTGTGATGGGCAATAAATATGCTCTGGGTTTTTATTTATTTGCTAAAGCCCAGCGTAAAAACCTACGTTAACAAGTTGGCTTTATTAGTAAGTATTGTGTGTGTGCGTGTTTCAGATGACTGCTCTATGAAATCGTCACAGCCGACCGTCGGTTTGGTCGTTTAACTGGGTCTTGCAGTGATGAGACGTTCTTCTTGGTTTCACCAAAGCTCAGTGGCTGCAGAACTTCAGGATGTTGGAACAAATCCATCTACATATAAAGCAAACTACGTCCAGCGCTGGAGCGACGCAGCTTTTCGCCTCTGTGTCTCCTTAAAGAAAGGAGTTGCCATATACATGCTACGAATTCTATGAATTACAAACCACAACTGTATGTTTTGTAATAAAGCTGTGTGATTTGAAAATGTTTTCAGTTTTTTCAAATCATCACCACTACAATGTTTTTTACAGATAATATCCCATCTTTGAGTAGGCTTAGGCTTTTCAGCAGCTTTCAAATGTGTGCAGTTTACTTATTTAGCAGCGCAATACTTTTTTTTTACTTTTAACACGCAGAGCAAATGTTGCTATCAGATTTTTAAAATGTTGCTGAACGCTGATGCCAGACATAATTAGATAAAATGATTCGACCAACCACCATGTAATGAAACTGCAAATGATAATACAAGCGTGTAGCTTGGACATTTTTATTGGACAGGTAAAGAAAAAGTTCAGAAACAAAAGTCCAGTTGCACATGTCTGTGGGTCATGGTTTAGCATGGTTCAGCAAACACTAAACACATCCACTCGCTGTAGAGAGGTTTCAAAATGGCGGTTGGTTTGTTGTTAAAAGACGCTGTAAAGTTACTCTCCAGTGACTCCGCCCTCCAGCCAATCAGTGACTGACAGCCGTCTGATGTCGCTTTTCAGTACCAGTTCAGCACGGATGGAACCACAGCTGAGGTGGTCCGAAAAATAGTATCGGCTCGGAGCGGCTCGGAGCAGCGCAGCCAAACTTCTGTTGGTGGAGAGTAACAACCTGGCTTCAGGCAATCTGGAGCAATCTGGTGCTGGTTCCAAGCCAAGTAGGACGTCACAGGTGAATTACAAGAAGGCCAACATCACTGGTTACGATGTAGTGAGGGAGCAAACTAATATAATAAGTTACAAAGTGTGTATGACAAAATTCTAAATAGAATTTTTTTGGGGGGAAGTAATGAATCTTTTTTTTTTTCAATGATTCTATAAGGAAAATAACTTCTTTAAATTAACATGCTGAGCTGCTTATTGTCTTACTGATGTTCAGCTTGACTATTTCTTGTACAAGAGATCCTGTATTTACAGAAGATATTATCAAATGATCGACAATACTGATTTTTTTTTGGAAGAAATACACTTGTCACACATCCAATTGCAACAATAAAAGAGCTTGAGAAAAGACTAAGTGAAAGTAAAATTTTCCATGACACAATGAAATATGATGGCTGATTTTTCAGTGATTAGATTATTAGATTAGTAACATTCAAAGACATATGCAGACAATAGATGGGCTTGTTTTTTATATAAAGAAAAAAACAAACTGCATGGCATTATGCTAAGGAGAGAATAACCTGAACTAGCTGCTAGTTTGCACAAAATGTAGTGTGCTTGTAGCTGACCTGAATAAAGTAATTACACTGCTGTAGACTATGAGCTGAATAAAGAAAATTACTTTAAATCAGCATTTGCCAATGCATGTTCAGAATTCCCCTTTGGCTGATAAGAACTGACAAATTATTGGTTAAAAATGCCAAATTTTAAAAAGATAGAAAATGGTACGATGGCTATAATTACAGCAACTACTGTGCAACTGTGAAAGAGTGGTAATTCCAGTCAAGTCTTGAGAGATCAAATCAAATCTTAAAAATGCCAATACTTATTTATAAAGGTAAATTAAATTTATTTAATCAAAATATTTTTTTTTATCAAAAAATACATTTTCAAACCAAAAAGCTTTCACTTCAATCCAAAAAACCCTTTTCAACCAAAGAAAAAAAGTGTTTGAATGCAAAAATGTAACTTCAAAATTCATTTGAACAGTTAGATTGAAAATGTTTCCTTTGATAGCAGTGATGTTTTTTTTTTTTTTTTGTCTCATTTTCAGTAACAGCGAAGCAGGTCAGAATTCTTTAACCAGTAATGTTAAGTGTAAAACATAGTTTAGGTTGCAAACAAAAATGTAAATATTATAGAAAGTATGAAATGTAAAAGTTAGGACATGTGAAAAAGCATAGTTTGCTTACGTTACCACAACATTTAGGAGATTTTAGTTTAAAGGTGACACCTGTCAAAAAAAATTACTTTCGAATAAATCAACCCATACCACTGGGAAACGGTCAGCTTATTTCTGCTTATTGATGCAACACCCTTCTCTTCTCTTTGTTCAAGATAGCATATTCTACCTTAAATTTACATATTTCACTACTGAAGAGAATCAATGAGCATCAATGACGGAAAACCCCTAAAAGTTACCAATATGTCTTTGACTTTAATCACACAACTGGTTTGCTCATCGACTTTACTCATCAACCATCTGTAAACTCAGCTCAGGGCACGGTGTTAGTCATTCCTAACAACATTATGTTGCTGTCACAACTTCACTTTGCATCTCTGGATAAACAAAAAATGGGTTCTTCAAACATCTGATCCCATCATTCCCTCAGAAATCTCTCAGTGTGCTGACTTTGGAAAACAAAATGCAAACAATCCCGTTGATGAAGATTATGTGTGAGGTCATATTTTTGTTTAATAATGTTTCAAATATGTGCAAGTTTTTGTATTTGGCTCACTAACTTTGGAAGACTTATTTAAGTATTGCAATAGTTCTTTCATTTATACTTTTTAGCTGATGATATTCAAGTATTCCGTTTTAACTATAACAGAAGGAAAGTGAATAAGAGCTACATTTCAGGACTAGATCCTGTGAAATATTTAATTTTTGTGAAAAACATAGGTAACTCATATGTGGCATTATACTTAGCCGCAATAAAAAGCAGCAGCTCTTGGTGGATAAAACACTGGTTCAATGTGAAGGGACGGAAACAGGAAAACATCCCTCACAGCCTTTGATTAACATGGGAAAAAATGTATATTAAGAGTTTTCATTTTTCATCATCTCTTCAGGACAATACAAACCACTGGGAGATTTCTCACCCATAAAAGAATGGCATTAAAATAGAGAAGAAAAGAGGAAATCCAGGAGTTCTTCTCAAATGAAGTGCTGGCTCTGAGAGCACGGTTATTATCCCAGTCTCTGAAACTCACGAGGCACATGAATTATTCTCCCCGATTTTCAAAGTCAAAGTGGAGTAGAAAGTATACAACAGCAACTTAGGGTGGATTGTGGGTGAGCAAGTGAGAGGAAGGCAGAGAGAGATGCTCTGCTTATACTTAAGAGGCAGCTGAGACATGAATCAATCTTAGAGAGGCAGGGTCAACATAAGTCATGAATGCGTCATTTCAGTCCACATGACATTACCCTTTAAAATATCTAAAATTAGACAGATTTAATCATCGGTCACTTTTGATTAAAGGGGACAAACAAAGGGGGGTGGATGCTCTAAAAACCTTATTTAAGAGTCAGTGAAAGGACTACTGATATTGATCCACGGACCTTAACCCTCTTTTTGTTCTGTTGTGGAGTTCATTTTTGTCCTTCCTGCTACACAGTGCCTACAAACTGATAGGGGAGTGAGACCGGGAATCATAATATGTGTCTATGTTTAAAGTGTGGGGCTGTGAAAATCATAAGGTGTTAGGTTTTCATGCAAATCCAATTTCTCAGGGGGTACTCAATGCTTTGAGGATGCAAGTGCCTGAACCAGTAAGTCAGCATTTTCTGTCTTTCATCCATCAAAATTCAATTGTAAGCTATTAATGAAGAGCATGCTACAGGACACGATGAACATGTACAGGTCTGCTATCCTGCTCACATTTAAATTTAAATAAGGCAAAGAAATAGACTTTTTTTACTGTTTTTATTTCACCTTTATAATTAATTTGTGATCATGTTCTGCAGGATACAGATTGAATCTTTAAAAATTAATCTCTCTGTCTGCCAGCGATTGCATTTGCACTAAAACTTCCTTTGATCCTTATCATCCAGATGCCTTTTTTGTCAGTGTTTAGATCCTTAGATAGATCTTTTTCTTCCACTTACTATTGGTCAGAGATGCGATACTGTCTCTGTTTTTTTGTCCTTTCTTTTTCCTGTGTGGTAAAAGTCACCATTTTAATTGAATTTCTTGGCTTTAAATTTCTGCAATGCTCTAATCAGAGATCAGGAGAGTTGTTTATCTCAACTTTGGTGGAATTAGCAGAGAGTAGTATTTCTGTAACTGTTAATGTAGAAAGTATTCTGATAAATCAATATCTGATATCCTCCGAAAAAACTACTTCAAATATTAATCCACTAACATGCTGTGGGTGGGGGGGTCATTTCTGGAAATTTAATTATTTGGAATTATTTTGGAGAGATTTGTGCCTCTATGATATGTTATATGTTGTATGGTTTGCTTCATTCTATCTTCCTCGTTTTAGTCTTTTTACTGTACCTTGTAACTGTGTACACCGTAAAACCCTACCCATCACAAACTATGGTGACAAAAGTCTGCATTTAAAGTAAATAAGGTGAAGAAAATCGTCTATCTTACTCAAACATCATGCAATATAACCTTCTGAGAGGGTGGCATGACTGCAGGCAAGGCAGAACAAAGTAGAATGCAAACTACAACCCCAAATACCCCAGGGCCTGGAGGCAAATTTGATTAAAAGTTTGTTTTTCTTCACTCTCAACAAACAGAGGAGCTCGTCGATGCGGCACTGACAGTTAATTGGACTTGGCAGGGCCACGAGTTCATTCGTCAGCATTGTGTGGGGCTTGCCTGGGAGGAGCAGGACAATCGATGTCCCTGAGGATGGCTTGTAATCACTGCAACACTCCAATGAAGTCCAGGGTTAAACATCAGGAGATTGCAGGTGCACCAGAGGATCTTAGAAAGACTGCTAATATGCTTCCCCTCCTAAAGCAGACCAAGGACACTGCAACATAGCCCCAAAACTGATGTGGTGATCCTCAGGTAAAGGGCAACCTCAGGAGACTGTTTTTACAGAAATTATCATAATTCCATGTTTTTAAGATATTATCACCACAGATTTTTAACAAACATACTAGTACATGGAAATGTTTTGAGTCTATGAGCCTGATTTATAAAAGGTTTGTGCTAGTTAAAATGTGTTCAAACCTCACAGCGGGCGCAAAATCGTGCAGCACATGATTTACTAAGCAGGCGCAGACAGCAATGCACTAGCTAAGCCTGCAGCGAGAAGTTTGCAATCCATTTACCGATTTTGCCCTTGATTAAAATGCATTGTGGGCATTTTTGTCATAAGGTACAAAATATTGGGAGGAGAAAATTCAAATAAGTAGGCATACCAAACGTGTGATTTATTAAACGTGAAACTGTTTGCACCACCTGTTTTTTGCCTCTGAAAGGCATCTCACAAGTTTGAGCCACAATGATTCAACATAAATTGATTAGTGACAAATGAAAAATATAATTCACACACATTCTAATCGCCCCTCCCCGCGAGTCGGCAACTCAGGCCTGTGGTGAATAGTGCCCTATAGTATAAGTGTCCCTTTTTTTTATTTATAAAAGGTGTCAACACTACTTGTATGCCTTCTTTGCTTCTGCTGTGTAAAGTTGAGGCATGATGATCAAGTAATTGTAGATATCCCCATACTGAACTGGCGCTACCTATATCTGAGGAATTTCATCCCGTACCTTGTTAGCTATCTGAAACAGGTTTGGAAGCTAACTCTGTGGGCTAACTCTTAGCTATCTTAGCTTTCTTTAATTTTACTGGTTGCTGGTTGCCACATACATTTAGCTGAAAGCTGCCGGGATTTCACTGCAGCAGGAGGCTCATTATGATAATTCATACCGGGGGGCATCCGTTCTGCAACCGGTGTGAATCGGGGGTAAGGAGAGTTGCAGTGTCCACGGAGCAGCAAGATGGGAAAAGACAGGTCAGAGACTTTTCAGCATTGTGTGGTCAGCCTCTGTGAGTGAGAGGCGGAGATACAGCAGGATGTATGGATGCATACCTAGCCGTGTTGTTACTGGATTGGTAAGTAATGAATACTCTTTCTGAGGTTATTTGGGCATGATGATGTGATACAGTGCAGAGGAAACTGTTCGATGGTTTACCACCTGACACACTGTTAGTTTGATGTTTTGACTGAAGAGCTTTTAAAACCGTCAGTACACTTATTCAGAAGCGCTCCATAGAGATTTCCACATCCACTTCGGCTGATGGCTCAGTCTTGTTAATAGCCAGCAGCCCCCATGTCGTGATGGAAAGAGCATAAAACCACTGTATTTATGTTTGTTTATGCATTTTGGTTCACTATATAGTTTCAGCACATTTGGTAGTGAGTTACCGCTGCGTTAAAATGCACATTATTCAGGTAAAGTGATGTTTTCTGAATTAAATTAGTATTAGCTCATTAGCAGAGGTAGCTCTGTAGATCTTCACATTATTTGGTCATATGGTGTGATACAGTGCCCTGTTGTGCCAAGATGGTTATTCCCCCCGATGCGGAGCTCGCACTCACTCACTCACTAAAGCGGGTTCTGCTTCCTCCGCTGTTTGATGGTTTATCAACAGACATGCGGTTAGTTTGATGTTTTGTTTTTTTGGCTGGTGAGTTTATAAAACTGTCACTAGTTCAGATGCGCTCGATAGAGCTTTGGCTTTATGACAGTGACATTACGGCGAAAGCCATGAGAGGGCGACAGAGGACTAATATCTGCAAAGGTAGAGAGTGTGTCTTTAATACTGAATACAGACTTCTGTGGGAGTTTAGGATGGTAGTGAAACCTTCACCTTTGAAAAAACAAACTGACCAGGAAAAAAAATAATAATGAAAAACTCTAAATATGAAGCAGAATAAAGAAAATACAGTATCAGATATGTGGTTTTTAGAGTTCTCAATCCAGCAACTAAAAATAGGGGAAGAGAGGATACGTTTCTTAAGAGGTCAATTTATAAGGTTCAATTACAATCCTGATAATCTTGTATCTTTTTGAAGAAGAACAATTCCAACGATGCAAATAGTGCCCATGTAACACATTCGTTTCCAGGAATATATTTTGGTCCACTAAGGAATAAATTTCACAACATGCTGCTAGTTTTTTATTATATCGGAATCCAAAAGATTGTATGTGTGTAGCTTTGGCTTTGTGAGCAAAACGGTGCACTTCAAAATTAAAGGGACTATACATAAGTTTAACAACAAGTAAATATAGAAAAATGTACAGCTTCTCCTTCATACATGCTCACGCAATGCCCTGGTCAGTATAATGAGCCCTGGCCTTTTCACCACGGTTGCCTCTATATGCCTGTAAATTCACTTAAATAGCGAGTGTTCGGGTCGAACAAGCAGATTTCCCAGCTGCTTTCCAGGGGCAGCTTAATGCGTAATAGCATCATGCGCATTCACACTCATCTTTTTGACCATTAAAATTTTCTTTTTTTTTTAATGAAAATTATTTAAAATGATCTGAATCAGGCTAAGAAATGTATGAGTGTAAAAGGGCATTGGATTGTTTGTGTATTTAACAGATGGTGGTGGAATCTGTCGCAGTCAGCTGTGAAGAGAAAATAGGTTCAACAGCTTAATGCTGCGTTCAGACCGCAGGCTTTGTCGGCGTCGGGCAACGCTCATAAAGCGACTAGTTTGACGCATATACACAGAAGATACATTTTTAAGCTGAAGCTCGCAAAGCTCGTAGGCGGGCCTTTCTCTGCTGGATGTTTTAAACACTAGCGGATCGTGGTTGACTAGGCAGCATCAACGTCAGACAACGTCACTACAGTGAGTTGCTCTTATTGGTTGCCGTGCTGCGTCAACAGCATTAGGACCGTCAAAAGTTCAACTAGCTGAACTTTTGCGTTGCTAGCGTTATGCGCTTTGAAGCTTGAAACGCAGGAAAAGCTTGAAAAGTTGAAGGAGCCGTGACGCTCCTCCAACGGCCTCCACCATAGACTTAACATCTAATCTTGACGTTGGCGACGCTGACAAAGCTGAACGCAGCATAAGTCATGTGGTAAATACCTAAAAGTAACTATATGGGCTAGGTTTGTTAAAGCCACCTCCCAAGATTGAGAATGCCAAAGTGATATTTTAAACTAAACAAAGGCTGAATAACTAGTTGGAAAGGTGTATTATCCATTTCAAATTTCACAAGTTTGACTATAAAAAGTTAAGTTTTTAAAACCTTTTGTTGAGGCTTTACAAGCTGCTGACTTAAGGTATTTTAACTGTGGCTAAAATGCACTCGACGTGAAAAGGCCATCCATACTTCAATAATAAAAATCTAAAGAATTCCTTGGAATAAACTTTATAAATACTGCAACGGAGAACAAATAAGTGTGACTTACAAACTGTGAAACAGCTTTGTTCTACATTAGTATTCAGGAGATAGCTTATCTCTCTAAACTGTTATCATAGCATTTCAGCTATTTTAGACACACTGACCTTCTCTTAAGGACATAAGATAAGGCTTTTTAATGTTCTTATTAAATCAAGCCATCTAAGCAGGCTCTCTGAGGCCTGTTCCAGGAGTCCATAACTTCCTCACACAGGCTAATGACAAGCATCAGATTGATAATGACCAGCAGCTCTGAATTTTTTTTTTCACTGTCTTATACCCATAATCACAATATGCTGTGGGATCCACCAGCTTTGAGTGTAGGGGTGTCATGCAAAAATAACATACATGTGTATGAACACACAAAAGCCACACACATTCTTTTAGGCATTCTCCCAACGGTAATGGGGCAGTGGAGGAATGATAAATCCTGCCTAATGGGATGGTGCAAAAAAAATTTCAGAGCCAAGCAAATTCAGTTTGCACATGTTGCCAGGGAAGCCCATATGCACAGAAAATATTATAGACATATGATGCATGTCATTCTCAGACAGAACCTCTTAAAAAGACTGTGATTGTCAAGAAAAATCATTTTTATCCAATAGTTTTAAATAAATTATGGACATTGGTGTGGGTGAATGAGTGTCATCACCAGTTAAGACGCTTGTCATCTACTTGTTCGGGTTTCATCTCATCTGATAGACTCAATATTAGTCAGCTGAAGTCTCAGCATGGTGATTTACACCACTTATCAGTCACTATGAGAGCTGCAAAGAATGATCAGACTGGCAGGCTGAGGCAGATCATGAAACTTTAACCTGACAGAAGAACAGTCATGATATCCACTTTGTAGAATCTACTCTACTTATATAAGATTTTGGGATTTTTTTTTAAGCAAACCGTAAAGTCAAATGATTTTGAATCCGTATAGATTTCCCCAGTTATTTGCAAAAGAGTTCTGCAACACAAGTCACAGAAAAAAAAAATCTAAATTGGACAATTAAACTAATACTCACACTATCATTGTTCAAGGCTATAAAATCAAGGGGAGCACTTTTTTTATGTAGTTTAATAGTTTTTAACAGGTTATTCTCTGTTTACGGCTGAGAATGTACAACCAAAAGGTCAGGCAATAATGAACAATGAACTATGTCATTCCTTATCTCTGCAACCTTAAATTATCCTTGATTTGCTCTCAAAAACTGTAATAAGGATTTGCATCTTTCTGGGCTGTAATTTACAAGTTTACACACCAGCAGGTAGGATGTAACAATACTTTTTAAAGCACAACTACACATGCACCTTCTGTAAATACTTCTTTAAATGATCATAATCCGTTGAACACACACACACACATATAAATATATATATATATATATATATATATATATATATATATATATATATAACCCTAATCCAGACACTATATTGGGCTGTTGTGAAACAGTTTAAACAGTAGGTGGTGCTTTTTAAGTAGTATTCATCTAGTCCTTAAAGGCTGTATATGAAACATTTTCCTAAAGAGCTATATAAAAAAATACATCCAAGAGGCTTTTACAGAATAAAAGTAAAATATTTCCTTTAACAATTATATTTTAATTAAATTAAAATATAATTTACATTTAAAAAGGGAACGACAATGATGTTATGTTTACATCTACCAGCCTGTAGCAGCAACAGATGGCCGATTGACAGATATGGTCTTTATGATTAGGGAGGGTTACTGATATCCGTTGCCATTATGGGTCATGGTTCTTTTTTTTCCCCCGGGGGTCAAACATGATGGATTTTGGGTATGCCATCAGCCAAGGGCGATTCCCTATATCACTAGAAAAGGGAAACATAACTACCTCTTCGCAAAAAACTGCCTAAAGTTAGGGCTGTCAAAATTAACCCACCAACATGGGTTGATTAATTCCTAATGTGAACTTTTTTTCTTTTTTTTACGCAACTAATGTATGCAAAGAAGTTAGTTTATTTTCCATTCTTTAAGCATCATTTTGATCACCGTTTAAGCACTGGCATCGTTTGAAAAGTACCAGTTTGGCACTGGTATCTGATAAAACTTAAACGATACCCATCCCTATCTAACTTTATAAAAAATCACAAACAGAATCAGAAAGGGTTTATTGCCTCAGCTCGCAGCAGGTAGTAAGTCCTTAGTCCAATTTCTCCAAAAAGCTCGATTTAGAGATGGATCTAAACGTACTGAGTCATACGTACCCTTCCTCTTACACACACACTCTCACCGGTACACCAAGACACCCAGGAAAGGACACTGCACACTCTGTCATAAACCTCATAAACACTCTATATTCTTAGGTGCAGGTACTGATGCCCTCTAGGATGGAGACAAGCAGACCGCCAAGACCCCCACACTGGCAACAGTAGCTCACCAGCTCAGGACCCTGACCAGAATGCCTGGTCACCTACTGGACCCAAACCCTTGATGGTTAGTAGCGAACAGGGGCGTGGAAAGTCCTCCCTCCTGCTGCTTGAGTATGGTGTTAATGTATGTGGTTATGATGTGCATTTAAAACAGAGGGATGTGGGGAAGGCTACCAGACTCCCCACCCCACCCCCACCTCTCATCCTGACTCCTCAGTGTCTATGTGCAGTTTAACAATGGGCACCGGTACCAGAGTTGAGGCTCATTGAGGGGTACCTCCCCCAGAGCAAAAAAGTGTGCCCACCGCATGGTCCCTACATGACACACATTTGCACACTGATGGAAGTATGCCACATTGTAGGCAAGGCTGACCTGGGGCGGACTGAGAAAAGTGAGAAACAAGTACTTTTACACCACAAGTAAGAGATGATTGTACTGAACAGTTTTTCTAAAAGACGCACAACTTTAAATGGTCCATCTAGTGAGTGATTGTATTTGTATTAACATAGAATCAAAGGAAACTTCTACTTTGTAGCAATTGATACTATCAGTTTCAATCATGGTTTATTAATACATTGAACAATTCATTGCATATATACCTGTTTATCTGTGAAATAACAGTAAGTTTTTAAACAGTGGAAGCTCCAGGGCTAAACACATGCACAGACACACACACAGACACACATAAAAGCATGTCAGTTCAGTGCTTACACACCCATACACACATACAGAGGCATAGACAAAGGCAACAGCAGCTATAGATTGGTCCATTTCCTCCCCCCTTGAGAGAAATGCCATTGCCTGGATACTTTGATCTACCAAAATGAACGAGGCAGTTGGCATCGACTGCTACAAGCAGCAAGAAACCCATTCAGAATGATAAAGTTAGAGTATTCATAGTTCTCCCCAAAGTGTCTCTTTACATGCTTATATAACGAGAAATTCAATCGATGTAGACTTCCTTTTCAACAAAAGCTGATTTTTTTTTCTATGGAGGCAATGTCTAAAAGACATTCGAACTCACATAAACACTGTATTTCTCTGTCAGATTGATGAACAGAAATGTTCTGAGAGCAAAGTTAAGTGAGATTTAGACTGATGTGTCAAGTGAGAGTATATCTGTGTGCGTCCCTGTCATGACTAATGTTGATTTGGACTTTGGGAGTTTTACAGTGGTGCATGTCAATGTCCCATTGCAGTGGGATTGGACAGGAAGCATCTGCCTTAGAGGAACCTTTAGAGTAATGCTGAATACTACAAGCAAGGCTTCATAAGGGTGTGTTTAAAGCCAAAACAAGGTTTTACGTTGCAATCTCATTTTGATTATTCTTTCTTGTTTTGTCTTGATTAAATCAAGCTCCATCAACTCAAAAATATTAGATATAGTGCCATGCAAAAGATATTCATACTATTTAAACCTTTTCACATTATGCCATTTTGGGACCAACAAACTTCAATGTAATTTAAAATGTAATGTATAAATCCAAAATGTGCCACTTTATTATAAAAGGATTATAAGTATGATATTTGTTTTTTTCAAGTACAGTGTGTATTTAGTCCCCTGAATCCATACATTGCACATTTCACAGCAATTCTAGCCAATACGTTTTTTTTTAATATATGTCTAATAGCCTTGCACATGTAGAAACCCCTATGATGAGCAGCAGTATTGGAGTCAGTGTTCCCCCGCCCGGACGCAGGTCACTGGGACCCCACTCTGGAGCCAGACCTGTAGGTTGGGCACGTTGGCAAGCATAGACTGGTGGCCGGACCTTTATGTGTGGGGCTCAGCCCGAAGAGACAACATGGACCCCCCTTCCCATGAGCTCACCACCAGTAGGAGGGGCCATGGGCTCGAGTGCAATGTAGGATGGGCATTGATCAAAGGCGGGGACTTTGGCAATCCAATCCTCACTGCAGAAGCTACCTATTGGGACATAGAACGTCAATTCTCTGGTGGGGAAGGCGTCGAAGCTGGTGCGTGAGGTTAAAAGGTTCTGACTGGACATCGTCGGCCTTGCCTCAAAGCACGGCTCTGGTTTTGGAACCCGTCTCCTCGAGAGGGGTTGGACTCTTCCACTTTGGAGCTGTTCTTGCTGAGAGGTAAGGAGCTGTGGTGGGCATATTTGTTGCCCCCCATCTCGGCACCTGTACGTTGGGGTTTATCCCGGTGAATGAGAGAGTAGCCTCCCTCTGCCTAGGGGATGGGGACAGGTCCTGACTGTTGCTTGTGCCAAACAGTAGATCAGATTACCCACCCTTCTTGGAGTCCTTGGAGGGGGTGCTAGAAAGTGCACCTTCTGGGCACTCCCTCATTCTGCTGGAATGTGGGCAATGACAGCGAGAGGTGTGGTTGGGCGGAATGCTCCCACCCCGATCTGAAACCGAGTGGTGTTTTGTTATTCCACTTCTGTGCTTGTCATGGATTGTCCATAAAAAAACACCATGTTCAAGCATAAGGTTGTCCATATGTGCACATGGCACCAGGACGCCCAAGGCCGCAGCCTGATGATACACTTGGCTGTCATTTAATCTGATCAGTGGCCGGATGTTTTGGACGCTCGTGTGAAAAGAGGGGCGGAGCTATACATCGACCACTACCTGTCGGCTCTGATGGTGGGGTAGGATGCTGGGCAAACCCTGGCAGGCCCAAACGTGTTGCGAGAGTCTGCTGGGAAAATCCGGAAGAGTCTCCTGTCAGTATGAGTTTCAACTCTCACCTCCGGCAGAACTTCAAAGACGTCCCTGGCGAGGCAGGGGATATTGAGTCTGAGTGGGCCATGTTTCGTGCCTCCATTGTCCAGGTGGCTGACCGTAGTGTCCGCAAACAGCACTGTTTACAGTGGGAATGGTGTGTTGCGGACCTCGACACGGGATGTTTTGGGTCGGGGGATTTAGTACTTTAAATACCTCCTCAATCCTACCAGCATACCTTCCAATTTGGAAGCAGAGTATGAGGACTCTGGGTCAGGCTCTCAAATCTCTAATGCTGAGGTCACCAAGGTTGTTAAAAAGCTCCTCAGTGGCAATGCTCCGGGGGTGGATGAGCTTTGCCTGGAGTTCCTTAAAGAGTAACTAAACCCCAAAACTACTTTTTTTTTCTCACTTATAAACTGCATACATGGCTCTTTACCAAAAAAAATCTTTCAGTTTCAGGGCATGTCTATTGACATTTCCGTGTAAACTTGGTAAATTCAAAAAAAAAATTGTCAAAAACCATCTTAGTGCTGCCGCTCATGGTCATTGTGTGACTGCTGTATTTGAATTTTGTGATTGGCTGAGAGCGGTACATCTTTTCCATTTTCGATGTCACAGTCATGGTCTCACAGAGACGCCCTCCATTTCTGACACACTCGTCCTGCCCTGTGGCGAGCTGGAATGTGTATGTTGTGTGCAACATGCACACCGCTAAGAGAAACAGAGAAACTGAAATCCATATATCACACTATGAAGGACCACAATGGCGAGGTGGTTTGATCCAAAAAACGTAGCAGTAGTTGGAGCAAACAGACAAAATTTACAGCAGCCTACAGCTGGAGAGCTATGGGAGGCTTCATGCAGCGCAAGCCAACGGCTCAAACTGATATCGGCGTACGGCCGCTGTGCTCCATAAAGCCTCCATTTACCTATGGTGGATGGTGGAGAAGAGACATCATGATTTTTCCCTTTACCATAGGTAAAGAGAGGCTTTATGGAGCTCAGCGGTCCCACACCATATTAGTTCGAGTTGGCTCAGCTGTGACTGCGACCCCCTCCATGCAACCCACCTCTTTCAGCCTCTCCGCATATGCTCCACACTTGGCCATCCCCCCTCCATACTTCCTGGCCCTGCCCACTTTGGTAGAATTTTTCAAATGTTCCCTGGGAATAATGCTTTTTCATGGGGTTCAGTTACACTTTAATGCTGATCTGCAATATTGCATTTACATCGGCAGTTTCCTTGTATTGGCACACTGGTAGACATATGTTCCTACCCTCATCTATGGTCACAAATTCTGGGTGGCGACCGAAAGAACAAGATCATGGATACAAGCAGCTGAAATGAGTGTCCTCTGCAGGGTGTCTGGGCTCTGCCTTAGGGATAGGATGAGGAGCTTGTTCATCCCTAGGGACCTTAGAGTAGAGCTGCTGCTCCTCCACATCAAGATGAGCCAGTGGCCCGTTGCTTGGGCATCTGGTCAGGATCCTTCCTGGACGCTTCCCTGGTGAGGTATTCCGGGAATGTTCCACCAGGAAAGGACCCAGAGGAAGACCAAGGACACACTGGAGGCACTATGTGTCTTGGAAATAATTGTATAACCTCATGCTGCTTTAAACTTTTCAACAACTTTATCGCTGACTCTGGGCCTCCTCCCGGTGGGACATGCCTGGAACACCTCACCAGGGAGAGGTCCAGGAGGAATCCTGACCAGATGCCTGAGCAACCACAACTGGCTCCTCTAGTATGGAGGACCAACTCTGCCATACATGATAATACTGTAAATAAATAAATGTGGATATATATATAAATAAATGTCAGAAAATACATTTGTAAATACATAAATAAATCTGAAAAAATACAGCAGTTTGGGAATAAATAAATATGGGAATAAATAAATAAATAAATGTAAAATACATTTGTAAATATATAAATAAATAGAGAAATTAAATATAGAATTAAACAAATAAATCAGTTTGAAAATACATTTGTAAAGAAAGAAAGAAAGAAAAAAGAAAGAAAGAACTAAATAAATAATATCCTAATGAATAAATGGTTCAATATAATATTTAAACATTTATAAAGAACTAACTAAATAAATATATGTGGGAACACATGAAATAACTGGTAACATATTCCCACATTTATTTATTTAACATTTTATTTTATTTTCATGTGCAATTTTTATTTACACATTTAATTTATTTATTCACATATTTATTTATTTATTTATATATGTATTTATTTGTTGCCATTTTCTTTCCACATTCATTTAATTATTTATTTACATATTTATTTAGTTATATATATTCACATTTATTTATTTTCAATTTTATTTGTCCACATTTATTTATTGAAACGTTAATTTACACATGTATTCACAAACTTTCACTTTTATTTATTTATTCGCATATTTATTAATTTATTTGTTTACACAACTGAATTATTTAATTTCATATTTATTTATTGATCTCTATATTTATTTATTATCTGTCTTGACATGTATTTAATTATCTATCTCCCCATTTATTTATTTATTTCCACATTTATTTATGTATTTATTTCCATATTTATTTATTCATTCATTTATTTATTTTCTTTACACATTTCTTCGTCAATTCACAGGCTGTGTAAATTCCTTGACAGCGTTCCTGAGTGGGGAATTAAACATGAGACATGGACAGGTGCTTGTGAACTGTTGTCAAAAACTTAAGAGACGATGCAAAGGCGGACTGAGCGCTATGTTGTGAGGTGTTACTTGGGGGCTTGTTAACATTTGTTAACATTGGCACCCCAGCACCTCACCTTCCAAGGCCCCTCCGTTTTTTTTTCTATTGCTCGCAGGAGCCATCCATGTCAAGGACAGACCTGGTGATAAACCAGCATTACTCTGATAGTGAGATTCCAGCAGCCGGGTAGCTCAACTCTGTCACAGACACACAGAGTAGCTAGCTGATGCTAACGCTCCTCTGTCCTCGGCCACTTCAGTGTAAATACAGAGACCTGGAGCTGGCCAATGAGGCTTTAGGTCAGCGTTAGAACCCCCTCCCCCCCCCCCCCCCCCTTATTAGCATACACTTCGGTAAATTTCTAAATAAATATGATCAAGAACTGTGTAAATAAATTTGATTTAGAAATGTGTAAATAAATGGGATTTAGAAATGTGTAGATAAATATGATCTAGGAATGTGTAAATAAATGTGATTTAGAAATTCGTAAATAAATATAATCTAGGAATGTGTAAATAAATATGATTTAGGAATGTCTAAATAAATGTGATCTAGGAATGTGTAAATAAATGTAATCTAGAAATGTGTAAATAAATAAATGTGGGGATAAATACATAAATAAATTAATTCATTAAATATTTTTTGGTTTATTTATTTTCAATTCGATTTATTTATTTATCTATTTCCACATTTATTTATTTATTGTCAATTATGGCAGAGTTGGTCCTCCATACTGTTGATGTGGAGGAGCAGCGGCACTACTCTGAGCCCCCTCCGGATGACCGAGCTTCTCACCCTATCTCTAAGGGAGAACCCAGCCACCCTGCGGAGGAAACTCCACCACGACAGACCCTTACAGCTCCTACATAACTGCAGATACCCTACTCTGTATCGATCTCCCACTCCATTTTTCCCCTCCTTTGTGAACAAGACTCCCAGATACTTGAACTCCTCCACTTTAGGAAGGAATTTATTCAAATTGATTTTATCTGGGGTGTCAGAGTAAAGGGTTTTTTATACAAATGCATGCCACACTTATCAGATTTTTATTTGTAAAAATAATATTTGTACACCATTTATCCTTTTTCTTCTACTTAACAATTTGTGCAAATTTGTGTTTAGAGTATTACATACAAACTCATTAAAATACATTGATGTTTGTGGCTGCAACACAGCAAAATATCAACCAGTTCAAAGAGCATAAATAAAGCTGCAATGATAATGGTCTGACTTTATGGTTTCACCTCAACCAGTATCATTGCAACCCCAAATTTTTGAATCTAACAAAACAAAATGTTTACTGCAACCTTAAAATGGAATAGTTTGCTTTTTAATTAACATAAACCAAGAAGAATGTAGCTTCCCATCTGGTGCAATAGCCGATAAAAATGCATTCATGGGACACATTTATCAATTAATCATGTTTACAGCACACACAATCGTGCCTGTGGTTGCATTTAAATACAAAGAGCAGGAATATGTTACCTCATGTGCTGTGTCCGACCAAACAAAGTAGATTTCACTATTAAGTGAGATGGATTTCTTTTAAGAGCACAAGGGATGCTACGTGGTTTACAAATCTCAAGTGTTCCTGTGGCTTTTCAGATGATTGCCATCCCCCTTTTGAATATTATAAATTGTACAAACAATTTTACCTCAATAGAAGCAATAGAAGTAATTGTAGAGAAAAGAATGAACCACTAAATGCTCAATATTTATGAATGTTGCTGTCTTTGTGCCTTGTTTGTGATTGAGGTATCACAAGTTGATATTTAGAGGGTTTTTTCAAGTGATGGCACTTATAGCTAAATATGTCTCGTATATGTAACATCTATCTTTATCACTCTCTTTATTTGAAAACGGTAATTACTGTTATATACATTGACCTTGTGAAAAACACTCATAGGCATTATTAAATCCCTAAGGCCTGAAAAGAAGCCTGCAATGAAAGCAAAAAGGGACTAAGTTGTTTCTCTGCAACTAGAAAAAAGAAAGTCTTCCTTAAAACCGCAGACACTCACAGGCTCTGTGAAGAAAGTTCATATAGTTTTCATTCAATAAACTCATAAAATCATACAAAGATTGGATTTCATGCTCATTCTGAGAGGTTCTTTTCACACCAGCACATACTGTATTTGCTGCAGACATCAGCCAATAATATGACTAGGTTCTTAAATCCATGCCCTACACGTCAGCGGACTAAAATTACTAAAGACACACTGCTCACTCTCATAAGCAGAGCTCCATTTAACCGAAAAGTCTGAGTTAAAATTGCTACCACTTCTGCTTTAATGACTTTAAATTGTTTTTCATCCATTTTTTACATGGTAAAAATCCTATTAGGAATTATAAAAAAAGCAACACCCAATACAATGTAAACACAAAGCTGCAGAAAAACATAGTTATTTAATGCAAAAAGAGAAGATAAACAGCCAAAACAACAAGCACAAGAAGAATAAACAACACAGAAACAGATACAGTGGGCAAAAATAAAAACATTTATATTTCTTGAAAAGCTTCTTATTTTGTGATGTTACAACCACAAGTTTAGGTGTATCTTATAGACACACTTATGTGATAGACGAACACAAAATAGTTCATATCTGTGAACTGAAAAAAGAGAATAAAGTATACATTTTTTCTTCTTTACAAATAAAAATCCTTTTTCACTTTAATTACTGCTGCAAGTCTAGGTATTTCTCTAATGGTCTACAAGTGTAGAGATTTTAGATTTTCAGCTCAAGCATGCTCAGATTGATTGAAGAAAATAGGCGACCATCACTTTGTAAATCAGCCACAGATATGGAATTACATTTACGACTGGACTTGACTGAACAAATTCTGATCAGCTTCTCTGTCCCTCCACAAGAAAGGCATCCCCAAAGCACGTTACTGCCACCACTATGTTTATGGGGGTAATGGTGTTTTCAATTTTTGATAGCTTGTTAGCTTTAAAGCAAGTGTAATCTTGCTACTGCACATACTGATTTGCATACATACAATAAAGTTCCAATTTGGTCTCAAGGTTTGAACCAATTTCAGATGCTATCACCGCTGGCTTTCATTTAACAATGGGCTTCTCCTTGCTAGTTTTACATTTGCAGAGTACAGTGTCCTGTCAACAGATTTTCACATCTTGGTAAGTTTTAAGTTCTGTATTTTGGATGATGGATTAAAGAGTGCTCCAAGAGATCTTTTGAAGTTAGATGGTATTTTGTAGCCTGACCACTTTCTTTTCTTACGTTCTAGCATACCCCTGAAGCCTCCACAGGGCAGAAGAGAACATATGAGTGTATTTATAGTAACAATAAACTACACATTGCTGAACTCTAGATCATAATTAGGTGTCTTTTGAGAGCAATTGTTTGCAATTGATTTTATTTATGTTAAACCGGCATAAAGAGGTTCTGAGCACAAAAGTACGCAACACGTTTCATATTTTATTATTTGACAAACGACCTTTAATAACCAGCTTTCCTTTTTCTTCCACTTTACAAGTGTGAACTACTTTGTGCTGGTTTTTGTGCTGGACCCCAGTGAATATATCCAAGTTTTACGGTTGTAAAATAAAAAATGGAAAAAGCTCAAGGTATAAGACATTAGATTAGAAAAATATGTTCATGAGTATATTCCACAACCACAACACACAGGAATTAGAGTAATCAAAATACCCAACAGCAATAATTAATCATTCATCAGTCTTTGGAGAAAACGCAACTCAGAATGCTCCAAATTCACACTAACAGATGTAGAGCAAGACTGTGTCTTCAAACAGAAGTCTACATCCTGTTTTGCTACCTTATCTATATAGCCGTATGTATCAGAATCGAGACAGAGACACCCCGGGGTCCAGCGAGGTCACAGGGTAAATCAGGTCTCAGTGGGACCATCGCTCAAGGCAGAAGAAAAGGATTAAGTGCTTTCTGGATACAGTGGGTGGACACCAGCAGGGAGAAAAAAGAAAAGAACAAAAAAACAAGCAAAAATCTCTTTTTACTATTTACTGACTGTTTCCCACCTGATCTCCTTCGGTTCCTGCTCCTACTGTCCACCAATTCTTTTTTTTCACCACCTGACCCACATAGAAAACTCCTTCCTGGTGGGTGCTGCACTAGAAACTCGGCCCAAGCCTTTGATCCAGTTCCAGATCACTTGCTGAAAGCCTGTCACTTCAGCTTTAGGCCGCAGAGCATCCCACGACGGCTCTTCATCTCCAAGCACTAAGCGACACACTTTTTTTTATCACATCCCCACAACCTCTGTCATGTGACCAGCACATCTTTCCCTCTACTTTACTTTTAAGCAAACACAAACAAAGAACTCAAACAGAATAGCGATGGAAAAGAGAGCCAATAAACCACAGGATCGATTTTGTGTTGTTGAGTTTTGGTGTTCAGGCTGCTTATATATATATATTTATACCATGGTTTGGGTGAAAACTCGATTCTTATTGGCTGGAGGGTGTACATTAAAAAGTGATAATGTACACCTAGGAAAGGCGTCCCGTCAAATTGCCTGATGACAGTTCTAAATTATTGCGCTGGCTCAAATGGCAACGGAAACTCAATGTTATTTGCATTATCCTCTGGACACACACAAGCAGTAAGTATTGCACTGGCCTTCCAAAACGATATTTTGTATCACGTAATGTAAGGTAAAGCCATCATCTCACTTCCCATCACACATAAACATATATATATATATATATTAGGGGTGTAATATATATTATAATTTTTTTTCCCTTTATGCACATCCCCTGTCTGTGCTTGGTGATGATTTACGGTTCTGGTGACGGACACAAAAAGCATGTTTAACCATTTACATAAAGGAAAAAAGAGGGCAGATTTAATTTAAGAATTGGCACATATTCCTAATTTCTACAAATGAAGGCTCATAAATGAAAAAGTCTGGAATCATGCCTGGTATGGAAATATGAAGTTATGAATAATGCCTCGTTCTCAATCATCAAGTCTGTTTTAGCAAGGTGGACTAGATAAGCACCTGCAAGGCTAGAAAAAAAGAAAAAAAGAAAGCATACACGTGGTTGCATTCCTAACTAACCAAGAGGGGGACTAGAGTCCCTGAGGGCCCTAAACCCTCAAATCCTCCCTGCTGGACCCTGACCAGGCTATAAGAGGGAGCAGCAGCAAACAGCTCAGGGTTGTCATGGATGCCCATGAATCTACCTGCAGCAGGCTGAGGCAACAGGAAGAGTGGCTGATTTACACACAGCTGCTAATCAGTAAATGGCTCTCTTGGTAATGAAAACTCATAGATCTATACAGAAGCACTACTGATATGATTTTATCTGCCATTACTCATTTCTAAATATGCAATAGGCAATAGCTGTTCAACACTAGAGTGGGGCTAGAAGACTGAGGTGCATAAACTGTTACTTTTATGAATTAAAGGTCAGAAATGTTGATGCAGAAAGTGGTTACTGGGTCATGGATGTGAGGCTCCTGTATGCATGTATTGTCCATACATTTAAAAAAGGAAAATATAGATTTGACTCCAGCCTTTAGCTGATTCCCAAATTCCACCCTCCCATCAGGCTTCAGTAGCTGAGGTATAAGCCCAGTAAACAGAGACGCTGGCATAATGGCTTGTTTCCGCTTGGCCCTGATCCATCATCTGAACAAGTCACAGGCACTGTTCTAATCATGATTAAGACCAAGACAGAGAGTCAGGTAGACACAAGAGAGGTGCAACCATCCATTCATCCGCTAGATTCATCAGACAAATCACTTCCACTTCCAGCAAATGAGAATGAATTCATTGTGACTTACCTGTTCCATTAGCTGTGCTTGCTAAGAAGAGAGGATACAAAGCTGAGCAGCTTTGAGATAGACGGACGCAAAACAGATTCACAGCAAAGTCTTATGGCCCTACTGGCAGTGAGAGCAAAGTAGGTACAAATGTGTCTTAGGGACTAATTGTAGATTTAAAAGAAAAGTGAACTCACCACTGGAGCAGTCCAGTCCTCCCCACCCTGGCTCGCACTGGCATGTATCAGGAGAGACGCAGCGACCATGCATGCACTCCTCTGTACAGAGAGCTGAGAAACAGAGAGATTACCTCATCAGTACACCTTCTAACTGAGTTAAAACATTTTAAAACACACATTTAGCTTAAAAAATATATCAAACCTCAGATTAACAGCATCAAGATAACAGCTGGCACAATATGTCCACAAAAATAAAGAGCCAAAATTACCGTTTTTGAAATAAATATTGATTTAAGATCTCATTATTACCATGCAGTTCTAATACTTGAGACAGAATTTTTAGTGACACACTTTGTAAATGCAAACTATTTCAAGTTATATTTAGGTATGAGTATTGGTGATGTATTACAAAAAAATATTTCAACATTTAATTCTGAAAGATAAATCATTACCCATTCCTAAGAATTATATTATATAATTAAAATATATATCATCTCGGCAGATTACTGCGTCTTACCAGCCACCGTCTCATCTGCTGTAATTGCCACAAATGCGCACTTTTTAGCTAACCAAAACTTTCTACAAGCTGAAATGATGGCCGAAGAACGGCAACGCTCAGGACATTTATCAGCCCTCAAAGAAGACATAGTTAAAAGTATGGGCATATTTTGGGTATTTGAAGAATACCGAGGGACAGTTGATAGAAAACAGCTAGCCTGTTTGCAGAACGTGCAGGAAAAAAGTGTTTGCGAAAGGCAGCAACGCTTCGAACCTCATCACATATCTGCGTGACTATCAGCGACAACGCAAGGTACATTAATGTTTTAGCTGAAAAGCATGGTGTGAGGACTTTGGATGGAGGGAGAATGCAAGTAGTTGCCCTTTAGTGCAGCCACAGCGCCCACTGCCAGCATATAAGCCATGTTGCAGATACCTCCATATTGAAATGACGCTATGCATAACGGGGCTCCCAGAGGAAAGATAAGAATTTTGGTTTAATTTAGTTTAGTCAGTTGCCAATGCAAAAGATTTACTCTCGTCGCATGATTATGAATTTAACAATGATTACTGCCTGACTGATATTTTTCTAAATTTAGCAAAGTTCACTGGAAGACGACAAACTGAGAACATTATTTTCCTGCAATAGAGGGTTTATGTAGTTGTCTAAAAATATTTTAAGATGTTTCTGGCGCTATAATTAGTACATGTAATACCCTTGAAATGATCAACAACACATAGTTAATATAAAATATTGGAGTCAATAGCAAATATACCTTGAACATCTTATAATATGCCCTAATTGAAACCTCCACAACTGTAAAATGTTACTTACTTTTAAGCTGTTTGCATGCTCAACTCTTGTTCCTTCACTTTGATGAGAAAAGTTGCACTTTTAAAAAGGCTTTGTCTCTATCATTTTAAATATAATAAACGCTGTTACACTGTTTCAAATCTATTTCAGTTTGTGTAGGACTATCAATACTTTCTAAACATATTCAACACCCTTTAAAAAAATACAGTGACAATACCAAAAAACGTGCTAATTTTGGTCACAATAACCGTGAGGTCAAATTTTCAGGCTGTTACAACCTTAGTCCAGATATATAGCGTGATATCTCAGTGAGTCTGATTGGGTCTGTTCATGTACTGTTTTCACTCCCCTGTTTCTTTACTCAGCAGAAATGGGGAATCTCAGCAACAGCACCAGTTTGAACTGACCTACTGTAAAAGTTATTCGTTGGCAGGGAGACAGCAGGTTGTTTATCTTGCCCAGGTTGATGGAAGTTTTGGATCAAATTTGATAAGGAGAAAATCGAGTTCTAAGAAAGCCACAGAGTAATGTTGGGCATGTCCTAGATGTGAAAAAAAAGAAAAATCTTACCACAGCTGTACACAAAAATTAAACAAAGGTAACAAAAAGCATGCAATTTGCAAAATAATTGCATCTTGATCCAAGGTGATCAGACTTGCTTCATATTGATTGAGTTTTAAGATTCTTGATCTGTGTGTTTCTTTCTTTCCTCTGAGTCAGCGCACAGCTCACTGGAGCCAGGAGGTTAAAAGGAACGGACATGTCACAAGTCTGATCACAAATCATAAGTCAATTTTACACGTGACATTAGATAGCCAATAAGAAAATTTGAATATACTTTTGTTTTTTTACATCAGCCTATTTACACTCAGAAAGATAAGGATGAACCGTAAGCAACCTTTGATAAATAACACTCCAGCAAGCTGAAGCTGTTACTGCATTCAATGATCCAGGGCTAAAAATACAGGTTTACATTTCAGAGTTCCACTTATACTATATAAAGTTCCCTCCCTTGACATCAAATATTTAAAATAAATACTTTTTGAAAAGATAAATCAGTTAAAATAAGGTCGCTCACAAAGGCCACTTTTACATGTATTAGCAAGCATTCAGAGTTCTTTTTTAGCATAACACCACCTCAGCCTTCTGAGAATTTAATACAACTTGTTGAACAAGGAGTAACAGAAAACACAGAGCATTTGCATGGGCTGTCCTGGTTAACCCAGTAAGTCTCAAACATTACACTGAATTAAACTATCACTTCCTAACATACTAGCACTCCCTCCTTCTCTGCATACCAGTCTTCCTTGCTTCCCTGAGCTGATGTTATCCTTATTGCCTATTGCAGCCACATCAAGTTGTTGAAATTATGTTACACTTCTTAACTCTCATTGCTAGCCCTAAGGCAGGCAATACAGTCATTCCAATTCCTATTACTGGTGTGACTCATGATACAGGATCTGGGATCAATATAATCTAAATTTTGGTGTTATGTATTACATGGATTAAGATGTGTATTATTCATTTTAGTTACACTGGATAATATAATTTCTCTTGGTAAACACTTTCCTTTCAGCATTACAGTCCTAGAGTTAGTTATAGTTAACATATTTTAACATGTGTGGACAGATCATCTAAAATTTAAAACTACTGATGTAATAATATAACCAGCTCAAAAAATAAGACAAGAAACTGTTTTTTTCACATGAATAGGACAAAATGAGATTTTAGCAATATTTCTGGAGAGAATGTGCATCTTTTTAGATTTTCAACAAAGAAAAAAAAACTCAGCAATTTTAAAACAGAGATGTAGACATGATGGAATTTATGTTTGGCATCAAAGCAAGTTGTAACCTTTGGACAATTAGTGGTCAGCAAATCAGACAATTATATGGTGCTAAGAAACTATTTGTTCCTTGTCTGTCAAAGTTTTTTTTTTACCCTGTTTTAACAAGTTTCGGAAAAGAAAACAAATTGTTTTATTATTTTGACAATATTGTTTTTATAATTGCTTGGAGACAAAAATGAATTTAAACAATATATTTAATTAACTCTACAGCGCTGATCTGACCTCAACTCATCTTTAAAGTCTTCACCAACATGCATAACTCCAAAAGCTATCAAAGGAGCTCAGAAAAGAAGGGCTAGAATGAGATCCAAAATCATCAGCAGGAAGCTTGATGAGAAAATGATGAATTCAAATTAAATTAATTTGAAAATAAATAAAACTAAAATGATAATCGATTAGAAAATTATTTGTGCAACTTCTTGTCTCATGTGGTGAGGGTGAGCACAGGAATGATAAAGGATTACCAAAGTCACCAAGACAACTATTAGTAAAAAATAAAGTCATAATGAACATAAATCTTGCATCCCATTGCTGCAAATGATTTAGGCAGATTTGCAGCCATGTCTTAATTTTGTCAATAAAAATAAGGTATTCAAAATGTTTAGAACAAATTGACATAGTCAGATGAGACCAAAATCAAGCTCAGCCTACAGTGTTCGGAGGAAGACGAATGATGACCTGAATAATTCCTGTATTCCCTCAACAAACATGGAAATCCTATGCTATCGGAAAACTTTTACGTTTCATCAATTATTCTAGGAAGCCTCTTGACCTCAATCCTATAGAAAATCTGTGGAGTGAGCCTGCTTTTTCCATTCCAAAAACAGCTTTTGGCCGGTTTTGTCCAATGAAAACACAACGCTTTGTCCAAGATTCAAACACCTATCTGATAAAATGAGGTGGAGCTGAAGTTAAATGAGGTATTCCTCCTTTAACATTAATATGCCTATGTTATTCAATGCACCAGTACGGCTGACAGCCACACATTAGCATGTGTTGCTGCCAGCAGTACTGGTATGAAGTGTCTACCATGCTTGGCCATTGGTACAACATGATTGGGTCTGATACCTTACATTGATTCCTCCAAACACATTTTTATTATGAGCAAATAGTACACTCTTTATCTTATTTTACATTTAAAGATTTTGTCTTGTTTGGAAAATTGTTTTGGAACTTGACCGGCATAAAAGAAGCTTAACCTAAATATCAATCAAGTTTCCTAAATTGCCCTTCACAAGCTCCAATCTCATCTCTATTGAAGGTTTATGGGCATTTAAAAGCCAGGTCAGAGTGAAAGGATATCAGAAGATTTTAATGAAATCTACTATTTCTGATAAGAAGAAAGGTTAAAAAACTGTCAAGAAATATACAAAAAGATTAATGATTGTTAGACTGCTGCAGGGATACTTAACCAAACATGAGCAGTGGTCTAAATATGTGTTTGAACCTGATTGTATACTTTTGACCCTAAAATAATTAAAGAAAATCTTCTTGGCCTAGTTAAAGTTTTTAAAAAACATTTAAGCTATATGTTTTATATATCTATATATAGTTAGCTGTTAGAAAAAGGTAAAACCCAACATGATGAAATATGATAAACCTCAAAGTCGATAGGTTGTGTTATACAAGTGAAAACAATTTTTTGCTGCTTTTTTTAGTTGGCTGAATCAATTATTTTATATTTAGTTGACATTTTAGTTCAACAAATGCAACATCACTTTCCAGAATATGTTTCTATCAGCATGCTAAGTTACAAAAGAACAAGTTGTAAATCACCTCTAATGCTCTGTCATATAGTAAAGCTTTAACGTTGCAAGTAGACCGCAGTGTTTACTAAGTGTGCAGTTTTTCTTGATCATTTATATTGAGCTACACAGCACTAGATTGATCAGGTGGGCATTAGTATTCCTGGAAGTGCTTGCAGCAACTGGAGGATTTATTTTATTTGGGGTGGATATACAAAACAAGCTATATGAAGCGTTTTAATTCTTTTTTTTATTTTTATTCTTTTTTTTTGTGACAGCGCATTTCAAACCGACCACGATTAATATCACAAACTAGGTACTTAGCAGGAATAAATCTATGGCAACCAAGGTCATCTGGCCAGCAGGGTTAAGAGAAGCTGGCTCTTATCTGGGCAAGGAGACGAGCAGGCAAATACAACAAGAGAGAACCCCTGCCTGATGGGAATCAGCGGTCCACTAACATGGCCTGTGGAGAAATGATACACAATCCAAGGTCAGCAGAGCAGACAGCCTGTCCCCTTAACTTATCGGACCTCATTTAACACTTCATACAACTTCCACTTGGTTTTTTTTCTACTGCTTTTCTACTCTGCCTTGGTCAAAAGAGCTTGGAATAATATTGCATTGCACATTATGACACCCAGGCTGGCGTCTGAGAGGTCAGTAATGACTTATCTGGGGTTGAAGAGAGTTATACAACACCATTCAATCAGAATTTGATTCTGATCCACCAGCAGCAGCAGGGTAGGGGAATGACAAGCGGATCTGAAACACTCACCAAGCATAGGTAATCGCAGAAATGCCACTGTAGCAAAAAAGGAATAGCTAAACCAGAGATTGAAAGATAATTCAGGGCAGATTTCTGAGCATCAGTACCCTAGCAGAAAACTGTCTAATTAGATCTAGCCAGCAAAGGAAAAGGAGGGAGAGCTACAACATTTGTGCTGACGAAAGTGGCGAGATCGACTACCTGTAATCAATGAGTCCACGGCCTGCAGAGTATTCAAAGGGAAGAGGAGACAAATTCAATGTCACCATGATGAGTTGATTTCATTTAGTTTCAATCAGCAAATTCTGATCAGCGAGAACAGGGACATGCAAATGTGTCACATCCTAGAGAAAAAAAGAAATATGGAAATGAAGTTTTTTAACTAGGAGAGGGAGGATAAAGCACCCCCTTCTCTTGAGATCTGAACCGGTGTACTGAAGGGAAGGTATAATAAAGTAGAAGGTAGGTCTTTCATTTTAATTGAAATTCATGAATCACCCTGCCTAACTCATGTCTAAGGAATCTGTTGGAAAATTGAGTCTTTCATCTAGATAAAAAGCTAATCTAACTCATTATGCGGAGTTGTTATCAGAACAAGGAACAATGGAGCTAATTGGTGATTGCAATGTAATGTTATTAAATTTAATATCTTTTGCCCGGTCAAACTATAACTTATTGCAATGTCTTATACAATAAGTCGCTGTAAGTCTCGGCCCGTTTGTGGTTTTTTTGCAGCAATCAGTGAGAAAAAGACCCATTACATTTCTTTTTGCTTAAGACCTTTGAGGGAATATAGCTTTTATAATTCAAAAACATCAGAATGCATTATTTAGTTATTTTTTTTGTCCACATTTCGTTCTGCAAGGCACAGAGATATCTGACCTCATAAAAAAAGCAACAAACCAAAAATGAAAAAGAAACAACATATAGTATCTGTTTTGAGAAGAAAATCTAATCACCTTTCAAATAATCAAAATGCAAATGCCTAACCTATTTAAAACTCAACTCATTCTACAGCCAAAGTCATTTAAAGATTACATTTCAGCACCGGACAGGGAGGAGTCATCTGGACTTAATGCCTTGTAAAAATAGGGAAAAGCAGCTCTGCAAAGCCTCTGAAGATATTATGAGCTCTTGCCATTAGCAAGCTCCTCTCACTTCTTTATGCACAACTGTAATAATCATGCTTATTAGGAGGGAAATGAGTTCTTCACATTCTCTTCATACGCTGGTAACATATTAAGGTAATGGCTTATGACAGATCAAAGGTCAGAAAAATAATAAAGACCTCTTGCTGGAAACTTGGATTTTTAATTAAAGAGATACAGATCAAAGTTCAACTTGCTCTGGAGGGTCTTAGGAAAAGTGAACAATCCCTTTAAAAATGATGGAATCATCCAAAACGGCAGACAAAAGAAGTTTAACATCTTTATAGATAATGTGTTGATTTAGTCTGTTTGTGTTTTAATTTTTGTGGTCTCAACATCCCCTGATTAATTTACATGTTTCTCATTGAAGTTAATAGGAGTCTGCCATAATTTTTATATTTCAAATTATTCTTATTTCCAAAATACCAGAAAATAACAGATTTATTTTAGATTATTTTAAAGCTACTTTTTTAATTCTGAAGTTTACATAGATTACCCTTTTATACGATAGAATTGCCTTTGAAATGTACTTCGGTCAGCTTCTCAAAATAGTTTGAGGGAAATTTCACTCATTATGCATTATGCCAAAAGAACTGAGATCAGAACACTGTGATGGCCACTAAAAGTTTTTGTGGTGTGCTTGGTGGTATTTTTTATTTGGAATATCTGAGTCTAACTTCCAGGCAAATGTTTTAAAATGTTGTTTTAAAACAATGGCAAATGTTTTAAAACGATGTCATATTTTCATATGACATTCTTTAAACATTATACCATCTATTTTGTCAAGCCCATAAGTCCCTCATGCGAAACAGGCCTACAACATGATGCTACCACCCCTGTACTTCTTAATTTGCTTCGTATTCTCAGGCTTGTAAACTTCTTCTCTTCCCCACCAAATGTAAATGCGGCATTAAAACTTTAATATTATATTCAACAGACTACAGGGCATGTTTCCAATATTTAAGGTGTTTCTCTTTTTGTGAATCACAAACAGTGATCTGATTAAATTAGGTTTATTAATGTATCACCAATTCACAATACATATCATGTCAATGCACTTTACAAGTCATTTCAACAAAACAACACATACATTCCGATCAGTTTAAAAGTTTTCAATCTAGGGAAACCCGCCAGATTGCACTGAGTCATTGACTTTTAGATTTAACTCCTGGACAAACGTGTAGCAACAATAGACAGTCGCCTGCATTGTCGTTGACTTCACAGTAATCCCAAATACTGAGCAAGCAGGTAGCAACAGTGGAGCGGAATACTTCCCCTTAAACAGGAAGAAACCGCCAGTCGAACCGGGACCTGGCTCAGTATAAGCGCCCATCTGCCATGACCGTTTGGGAGTTTGAGAAGACAGAGCTGCTTATGCTGCTTATGGAGCAATAGCTTTTTACTCCTTGAGTCTGTTTTCAGTCTATCTCAGTACAGGACTTGTTTCACCATGGATAGTGCTACTATCCATACAACTTTAAATAGTAACTTTACAAGCTATTTTGCTTTTTTCGGGGGTTGATAAGCACATTTTACACCAAAACACATTCATGTCTGGGACAAAAGGTCAAACCCCTTCCTGAAAAATATTGTCAGAACATTGAACATTAGCTTTCTTAAGTTACGATATCTTAGGAAGAACATTAAGTCTATCCTGCAGAAAATTGTGAACAAAAAGTTTTCAGTCTAGACAAACAAGATAGTCTGCATTACCTTTGAAAAACTATCAGACTGGACTTTCATTAGCATAAACCAAAACCCTAAATGGCTTGGATCAATATTAGTGAAAAAAATCTTGAGCAGGACATCCCTATTGATTAACTTTAAAATATCCAGTCCCAGCCTGGTCAGCGGCGAGCATGAACTGATGAAGCCTCTTGGATAAGAGGTGAAACGTCTTCCAAGACAAATTACCAAGTCCAGTTGCGTTTGATTGAAATTTCCTTGAGATAACCATGACCTGGATGAATGAGAATATTCACAGGCTAACTTTAAAATATGTTTGCACACGTTTTTGCCAATTTATTTCATGTTAAACCTATAACATCAGTTCACAACCATGCAGATGTACAAAAAAAGAATACATAAGACTATGTATTCCAATGGTTGTTGTGAAATTAAATATGTTTGTGAGATAAGCAGAAAAAGATTTTGCTTACTTAAGGAATTGCTTTTTATTTAAAAGAAATATATTGGATTTTTTTTTTTAAGGATATGTATTTATTATCTACCAGCTTGTTAAAGAATTGAATGTGTAACATAACATACATAATAAATGTATGTAAGCAGTTTTTTTATTGTCTGACTTTTGTTCAATATATTTGTCATGAAAGATCAACATCTAACAAATTACATAAAATCTGATTTTACAGTGAGCATTGACATATTTGTAATCAAAAAAACATTCATATTTGTAGGCATGTTTGCTTGTTTTAGCTCAGTCATAGAAATCTCCATTTGAAGACTTAAATAGTACTACCATTTTGGACCTGACCCTACAATACAATACAAATTGTAGGTGGAAAAGGTGAAATGCCCTGTTAGTAAGTGTAAACTTTGGACAAAATCCGGGGGTGAAGTTAGGGATATACCTAGAAATATGGGAAGAAAACAAACAAGAGTTTTATTTCAATTCAAGACAAGTGCCCAATCATTTCTTGTTCTATCGCCTGAAGAAACCAACTCATTTAATCTTGGCTGTAACTGAGCAAAAATTAAAAGGGACCATTTTGCAAAAGTAGCAAAGAGCAAGCCTGCTCTCCTGACCTCTACCAACTCCATGTTTCCCACTGTACCTCACAGACATTGGATTAGAGGAGTAAGTATTCATGCAGCTATAACATGTAAGTAAATTTGCAAAGAGTCGGGGCAATTCTAGACGCACAATCTTAGTTTGCAGATTCCCCTGTTTAACACCCTGAAAAGCCCATTAATAAACAAATGCCTGTGCTGTCATTTAAATTCCTAATGAATGCATTATTGATCAGTCTGCACCTCACTCCTTAAGACCACCATATAATCACAACCGCTTGCATTCTCTGCTGGCTGGCTTCCTGGGAACCTGCTACCCTGAGGCGATTAAAGCCTTGACAAGGACAAGCTCAGCTGTGGTCAAAGAGCAAACCCACATGGTTGCAGTCATTGTACCAGAAAGCCCCTCGAGCTGCAAAAGATGTAGGAAAGTATTAGATAAATTCTAATTCTAAACTTATCTTAAGAGAATAAAACATAAGGTGAGGCGAGGATATCAAAAACATAACTCTCAGAGGCAACTGTAACGTCTTCTGTCTTTATTTGACAAGCATGCAAAGAGATGCAGTTTGATGTGAGAGAGTAGAAATAGAACTCAATGACCAATGATGAAGTCATAAAAGTGACAGTGAAGGTTTGTTATCAGGATGCTACTACACTCTAACTTTAAGGGTTGTGCTCTGTTCAAGTTATTGAATTTTGAAGCAATTTAATGTTGGGAACTATACCTCTTCAGTTTCTAACCAGCTCTTTCTTGGCTCGTTAATTTTTGTCATTGTTAAACAACTTCAATTAAATTGCACTTGCGTATACAGTAAAGCATTTGGCAGGCTGGGGTTATGAAATAGCATGCAATCTTTAAAAACCATTACATTGAACCTGATAATTTAAAAGGAATTATTTTGCATTAGGAGAAAATGAAACATTATAGGATTCTAAACAGGATGGAATGGAGAGCAATGGTCTGGTAGGTTTTATATGCACGCAACTAACAGTCAGTATCAGTTCTAATATTTACTCATTTTGTAAGGAGGCAAAGGACGTGAAATGTCATCAGAAGGACAAAGGAGTCCGAAAATGAAGACACTTACGAACACACAAGTCTCCGCTTTCAAAGTAACCAGGGCAACACTGTGAGCGGCGCCTATACATAGTCCTCACTCCCCGCCGGTAAGCCGTCTTATAGCTGATCCTGGAAAATTAGACACACAGAGACAGCTGCGTGATACAGAAAAAAAAGTTCCCTATCTGAAGGTCAGGAAACATATAGAAGGTAATCGTAACTTGATATTTACTCATACGTGCTAAAAAAATATAGAGAAAAAAAACAACAAAAGAATATTAAGCTGAAGAGGGATCTGAATTACTGGACTTGTGTTTTCAACATAAAACTCAGTAATTACAGGGAGACTCTGCTTTTTACTGTTTTAGGATCCCACTATGGTGCATATAAAACTGAGCAGCATCTTAAATTCTGGAGGATTATCACCTAAGGTATCTGAATTTTTATCAGCCAGAAATATGATCAAATTCATTCATTTTAGCTTTTTTAGACTTGGTTTTCTGTTTTGGTGATAATAAAGCTCCAGGAACTGAAAGAAGGAAAAAAAAGAAACAAATTAGGTTTTGTTTTTTTGTTTTTTTACTAAACTTACCTATGTCTGGTGCATTTGAACCAGTTAAGGATGTCTGTGCATCTGGTGTAATAGATCTGGTCAAATGGGTGAGCATAGGACTCCTGAACAGTTACTGCATAGCTGAAAGACAAACATAATAAGAAGGAATTGCACAAAGGATTGCACTGTACAGTTCTGAAGTTGTAAAAACTGCAGTTAAATATGCAGCTGTAACTATGAGAAAATCCACACGTTCATCCACTGTTCTAGCCCAGTTTGTCTAAAGCAAGGTCAGATGTGGATAATGTCTATCCATACATACCCGTCGGAAGAGTGGCAGTCCATCAATGAGATAAAACAAACAAACAAACTCATTTCTGCAGTCGCTTTATAATCAGTAATTATCCTGATGATGATTATGTTGGACACTGGGAAACAAAGGGGGTTCCCAGTCAAAACCAAAATATAAGTAAGGAGAACATGGCAACTGGAAGATTTGAATATTCTTGTGAGGCAACGATGCTTAACGTTACCCAGCCTTATTGATCTACGCAAAGAAATGTCAAAAGGATGTAGAGGACTATAAAGGAGCAAATTCTCAAATGTTGCACTAAATAAGTACAAACTAGGGCTTGTTAATAATGTAGAAAAAAAATCAGAATTAAATGGGTCAATATTGGAATTATGATTGGAATATTGAAAGGCCTTCAAAAGGAATTTCCTTGACACTTTCTTGCTGATTCTTCCCTTTAAAAAATCTACATTTTAAACCAATGACAAACTTACTAAGCAATATCAATATGTTTAATGGATATTAAATAAGCGAAAACATCAGGTTGTCACAATTAATAATAAATAAGGCCAAGCTATTTTGTCCAAAGAATTTTGGTCAGCTTTTAGTGAAGTAAACTACTAAAATATCGTTTACATGTATTCCAAATTGAGGTGTATATTAGAATGGACTATTTAGAATTATTCAGTGTTTAAAAATTGTTGAATTCAATCAGAGCTCTTTTCCTCAAACGTGTTAAAGGGATGAATCTTTATTGTTTCCTGTCAGTGATTTGCTCTGCAACTGCTGTGTTTTGGCTGAAAAGAGGACAACTGGGACCTGAGAGCTGAAAAATGCTTACAAATGCTTGAGTCCATGAGAAAATCTGTTTCAGCTCGTAGTTAGTGCAATTTGCTTTGCAAATCCGAGAAAAAAAAAAATAGAGGACATTATGCTGCTCTGTGAATCTCACCACCAGCTTCCTAGGCTTAACTTGCATGACGCTGAAGGTTTTGACCTTATTGTACGAAGCAGATGTACAGATTAATTAACCATATGCCAAATAGAAAAACTAAACCATCTCAGCCGAGTTAAGATATAAAAAATTATCCTGTAAGCTAGTGTTTATATATAATATTTTAACATCTTTTAGATAAGAAAATATTTTTAGTTTGATACTCTATAGATTTAACCGGAATAATACATATTGATAATTTCACACGTATTTATAGTCATAGTGAAAGTAATACTTGCCACGTTCAAACACAAAAAACGAAGCATCCAAACTGAAAGTACAGTAATGACTTTGATATGGAAAGAAAGTCAATTTTTATGATGTTTGCAACCAATGCCTGAGGATAGTGGAGGACCTTAAAGCCAGAGACAAAGCCCACTTAGGAAATTCATTCTGATGCCAACAAGGTGGAACCACAATTCCTAAGTACCTTCACCTTGGTCGGGCAATCATCCCAATAATACATCTTCCCAGTTTTCGTTCCGACCCTGTGCCTTAAGGACAGAAATTATTGCTGCTTATTTCTCATAAGTGACACTGCCCAGCACACCTTATTATTATTCAGGCACTTTGGGCTTTCATGATTGATTGGGATGAATTTAAACTGATCAATCAGTCTGCATATTTCATTTGAAGCTTTAAATTCCTTCCACCTCTCTCTTTAGCTGTGTGATGTCCATACTACCATGAACCCTGGTTGAAAGGATGTATAGTAAGTAAGAAAGGTCCATTCTAACTCTCATATTTGAAATAACTAACAGTGCAAGAATTTACTTTGGTAATCAAAGAAGCATGCTCACCTCTCCCAGTGGCTGCAGACATTGGGGTCATCAGGGTTGAGGCTAAACGCTCTATTTGCAAAGACTAGAACAAGGAACCAAGCCAGACAGGCAACTGGTGATGCCATTCTTTTCTCTGAGAGGAAAAAAGACAACAACATTTGACTGATTTAGAGAGCAAGACTGTCTCTAACTCAAATGTTAAATGACCTACTTAAAATATGCTAGTGTAAAGTCTAGTTTTGTAAATGTGAATTCCAACAATTTAGGAAACAGTTCTCACTTCTCATGGTTGTATCCCTGTCCAATCTCATATTTCAATACATGTAGAATGACTGCTCAGAAAATCTGAATATGATTCAGTGAAAAATAGTTTCACTCATGATGAGATTTGAAAAAAATTCAGAAGCCTTTCAACCAAATGACTCAGACAGTGTATGTGATACTGAGTTGAATCTTTTCCCATGCTTTTTATATCACATATTCCACAATAAATAAAGCAACAATATTAATAAAAATTGATTTCATTGCACCAGAATATTTTTTTATTAGATTAGTAATATACTAATAAAAATAAAGAACAACTCAGCACACCAGATATTACAACAGTTATTTTGAAAGGTTATACAGGCTAAAACAAAAAATGTATTCAACTTACCTAACAGATTAGCCTGTTTAAAACAATTTGTCACAGTAAGTTTTTCAATTTGTTTTGCTATTTTTGTTTAAATCTTGATTTAATAGGATACAATTTACCTTTACAACAAACAAAAATTCATTTTGTGCATGTGATCAAGAACATTCCTAGAGGATGTTCATATACAAAAAGAAGTATTGCTAAACAAGAATAATGTACTCAAAAATGTGGGTTTATATTGTCACGTTTAATTCACATTTGTTCTTTACCAGGATTTATTTGTATTGTGTGCAACTGCATATGTTGAAAATGTATTGGTTTCTGATTAGTTCATTAGGTGGGTAATAAAGTTGATATGGGTATATTAACATTGCCATATTCAATTTTCAAGACAAAAGTATGTATCCACCCAAGACCTGAGAAACAGGAATAGTCACCAGGACAGTGAATTTGTATATCCTATGTATAAATATTGTGCTGGTATGTCATATAATCAAGGCAAACATGTAATATGTAGAAATCAATCAAATAAAAATGTAGAATACAAATCTTTTTTCATACTGGCTTAAAGAGACAAGTGAGTAGTTTTTACCATTAATCTATGGAAATATCCATCAAAATATTGCTGAAAATGTTTCCCAATCATTGAAAAGTATAGGCTGCCTCATAACACATAACCATAAAAAGCGAGTCTAAAATACATCGGTGCGGGTCCTATTGTATCGGGGCTGACATGTTGGACGCTGTGCTTACTTCTACGTGAGGCGATGTGGACAAAACCCATTTACTGATTTTCGAATACGCGGTTACATCCCTTTTCTGCTTGTCCTTATTAAAAGTTTAAAATGAAGAGCGCTATGAAGTGGCTTATAAAAAAGAAAACTTTATCCAACCCTATCCGAGATGCACCCAATCCAGGCCTCTGTCCCCCGCTTGGAGAGAGGTGCCCAAGCAGCTGTTGTGTCCGTGCTTTCGTGCGACACAGACCCAGCCTGCGGCTCTGCGTCAGAAGCCCATAGAGACGATCAAAACCACCAAAAAACTACAGTAAACATCGGCATCGCATTCTCCTAATGGGAATAACTGAAGGAGAAGCAAAATCTGAGGGAACACGCTGAGGTCGCCATGTTTTCTGCTGCACAAGTAACAGCTTTCACCGTAATGTTTTTTTGTTTTGTTTTTTTCAAACTAGTGCCTGTCATGGTGAAACTACCCTGACGTTATTTTTTTTTGCTATCGATGTCATTCAGTCTAACATTACAGTTTATTCATTTACAAAAAATATCTTAATTGTATCACTAACCTACAAAATGCTGAATTTTTTTGCCTATACAAATGTTGTTTTAAACTAGGGATGTAAGAAAAATATGTATATGCCAATACATTGTGATATTTTAAGTCATGATATTGTATCGATATTCAAAAGCAAAGAATCGATTTTAATTTTTTAAGAATTTCAATTAAAACATTAAAAATTACATAAATTTTTGTCATAAAATTAAGGTATGACTGGTAGTTAGTGGCTGTTTTCACCTTTTTGTTCAAGTGGATCAACTAGATCTAGTAATAAAAACAGGTTTGAGTGTTTAGAATGTTGTGACAGATTTACTTCAGTTAAATTCATTTGTAAAAATAAAAATATATAGTCTTGCTCATAGTATTGTGATATATCGTATTGTCACCTTTGTATCATGATACATATGGTATCGCCAGATTCTTGCCAATACACATCCCTATTTTAAACATTTACCTCTTCACTCGCTGCCTGTGATGAAAGAGCTTCTCATGTTGCTGGTTATATTCCTATGGAGGTTGAACGGTCTGCCCTTTTAGTAGAAGATTGCGCAATTGCAATTTTTGGCATGTATGGCCATGGTCCTCACTCGAACACAAAAATACTGCCTGCTTGGTGTGATTTAGGTATGTACTGCCCCCTTTCATCAGGACACTGTCACTTTAAGATATGAAAAGTTCAATATCTTAATCACCAATTGTTTTAGCCTCTGCACCAGTTACAATCATAGATTATAATAGTCACATACTTGCTGAATTATAGGGTTGAACTGCTTGCAATAGGAAAAACCTTCTATCAGAGCTGCACTGTTTAAGTAAAAGTTTTGTCTGACTGAATATCAGTTCGGTCAAAAAAAGGTTGCTGAAGGCAACATATGAAACTAGGATCCTTGTGTTAGCCCTCATTGTTTGAAATGAGCCTAGCCATCATCAACCCCTGATCTTATGACCTCCTTTGACTTCCAGTGACCAAGAAGCTGACTACTCACAGCAACACTAGTTCTTGGGAGTAAGAGGTGAATTCCTACATTACAAATTTATATTCTTAGTAGCATCCTGTTTTTTAGAGAGATTGCACAGTCATTTGAAAGGAAATGTGTATATACAGTACTGTGCAAAAGTTGTAGGGAGGTGAGAAAAAAATGCTGTAAACAAAGAATACTTTCAAAAATATAAATAATGATTGGTTATTTTAAAGGCACGGTGCGTAATTTTCGGCCAGTAGGGGGCAGTGCATACCTAAATTAACACAAGCATGTGGTATCTGTGTCTTCGAGTAAGAAACTCAACAACGGAGGTCCAACTAGTGCTGTTTTCAAACGCTCAATTCCCTGAGAATTATCTATTTGCAGCAACACGACGAGCACATCAGTCTCTCTTTCATCGCTTGGAACTAGCGAAGAGGTAAAAATGTAAACTTTCTTGCATTTTGAGGGCAAATCAATGTTATAATAGCGGGTGTGTTCCGTGCGCTTTGTCCGTCCAGGCTCTTGTAGAAGTAAAGACGTCATCTAATATGGCTTTTCCCTGAAAAGACGACCCGCGCCTATACATTTTAAAACTGATTTTTAAAGTTATATTTTACAATATCGCCAATATTTTGCAATTAATGTGCTTTACTTAATTATTATTACATAATATTTTAATGCCTATTTTCAAAGATGTTCTGTAAAAACTACACACTGTCACTTTAATCAATATACAAAATGCAAAGTAAACAAACAAAAAAATATATAAACCAAATCAATATGATGTTACTACCTTTTGCATTCAAATAATCCTCTATTTTTATAGGCACACTTGTAAAAAGTCAGGGATTTTTTAGGATTATATTCTGTATGACCAAATAATTATACCAAGCAGGTTATAACAGTCATCAAAGTCACAAGTAAATTGAAACACAGTCATTAAATGAAACATAAAAAAAAAACAGTTTAGGAGGCTTAAAACTGGATGAGGATGAAGATTACGCACAGCAACAAGACACAAGGTAGTTATGCTGCATCAGCAAGTTCTTACCCAGACAGATTTCAAAGAAGACTGGGGCCTTGTATGTTCAGGTATTCTTGAAAATAATTTTATGAGCAGAGAGGAGTTAAATGTAATTAACTATTGATATAAGACATCAATTGGAGAATGGTTACATAAACTAAAATAGGACAGCTCTAGTAAGATAGACAATTAAAGCTGGATACAAATTTAGCTAGGGCCATACTGTAAATGAAAAGCCGCTGTCAAGTGGAAGTGGTCAATTACCTCCACCAAGGAGGTTAGGTTTTTTGCCAGGGTTTGTTGGTCTGTTAGTTAGTAACATATCCCAAAAAACTATAGAAAGATTTTGATGAATTTTTCAGAAAATGTCCACAGTATGACAAGTAACATGTGATCAGAGTTTTTTGGGGGGCACTGAGCTGCTATTGCAGAGGTCTGTGCTCTACAAGTGTTTTTCCAGTTTTGTCTGTTCTCTGCAGGCTCCATTAGTCAGAGGTTTACAAGAAGTTAACTTTAAAATAAATACAACTAAATTAATTTTAACTACATTAAAAAAACCAAAATAAAGACATCACATTAATTCAATAAATAAGGCTTTTCACTGGAAAAGTAATACAACATATAATGTTTTAGCAGGTTAATTACCCTAAATTATATAGTGAGTTGCTCCTTACGTGAGTTGTTCCTTAAGAAGAAATGTATAATTTTGAGGTCTATTAAATATTTTGGTAAAAATCCAGAATTGTGTAACAATGAAAGTATGAGCATCTAAAATTGATGGCAGAGGGTATTCAGATTAAAACAGCTATGCTAATTTAGGAAAATATCTACAGATTGGTACTAGATTGCTGGGAAAGCAAATATTGGATTGTAAAGCAACAATATGTGTGGTCTTATGACTGACAATGATTGTCACGGAATGTTGGGAGCATGAGAGTGGAAGAACAGAATGAGATGAATAATTACTTTCTGCCTACTACTTTTAGATTAGGTCTGCGAGGGCAGTGTTACAGTCTGGGTTTGTTTCAGTCAGTTATGTATCCAGAAACTGCAGACAGTTCCATACCTGATATTATAAAATTAGCAGATTTTTCTATCCGCAGGTAATGCTCTCCCAAGGAAACAAATGCATTCTAAGATGAAAAATGAGTTTAAAGAGCAAAAATTGAATAGGCCATCACAGAGTTCAATCCTTTATTATATTGAGAGTCATTGAGATTAGCTACAAATAAACTTTACACTGCAATCTAACCCAATAATACAGTAAATGCAAAAAAATAAATAAAATTATGTAAAAGAGCTTGCCTTTAACGTGTTCTGAAATTGTTCAACTCTTCCTTGTTGGATGAGAAAACCAGCAGATGCCCTGTTATGATTTGATAAATTTACATGAAGTGAAAACGTTTGTACAGGTATACACCAAAATCATAAATATACACAAATTAAATAAAACTAGTGAATCAAGCAAACGTGAGCACAACTATGTTGTGCTATAAATAATGACCTTCAGCGTGATGGCTGTTACTTTGGGAAAAAAAAAAAGGTGGCTATTTTCATGAGTGAGGTGTTCAAGGGAGTTTCCCATGATATTACTTTTTAAAAGTATGCATACATATTTAGCATTTGCTGCAGTGTCCATTACCTTCATTAAGACCTTCAATAACATGCATGTGTTCTGTTTAAGAAACGCCTGCAGAGCTCAGCAGGATTTCTCTACTAAGATGCATAATGAAAGCAAGAGCAGAATGCATACGATCAGATGACAATGATGGATTTCACCCTTGCATATAATTACAGAGAGAAAATGCGTGAGACAGAGCATGTTTATTTTTTATGGCTGAATGACAAGCGGGTGCATATGCATCAGTGTTTTTCAGCAGCATTTACTGATTTTTGAGTGACTCTTTTTAATGACACAGGCTTTCACATGTTCTGCTAACACTCTTGTATTGAAAGCCACATGTAGCTCACTCACATGTGAAAGAAAATCAATCGGACCTTCACTTCCTTTAAGTAACAGTTAATTTGAACGAGCAGAGGTTATAGTCACGTTCCTTACCTTACAAGGATGATTGATCTAAACTTTTGCACGTTATAGACCTAAAGCTGCACTCATATTCAGGCATTTTCTGTGAAAGAATTCAATTAAATACCACTGCTTGATGAACTGGAAAGCTTTTACAGTTTCCCTGATTAGACCAGCCAACCTGAGTCATGCTTCTAAATGACTCCGGACAAGCAGAATACTTCATAACTTGCCACATTTTTCAAACCGTGGAGCTCCCCCTGTTACGACCTTAGGGAATGAAGCCAAGAGAGGAGAGGATTGGGCTTTTCAAAAATGTGCAAGGATAAATTGGGAAGTTGCTATTGTGACGAGTGCCAACAAATTAAGGTACCAGTATGAGCTTGAAGTAACAGACAGAGACTGATTCAATAGCCAGAGGCATACGGCCTTAAGCTCACCTAATCTTACAGGATGTTTTTGTATGGCTGCTGGTGTGATTCTGAGAGGACACAGACTTGCTTGGAGAGGTGATGACAGGTTGCTGATCACAAGAAGAGAGAAAAATAATGAGCTCATGTTGGCAAGCTCAAGACACTGGCTTCTCTGCTTGTGCTCAAACCCATGCATGCACACAACGTTACAAAGTTCTCATGGGATCAACAGGTAAATAGTTCACTAAAGTGAAAGGCCAGTTTACCGCATGGAGGCTTCACATCCAACCACGCAGCTCTCACTCTTCCCACCTACCTGCTATCCGCACACACACAAGGTTAATCATAAAATAAAATAAAAAATCATGAACTACATGCGCTCGAGAGCTACTGATAAAAATGAACTTCACACTTCACACCCTACAAGTGGCTTGTCAACAATGTGACGAGATCACATTATCTGCACTCAGTAGCAAAGCTTTGGCCAGTGTTATTACAATGAAAATAGAGCCACATAGGGAACACTGATGTGGTTATCATCTCGGATGGCATGGGTTTGACATTATTCTTCCTTTTCTATTATGTATGAATAAGTGTTATTAATGAAAACAAAAGAACAAATAAATACATTGTTTTTGTTCCTTGTTACATAAAGTTTTCAAAATAATTTATTTTGCATGTGAACTACTTTAATGGCTAAAGGTTCAGTAGCATAATATTTATTATAAAGCTTGTTAATATTGTTATTAATTACAAGGATTTTACTCACAGATAGTGACAAATAAGGTTATTTAGAGATCTATGTTTAATGTCAATTCAGTTTATTTCTTTAGTGCCAGTTCAGCGTATACTCGAGAGAGAATAATCCTAACATTGAAATCTATAGATCCATGGTTCTCAACCAGGGATACAAGGACCACTTGTTGGTAATTAGGCTTGGATTAGTGCTACTACTAAGATCAATTAACATCAATCATTTGATAGATAAGAAACACAAAGTAACTGTGTATAGGGAAAAACATTGAACCAGTAATGGTGGCTACTGAGCTCTATTTTTCTCTGAAGTTCGAACTTGGATCTGGGGATGACATCATTCCAATTTTAAATGCATTCCGGTTCAGCGTTGAAAAAAGGAGAATTTGCTGTACTCAGCAATCAGGCTAAACACTATTACCAATAAAATGTAATTGTAATACATGTAATAATAATACATTTCTGTGTATTTTGTACGTTTGAGAACTGCTGAAATGTGTTCACTAAACTAAACTAGACTACACATGAGTAAGTGACTTGATAAAGTGATTTGAAGAGCTAAAACCCATAAACACAATATTGGTTTGATGCAAGGTGGCCAGATTTGTGGGGATAGCCTAATAGGAAACCCAAACACTCCCACTTGAAATTCTAATTTTAGGTATAATTTCAATTAAATTTTCCAACCTTAAAGGCACAGTGTGTAATTTCCGGCCAGTAGGGGGCAGAGCATACCTAAATTATCACAAGCATACGGTGTCTGTGTCTTCGAGTAAGGAGCTCAACTACGGAGGTCCATCTAGAGCTGTTTTCAAACGCTCAATTCCCTGAGAATTATCTATTTGCAGCAGCATGACGAGTACATCAGTTTCTCTTTCATCGCTTGGAACTAGTGAAGAGGTAAAAATGTATTTATGGCGAAACTTTTTTGCATTTTGAGGGGAAATCAATGTTTTAACACTGGCCGTGTTACGTGTACCTTTTCCGTCCGGGCTCTTGTAGAAGTAAAGACGTCATCTAGTATGGCTCCCCCCTGAAAAGAGGACCCGCCACTATGTATTTTAAAACTGATTTTTAAAGTCATATTTTACACTATCGCCAATATTTTGCAATTAATGTGCTTTACGTAATTATTATTAAATAATATTTTAATGGCTATTTTCAAAGATGTACAGCAAAAACTACACACTGTCACTTTAAACCTGCAAATTGCAAGCAAAGATTGAACACATAATTAGCCTACATCTTTTAACTAGTTATTTATGATGTAACATCAACTGAAAAGTTCTGAGCCATTTTGAACCGATCCTTTAGGATGTCAGATAAAAATTATTGCACTTGCAAATTGCAAATGCCACTAGGTATAAATAGTTTTAGAACCATCGTTGCAGATTAATTTACCAACACCACTGTATTGGGGACATGTAAAAACACTGTCAACATTGCTTGATTAAAATCAAAGTGTGTAAAGAAACATGTTGGATAATTTCTTAACTGATGGTGAGAGCTCTCAGTTTTTAAAGGGGGAACATTTGGACTTCAGATTTGAGGTCAGTGGAGTTGGAGTTGGTAACTTTTAAAAAGGCAATTAAAAATAGAAAAGCACTCAAGAGAGCACATACCTCCACTAAGGCAACTCAGTCCACTAATCCAGATTTTTTATTCTTTGACCATGAAAACATGTTTTCAGCAGCTGAATTTTCACTGATATAATTATTAGTTCAGTAGTTACTCACGAAAATCACTTTTTCGCTAACAGTGGGTTTCAGATCACCCCAGAATTCTAATTGCAAACATCTCCTGAAAATGTCTTCCAAATCTACCAATAACTTTTCGAGTTATGTTACTTACAAACAAATAAACGGTGACAAAAACACTACCTAAGCGGATGTAAAGGTATTTTTTTCAATCTGCTTTTTAAACATTTCTCTTATTTTTTTGGCTATTGAATCGTTTGGGTCTTTGGGTCTAAAGCACATTTATATTCTGAAAAGGTGCTATATAAATAAAGTTGTACCTAGTTATTTTTTTAGGATTTGATTTGCCAATCACCATTCTCACTTGTTCAAGGGAAAACCAGTAAATTCTGATTCCACAAATCAAAGGTTATGCGATACATCATATCAATAATTAGTGTCGAAAAAAACTCATCTTCTGATCCAAATATCTATTGCTAATATGAGCTACTTGTGTAGCAAAAACTCTTTGTGCACAGAAGAATTGGATTTTATTTATTTTTTCATACTTTAAAGCAAAAATATTACAAACTATAGCTACAATTCAGGACTTTAACAGAAATCCGTCATTTTTGTTGACCAATGTTACCTTGTAAAGATTGTTCACACTCTGCAACAACCTGAATGTCAAGGACAAGAAACTCCTTGATATTCTGTCATGCCTCAACACACAGGCCTTTTTCCTCAGTGTGGATCTTAACATTTAAGCATCTCTTTTGAAATACAAATCACAGCTTTTATTAATGACGTGACATTGCTTCGGAGTAACTTTGAGAAATTGTTGATTTCCCATACAAAAACAGGGAACAAAGTACAGTTGAGACAGAGAAGCTGAATCGATATGACACTCATCACTTGAAGCTTCCAGCACGCGAGCAGAAATCCCTGAAAACAGCATCTTTATGTTTTAACTTCAAACATGTTCAGTTTACACCGAACAAATTGTTCCCCAGAGACTGTATTCACCCTGAATGTGTTTCTCTCCTGTTTGTCTCCGCTTTGATTACTGAGACTATGAAACCCTCACAATCGATGAGCAGATGCATCTGTTCCAGCTGACAAACAGCTGAAATAGCAACATCTTTCAGGTTATTGAGGCACGTGTACCAGATGTAGAATATAGAGTTGAGGTGTATGCAGGATATAGTGTAGGTGTATGGGGATAAAAACTTCTGATCTTGACACCTGCATTCAATTTCTGCAATGGGCACCTACCTGGAGAAAGGTTTACTTAGATGAGGCAGAGTCACCTCTATTCCCTTGACTGCCTATCAGCAGAGACATCTGAATGATTAAAACCATATGTCTTCAGTCTGTGACTTATTGAAGTGCAAGGCAATTAACCATCCTGTCCCCTGGCTGACCAGTTCCAGCACTGTTGCATGAATGATGCACAACAGGAACGACAGCATGAGAAAGCTCAACTCAGATCCTTGGAGTGGAGCCGCTTTTCAGCCCCATCTTATAGCTGTTTGTCACAATGCCTGGCTTTGGTCTTGCTTATGTTAATTTTCCTCAACATAATCAAAACCAGCCAACAGAGACCTCACTTTGCATTACAATCCTGCCTGAAGCACCATGAGGGAATTCCTGATCAGAGTTAGGCTGCACTGTGTGACATGTCTGTGCACAAACAGCCTATTATCCCACCTTTACATTCAAGCTGAGTGCTCATATACAACTTTTATGAGACATCTTGAAGCTACTCAATCCGTTTTGTAATCACTACTGAAGGATTCTCCTGCATCCTAATATGGGGTGATCTAAAGGTTAGCAATGTTACCTAACTGCTTAGACTGCCAATGAGATAAACCCCGCTGCTGGCCATCATTGTCTCTTGCTGGTGGCTTTGAGTCATTAAGAGTCAGGCCTCATTAGAGAGGCTATGATGTGGTGAGTCAGAGACACTGGTTTCCCTGGTTTCAGACACATACCTGAATGTCTGATGTGTTACAAGGCCAAAAGCAAACGACACAAAAAGAAAACAGAACTGAAAATAAATGCTGGTCACAAGTAAGCAGACATCTTTAAAAGTGTAATGTTTTTTGATTTACTGCTTTATAAAAAGTGTTTCAGACAAATTACTTTAAACTTTAGTGTTTCAATTGTTTTAGACATTATAATCCACACAATATTTATAATACTTATTTTGCAAAATGTTAGCTCCTCGACAAAATATGCATTTTAAGATGTAAATATTACCTAATTTAGATTAAAACATTAAAACATATGTTGTACATGACAGACATTAAAGTTTCCTAAAACCTTCTGGCTTTTCCCTTCACCTTATGACAATCACTTAAGGAAGGTCAGATCCATGCACTGCAATGGTTCCCCCCAAAAAGATATAAGGTCCAATAGATTGCTATTTGCTGCTTTTATAGGAGTCTGAGGATTACTGACAACACAACTGGAACTATTTAAAATCTCAACTGTGTAAATTAACTATACTCAGAAGAATAAAACATTTTAAGCATTTCTGTTATTTTTGTTGATGATACAGTAGACAAAAAAGCAAAATTCAGCTTTTCTGAAAATTAGTATTACATAAGACCAGCAAAAGAAAAATGGCCTATTTAAAAACTTATATTGCTAGCACCCAAATAAAAAAAATAAAAAACATAGAGATGTCGGGGCTTGCTCAGTAATATTCATGCCCCTGTGGCGACTGTGTTTGAAGTGTTTGTTACGTTTGAGGATAGTTAAAAAAACATTTCTGGGTGGATGTGGTCACAGATATTAGTGGTTAGCCGAGGTAGTACATTTCATGTGATTGGCACGTCTTAACACAATACTTGAAAAGTAAAACACTACTTACTGGCTGAGAGCTGTTGTTCCACGGTTGTGACGGTACTGATCCTTCTTTTAAGTTCAATCTCAAGGCAGCTCGGCTTTCACCTTGCCAAAAACAACGTTCCCATAGGCGGTCCAAAGCTAGGTAGGCAAGGCTATGAATGCTAAGTGAGCATTATGACATAAGGTTGTTGGGCTTTTCCAAACTCAGGCGTTTTCTGGTCTATTTTCTTTATGTAACCGATTCAGGGACTGGAGTTTGTATAAAATGTTCATATGCAGCATGCTTTCAAAACACAGAGTGACTAATTTTAATGAAAGAAAACTCAGTATTTCAAGATTTGAAGGAACATTGAAGGAGAAGTTTAAAATACTTACTGGCTTATAAATCACTAAATGGTTTAGCACCAAAGTATGTTGAGGACCTGTTGTTATTATACCAACCCAGAAGACCACTCAGGTCCTCCAACTCTAGTTTACTAAACATCCCTAGAATTAGACCCAAACATGGAGAACCAGCTTTCAGATTCTATTGTCCACAAATTACAGAGGACAAAGCTGTGGAATCGTTAGGCTCTTTAAATCAAAGATTTAAACCCATCTGTGTAGAGCTGCCTTTGAGTAGTGTACAGATCTAATTTTGTGTTTTATGCATGATTCTTAATTGCTGTTTTTAACCTTAATTATACATACATTATATATATATATATATATATATATATATATATATATACACATTCTATATACATTCTTTTTTTGCTTTTCCTAAATTGCTGTTTGTAATCTTATGCTTTGTTTCTCTACCACTAAATCATGTAAAGCACCTTTAATCACCTTGTTGAAAGTGTGCTATACAGATAAAATTGCCTTACCTTGCCGTACTAAAACACTACATTATATTAGTAGGCAAATACATTTATAATAAATACATCGAATCATTATATATCAAATCATTAAGTAGAAATTTGCTTTCTTGGATGGAGCTATAATTTTTTGGGTATATTTCATTATAAATTTGGTATAAACTGACTATATGAACCAAGTGGTGTCATATGTTACTGTCATGATCTAAATAAACACTCAATTTTTCGTGAACCGAAGAAAAAAAAGGCTGAATGTGCTGAAATCATTGCGATATATTATCAGTTAATATGTACATAAATCAAAAACCATTTGAAAACAGGCTGATCTGGAGCATCAGCCCAAAGCTACAGCAATTGCATGACTTTGATTCGTGTATTGTTGTTAGGGCACCTGAGAAAATGCTGTGCGTCGTTTAACAGGAGCTTAATTCTGCCTACATGGTTTATTCATGTGGTGACTTCTGATATCACGACTCTCATAAATCTCACAGCACAGCACACCGGACATCCATACGCTTGGGCAGGGCTCACTAATCTCAACACCATCTTTCATCAGAATAACCTTGCCTTAATGAGAGGGCAGGCCAAACACAGAGAGAGCCTACTGGAAGAACATGTTCATGCCTGTTTTGTTTCCTTTACTCTCGTCACAGAGACTTTCTGTTCTATATGAACGCCGAGCAGGAATCTTCCCAGTCTCAAACCACAGGCGATATTGAGAAAATATCTGTGGTTGGACTTCAGAGAAACTTCTCTAGTCTAACGTTAGCTTTATGAATGGAGAATAAGATACTCAGGGGAGGAAAGCAGAGAAGCTAGGCAGCCATCTGTTCTGAAGTTGTTCAAAGAAAGAACAGAAAATGTGAAACTAATGTGAGTAAACACAATCATCAAATATAGATAATAGAACAGGGCACATTGCAACTTTGCTCTTGTTCTTCTTTTGTTTGTTTTTTTCCACCATCAAACACGAGCATACTGGTTTCTAATTAATTATATTTGGATTCCTTACATACCAGGCACAAAATCTAGTCACAACAATGTCACCAATTACTAGCTTTAGGCCAACATTTCTCATAAGAAAGCTAATTAGCTAAACAAAACCACTTAATTAATCAAAATAACAGGGTTCTTGATGTCACTTTGCTCTGGCTGCTACTCAGACTATTCACTGTGTTTGCCTCATGCCTTTAATAACCAACCCCGGGCATCACTTTGACTGTCAAATGTGTTGTAATATCCTTTGTGCTACATCTGTCCTCTCTCCACAGTCTGGTTGTGGCCTCCTGCTGGCCCCAGGAGGAAGTACCACTCGGGCTCTTACACGGACCAGCAACAATCTCTCTCCCCACTATAACAATTATCCAGCCTGTGACTGATTGTGAGTCATGAGAAGTGCTGTAGAACAGTTGGACATCATTGGACACATTAATATGTGATTATTAGCCTGTTGAACCTTCTGCTCTCTCTCAGTAAGATCATATTCAATGAAGAATTCAGGATATTTACCAGCCTGCATAGTTATTGAACAATACTAGGGTTTCTACAGACCTGAGGTCAAGCTCAACAGAAGTAAGGTGTGGATGGGGAAACAAATGGAAAAGACGTACACAGGGAGGGCGTCTCTGAACAGTGTAAGGAAAGTCAAGCCGAGCGGCTCGGGATGAAATGCTGAAACAACAGCACGGCTGCCAGGGCAATTTTACACTCCAGTAGTTTCACACCTCAGCCACCAAGCCCTTCCAACTCTGAACCTTGTGTCTTCTCTGTGTCTTCATTTATTTTGTGTCACTGTCCAAGATGTGAGAAGCCAAGCAGTGAGAAACCCGTCCCAAATGTCGCAGGGTAAGCAGTGTGTGAAGAAAATGGGGGGTGGGGAGGAATGGAAGAGAAAATCCACTGCACGTGGATACACTGCCATTTTTACAGACCATGCTTTGAGATCTCAAAGGACCTCAAGTCAAACTTTGAAAAACATGTAGCGAACAAGTCTGCCCTGAGTTTGGAACGGTAGCCCAAGAAGTACACAGAACTTTAATATAAGACTAGGGGAAAGCAGTGGGTGGCAGGTTATTTGATTAAAAGTGAAACATTTGTAAAACTGGGAGAGCATGAATCACCATGCTTGCTTCTGGTGCACCTTAGGGTCAATTTTGGGTCCAAAGCATATATATTAGGGGTGTCACGATCTCTTATCAAAATCGATCGAAATTACATCACAACCTTGCGCATCGAAAAATCCTAAAGAGGATCCCGATCACCTCCTTCCATGTTTACTTATTGTAGTGTGACTAGCGTCCCACTCGGACTTTGAAGCAACAGTTAGCAGGCAAACCGTCTATTTAGGCAAGGCAAGGCAATTTTATTTGTATAGCACTCTTTCAACACAAAGTAATTCAAAGTGCTTTACATGAATCAGTGGTAAAGAAACCAAACATATGATAAAAGCACAGAAAGTAAAAACAGAGTAAGACAAAAAAAAAACTGCATAAAAGTATGAAAATTAAAAAGAGCAAGTAAGTATAAAACATGAGAATCAATAAAAGAAAACATTTCAAGGTGCTTTACATGCGTCAGGATTCTCACTCCCTCATCATTGTTTGCACCTGTGTTCACTTCCTATTGTTTTCACCTGTTCCTCCTCGTCTCCCCCTACTTAAGATCCAGCGAGTGCTTCAGTCCTCGCTGGATCATTGTTGTGCATTGTGTGTATCATCTTGCCTTATGTTGCTGCACACTTCAATAAAATATAACGTCACCTGGGAATCTGCTTCTGCGCCTGGGTCCTTCGTCCTTCATGCAGGATACGCGTGACCACATGAATTATTGGAAAACATTTGATTGAAAACAGTCATTTAGAAAAAGCATAAAAAGTTTTTAAAATGTATTATTTACGTTGGAACATTACTCAAAGGCAGCTCTAACTGTGCTTACACACTGAACGTGATAGACGCGACCAGAGAGTCCAGTTTACAAGTAAAGTCAATGGGGGAGCACGATGAAGCGCAAGTGGGGATCCCGCAACACAGCAGGACCAGATTTCTGTCGCGAAAAAGCTTTTCTGCCTGATTTGCCCGAAAAAGTAATGCGGCTGGTTCGTTTCAGGCCCCCAGTAAAGCAAAAAAAACTGCACATTCCAGGGTGGCCTTTTATTGTGGGCAGTATAAGGTACACTTGTGCACTAATCATGATGTCAGATCAGCATCTTGATGTGGCACACCTGTGAGGTGGGATGGATTATCTCAGCAAAGCAGAAGTGCTCACTATCACACATTTAGACTGATTTGTGAAAAACGTTTGAGAGAAATGGTAATATTGTGTATCTGGAATAAATTTTAGATCTTTAAGTCCATTTCATGAAAAATGGGAGAAGAAACAAAGGTGTTGCGTTTATATTTTTGTTGAGTGTGAGTCAGTACCAGCTAAGTATATCTGCTCAATTTCCTTCAGGAAATTATATCGTTTGTTGCTGACTGACTCTCTTGTGTATGACAATCAGATCATTTTCAGATGAAGAAACATGGATAGCAGACATATCAGCAGAAAATTAGTTCATTACATCTAAAAAGCTACCATTCTGTAAGTAGGGATGGGTATCGTTTAGGTTTTATCTGATACAGATGCCAAACCGGTCATTTAGAAACAGTGCTGGTGCTTAAATGGTGATTGAAAGTGTGCTTAGAGAATGGAAAACATACAAACTTCATTCAAAAACCCTCTTAATTTTTTTGTTTTAATAGGGCTGTAAAACACTTAAAAAGGTTGATCTAATTAATCACAGGGTACTTGTGAATCACCATTCCTAAACTTAACCAAAAAGACTACAATTTTAATTGTAAAGAAGGGACAAATCCAGATGCCGTTGCTCTTTTTTAAATTAAATATAAGAGAAATCAATTTAACTTTTGTTTTGAACTCACGTGTGGTCTCATATGAAAAATAATAACAAATACAGGTAGAACTAACCAAAATATATGAATAACCTTAACTTTTGTATATCATCAGTCTGTGTTAAACATCACATAAATCATATTTCACAATTTACCATTATCCCATGAGTAAACACTCAGCAGATTCTCCGCTTTATCTCATCAGGAAATGGATGCTGTTATTATGAAGATGTACACAGTCACTTCCCCTAATAAGTTAGCACTAATTCAAGTCCATCAAGATATCACTTTAACTGAATAATGCACGTTTTTAACACAGCAGTAACTCACTATGAAATGTACTGAGCTATTCGGTGAACCAGCATGCATAGATCAACATAAATATGCTGCATTTATAATCTACACCAACCACAGCGAGCTGACATCCCAAGCAGATGGTAAGGAAAACTCCTACAGACAACTTATGAACTTATCAAATTATAATAACCCAATACGGCAATATAATATACTCAAGTCATTTATACATAGACACATGCTGCTGCACAACAATCCGTAGTTTGGCAGGTTAGGAAAGAGAACTGATGTGGTGCGGGCTAAATTATAAACAGGGTGGTGTTTTTTGTATGCGTAAAAAAAAAGAAAGGTAATTCTAGGAATTATTTGACCGGCGTTAATGAGTTAATTTTGACAGCCTTAACTTTTAGCACTTTTTGGGCAAAAATATAGCCATGTTCACCTTTTCTGGTAATATAGGGCATCATTCTTGGTTGATGGCATGCCCAGAATCCATAGTGTTTGACATTTACGGAAAAAAAAAGAACTGAAATAAAGCACAGAAATATGCGTTGCTTTTCGGTCTCGTTACTATCGGTTATGTCAGAAATTACCCCTCCCTAGTTGTAATTCGTGCGGAATGAGTTCACAAATTGTTTCTCCCAGAAGATAGTTATCTGTGTAAAAGATGTTGCTTTGATGACTGTGTCACTTCAAAATTCCTATATACACCTCTGTATCAACAGTAATTACTTTCGCCCATATGGAGGTTGTCTATGCTTTGATGCACACTCGTACCAGTACAGACATTGGCTTTTACACCTTGCACTAATAATAACCGGAATCATACACTACCTCAATATTATTTTCATGAATGCTTGGATAGACATTGATTTGATCTACAAAATAATACACACTCTCGTCCTTTCTGTCCATCTCAGATGAGCTCAGGAAAACAGGCATTTTGGTGATATTTCTGCATAGTTGATTCATAGTTAATTCACTGCTCAGATGCAGCAGCTTTACATATTAAGTAGTGATGCTTCTAAAATTATCGTTTCATAGGGCTCTGTTGTATCTGTTTTCTGATGGAGCAGGGATTCAAAGGTTACGTTGTCACGGACACTATCCAAAGATGTCTTCGCTTGGTCTGAGTTATATGAGACGGACGTCACATTCTTGATCGTTTGCATAATGTAATAAACTGGAATTGGCAGTTCTGTATTTTATTTACGATCAAAAAGATAAGCATGTTACTTAATACAAGTCAAATTGTGTTACTATGAACTGTTTTGGTATGAATCTGAATGATTTATGATATACATATGAGATTTAAAACACCTCACTGGGTAAGTGCAAGTGCTTCTTTTCCTAATGAACTCAATTCTTTTTCGCATGTTTTGAGCTGGGTGGTGGTAAAGACGTTCATTATGATGGTGCGCAAAATAAGGAAGATATCTAAAACCGTACAGTGGCTGTACCACATGGCATTAGGGATGTGCCTTTAAAGCTTGGGTGAAGAAGCTGTTTAAAGAGATATCTAACCTCTCTCTTAACCACTGTGTGATTCTCACTTGCTTTAAGAAGATCATAATAGTGTTGCTTCTGAAAGAACCCCATCTTTCCAGTTTGAATGATTACAGTGAATTTTAGATCCATAGCCTTCACAACTGTGTGTATTAAATGTATTAAAGGGACTATATCATGCTATTTTACACCTTTCCACTTCTGGGATAGAAATGTATATGATAGAATGTTACCGCTGGTATTATACAGTATTAAATTGTCCTGAAATTTAACTTGTTTCCTGTAGTTAATGTTAGACCATGAAGTCAAACGGCTGGTTTCTCTATAAACCCGCCTCCTGCACCCCAGCGCTATGCTCCGCTCCCCTGCACAGCCAGGAGCAGTGCTATGCTTCATCACAAACAATATTCTCACAAATAATTTGAAAAGCACCACAATGAAACTTATATTTTAATTTAAGGGCTCAGACGTTTGGTTTATTTACTTATTTTTGTAATAAACGGAGTCAATAAAGCCTTTTTCATTTGCTAAATCTCCAGGCTTTAGACAGAGCCCAAACCAACGCAGCTGCATCCACTAAGCAAATCTTTCCAGCCCAGTATACAAAAAAAGCCGTGGGTGTTTTTTGCACCCGTTTACTGAACATTCTGAGATGCTACAGATTAATTAATTAACCACACAATGCTGTTATAAGATCACATAAGTAGCTTGATAAATGGTTAACACACATTAGCATGTAGCCACTTACTTCTCTGTCCATTAGGCGTCTTTGTTCTTTGATCCAGCAGCTGTTCTTTAGGAATGGAGAATAAAATCTTGCAATCCATTGAGCCAAATGGGCGTTTTCACAGAGAAAGTAAAAAATAAAAATAAAAGTGTTTTAAACTGCCTAAACCGAAGCAGCCATTAACAGGGAGAAGGAAGAGGGTGTGTTTGAAAATCTACCAGGAGTAAGCTGCTCTGCCTGCAGGGGTGGTGCAGACAACTCTAGCACTCAACTTTCAACCAGTGATGTCACTAGCTGAAAACTGAGTTGATAACTAGAAGATGGAGGGGCAGCTGCTCAGAGAGCAGAATTCAGAAGGATTACTGAGACATGCGTGAATTAAGCCAAAAACCACTCTGGTGGGGGTTTTTATGAGAAAATTGCACTACCATATGGTTGAAAACTATGGTTGATTCTGCATGATATAAGCTCTTTAAGAGATCGATCAAACCATGCTCCACATCCACACTGTCTACTAACCGGGATCTGTTTAAGGTTGTATATTAGTCAGATAGATTCACAGAGAATGCCATATCCCATTCACAGGATGTTATCCTACACAGATACTGGGGGAACCCTGTGAGAATTCTTTTTGTGAATTGCAGCTCACCCACTCATCTGGTGTCTAAGTTTTAAAATCTGTGTCTGGACTCTTTCCTACAGTTTTCTGACATCAAAACCACACATATTTAGCAAGTTCACCACACTTCAACCCTTTTACCAATGGCTCCGACCAGGGCTGTGTACTCATCCTAACCCTCAATTTGCACTGGGCACATTACGGCAGCAGGAAGTGTCAATCCCCACCGAGCAAAAGCTGTGGTGCACTGCAGTCCGTGGAGATGAAGGCCGAAATTTCAAGTTCCAAGCACATGCCCCCACAATACAGTACATTGATTTAAGGAAAATGGAAAGTTACAATGTAGCATTATTAAAGCTTTTTAATGTTCTGAGCCTATATAGTTACTCTCCAAAAAAGTACAATTGTACATCGTTGAAGACATACTTAAAATAGTTGACACAGATATGCAAACAGGTAATTCTGTAAACACCTACAACATTTTTGTAAAATAATTAAATTAATAAAATATTTTCTGGAAGTCGATGAATAATTTTCATACATTTTAAATAACTTATTTTAATAGATAATATGAGGCTCTTCACAGAAAACTGACATGACCGTGTATACTTAAAAATAAACTCTTTTATTTGACAAGCTTATTTTAAACTCCATCCACTCAGGCGTCATTTTAGCCAGGGACACGTACGATACCAAAGAGTATTAATGATTGGCAGTTTTTTTCCCCACCAGTTTTGAAAACATGATGTGGAATTTCTTACCAGTACAGATCTAAGATCCAGTTGTGCTCCCAATGCAATTTCCATGTAATCAATATCCAAACTGATTGTTAATTCTATCACTCTATTCAACAATAGCCCATAATCATCTGGTAATGTAATCGTTTGTTTTCTGCTCAGAGGCTTCAGCATTCTTTGCATAGGTAAGGTAACAAGTTTTAGGGGCAGTTAACACAACAACGTTTTTCAGACAAAAAAAAAAAGGTTTTTCTTTACACGAGAATGTGGGGTTAAAAAATGCAACCTTTCGAAAATGGGTTCCAGAGTTAAGAATTCTGACAACGCTGGGAGATTCGCTGTCATGTAAATGCAAGGCAAGGGGCTTTCAAAAACAATGACGTCACTGCCAGCTGATCACGACATAATGGACTTGCACACTTACGACATACTGCAAGGTAAGGAGGAGGAAACCGGAGGAAACCAAAGAACACTGCATACATGGGTCAAACAGCCATCTAAAGGCCGGGCATATGTACTACATCATTTTCAACGAGATCAGATCGCTCATGTAAACGCAGTGTCGTTGTCAGAGTCAAACAAAAACAGCAACATTTATTTGTGTAAACTGCCTCTTAATAAAGCCTCACTGTCCATAGCAATACCCTTCATGACATCCTTCAAGCCATGTGCTTACATTCAAAGGCGGATATAGAATCAACAAGTGACTGATTAACTCTTAGGCTATCTTTTTATTGCAATATTGCTCTAAAACTGCTATGTCATTGCTCCATGAATGTATGCACAGATAAACAAGTCCATGCACTGTGCGTTCAGATCTGTAAAACGGATGTGTGGTTCCGGATATAATTCTTTACTGCCAGGATAAAAGTGATATTCACATAGGTAAGCTATCACAAATCTGCACGTTTTATTTCTTACATTTACTGGATGCTTTACACAGATACCGTGGATGTTTTCACTGTTTTGACAATATTTGGAAGCATGTCACGTTTTTCAGTGGAACAGCGTGACAAGAGGTTTCTGGGACACGTCTGAAATGCGCCACAGCACATTTGGTGTAGACAAACCATAGCCTATAGCTTAATGGTTTCTATCTGCTCTGGAGACCACGCCACAACCGTAACGCTTAGCTGACGTATCTGGTGTAAATTGGGGTAAGGTACATGTGTTTCCGTTTTCAGCTAGGCAAGTAAATTTTATTTATCAGCTATTTACCAAAGCATGGTTCCAGTTGGGATTCAGAAGACTCGCCTTTATCCAAACAATACAGTATGTTGGAAAGACTACTGTTGCCTCCTCTGATTTCTTGAAGCAACCCAGACAAAGTTGTGAGGACGATAGGTTGAGACTCCTTTTTCAGAAAGAAAGAATAAGACACAGCGAGGCAGAGTTAAAGAGCTGCACTGCTATCCTGCCTGGTGGCTTGGAACCTAATAACCAGAAAGTGCACCAGTTTCCCAGTGGACATGAAGTCGAGAATTCAGTATTACTAAGTTGATTTGAAAATGGGAACTCTGGGTAATGTTTCACCATGTTTATTTATTTTTTTTGCTTGTTTTTTGTGTGTTTTAGACAGCCTCCACACTGCCTCATTTAACATTTACAAGACAGGGCTATAGGGAGCTTAAGTAGTATTTGTCAACCATAGTGTTTGGGCCCCTGCAAAGCATCAGCAGAAAAACCTTAAAGGTTGTGTCAAGAAAATCAGGAGATGTGAAGTGATCTTGCAAATATTAAAAACAACAAAAACTTTCATGTTTTTGTCGGTTTTACTCCCATGGAGCAGACTGGTGGGATAAAGTCTTAGTGCCAGAGTAAAACAAATAGCTACTGTAATGGAAACAAACTAAAACCAATTCTTCAAATGGATGAATTCAGTACTGATGCTAAAGATATGTTACAAGCGATCACTGAAGAAAACATGCCATTTTTATTAATAAGATATTGTAGATAACCTATGAATACTCAAGGCTTTTGAAGATTTACCCAACTATTTTTTCTCTGATAAAAAAAATAGCAATATGAGCCAACCTTAGACACAATAAAGAAAACTGCAACTTGAAACAACTAGACTGAAAAATGCAGAATAAATTTCATTTCTTATTCTCAGTATAAAAGGGTGGAATGTAGGATTTCTCACAGGTCAGAATGGCTTTCATGAAGGAGAGGTTTCATGTCCAAAAATAGTAGTTCAAAATTAACTTTTTATGTCAGTGTGAAAGCCACATCTCCTACGTCCCTCTTTAGATCAGTGGTTTACGCCCACCGCTCGTGTAGCACATTAACCTTCTGGTTCGCTAGTCAATGACTGAAAGCAGAATGATCTGCCTTCATAATTATTGAACCTGAAATTATGCTCCTGCTGCATTAATGATGCAACCAGATGATCCCAGTTTGGTGAAAGGAGAGGTCTATCAACTGGATTTGCATCAACGATGGACATCCATTTTTTATTTATTTTTTGTTTCCTGCATAACCTTTCAAACGTCCTTGAATCCACTTGAACAAAACACACCTACTTAGATTTAATGCATTAAAAAATGAACAAAGCACCTGTATTGCCCAGGAGGATGGATACAGAAGTATCCATCTTTTCAGTGACTGCAATAATTTATTTTACAATAAGGATGTCACAGATAACCACTGTACTGATCATATATTAGTTTTTTTTTTCTTTTACTAAAGTCTAATACTGTTTCAAGTAGCTTGAAATACTTTTTGATACTTTAATCTCTGCATAATGGGGTCCACCAATAAAAGCAAAATTCCCACATAAACAGCCCATATTATCTTGAAAACACTTATTACACACACACACGTAAACACACACCTACAGTAAGGACAATTTTAGAAAGAACTTGCTTCAAGGCAACAGAGCAACCAGCCGCACCAATGTGCAGCCCTTAAAAATGTAAGTATTTATCTAATTATACACCTGTATTTATGTAAACAGGAAGAAACTTTTATCAAAAGAAGTGGTTAAAAGTCTAGGAATATATTAAAACGCTCCCTATTTTCAACAAATAGGACCTAAATATGCATAACAGTTTGTTACAGTCACTGGACGAGAGAGTACACCCTCCAAGGGTTGAGAGACCATTGCAGGGCAACAAAGAGACACACAGGACTCACAACCATTCACGCACATCCTCACACCTAAGGACAATTTAGAGACACCAGTTAACCTAATGCCCCTTTTCCACTAGATTCGGAACGGTTTGGAATGGGTAGATTCAGAACTATTTGTGTTTCCATTACCTGTGTCCGGTCGGAGCCAACCCCTTTATTGGACTACCTCTGCCTTGGTCCAAAGCGGCCCAATATACTCACATAATACTTACATGTATGTAACTATTAGGATTAAAAACTGTTGTGTTTAAATATTGCTGTGACCAACTTGTGTCCTATCTGTAATTTTATATTTACCTTTGGTTAGATGAAAGGGCGTCAGTTTGTTTTTAAAATTGGTGGGGACGTAATTATAAACTTGAATTCGGTTGATGATATTTATTTAGCCTCTAAGTATTCATTCTTTTTCATTACAATATGCGCTGCAGAGTATAAATGTGGTAAAGATCATATCTTTATTAAATCAATACAAGTTAAAAGCAATAGGTTTAACGGTTTTCCTTTTTAAACATCACCAACATTATGCTGTCGGTTGGGAAGAATTATTAAAATCCACACCGTAGCACGAAGAACAATGTTGGATATAATATGTACTTGCACCAGAAGAATGCGCAACAATAAAACGAGCTCCTTTTGCAACCCCAACACTATTCCGTGTGGAGAAACTTAAAATTTAACTTACAGCTGACAGTCCTGCAATAGGGCAGCTACCTGTGGGTGATCCGCATAAAGTTGTTTCAGGTGGGGAAAAAAACAAGTTGAATTTCACGGCTCCCGGACGAAGTTTATTCAATGCGAGCGGACATAACTTATGTTTTGTTTAAGAATGTTGTCCACTCCCTGGTTCTCCACTCCTGTGTCGCAGAAGGGTCTATGGCAGCTGGATGCAGAGATAGGGAGAATTCTGGCATGCTCTCTACACAAATCCAGAATGTCATCATCGTATTTTGGGAGTCTTAAACGAGCATAAATATTACATGAATATTTTGTTCCTTGCTTCCCACCCACAGTAAAAAAAACAGACTCATTAAGTATAATTTACAATGGTCCCTCATTTATTGCGGGGTTTCTAAAAAATAACCCGTAACAGGTGAAATCTGCAAAGTAGACATCTTTATTTTTTACAATCATTGTTTTAAGGCTGTAAACCCCTCTCCACACACTTTTTTACACTTTTTCCAGACATACATTAACATTTATTCACATTTCTCACTAGTTTTAATACTCAAACCTTCTTAGATATAAAATATAATAGTATTAATACGCAATACGGTCTCTCCGCTGTTGCGCCGCCCTTTGCCTCTTTCTCCACTGAAGGTCTCTGAGCAGGTTTCGTTTCCGAGTGAGGAACATAATTATGGGTAGTTTTTTTTCCTTCTGGATGAGGAATTTATTATAACCAGACATGATAAAGTTGGCAAGCACGGGAGACATTACAGGAGGAGATTCACAACTGCATCCAATCATTTAGGACGCAGAACACAACGTGCGTTAGTGCGCTGTAAAAGAAAAAGCATTTAAATTGTGATATTTAAAAAAATCCACCAAACAGCAAAGCAGCAAAGGATGGACCTGAGTTATAACAAAGGAACTGCAGCTATATGAAGCTTTAACTGCTTCTGCTGCGTAAAAGTCTGTATCGCCTGCGTGCGTTTCTGTGTGCGCTCTTGGCCGCTTGCTCCAGATTTCAGGAGATTTTATCTGACCTGTGGGCATCAGGGAGCTGCTATATAGAGTAAATGCAGGAGACTTCCGCAACTTGAAACTTGGGATAATAGTGCATTTTCTGTGAGGGCGCAGTGCCACAGTTTTCCAACATGTTCTCTGTTTTGATCTGAGCGGAGTGGGTTTTTCACATCATAACGCGGTGTGCCGGCAACATTTGGACACATGGATTAGGAATAATGTTAGTGGCCCACTGCAGCGCTTTATTATAAATTATTGCGCTAATGAGATGATCAAATGACTGTTAAAACCCGACCCAAGACCATGAAAAATGATAGAAATTAAGGCTTGTCGGGTTTGAGATCTTCAGCTCTACTGTAGCATATGCACAGAAAGAAACATGACTGCATAAGAAACTGGAATGGAGTGAATTAAATAATATTCTGTTTAGATACTGATGCCAAAATTTTACTGGGAGAAAAAGTGGTTTTTAGGTCAAATTTTTGGCATCAGGCTTGGTGGGGACAAACCTGTCAATCATAAATATTGCTAGGGACATGTCCCCGGCATCCCCGGTTAAAATGACGCCTATGGTTAGATGAAAACCTTGGTTCCTGAGAGTCCTCAGAGATTGTTATATTCCTCACTTTATTAGATATAATTTTTTGTCATGTCTTGAAGAACCGTTGCCATTTTTTTCTTATATAGTCCAATAGTCAAGTCCAAACTCGTTTGGGTAGTTTTTAATCTTTTCTGGTTTTTTCAGGGATTTATTTGTGCATATTTTAAGGGTTCTTTGTTCTTTAAATAAAATCTGAATAATTCATTCCAAATGTCATCTCTTGAAATGACAAATTGATATCTTAGTTCATTTTCAAATTACCTGCTCGTCTTTGAGAGGTTGACGTCTATCTTGCCTCCTAGAAGCACTTAATTTTTTTCTGTCTAATAGCTGGTCTAATTTTTTTTCAATGTTTCTTTTACAATTTTGTTCAGGCTTTTAGCTTACAATGGTAATAATAATTTCAAAGTCTGAAATCAAAGAAATATGTATAAACCATGAAAGAAAGGGAGCACAAGGCACTACAGAGAACCCCCAAAATTTGCACAACAGTGATCATGTTGCCAGCGTTGCATTTACAAGGATGTGGGGATGTAGGCTTGAGCTAATTTATGGTCGATATTATCAAAAAAACTTCTTGAAGGCATGTAAATGACAATGATGATTGCGAAATCTATAAAATAGTGATAATCTAAAAAAAAGGGTATAAAACAGTTTAGGTCTAAGGAAATCCAACTTTTAAAAAGTCCTGTAATGCAATTTTGGCGCTTTTTATTTGGAATATTGTTAAATCAGACCTTCAATCCTTAGAAACATCACTGATTAGGTAACACCTAGTGAAGACAAGGCTTTCCACTAATGGCATATTTGTTCGAAATGTATTTAAAACGAGACAAAGTTTACAGCAATAGATATCATCAGGTGAGGTTCCAAAGCTCTGAAATGTATGTTTTACTTACTTATCTATGACTGAAAAAGTGTGTGATTTATTTCAGGCTTTGACAATTCTGTTTGCTGTGTATAAAATAAGATAACATTATTTATATCTAAATAAAAAAACATTACATTTTTCATTACTTTTAGTTGGTCTAAATCTAATATGGGGCTTCGTAATATCATAAATGATTTTGGACTTTATCACAAAATCTCAATATCATTCGGCCTGCAATAAAATATGCTCAACATTCTGTAAAGCCTTATTACCTTCTTAAAGTCACTTTCAGCTATTTCTGCCTTTTCTTTCTCAGCTTTCACATAGCGGTAGCCAGCAGAAGGGCTTGATGCTAGTGGTGAAGATACCACTTATTTCTGCCCCAAAACTTAAACTCTTTGTGCAGATTTGAGTGTGAAAGCATCACCTGCAAGGCGCAAGTAGAGATGGGACGCTCCACTAAGCTGGTGCATTATTCATGAGTCACTCCTGTTGAGAGGGCTGTTCTTCAGCATCCAAATCCCAGCTCTGGTTCAATCTGTGCTCTATTCAGTTTTCTGACTTCTGGCCATTGATCACAAGCAAGGTAACCAATGCTGAATAGGTACAAGAGCTTTATGGTAGAGGCTTGAATTGCATCACTGATAGAACAAAGATCCATCAGCAGATGCTGGAACGGGTCCAGAGTTTTTCTGCTATAGCTGATCAGAGAAGCTGAGAGAAGATGCATCATGGGCATTTGTTAAACCATAGGAACACAGCATGTGGCTGAGATGAGACACCAGTATGTTGCATGTCAGATATTGATTCATGCAGCGGTAGACAAGAGGGCATGGCTTTCCATGCATTTCCGTGTCTGAAATTTTTTTTATAGAAAATATCCACAGCACTAGGAACCATAAAAAAAGGATCCTGTACTAAGGTGTGCTTGTGAAAGGTGCCAGAGGCAAGTATCACCTTCTAATGGGCCTCATAATATTAATGGACAGTTGAACACAGTGAATCATTTGTCAACCTTAATCGTCTATCACACATCGAGAGCAAAATGTGACATGACCACAATATTCTCCTGTCTAGATGTTTCAGGATGATGATCATCAGGCTGCAGAATAAGTATTTAATATGGCATGTGAATCATCATCATCATCATATCCATTAGCCTACTGAGATCTGGTTTACATCAGTACTGACAACTTTCATGAGAATTTGGGACCTGACAACTGGAGTAAAGTCATTGGGAAAAAAAAGTTAAAATCAGTTTGTTAAAAATCTTTTATTTTATATATATATATTAGTCCTCTGACAAATCTTCATATGGAAAACTAACATCACAACGGATTTTTTACAAAGAAAGGTAAACAGATGACACTGTGAACATTTTTATCACACGTGTCTGAAAAATAGCTAAGAAGTAAGTATTAAATAAATGTTTTCTCTTATTAGATACATTACATTTGAAAATAGACATTTTGAAAAAAATATATAAAAAAGACGTATCCTTTTTGTCTGACACTGAATAAGGAATGACATTGTTTGACATTGAATAAGGACTGTGTGCTAAATGAATAATCAGATAATTTTTAGACTTTTTTTTACATTTATTTCTTGAATTTTCAAAAACAAGAAAAAGAAAAAAATATTCTGGTCTTCCATGACTTTTATACAGTGTGTCTATCTAGTTTCAGCTGTATTCCTAATGGAGCTGTTGGCATTATAGTCACACCCAAATAATGATATATATGAAGAAAGACTATGATTTATGTTTGATATTGTGAAATGACACATGATATATGTATTAAAGACATAGTTGTCAATAAGAAAACGAGAAAATTAGAAAATGTGAAACAAAACAACAAGAGTAAGAGACTCAATAAAAAATAAAGGCAGCAGCACAAGCAATTAAACAAATAAGAATGATAAATATAAAGTCTGAATTATATAATTACTTCTTATAGCAACAATAAGATAGGAGTAAAGCAAATTACAACAAATAAAAAATAAATAACACCAGAATATAATACGTTTCAGTACTCCTAGATATTTAAAACATGACAGAAAAGGTGCATTTTAAGTCCATTTCTAAATAGTATCAAGCATTTAAAATATTCTTTGGTGGTGACAAAAAAAAAAAAGAAATTGAAGCGCTGCGTGTAAACACACTGATGGATGCAACAGAGTGTCTGGAATAAAAAAGAAGGTGGAGGCAAAGAGGGAGGGGATATACGACAACTAGAATGTGCTGGGGGTGCATGCTTCCAGTAGGGATGGGGGGAATCTTATATCTTACAATATATTGTTAAAAACTCTCATCATGATAAAAAACATGTCTTCTTGCGATTATAACGATAAGTCTAGTTGATGGCATAGTTTTGTGCACACCTGATTCACTGTTCACATGCGGAGTGAAAGCAAGCATGGCGGAAGGCCTGAGGCTGAGGAGGATCTTATTTTAAAGCGAGGAGCTACCTCCACAATTTGGAACTGTTTTTTTAACAGAATTTCAGGTGAGAAGCAAACTACCGTTATATGCAAAGTTTGCAGAAAAACGGTGGTTACAAAGAGTGGAAACATCCAATTTGTTCTGCCATCTGAAACAAAAAAACAAACCAGAGTATGAAGAATATCTGGTGTTAGCTACAAGTGGACCTATGAGTAAGAAAATTCCCACCCAGATTAAAGTTGCCAACGCTTTTGCCAATTGCGTCCAATATGTTAGGCAAAGTAAACGATGGGTCGAACTGAAGCAGTGACGTTCCAAATTGTCGAAAAGAAGGATTCAAGCAAAATGGTCCATAAGCTGGACCCAAGATACAACATGCCCTCAAGGAAGTACTTATCCAAAACAGCCATGCTATATTATTGTCATTTATAACGTTATCACAATAAATAGCTGAAATTATTGTAATAATTTTTTTAGGCCATATCGCCATCCCTAGCTTCCAGCAAGTCAGTAGACACTGGGCTCAGATCAGCACATAGATCTTTTAGGACTGCTTCAGGGAATCTGCATTGGATCCCATCCAGATGCTGCCAGTGGCTGATCTTTTTTGAGTGCTAGGATATCCATTGTCAAGCATTATGAAGAAGAGTCACTGCAGTATTTATATTTGTACTTCAGACAATTATTGCACTAACAAGTGCAATTCCAATAAAATCTGAAGACATACAAATGTACAGATGATATAATTCTTAAATGCAACATATTTTCATCCAGATTCTTATTTTAATTCTCAGTTTAGAGATGGTGGTGGGGGCTGATTTTAGGTTAGGTTGTGTGCTTTTGTGTGTGCAAAGCTCTACAAGTCTGAAAATGTGTCTTAAATTCACAATTTCATGGGCGGTGCTGCCAGTGTCCTCCGCGTCAAAAATGAGCATAAGTAAGGTCCTTAGTGTGCTTAAAGTTGCGCCAGTTTTTTTCTATAAATCCAAAACTTGGTGTAGAAAGTGACTGACGCAATTTCTGGACCCCATTTTGTGTGTAAGCAACCTTTATAAATGGTCTCGCTGGAATCTGTACGTATTTATCTATCAGTACCAATTATTATTAGTTTGTTTAGTAATAACATTGTCATTGTGGGTGAGGGTAGGGGTGTGCGATATGACGATTTAAGACCGTGAAGCGATCTTCACGTCTGACGATCTGTCATTTTTGCGAGATCGATTTATCCCGATTCACAGTTCTGCTGCTGTATTTCTGCCTCTGTGTGCAAAGAATAGCCTCCACTCTCTCCCTACTCTAAGTGAATTACCCCCCGCCCATCTCCTCCTTCCCCTTTTTGCGTGTGTACATCCAGTAAACAAGCATGCCGTTGCTGCGACAGAGCACTTTCAGTGCATTTCTATCATCTCTGGTGGGAGATAGCCATATAAGTATTTTAGTCCTGTGCTGGTTATCCCTAATTGGAACGAATTTATTTATTTAATGTTTCTTTTCTTTTAACTGTGATTAGGGTTGCCAACTTTCATAAATTAAAAGAAGGGACACAGAGCATTATTCACCACGGGCCGAGCCGTGGGGAGGTGTGGTTCTTTAGTGAGGGGATCATCCAGAATGGTCATATGTTAAACTTGAAATGCTTTAATCACAATAAACACTTTAATGCATCATTTCTGTAAGTTAGGCTACAAAAGGCTGCAATGTAATGCATCCACATAAAAAACTGCAGCCTATACAACTTGTGTAAGTGATCCTATTATTGCTTTTTACTTGCTTGTTTTTAAGTTTCAAGCAAATTATTCTCTTGATTGTTTTATTGTAAATGCTTTTTTTGTATTTTAATCTTCAAAGTGATTTATGCTCTCTTTTCTGTGTTCTAATTTTAATCATGTAAAGCACCTTGAATTGCCTTGTGTTGAAAGTGTGCTATACAAATAAAATTACCTTGCCTTGCCTTAACAAGATGCAGTAACAATTGGCGATGCTGAGAACGTGAGGTATGTTTGTTGAGCTTCCAACAATGTATTTACAATATCTTTTTTCCAGAGTGACTGTATGGGGATTTTATGATGAATCCTAAGCACCTTTAAACGTTTTTTTTTATCTGCACATTTAAATACAAATGTAGGAGTGAGATGACAAATATTGGCTTGCATGGCTCGTCTGAACAACAATAAAACCACACTAAGAGATTTAATGCAATGTTCACTTACAATTTATTGGCTATTTCTCTAAAATGTAACATTTCTACAACCAGAAACCTATCCAAACATGTTTCATTTTAATCTATTTATTAGCACAACAATTGATCAGTTACCATGATTTCTTCTTTAAGTTGTCATTTATATTGTTTGGATAATAGACTATGTCTACGGCTACTGGCTTTAATAAAACAACAACAAAATCCTCCACAATTAATCCAACAAAAACAAAATTGCACATGGACGAGACATCTATGAAAAAGCACAATATATGTAATCTATTCTGAATATTTTAGTTTACATGCCGCAAAAGCCTCACAGACGTGTGTTTTCTGCATTCTTGTGTGCCTGTTGTGCTGTGCAGTGAGTGTTATCAGTGTGCGACGGAGAACACTCACTACATTGTTTACAATTTGCCTTGTGTTCGTCTTTACTGATAGTGTCCAGCCAAGGATAGGCCTCTTCCCACTCCTCTAGCCTATATCTCTGTAAGCGTTTTTGGGACATTTTTAAAGGTGCTGCATGGAAGCGCCAGTCTATTGTGTGTGAGTGTCCACCTGATCAATCCTGAGCACGCATCACTCGCGAGCCGCAAACACAAACAATTTGCGGTCCCGTTTGATCCCGCCATCAGAACAGTTTTGCTGAATGTAGGGCGATTTATTTGTATTTTTATATAGGCTACGTAGTTAGAATAAAGCAGTACGAAGCCTATGACCGACACACATAATAGACATTTATGAAAATAAGGAAAAAATAGCGTCTCTTATTGGTTCAAAACAGAACGGGACATTTAATAGTCAAATATGGGATGATTCCACATTTTAAGGGACGGTTGGCAACCCTAAGTGTGATTTAATCGAATCAAATGTGTGATAATTGAAAAATCGCGACATTCTATTTTTGCCGTATCGCCCACCCCTAGGTGAGGGCAAACGGTGCTCTCAGGACCTTTAGAACCTGATGTTGCAAAAATTCATGGATGGCATCACCTATATGTTCTGGATGTTGTAGTTGGCTGGCACACCTGGCTTGACCAAGAGCTCCATGATTTAAAACAAAAAAAGTCTGATGTCTGACCAGAGGAAATGTCCATGGGCTGAGAACAATTGTCTTAAAGCTGTCATTTCCACCAAAAAAATAAGTAAAAATAATCTTATAAATATGGAAAATGTATTGACTATTCCTGTTCAATACCTGCTCCTTCTGTTATTCCAGCATGCTACATGTAATTTTATACTAATTTGTTATATGTTTTTTATTTCATTTAGGTGTGGATTATTTGGTTCTTACCATCGTCTGGTGTATCAACCTATTAATCAGAGACATATTAACTGAGAAATAAGTTTGTGTGTCCTGTACTTATTTTCCACACTTTAAGTGTGTATTACAGAGGCTTTTCAATTTAGAATATAGCCTTTTTATTTCTGAGAACTTTTATAAAATGATTGTGATTCATTTTGAGTATTTTTCTCAACGTCTCAAAATGCTCTTATTACATCGCAGTACTTTCTTGATGCTGTCAAATTAGAATTACATTTTTCATTTCAGCATGTTTCTGACAAGACCAATTCAATTCTCTCTTCTTAGCAACCTGAGGTTCTCAGAGGAGAAGATTAGCAATAGTCTGTGTGGTGTTTGAATAATTGATTAAATGATTTTCAGACTCCACAGTAATTAGTAGTTAAAGCTCATATGCAAACCCAAGGCAGGGGGAAAACTATAAGCGACAAAAAATATGACTGAGATGGAAAATACGATTTTGATGTCCAAGGCACATCGTTGCATAATAGCCTTATCAACAAAGCACCACACATGACGGCATGCTGAGATGTTATCACAGCTCATTTCCTCAGCTCATCCTGTGTTTTCAGCAGAATATGTGTTGTCCCCATCTCCTTGCACTGCTACAAACATCCTATAAATGTCAGAATACTCTGGCTTTTTGGCAGGGGTCTTTTCTCAAGACAGGGATGAAGAAAGTGGCATGTGTAAGCATATGCATCAGCAGTATTAGCAAAAAGTCATCAAACTCCCACAGGGGACGTGCTTGTCATTAAAACAAACGAGAAAAGAACTGATCAGTGCATTAATCAGGGATCACCCGGGTGTCCGTGGTGGCTTGTAGTCCGTGGAGTTCCTGCCCTAGACTGCACCTGAGGGAGGGTGGTGGGGGATTAACGTAGCTCCCCGCTGTAGCTCCTGTATCTGAAATCTGCCTGAGCTCATCATTTCTGTGCCTCGCTAAGCGACCATGGCTGGATATCAAGCTCAGGCAATCTATTCCTCCGCAGAGTGTTGGCTGACCAGCATCAATGCCACGCATTGTCAAATTATTAATTAAATTCATGCAAGCATAATCAGATGCAGACACAGCCAGACCTCTGGGACAGCAATTGAAGCAGAATCTAAATTGCAAACGTCTTGGGTTTTTTTTCCTTTTCTTTTTTTTTTCTTTTTCAATGCCAGCCAGCAAAGCTGTTTTAAGGACCAAAATTGTGTGGCTTTAAAAATTTAGCATCACTTTGCATTCATTCAGCTATGTTGTGATGCAAAACATGCAAAACCATGACTTTGCTTTGATGATCAACACTCAAAGAAAAAATTGTGCTAATTCAAAACTTGTTTTTTACAATGTTTGCTGGTTTTCCAGTCAAAATAATGATAAAAAAATAAACATAAAAATGCCCCTCAGGGTATGCATAAATATGTCTACATATATAGGACAGAGGAGATGCAGGTGCATGCAGTACTATATATTGTTTTCATTCGTTCTTTACAGTTCAAAATGTAAATGCCAAAGCTTTCAGAAGTAAAGCAAAGTCTGACTCCTGCCTCTGTATATTTCATTAACTTTTGTTAATATAGTTGCTATGGCTCCAGGGTATTTGCTGAATGTTCAGAGTACTTTTGCTGAAATAATAAGATCTATCAGTCATTGGGGCACAAAAAAACAGCTTAATTTGCAGAATAAAGGTCATTCTCGCTTTTACTTTTGAGAAAATCTGACAGAACGGTGGAGTTTTCAACACACACACCAAAGTGTAAAAAAAAAAAAAAAAAAAAAACCTACTCTGAAATATTACAGTCTATTGAGGCATTCGCATATAATCTGAAGAAGTAATGTCATATTTCCAGGTGCATCAAAATAGATTAGAATTTTAGGGATAAGTTATTTCAGTAATTTGGTTGAAGTAATGAGAATTAGAGATTTCTGACATATAGTTATACATTTCAAGAATGTAATTTTGCTCCTTTTGATAATTATGATTTACTGCTAATAACAAAAACTCAGAATTCATTTCTGGGATTCATTTCCTCGTAGTATAAGAATATAAGTGTAAACATAAGAGCAACAAAAAAGTAGTTTTATCACAGATATATGTTATGTTATGCAATGCAGCCCTTTAATGCCCCAACGCCATGAAGGAAAAGACTGCTGACTTGACAGGGTAAACCACAAAGGTCAGGAGCTGGAGGTGTACACAGCGTATTTCCAGGCATATTAATAGAAAGTTGAGTAAAATGAAAAAATGTGTTAGAAAAGATGCACAATCAACAGTAGTAGTTTCAGCCTTAAGAGGATTTGAGTAACAACTGTGGCCATGCATGTATTGGCCTGCTAAGTTAAAGATAGCATCAGTAGTTTCTTACCTGAGCTAAGGAGAAATGAGACTACACTGCTGTTCAGTGGTCCACCATCTTCTTTTCAGCTAATTTGGAAAACCAAGGTCCCAGAGTCTGGGGGAAAAGTAGATAGACTTTTCCAGATTCTCCTAAGGACTACGCACCTCTCCCCACTGCCAAAAGCAATACCTTAAAGCTGCAGTCCAGAGAATATATTTATGTATGAAAGTTTTTGTGAATCTTTAAAAAGATACTGGGGTTCAATACTATGACAAAAGGCTAGTGCTCCACAATATTTGTTATTCTTCCCAAATCCCACTTTACTCCCATAGACCCCTCCGCATTTCACACTGACCGCTGAACTTTCTTGGCAAATAGAATTTGAGTTTCCGCCTTCTCTACTGTCAATCATTTTACATGCACATTGCGCAAACCTGTAATGATGGGGCTGCACAGACAGGCTGCTCCTGTTTATAGTAGTCATATTGTAAGAAAACATCAGTCATGGAGAAGCACCTCACCTCTGAAATGTCCATAACAAAATACAATCAAGTGATGCTCGATTGCACTTACTGTTTTCCTTTTTCACCTGCTGTGAAAACAAAGGTAATATGTGTGTGCAATTGTTGAGGTGGGGTGAGAGGGGGCAGGAGCAGAGGGATGTTTTGGGAGAGGCCTTGGTAATGGGATTAAAAAAAATCTCTGTCTCCCTCAAATACTCCGGACAGCAACTGTGGTGATCATGGTATCATTTTTCTTGGCCAAAATCCCAAAGAGAAGTTTTGGGGTCAAGAAGAAAGACACCAGAGCCAACAATGCAGATGGGTTAAAAACCTGGGCTCCCTTTAAAACCTCAGTAGTACCACAGACTCCTTCATGTCACGCTGTACACTAACTGCACTTATAGTTAACAGATATCTGGAAAATATCACTGTGTGACAAATTATTGCAATATATGGGTTTTACTTCTTGAAGTAAATAACTGACATATATCAACTTTTTTTAGTTATATTCAAACTTCTTGAGCTGTACCACTACAACAGTGAGATTATTTTTAAAAGATTTACCCTTGCAAGGAAGTTGCAATCGTAAGAGTAAAAAGTGTAAACTGGCAAAGTCATTCTGCAAATTCTCTGTAGAAGAAACTGCTAGGGGACACATCAGGCTTAAAGGAGACAGCGTTTCTAAACATATATGAGGTGCTGGCAAGTGTTCGCAAATTATTTAAGACATGAGAGATTAAAAGATTACTGAGCTTGTGTTTGAATCATAAGCTGATCAAACATTAATTGCATGTATTAAAGAATCAAGGGAAAAACTGTCTTGTGTGTGTCAAACAGAAATATAAAATTGAGAACAGCTTTCTCAGGTTTTTTTCTCTGAATTACAATGTGAATGTGTAGGACCCAATCCCCACACCATGGAAAGCAATTTTCCCTGTTTTTTTTTCATTAGAAGATGTTCTGGTGAAGTAAGAGAGCTGTCAGCCTTTTACAAGCTGGCTCTTTCATTAATCAGCACTAATTAAACATATTGATTGAGCCAAACATAGGGATTTCCAGCTGAAAGGCTTTACTAGACTGTAAAACACAAGGCAAAAAAAAAAAAAAAAAAAAAAAACATGTAAAATTCATGAGCAACCTATGCACTCTCGTAGGATCCATTTGTTTAGAATAGCTCAGAAAAGTAAGACAGAGGTGTCTGCTCACTTCTCATTAAATAATGTCATAATTCACGTCTCAATGGCAAATTTTGTCCTTGGCTCGCTCCTGTGAGAGCTGAAACCACTGAAGCTGAACTGAGTATCAATTTGGTTTCAGCATCGATGACAAAAAAAAAAAGATGTTTAGAATCACAGTCTCAACCTCAGAGGACCACCAGGTGGTTTACAGCAACAACCTGCAAATCACAAGATTTAATGATAAGGGTTGTTTTCTTTGAGGAGGGTGGGTTTAAAGCTCTAAGTTACTTTACAGTATCACCAGCTGCATGCTGTGCCCCGGCAGACCGAATGAAAGGCTGAGGATCCAGAATAGACTTTCCTTTTAAATAATACAATGATTTAAGAAAAACAGAGTCATCTTAAATTTGCTTTGATTTTTTTTTTACTGATGAAACTGTAAAAAGTGTAAAAATGTTAAACAAGATGAAGCTTATTTGATCCCTAATGACACTAATCTGCTACTGCTCTTAAAGTAAAAGATAGGAAACCAAGTTTAGTGGTGTGATAATTTTTCAGATAAAATATCAAGACAATAACAACATGTACTGACTTGTTAGTTTTTAATTAGGTTGCCTTCTTTTGAATTTTTTTATTTTTATTTTGAAAAGGAGGACTTTTAGGATTGTTACTGAGAGAGTGAGAGAGAGAGAGAACAAAATCTGTTAAACAGTTAAAAACTGAGATTTTCACAATATGGCTATGTATTTCCTGAACTGTAAATAAAAACCATTCAACGAGCCATAGAGTGTAAGAACGTAAGAATTTTCATTTTAATAATTGATTGAAACTGTTTTGACAATGGGATTGCTCTTCTAACACCTTGATACAAAAGCAAACAAAATATAAAAGTTAAACATTAGTTTTGATTATTTGAATTATTTATTCTGATTTTTGTGGCTGCGTTTTGTTTGCCTAGTTATTTGGAGGGCGAGGATGAGCTGAAACCAAACAATAAATCATTAAAAGCTAATCATGTTTATCCAGAGTAGTTATAAATCTACTCATTTATTAAAAGCATTATATTTTTTTAAAAGTTTGTTTAACAACAACAACAAACATTACATTAATGCGCACGCGAAGTGTCACTCTCAGTGTCAAAATAAAACCTGCATGGCTGTAGTGCCGAGGAATATTTGTGATGAATGACTTCATGACAAATTGCTATAATGCAGAGAGCCCATGCAGAGCATGTGCTGTAATATATGCAGCTCAAACAGGGCCAAGCATCACTATCTACAGCAGTGATTCTGATTGCGTGGGAGTGTGTGTGTGTTTATGTGTGTTGTTTGCATTTAGCTGGGATTTGGTCTAAAGGGGGAAAAAAAGCACGGATTTTACAAAGGGCCATCTTGGGCTGTTTATTTTTTCCCACAGAGGGACTCAGCCGCTGTAATGATTTCATTATCACACAGTGGTGCATGTCTACTCGTTGGAGACTAATTCAAGTTTAATCAGCTCCTTCAGCTTGAACTCTATTGTCATCTAGTGGCTCAGAAATGACATAGCACGACTAATTCCTAATTTCAAGATCACTTTATTTTTTTTATTTTTTTTAGAAAACAAGGAATAATTTCAAACCAAGGTTATAAATCATGGGTATAGATACAGAAAAGCGCGTATTGAAACTTTTAATAGGTGGCAGGAAATGTACATTTAGGAATCAAACAGATTCACGAAACTTCCCAGGAATAAGGAAAGCATTAAAAAAAGATGTGGAAAACCATTAGCCTGCTAAAGCAGCTAGGATTAATTATGCACCTCGCAACACATTCTGATCCGTTAATATTCACCGCTCCTACCCAACTTTTACATAGACTATAAAATATATCTTCAAACTAATACGTAGTTTTGGTGGAGTAGATGACGGGGAGGCAAATGAAAACATCAGATCGGCAAGCACGCTGCTATAGATTTTTAGGACTCTCTGGGATGATACAGCCCTTTCCTCTGGCAGAGAAAACACGTTTCCAGAGATAGACTCCCCAACAGTTTAATCAAATAGAAAGCTCATCCAGCAGTAGCGCCAAAAAAAAAAAAAAAAACACTCTACCGCAAGTTTATGCGCTACACTGACAAAGCGACAAAAAAAAACGACACAGATTAATCTCTGCAAACCTGTTTGTCACACGCTGGCAATGATTGGACTGCTGCAGCATCATCAGACTGCTCCTTTAACTTATTCAAGCCTGGTTTTGGGAAAAGCATTTAAACTCACCGTCGTTCGGGAAACCTGCGACTGCAAGTTCTTGCCCCACAGAACAGTAGAAATTAGTGCCTCCACTGCCCGACACGGAGCTCCGTATGCAGAGTGGGAGCGCAGGTAGTTTGTGGAGTTCAAACTGAGCAGAAGTCAGGTGTGAGTGAGCGCCTCCGCCTCCTCTCCGCTCTCTCTCCTCTCCACGGGGGGAAGCGCGGCCCACTTTAAACTCTGCTGACGTCATAGGTGCGGATGCTTACCCCATAGCCCACCTCCATCCATCAACCCCACACCTCCACAAATTCAACCACCGTCCTGTTCGGTTACACCAAAAACACTGATAAAACGAACTGTAACCAGCTAGTGTAGCAAATTACACCTACATGATTTGTATTGACAAATGTTACATTTCTGAGTGGAACATAACTGAAGACCATGTCTGCTAGTTAAAGCTTGATGCAAACTTAAGTACTTGCTCCAGTAAAGAAAGTATATCTTTCACAAGTAGATTGACCACATGATTTCCAAAAAAAAAGTGAGTAGCCTACACCTGGCCCGAAACACTTTCAGGACTGTTCCAAGATTTTGATTTTAACTTATCTAAAGTGTGCGTTTTCTATGTGATTAGAATGAAAAGGTAAAGAACAAATTTAAGAGAGGCTTTTACAAGTATAAAAAGTAATTTAATATCTCTGGAAATTAATCAATATTATAAATTAGCAGTCTTCTGAAAAGAAAATTTACTAGTAACAATAATAGTTCACTTTTTAAGTCATACTGGACTGGATTTAACAAAAACCTGAAATAATATTCTGGGAAAACAAGTATTATTATCATTGTATTAAAAGGAAAAGGGATCAGTCTCAAAAATACAATTCAAAATGCATACTGAAGTGTTTAGTTGTCGTCTTCCTCCTCTTCAGTCAATTCATAGATAAACTGTGACTGTGCTACGTGCGCACACAGAAGCATATTGAGAGAAACAGAGGAAACTGAAATCCATATATCGCACTTTGGAGGAACAGAAAAAAAAAAGTCGAAGTGGTTTAAAGCCATAAGTTATAACCTATATGTTTTATACACACCGTGAATAAGGAAACAGCTACTTAGCATCCATGCTAGTGCTAGGCACTCTGTGCTTGTTTGCTAAACATGCTGCTGGCTTCAGGTAACGCTGACTCAGCGCCATGAGCCAAAGGCTCAAACTGATATGGAGTTTGGCCGTTACGCTCCATAAAACCTCTCTTTATCTATAGTGGATAGTGGAAAAGAAACCTCATTTCTCCTTTTACCGTAGGTAAATAGAGGCATCACGGAGCTTGCCGGCCGCATGCCATTATTCTGCCATGACTGTCTTCCAGACCACACCCCCACGCCCCCCCTCACGCTCATCCTCCACACTTGGCCACGCCCCTCAATGTCTCCTGGCCCTGCCCACTTCGGTAGAGTTTTTCAAATGTTGCCTGGGGGCGGAATGATGCTTTTTCATGGGGTTTAGTTATTCTGCATTCAGACCGCATCCATTGGATGCGTGGGCAGGGCTTATGGCAGATAGTATCGAGAGAGTGGCTTGGCTTCATTTGCTAAATAAAGCTAGACAATGTCGACTTCAGCTACATCAGCGCTGTTTGTGGGTTCACCCCATTATTCAGATGCGTTCTGAGTTTGGGGAGTTTAACCATTTGCTCCAGGAGCTACGTACGGATGAGGTTCGCTTTCAGCGGTATTTCTGTCTGTCCCGTGCCCATTTTGATGACCTCCTGGGCCGCATCGGAGCTCAAATCTCCTACCAGGACACCAACTACAGGCACTCTATTCCTCCCGAGAAGCGCATGTCTATCCGTCTATAAAAAGACGAGGACGGATCATAAAGTTCTCTGCAATTGTAAACTGCAACAATCAGCTTGTCTTCCGTTGTTGAAAATGTTTTTTCTTATCCCGCTTCATTCAAGATATGTGTATAGTAACATCACTACAGTGAGATGCTTTGATAGGTTGCCGCACCGCGTTTGCTTGCGTTGCTACGTTTCCGTATGAAATGAAAGTGAAGTTGAGAGAGCCAACATTTTAAGTTTGGAGGTAAATGGTTTTGAGTTATGGCAAGTCTGTGTTTTTGAGTTTGGTCCAATAGGAAGATTTAAAGAAAAAAGCTAAAAATTTTAATTTTACTTAACATAAAATCCAGAGTTTTCATATTTGAAATCATTAAGTTCTCATGAGTTACTACACTTAGAAAGATTAATGAATATTCTGTGTTGCATGTACTGAAGATTTTTGAGTTGGCTTAATCTGTAAATTTAATTTCATTATAATTTGAAAATAAATTTAACATAAACTCCAAATATTTAAGCTCTGATATTCTCAAATATCTTAATCAGGTTTACAGTCAATGGATCAGAACAATCCACTTGGTAACAGCACGAGGAGGACGTCAGATGAGAGAAAGGCTGTGGTATGCCATATATCGTCACAGTCAGTTTCAGTCTGCTTATTGGTCCCCTTAAGAAACTGTGAAAACCCAGACATTTTCAGAAATCTATTAAATCATTTCCTTTTTGGTTTGGGCTCCATCACTTTAGAACCACTTACCTCTTTCAGTTAGACTTTCCCAATTTCTCTCCATCTTCAAATCCTGCCTAAAAACTCATTTTTATTCTTTGGCGTTCAATTCAACATAATTCTGTTTTTATTCTACACTGTTTTGTTATGAACTTTTTAAAGTATTGTACCAACTGTATTTATTTGTCCCTTTCCTTTGTTCAGCACCTTGGTCAGCTCCCCTGTCTGTTGTTTTAAAGAGTGCTATATAAATAAAGTAGTATGGTATGGTATGGTATGGTATGGTATGGTAAATCCCCCCGGAAGCCCTGGGCAGCAAATTAAAAATGGGAAGTGTCTGGGAAAAATAGTAAGGTTGGTCAACATATCACAAGTCTTATGACAACTTTTTACTAAGTTAATATGCATTTTCATAACACAACTCATATAAATATATCAGTCTTGCCATTACCAGCTGGACCCCACAGATCCCAAATGAGAGCAACAGTAGAGTGAAACAACATTGAAAGTTAAATTAATTGAAAATGAAAATGTATGATTAAATTTAAATGTTAAGGTAGAATTTGTTACCAGAGTAGATGAGCAAATAGCAAAATAATTAAATAAAGTAATTAATAATTAAAATTAAATATTTAACACTCGGAAAAAGTCATTTTTGCAGTGTTGTTTGAAACCAGAAATAACTGGTATGTCGAGTACAAAACGCTGCTGAAGTGGTAATATAGCTCAATAACAAATTGGCATGTAAAACAAAGATGTGGCATTAATTTGCAATGACAGCCTTAGGGTTAAGAAGCTCAGGTTGCAAGAAATTGTCTTTAAAAAAACAGTATCTCATTTCTAAATTTATATATAAAATAATTTTTACAAAATAAAATGCATAATTAAAATTATCTAACGGCTAATATAGTAAACATAAGGAAACCAATTGCTTAAAAAAAGACCAAAAAGCTTTAAAAAGACATCCTGAGAATTATACAACCCGTAAAATATTAGATACTTGCTCTATTTCTGATATCTGTGAAGGACTCTTTATGTTCTTTTCATACATGACCAAAATATTCCAAATTATATGGTGTAAAAGTAGGCAAATTCCCTGGAAAGTCTAAATTGTTATAATTAAATGCTATATTTTTCTGCAAGAATGCACACTTCAAGTCCTCTATGAACCCTGAAGGAAAGAACAAGCATCATAAAATCATTCACATGTACTGACGCTTCTCTGCCCATGACAGGTATGTTAAAGCATAAAGATGAAGTTATCTGATCTCTGTTCATTTGTTAATCTGACTATCTGTGCATGGTGTCTTAGAGCAACATTATAACATGTAATCTGGATGGGTTCACGAGATTCCAGTGTTGATTTTCCACATGAATAATTACCCTCAGCAGGATTTATGCTCTTACATTGGTATTTAAAAGCAGGTATGGTTGGTGAGAGAGAGAGAGAGAGAGAGAGAGGGAGGGAGAGAGAGAGAGTCCTACTTTTATTACTTTTTCCAGTGCTTCTAAGTGGATAGTGTGTTTATTTTTACTGGTATAAAGAGTGTAGCATTCAGTGTTCTACTGCATCAAGACGCTGTGCACTACTTTTGCCTTGCTTTGTCATCTTGTTTCATTTTTTTTTCTTTCATTGACCATCTGGGAAAGACATTTCAAGAGGTCAAGTGATTATTATCTGAATAAATCAGAAAGAATGTCGTCTGCATTAGTTTGAGAATGCATTCTGAATACAGAAAAGAGTGAGGCTGCATTCGTGTAGACAATAAGTAATATTATTATTAGGTTATTCATGCAAGATTTTATTAGTTTTTGCTTTGATCCTATATAAGTGGTATACATGTCCACTCCACATAAGGTCTTAGAGCTGCAATTATCACTGCATAATCTTACCAAATGCTCAAAGAATGTGTGGCAGCCTCATGATGAAATTGTATATGTTACAGGGTCAACGGTATAGAAAAAAGACACTAGAGCATCATTTTCCTAAGGCATTGTGTCTTTCTATACAACTTAAGCAAAGGGTAGATATGCAATAGTGTGAAATGGGTATTAGTAATCTTATTATTGAAGCATTGCTGCAATATACGAGTGAAATTTGCATAAATTCCTTAGTTCGGGTGTATATCTGGAGAATATGTGCTGTCGCTCAGTTCTTTAACTCATGTTGTAAAATGTTTCCAACATGCCTGCTTTAGCTGAGATCAAATTGTGTAAGCTGCAATAAGTCTGATGCATAGAAAGATAAAATCTAAGCAAATTTCAATTAACGTCATACATATTTATACATAATCAAAAGGGAAGACAGATATCCAATATTGTTGCAGTGTATAATGTTTGGCAACATTAGGAAAGGGATTCTTGTATTATGATATATTAAAAATTAAATTAGGCTGCACGGTGGCACAGTGGTTAGCACTGTTGCCTTGCAGCAAGAAGATTGTGGGTTTGTATCCCAGCCCAGGGTCTTTCTGCATAGAGTTTGCATGTTCTACCCGTGCATGCGTGGGTTCCCTCTGGGTACTCCAGATTCCTCCCACAGTCCAAAAACATGACTGTCAGGTTAATTGATCAATCTAAATTGTACTTAGGTGTGCATGCATGGTTGTTTGTCCTGTCTGTCTCTATGTGGCCCTGTGATGGACTGGCAACCTGTCCAGGGTGTACCCCGCCTCTCGCCCGTTGACAGCTGGAGATAGGCACCAGCCCCCCGCGACCCCTTGAGTATTAAGCGGTTCAGAAAATGGATGGATGGATAAATTAAATTAGGAAGGAAATACTAGTAAAAACTGTCCAAAAGCGTAAAATCACTCATTGACTGTGTATCAGTACATACTGGTTGCCTTTTGGTTTTTACTGCATGAATTTTTGCCTGTTGCCCTTAAATTTTAACCCAAACCGGTTTTTATCGCCAGCAAAAAAACATCATGTCTGCTATTTACAAGGTTCTTTATTCTGGCCACATCTATTTGAGTTTTCAATTTTTGTTTTCTCACACTTTATCAGAATGCACTTTCAGACACGTTCATTCCATAGTGCACTGATGTTGGCCATGCTCCAGATTAACTATATCTGCCCAAAACGTGTTTTTATTTCTGTCTTTTCTTATTGAGTTATCTCTCAGAAACAGAGGGAAAACTCCACTTTCCACCACCCGCTACTGCATACCAATATTGTGTTTTGTTTACCTTGGGATTCTCTGAAATTATGGAAAGAATAAATTGTTATTATAAGTTAGCTGTTTTTAATGGCATGGTTTTAATGTAGAATAGAATAGAATAGCCTTAATTGCCGTTGCACAAACTCACGTATCAAAAAATTGGATTGCCTCTCTGATTGGTGCAATAAAAACGTAAAAAAAAAAAAAAGTAAATAACTTACTGTTAAAAAATACAAGTGCAAAATCTAAAAAGACGTTAGGAAATCACTGAGTTTGAGTGCTTGAGGAAAGAAGCTGTTTTTAAGTCTGTTGGTCCTGGTATTTAAACACCTTGCTTGTTGTTCTCCCTGATGGCCAGAGCTTCAACAGGTGTTGGCCTGGATCTGAGGAGTCTGAGAATATAGTTTTTGCCCCACTCTATGCCTCTTGTGGACATAGAGTGGAGCGGGTTGTTTTTTGAGTAATTAGTTGTGTGGAGCACCGGCCTGCCAATTTTTTTACCCCCCATCTACGCTGCGTCTCATCTCCTGTCTTAATGAGTCTGATGAGAGTGGTGTCATCTGCACATTTGATTATGGTATTTGAGGGAAAAGTGGGGACGCGGTCCTATAAGTAGAGATCAACCAAGAGAGGATCGTATCAAGTATCGTGTAAAGATGCCTAATGCCATCCTCTGTGAATCTGTTTTTCCTGAAGTCGAACTGATGTGAGTCAAGATTTATGGGAAGGCAATATGCTGACGACTGCCAATTTTATGTTTCTTTTAAACCACAAGAGTCAGTGCAATCCGCGGTGGATTGCCTGAACGATGTGAAGGGCTGGCTTTCTAACAATTTTTTACATCTCAACTCGTCCAAGTTGGAAGCGATTTTATTTGTTCCTTCCTCTTCCACTGCAGGTAATCCTGTTCTGCCGCCCTGTTTTTCCACTTTATTGAAGCCGACTGTTAAAAACCTTGGAGTTATTTTGGACCCTGATTTGCGGATGGACTCCCACATCTGTCAGGTGGTTCGCTCTTGTTTTTTTCAGCTGCGCCGGCTGTCTAAAATGAAGTCCATCCTGACTAGGCGTGACTTCCACTCAGTGATCCACGCATTTGTAATTTCGCATTTGGACTACGCAAACTCCCTCCTCTATGGCTCTACCTCTGCTGCAGTGGCGCGCCTTCAGCTGGTGCAAAATGCGGCTGCTCGCCTCTTAACTGGCACTAGACGAAGAGAGCATATTACTCCCGTCCTGGCCCACCTGCACTGGCTCCCGGTGCGTTATCGGATACAGTTTAAGATTTTACTTTTTGTTTTTAAATCCCTTTACTTGTATGTGCCCCCTTACTTGTCTGAGATGGTTCAGCCCTACATACCGGGTCGGATCCTTCGGTCAGCAGACCACCGCCTCTTGCAGGTCCCTGGGGTTCGGGTGAGGAGACGTGGAGAACGTGCATTCTCGCTCTGTGCCCCTCATCTCTGGAACCAGCTTCCTCTGGTAGTGAGGATGGCCCCCTCTCTTTCTGTTTTTAAATCACGCCTGAAGGCTCACTTTTATTCCTTGGCTTTTAACTTGACCTAGTCGGCTATAGCCCTGTTTATTTTATTTTGTTATTTTATTTTATGGTATTCACTGTGCTATTTTAATTATTTTATTTTTTTGCGTGTTTGCTCATATATGTTTTTAATACTGTACAGCACTTTGGTCGGCCTCGGCTGTGTATAAAGGTGCTCTATAAATAAATTGGTATGGTATGGTATGGTAAGGCAGCCCCTTCGTGTTAGCCTTCTTCCGGTTAGCCTCAAGTGGCTCACAGACAGTAAGCAAATGTTGGCAAGACTGAAGCAGATGGAGAGAAAGCAGGATATGCAAAATCAGAATGCATCGTCTCTTCATCAGTCCAAAAATTCACCGATTACCCATTTACTTAGCTGCCATCTTCTTCTTCTGCTACTGTGTCATTGATTTACGCCTACGTATCTCGTCACTTTCAAAGGGGGAGGCGTGGGTGGGAGGTTGGTTGTAGAGAAATTCAGTTTCCAGATGCCTTATATAGTTACCTTAGCTTGATTACTCTAACTCTAGTTCGGTTTCAACTTCAGCTGGATTAAGTCAAACCCAGCTAGAGTTCTCTTAATCGAGCTAAAGCACCCAGATAATGCAATTTGAAAACCATATTTCTCTACATGTAAATCACAATCAGGAGTAGCTGAGACTGTGAAAGGGGAAATAGCAACAAGACAACGAGCAGCAACAACAACAGCTACAAAATCAAACAGCACAGTACTCACATAATATGCTGTACTCTCACATTGTTCTTGTCTATTACTTTGATCACTGTGCATATACTGCTTTCACTTTGTCTGCTTCACAGCTGTTGGCATTTGTTTACCATCTTTGTGACTCTAGTCCAAACGAAGAATGTCAGGTCTAAAGGGCGAATGTAGCTTCCTAGCGTTGTGGTGTCAAATGAGACTAATTTGAATTTGAAAAATAATTTGATTTTCTGAGTGACATGTAAACTGGGGGGAAAGCTCCCACTCTTGTTATTAGTCTGATTTTTGTCAAAAGCTTGATTTAGATCTGCACCTAAACTGAGATAACGATTAAACATCTTGGTCAGGACTCCAGTAATCTGGTCAGTGCAGCCTTTTGCCAAGGATTCCTTCTTCAACCATCAGATTCTGTGACTCAGTGTCAATGTTTCGCAAATTCCTCCATAGGTGAAAACTGCGACGGCATGCTCCTATCATATTATTTGCCCCTCCATCATTTATGAAATGTAACTGTTAGAAGGTTGAAAAGTTGCACAGATAAATTAATAAAATTCCCTTTTGTTGAGTGTAAATGTGACTAAAGGACAGTCGCTCACAGGTCATATTTTATTTGACACTTCCTTTGCAAAACAATGCTCACATAATATCAGACTTAATAATGCCATTATTAGGTATGTTTCCACCATCGGAACTTCAGGGTAATTTGACCTTAACGTCCCGATACCTGCGTGTCTCCACTTCATCAGGGCCAGACTAACAGGGCTGTTTTGAAGTCCATTTCAGGAACCAACTGAGTACCTGAACGGTCGTATTTACTCCGAAGTGGCCCAAACGAGTAAGATCAGACAGAAACGCAGCAACAAGCCCTGTTGCTTCCATGTCGATTCAGTTGTCATGTCTGCTGCTCTGTGAGCCTTTTTCTGCTGATCATTGATGCTACTTGCTGGTGAAACGGTGTGGTTTGCAGCTGCCTGGAGCTGATTAATTAAGAGGGCTGATTGTGTATGGAAACACGGAGGCTGAGAGGAGCAGGTAAAGAGATTACCTTGGCAGAAAGGGATCAGGTAAAATTACCGTAATGTTCCTATAGTGTAAACATGCCTATTGACTATCACAAATTGGCACTATGTTTGTTCAGGAGGAATCAGTGAAAAGGCTGCCTGTAGAGTCATAGAATCTGATGGTGACGGAAAATGGTTTAACACCTGTAACACCTGCAGTGTGCTCTGGCTGGAGGTCTGTATTGGAGGCAGAGCAGCTGTATGCTTTCAGCTTCCAAATGGACAAAGAAGAATTTTTAGTTCCTCTGCCTGGTTAGTTTCAGTAGAGTTGGAAATAGTTTTTTGGGCCTTTATCATTGGTAATACTCCACAATACCTGCATATAACATAAAGCATTTTAAAGGTTTGCATTTATCTTTATAATCAATAAAGCAGTAAAAAGTTTAGGCCCTTAATTAATTCCTGCAGAGGACACAAACCAGTCATGTTATATAAGAAAAGAAAAGCAGCACAGGTACTTAAATATTATCACATAAGCTTAAAACGGTATAAATATAACACAGAGAGAGAGAGTAAAAAAGCCCTCCACAGGAGTCCCATCCCATGGTTACTTTTCTGTCTGACAAATTTAGATGTCTGTGTCTCCAACTACTGGTATTTCTTCTTCTCTGTCAGCGCAGCTGGTTGCTGTTATCTGTGACTTCAGAAGCTGCCTTTGTGGCCTGCTGCAATCCCTGACCACGGATCCCCAGCTCCCCAAACAAAGTAGTGGCGGATGAGGCAACAAATCCAGCACATCAGACAAGAAGTAGAGCATGCTGGTTTTCCAGCACTGCTGTACATCCTTCAAGAGTGTGTCTGAGTCTTTCATGTTTTGTCGCTATAGTATCCTCATGGCAGCTGAAAGAAAGAGCAAATAGGCTCTCACTGTTGAAGAGCTGTTCAGACCTCATCAAGCAGTGGATTAGTGGTACCTAAGCATTCGTTTGGTCTGAATTATGGTCTTCAGATTTACTAGAGGGACAACACTAGGAAATGGGATTCAGCTGATATTCGAAAGATAAATCACTCTGACAACACTTTTAATCCTGCAGCTGTCCGTACAAATATCTGCTAGTAATTTAGCAAAGTTGGTCAAAGCAAGGTCTGTGATCTTTATCGTTTTTCAGAGACATTGACTTGGGCCAAAAGAAAAAAACTGATTATGTTTTTGAGATTTCCTCCAGACATTTTAAAATGTCTGTACCACTTTACAATAAGCCACCCCTTATAAATGGCCAATAAAGAGTTTATAAAAAATATTGTTATTTTGTAAACACTTTGTCATCACATCTGACCAGTGTCTTGCTAAACAGTACACCAAATCTGTTTACCTTGACGATTTATCCAGAGATTATAAATTAAATACTTCGGACAAAGTAACTTCCTTGTAGTAGGTGTCTTCACAACTTTACATTAACGCTCACTTTGATAGTGGATGCTTATATTGTATTGATAAAGTACAATACTATATGCTAAAGAATTATGTTAAAAAAATACTCATTGTGGTTAAAGAAGTAACTTAATCTGAAATGTTTCATTTACCAGCACTGTATGAAACATACATTAGCTCACGATTTGGCAAGAAAACAATATGTTTTGTCTCTTTCTTACCCTTAATTAATGCGTGATTAACACTTATTAATGATTTGTTAAGTGTTTACAGATGAGTAATTACATAGGTATAAACTATTACTAGTCATTTATAAGGGAGGCTTATTTTATAGTATTACCAAAATGTAATTCAGCACTGACCTTAGCATATTAAAATGGTCTCCAAATGCTATTAAAAAATATACACCTATGACATTTGTGTATGTTTTTAGTGAATAAAGATAATCCAATTTTTTTTGTACAATTCTGGTGTCTCCAAATTTTGGTTTTCCTCTCAAATTCACATTAAACATCAGTGCCTTAAAGGCAAGGCAAGTTTCTGTTTACCTGTAAGTTATTACAAAAGCATTTTTTTAACATGCATTTATCATAAAACTGTATATTCATGAACTGAAAGATGGAGGTAAGCGATAAACCCAGGTAAGCTTGGACAAAACCAATAACGTGCACCACGCTGTGGAGATGTGTTTTTGGTGCTTTTGTAACATCCTATTCTGTGCTGAGAACCATTATCTATTAAGAGGGGCATTTCTATAGACTTCAGAATTATATATTTTCTGATAAAAGCTTTTCTATTTGTTTTAGGAACTTTAATAGAGAAAGACACAGTAAAACAACACTCTACTAAGGGAAGGATAAAGAGTAGTAGTAGGGAAGAAGAAGGTAATGTTAGGTGTAAGTAAATAGACATAGCCCTTAAAGCAAGCTCTATGAGTCTTTGTCTAAACGCTTTTAGTTTCCAAATTTTAAAGTATTTGGCAGGGATGGGGAAAGCAGGGAGGCAATGCTCAATTCAGTTTAGATTATATAACATTTAATATCAACATCACCTTATCCCTTTTCATGTCAATCAAATAATCTCCAATTTGTTTCGGTTTCAACCTTGTTTTAAATGTACAATAAGTTTATTCCAGACCACACATATAATTGATCACTTTCAAACACATCAATCTAAGCATAGATACAATATGCTTTCTTTTCTTTTTTTAGTAACTAACACAAAGGACACCAATAATTTTCCAAAGCAACCAATCTGAGTCAACCTTTGTTTTGAGAAATATGTTTTTTGTTTGCACTACATGGTTTTGTATAGTATTCGAAATTGGTTTTTGACCTTTACAACGTTGGTTAGAAGTTTACATCCAGAAATCATTGGCATGAATTTCACATAAAATTTTGAGGTTTTAACCATAGAAAAAAATATTTATTCAGATATATACATTTACTAATATTAGTATTTTGATAAGTGTCCCTTAGTAAGTTCCAGAGAAACCATGCACTTTTTGTATCCATCAGTGAGTTTGTGGCATAACTCTTGCAGGGTATTTGATCACTTTTTTCTTTGGAAATTTAGGATTTGTTTGGTTTGTATTTTGGCCTCAGACTTTGCTTTAAACATTGTCTGCAAATTGACGATACGGTTAGGGTCAGGGCTATTCCACCTGTTTAGGTTTTAGCTGACTGGCTTTTGATTTTAAATGAAGACCATAAATATGGAGATAATCTCTTATTGTCATTATTACACGTAGTTTATGCAATGTACAAAGCACCACACAGCATGTTTGTTGTCTCAGCATGATCCTGCCACCACCATGCTTCACAGTTGATACAGGCTGGAAAGCCCTATCTGGACCCTCCAAACACATTTTTAATTAAGGCTAGATAGTTCAAACGTTGTTATTTTAAGCTTAAATATTTTCTCCACAAGTTGTTTGGCTAATCCTTATGGCCAGTAATTGTCAATGGTGTCAATTTTTGAGTAGAAGCTTTCTTGCACCAACCTGTGGTGATATTTGAATAATAGTTAAATAGTGATCATATGGATTTTCTAACATCTTCCAGTTTATCATAGCCACGAGCCTTAGTTGTTTCTCTTCCAAACCACATATCAGAAAAAAATTGGGGAATTAATAATACAGACTAATACATTTCTTAAAACAGCTGTGACAGTTTATAGGTTTTGAAGGCTTGCATTCAGCTTCTTAAAGAGGGTTCTCAAATCTATGACCTCATGAACTATGCTGAAAAGTAGGGTAAATTAACCACTTTAAATGACTTGTATTGCCAATAAAAAGAGTGCTCAAATGACAAGCCAGAGTCTTGCCAAAACATTGTTGATGGTTAAAAAAAGCGTGTAGCTTCTCTGAAACTTACTAAAAGACAATTAACTGGTCTTCATATTTTTGACCCCATGTGGATTAGCTTGCATTGAAGACAAACATATGCACACACTCTTGCTTTTAAAATTCAATAAAGGTTTTTGTTGTCTTCTCATTCCCCTTTAGACAAAGAATGACCTTAAATAAATTATTAATAGTACCCCAAATTCATATTGCATTTGTGCCACACTTGTTAAACTGATAGTTTTGAGGAAGCACTAGTTCCCGACTTCATCTGTTTCAAATCTCAACCAATTTTCTCACCAAAGCAGGAATCTCCGTAGTTCAGTGAGTTTTTAAAGTATTTCAATCAGTACAGATTGCACATTGTTGTTTTAAAAAAAAGAAAGAAAAAAGAACATTATGTTGTATTTTTTTACTCTGAATTTCTTTCTCATCCTTAATCTTACTGATATTAAGCTCTGATCTTAGTCCTGACTCAGAAAGTTAATCCACAGTCATGCCTGTTTCATTCTGAGAGGTCAAAAAAGTATAGTTTTACAACTTACAAGGTCCCTGTCCAGATGCTGGTGATAGGACACAACCAATCTTCCCTTCTGTCAGTCCTAGTTTATGAAGAAAAAGATGATTTTGGCAGCAAGATACCTTCAGTAAACAAGGCACGGTTCTCTGGCCTTGTGTCTGTCAGGAGGAATCTGTAGAGACTGCAGAGCAGACTGTAAAAAATGACAGCTGTTCGCAATTTCAACCAGACATCTAATCTGCATGGCAGACTAAGACTGACAGCTAACACATCACTGCTGTAGGATGATACTTTTCAGAGGAAGCTGTGTTTAATTTCTCCACTGATGGCAAATGGTTGAAGCAATCAGGTCCACTTCTTCTTAATGGCATCTTTCTTTCTTCTGGTGTTTTAATGAATGCCTACCAACTGCTTCAGATCTTTTAAAAAAAGGAGTCATCCTGTTAGATTAAAGAGATAGTTATATGTTGTTGTTTTTTCTTTTGATGTTAGATACTGTAAGGTGATTTATGAACAGTTTTAAAAATGTTTTTATTAAAAAGTAATGTTGAACTTACTTTGTTCTATGACTTAGTTTAATAATTAGAGTATACAATCATTCCAACAAGCACAATGCAGATGTAGCCCAAAGGATTAGTTTATTTAAAGCAGATATTGAAGGGTTTTGATGCTTTGCACTCTGTTTGTTTAACAACTAATCAAGTGCCTATACTATCTTAAATACAAAAATTGTTTTGTTAGAAGTGTGTTTAAATGGCATAGTTCCTCTATCATCAAACATCATTACGAAAAATGTCAAATGTCAAAAATGTTGCTTATTTTATTTTGCTGATTAAGAGTTAATTTAATCATTTAAGGTGAACTATACTTTCTGAAATAAGTTGAAGATTGATGTGTGTCTCATTATCAGTTTGTCCCATAATTATTGACTTTCTCAGTGATGAATGCCGAGTGCTCATTCCACTCACCTGTAATCAATTATCTGCACTGTATCTGTCCCTCTCAACTCCTCTTTCATTGCTCGCTTTGTTTGCCATGATGCAGTTGGGGACACAGCAAGCTGAGAAACAAATACAAAGTTGCTTTTGATCTGCCTTTAAAAAAAAAAAAATTCACGCAAACTGTCTTAGTTGAAAGATTAAAATCCAACATCAGGAAAACAGTTGGAATCTACATCCGCACCAACTTGAGCCAGTTTATCACCTCAGATAACATCAACTGAGTCCCATCAATTTTTACATTCTGAAGGATCTTGACTGTGTTGTGTCTATTTGGTTTTTAATTTCCTAATTTTGTGTTTATTCTGTATGCCAGGGCATTTTTGCATTTACTCATGTGCCGTTTAGTGATCATCTCTGTGCTTCCCGATTCTAATTGTGTTCCTCTGTAGTGTCAACATAATTTCTGTCACTACTAGCATTTCTATGTCACTGGCCTCAGTTTATGCTCCTTTCAGCTGCTGCTCATATAAATAACTGTACTCATTTCCCTATTGTTTCCTTGATTCCTTCCAAAAGAACCCAAACAGAATAAAAATAAATAAATAAAAAACGCTCTCACACTTTAGAGCAGTGAGTTCATTTCGCTTAGACATGTTTTATACAAATGTTTCCAGTAGGCTTGGAATATTGCCCAAAGTAGTGAAGGATTTAGTTTGGTTTAGATTTTGGGAAATATACTGAACTGGGAAAAAATAATTATTGTTCTCTTAAAAGAAGTTCTTCATCAGACAGGGATTGTGATCTTCATATGGCCAGTCACAATTTGACGCTCCCACACAACCTGAATCCCATTATACTATGTCATCTGTTAGATCTCTTTGTCATGCCAGTAACAATCAGGACCATTTTGATAAAACTTTTACTAATCAGAGACTAAAACCTTCTTCCACCTCACAGTGGACCCTTGCAAATGTTGTGATGCTGGAGGAGACATGACTGTTGAAAGTCTGTAAAGATTTGATCAAGAAGAAGAAGAAACCATTAACAGACCCTTAACTTCCATTGAGAGCAAACCAAAAGATCAAAAATGTGGATGAAAAAGTATTAAAGAGGAAGGGATGTTGCAGTGGATGGAATCAGATTATGAATTCATAAGGGTCTTGAAGTGGAATAAATAAAACAAAAGCAGAGGATGTTCGAGAACTTCCACTAGCTGTCTGCAAGACTGATGATAACATAAAATGGTAAAATTGCTTTAAGATGTTATTAAGTGAACCCACAGTCCAGTCAGTTGCATGCAAGAAATGGAAACATTTTAGCATAATGTGGAGGGAATGAAAAAGCTGGAAATATAGTTTGAATGTCATAAATGAGAACTTTTCTTTCAGTGTTTGCTACGGTAACCCTTTTTTTCTCTATAAATACGCTATATTCTCTTCATTGGACATAATTTATACGCAACAATAATAAGTGGCTTTCTGATTTGCTCACACAAGTTTCTTGCAGTAACTGAACTTCATATGTCTGTTTAGTGTGATTAAACTTTTGTTTGAATTATGCTTGACTTTTGTTTTAGGTTTTGTCATTTTTCTGCATTGTGTGCTAACATCTACAAAAAGGAAAACTGCCTGAGGCATACAGTAGTTGTTAAAATAATGAGCCACACGTCAGCAAGAAGACCATTGAAGAGGCCAGGTGCCTAATTATTACTCAGATCTTAGGATAATTAAAATTATCATGAGGATCAAAGGCCCTGAATTAAAAATGTCTGACTAATTTTTTTTAATCGTACTGTAGCTTTTCCTAAGTTACTGTTTGCAATGCATTCACTTAAACAAGAAGACACACAATAACTTGGGTGCTTTGAATAACAACATCAATATTCTCTATTCAATTATGTCTACAGTTTATGCATGACTTACAGCACATCTAACCACTGGCACATATTAACACCTTCTGCAAAACAAATGAAACTGAACCCTATTGATTGTCTCAACTTTATTTTTAAGTTAAGCATAGAGTTAATGAGCTTTTCTGTGTTCAAGGGGAAATAGGATGTAATGTATCTTGGCCACTGTTCATAATGAGACCATTTAGTTCAAGTATGGCATATGTACTGCATGTGAATCTTCCTAAGTTCGAAATTATAAGAATATATCTAAGCTTGCCTTCATCCACAGTCCAAACTATAATTAAAATGTTTGAATTGACACAAGCAAGGCTCGAAAAGAACCCATGTTTATTATGCCATCAAGCCTGAAGATGACAGCAAAGGTAAAAAAGAAAAACAAAAGAATCTCCAAGGCTCACTCTTAGAGTGTACTTTTTTATTCCTTCAATTTAAATACGTTGTTTTTATTTATTTTTTTTGTAGCTAATTTTTTTTTTTTAATCACCTTTTGATGTACCATAAAGACAAGCAATACATTTAAACTCCTTTGCTTGTTCAGTCCACATTTAGATAAAAGTGTTGATTAACTTGTGGCTTGTTTGGAAAATATCTCCCATTGCCAGTTCATGATTCAAATTTGTTACTCATCTGAAGGGAGACTAAGGAAATATTCCAACTTGTGTGGAGAAATTATTTTGTGCTCACAAGATAGCCTACATGAATGCCAAAACTTCTAAATTAGCGAAAATACCGAAAACTATTTGACTCAAAATTCTTTTTGATGTATATATTTATAAACATTATTAAATGGTTAATTCATAACAATGAAAAAACTCAAAGCAAGCATAAGGTATAATTTAATTTGTAGGAATGATTTGCCAAGCGTAATTATTGCAGTAACCGACATTACCAGCAGAGGGAGCACTGCACCGAACCCTGCCATGCTGTCCGGAAGACCAGTGTAAATACTGTCGTGACGTTTATCCACCACCCATCAGCTGCCTTGCCCCTGCAGTTTATGACAGCAGTGATTTTCCATCCCGAGATATCCAGTTTGATACCACATCTCTTTTTGTTTCTCCAATTTCTGCATCTCTGTATCCCGTCCATCTTGATTCTTTTACGTAACATGCAGAAAAGAAAGAAGCCAGAACCGATCCAGCTGAACCCGATTCCTGATGGAAACACTATCAACGGAACTGGAGCCTCAGAGTGAGTGCCCATCATTAGTCTGCGGTTCATAATCAGATTCTCGGCTATGACATAATTATGGGAGATTCATGAGAGCAGGGAGGTCTGTGTGTGTGTGCGTGTAAAAACTCCAACCTGAGAGTCTGCACCAGCTGAATGCGTGTTTTAATCTTATTTATTAGATCTGTCCTGCAATTGTCAATACTTGCAGTCCAGAAATCATGTTTGTCCTTAGTTGCAACTATTAGTCCGTTTTTCATTTTATTGACCTGTGTGGTTTGATTGTAAAATTTAACAATGAATGATCTGAATCACCGTTTTAAAGGTTTAAGAAAAAGAAAAACCAATACTGTATGTTAGAGTTTTCAATAAATCTGCACGTCTTTACTTGCTGTCAAACATTATAAATCCTACCAGGGTTCCTTTACAATATTCAACATATAGACAAATCAACAAATTAGATCTTCAACCTTGTTTAGACCCAAATTATGTAACCACCTGGATATATTTAGATATTTAGTGGTGTTTGTTAAAAAAGTGTAATGATTAAGTGCACAGCTTTAGCTTTAACAGTTCTTTTAACCTATGAAAGGAGCTTAAAAGGCAAAACAACAAAACTTACCCAATTATATCTACATTATTGGATGGTAAAAAAAATCAATTATTATGTATTTTATTGATTTTCCAACATTCCATTAGTTTTTACTACCGGTAGTAAATAAATGGAATGTCTGTTAATATTCCACAAAATAAATAAAGCATCATTGCCATCGTCATAAAAAAATGGAAGAAAATAATCGAATAAAAACTAATATAAGCCTACTACTGCTTCTGTTCAATTCTACTGTGTTCATACCGTAGTGGTAAAACCCCCCCCCAAAAAAACAGGTCAAAAATGACTTATTTATCCACTTCTCCCCATATAACTGATCCAAAGTGTTAGATAAAAATAGAACTGTTGTGACCATGGACTGCGGATATAGAGTTGTGACACAAAACCCAGCTTTATTGCATGAGGAAAAGCTCATGTCAGTGGTGCTCCAAACTAGTTCGAATGAGATGAGCATCATATAACATGTTGACTATTATCAGGGCTGCTTCTCTACTGGTTGTCCAGAGCAGAATATGTTATACCTTTTCACATTAAATAAATGAAAAGGGGAGGCAGGAATATCTGCATCCCATCAAATGAGCTGTAGCCTGTCATTTTTAAAATCTGGTGATGATAACATCCTGTTGGGCGAGAGCTTGTGACATTTCTGCTGCTGTGGACAAGCAGTAAGGGGGCGAAGGGCTGTATGTTGGGACAAAACATAACCAGGAACCCACAAACGTGGAATCTCTTCATTCACAAAAGGACCCTATTAAATGCAATAAATTTCACAGTCACACTGTTGCAGGCAGGTGCTATTTTTTCACCTTTTCCATCAAAATCATCTGTGCAACTCTCCGTTATCTTTCACCTGTCTTTGCACATGGAAAACAAGTAAATGATAGAAATGCCATTCTTTACACATAACATATCACTGATATTTTATCTCTCTTAAACCCTTGTTTGACTCCAGAAAATGGTACATTTTATATTAAGCCTTTTTGTGTTCTGGTTTAGGAAAAGATAACATGTTAACTATCCCTACAGTGCTAAGAGATTTATTAAAGCCCCAATTCAGTTGTATTAGAATCCACTAAAGTGTATGCACACTTTTTAATAGTTTTTATATATAATGTATGATAGAAAGGCTGTGACATTGTTTTGGAGCCTGTGGATTTGGTCAAATGTGCTCTGTTGTACATGCCACATTTTTTTACAGTGGATGTTGGGCTACAGCAACAAGAGGACCAAAAGTTACAGCTTTCAAAATGTGGCATTCATAAATGCGATTTCAGACTTATACTGAACCCAATCCTACCAGTCTGTCTTGCAATACATGCACCTTTAGCTCAGTTTATAGTCAACATCAGAGCAAGAGACAAAATCCCTAAGCAGGAAGAAAGATAGAATGTATAAGGTTAAGCTTAAGTAGTCTGTTCTGTACCAATGTACTGACAAATCATTTAACTGTTGTAGGTAATAGCAGAATACATGCACAGAAACCAAATAATGGAAATATAACTAGAGTAAATGAAATATAAACATATTTGTATGATTTTAGGTTCCAAAGCCAGCATTATCCCTGTTTGCTCCAGCTTCATCGTCCACAGCAGCACTATCAGGGTTCAATTCTTACTATAAAAATAAGGCCAGATACTAAATGCATTGAGATATCTATGAAAATCTATCACACGTTGCTTGTCTGCTGTAGTCTCTACTAATGCTAACTGATCATAATTTCAGCAGTCAAAATGTCAAAACCTGTAGTGTTTTTGTGGTCTAAATTTTGTAGAGAAAAGAAGGACACCACTGCAGAGTACCTTTAAATCTTTAAATGAACAAAAACTAAGAAACTAGGATGCATAAGTCAAGACTCATTGTACTCTCTCAACAGTAATAGAAGTGTATCATATGAAAAGCAAATGGCTCCTGTTTACAGGATTTTCCAAAACTATTGTAATTAGCTACTTTCTTGTAATTCTCAGTTTTTACGCACCTGGCTTTTCTCTCAGCAGATCCGTCTTGTTGTAAAAACAAAAATAAAAAATGTTTGGAAACGTCAATAAAATTCTCAAAGTAATCTTTTTAAACTGCAGATTTTTAAAAATATCACCGTCAACATGTCTTTTTTTTCAGGGAATGTAATGGTATAATATGTATTTTTAGTATAAAAATCATAGTTAAAAAAAAATGTTTTTCAGTAAGCACATTGTTGTGGATGATTTGAACCACCACAGACGACTGTTTGCTGACACCAGTCAGCAAATGTAATGATGGTAAATAAGCCTAATTCAATGATGAGCCACTTCCCTGAAACCAGACCATTACAGCAAGACAGGGGAAAAAAGGATTGCCATTCTAGTCAGCCAGAAGCTTTCCTGGTGTGAAATGGCTGCCGGTTCTCGCTGCAGTACGATCAGAGACCCACTTTATGTTTTAGTAAAAAGAATGCAATAATAAAGCAGGAGAGAGGATTACAAATCAAAAGGTGTTCGTAATAGTGCAAATCTTGGAGATCCAATGGCAATATGTATAATAATTTATCATTTATATCAGTTTTTTTCAGTTTTAGCAGCTGCTCTCATTGATAAGCCAAATGTTTTATGGTCAGGCGAGACCAAACTGTTTAGTCAACTGTTTAATAATATCCAGGGGAGTCAAAGTGAGCTTTTCAGACCTAAGAACACATTGCAAACTGTCAAGCATGATATTGATTGAATTATGTTGAGCGGCTGTTTTCCTGTCAGTGGTGGGTTTTTTTTTGTATCCTCAAATTATAAGCTAAATTAAACAGTTTGTTGTTTAAGCAAAACAAAAATTCCCAACACATATCAAAGCTAGTTTTGGATTGCATAAAGCAGGAAAAAACTTCTTGAATGGCCCTGTCCTCAGCCTTTTGAAAATGTGTGCACTAGGTGTAAAAAAAAACATATTTTGTGCCTTGAAATCAACCAGTTCAAAAGAACTCTATGTCTGATACAAAGAGTGGTCGAATTTGCTAACTTTTTGATGGTTACAAAAATTGCATAAAACACTGAATATTTTTGACCATCAGAAGATCTAAAAAATCTTGTATATATGTTTATTATTCTCTCAAATAAAGAAGAATTTAGATAACCTGAATTGGAAATTCCAGTATGAAGTGTATATCAGCTTCTGGACTGTGTCACAGTATGTATGTAATTTTATCAAACAGGTTTACCTTTTCTAAACCGGAATAAGAATGTAGTCATTTTATCTACAGAGCTTTTGGACAACTGGCAGAAATATTATTTTTCTTTGCTTGATGTCCTTGCATATTGGGTGGATGGCAAACAAAAAGCCAGCCTCCGCCTGAACCTGAAGGTGGCGGCGCTGGCCCATCCTGTATGTAGGCCGCTACTGCTCTCAGTGGCTCACTGCCTCCTCCTCCTCCCCCTTCAGCACTTGTCAATGTACAAACACCTACACCACCCACGTCCACCTGAAACTCAGCACCTCGTCTCCATGGATATGCAGTTTCCCTGTCAAAAAATAAAAGCACTTAACCCTCTCTGTGCTGCATGAGACGGCAGCAACACGTGGTTTAGTTTGTGCAAAGGAAAACGTAAAGAGTTCATCATCACTGAGCTTAATAAGAAGCATCTCATGTCTGCTTTAGTCTTCTTTCATGCTGAATAGAATATTTATTTTTTGAAAATGATTGGGCTAGAGGGTGATTCTGAAAGATTTCTGACCCAGTTATGGGTGACAATTGTAATAGAACACTGAACCTGACTGTAAGTAACTTTTTGGCCTCAACTAACACTGCACACCGCTCTGAACACACCTTTCCCACTGTGGAACAATGTGGTGGCATCATCATGCTTTAAAGATGCTTATTTTTTTGCTAAATCTTTCATGGGTAAAGCAAAATACGTCGTGTGGAGGAAGACTCATACTGCCAATAACTCTGAAAATGCTACCCTTAGTTGTGGTGATTGCAAAAGACAAAGTGAGTAATACACTTTGTAACTTTATGGCAAGAAGCCTTACTTTGAGGCTTAGCCCCACCCACCTGCTGTGACACAGCAAACATTTTTTATAACTTTTAATTTCCAATCTTTTAAGATTATCCTCATTCATTTTGAAGTCTGTGACTCATCAGATGGTTAAAGGTATTAATACTTGTGCTCAATAAGCTGTTTTAGGGACTGCCAAACTGGACCATCACAGAAGTGTGACTCACTCACACACACCATTTTTTCCCACGACTGTATTCACAACGAGAGATTTGGCTACGACAGCCAATAAACCCACAGGGTGAACCGTGATTAGAAACATCCTCACTTTGATATTTGTTAAGGAGGCAATTTTTCAAGGTCTAAATGCATTTTTTTTATTAAAGGAAAAACTCACAGTTTACAAAAACGAAATATTTTTTTTCCCTTTAGAACAAACTTGGAGGCTTTGCAGAAAAAGCTGGAGGAGCTCGAGTTGGACGAGCAGCAGCGAAAACGCTTGGAAGCCTTCCTGACACAGAAGCAGAAAGTGGGGGAGCTGAAGGACGATGACTTTGAGAAGATCTGCGAGCTCGGTGCAGGCAACGGAGGCGTAGTTTTTAAGGTCTCACATCGACCCTCTGGTCTTATTATGGCCAGGAAGGTGAGCTGCCTGTGCAGTGTTGGTGAAATATATCGTGTTTGCTCGAAAACTGAACTTATTATCAAAGACGGGTTCAAAACAATCTTCTTCTTTTATAGGCACTGAGGGACAAAAACATGGATTAAATGTGCATGTGATTGTTGAAGGAATTTATTTTTATTTTTGCCTCAAATGAACTTTTATAATTATTAATTATATACGCATGGTTGGAAAAATTCATTCATTCCTCCTACATGCATTTTGCTTTGAAAATGTGTGAAAATATAGTTTTTTGATTTCAAAAGAAAAATGAAAAACCTCTTTTCCACTTTGCATTTTTTCCCATTGCAGCCGATGAACACAAATCATAAAGAGGGAAAGGCTTCAATGTCTCACATTTAAAGGAAACATATGTAGGATTGTGGCCAAAAGTGGTACTGCAATCACATTCAAAATACTGTAGAACTGTGTATCCCTTCCTGACTCGAGGTTGCCAGCTGCTGCGGGATCCAGCAGGAACGGCTGACCCTAACTAAATAACATTAGCAATGGTCATACAGGTTAAGTTGCAGCATGTGTAGTCCACAATGTACGCAAAGAACGAATGAGGAATTATTTGTACTAAGGTATAGGCTACTCAATATGTCTCCATTACGTTTCACATGGCCAGAATCGACGTGCTGTTGTTTTTCTCGACAGTTCAGCATAATGACAAAGAAAAGGGGCCTTATGCTAATGTTAGCAATGACGACTCGTCGTTTTTATCTCCCAAACAATTCCTTACCTTTTCAATTTGATGACCAATCTCCTCCATATGCGCTAACGTAACGTTACTTTCCACGAACATGCATACCTTTGTTCGACTGTCGTGAATATTTGAAATGTCAATTTACATTAGGTACAAGTTAGCCAAACATCTCCTGTCCAGGAGAAAATTGCCGATGTTAACGTCTGTATTCAAATTCTTCTCCATTTTCAGCCGTCTCCATCTTTCAAAGGCATCTTCTATACAAGTCCTTGTTTTATTTCGGACTTTGTCACGACGTATTTCGGATTGGTAACGAGGTCTTTTAGGTTTTGTAACGTTATACATGTTTTGTCCGTAACGTTCGGAGCTTCAGCTGTGGTTAACAGAGCAGAGCTGGCAACCCGGATGAGGAAACTCTACTGACTTCGTGATTTGTAGACTTTCACTTTTACATAACAAAATCCCAGCCGGACCACTATTGATAATGATCTCAAGGAAATTTCAATCGAACGCAACTGGACTTGGTAATTTGTCTTGAAAGACGTTTCACCTCTTATCCAAGAGGCTTCAGTGATATAAGTATTTCAAAAGAACATGATTTCTTAATGTCTAGTGACATATCGGGGACATTTTATGATTAATTAAAATAAATTTCTTACATACGTTTGATTTAAGTCTTCTAAAATTGCGACTCCTTTGCTTAAAGCCGATGTTTTGACTGCAGAGAAAGCAGTGCATATGAGTTCTCTCTTACCACCATGTTCTGCTGCATGTCCTTGGGAATTGTGTGGAAGCAATTGCTTTCCTGACCTGTTGCATAAGAACAGTGTTTGTTTCCTCCGACACCTTCAGAAGGGATGGGTACCTCATGCGCATTTTCTCTTGCTTAACTATTCATACCCCTAGAATATTTTCACTTTTTGTCTTAATAAAACCACATACTTCACTGTAACACAAAGTAGTGCTAAATCGGGAACTGAACGGCAGCTGATGCGTGATTATAATGTTTTCTTTACAAGTAAAAAAAAATATTATTATCCAAATTTATAGATCCCCGTTACACTTCCTTTGGTGTATCTGTCTACCAGTTTTAAAAATACCTTTTTGTTGCAAAATAGCCTAAACTCAGATTAAATGGAGAGCTTGTGGGACTTCACTTCTAACACATAAATATGTTTTTATCTATACTATTCTGTAATAGCTGCGGCTGCATACTTTTTACTTTTGCTACTGTTCCTTACCAGTCAGATTTGTGAACTACAGGACTAATATTTATCCTGTCAGCAGTTTGCCTCACCTGACTTATGAATTTCTGCTGCTCCTCCAGAATTACATTGGCCCTCTTGGCTGCTTTTCTGATTAATGCTCTCTGTGCCCTACCCGTCAGACCTTTTGGTACCTTCAAAGGTTTTGGTCTTGTTTTATAACTAATCCCAACCGGTTTGATTTATTCTTTGATCTTCATGATGCTGTTTATTCACTAATGTTCTCTATAAAAATCCCTGAAAAATAGAAAAGCTAGATTTACATCCATGTGGACTTTATTTACTGATTATATTGTCCTGGATTTTATTTAGGGGTATCGGAGAAAAGGGAGACACACTTTTGAAATTTTTATTTGGAAAATAAATGAAAGTATTATTGTATAAATTCACAATCTTGCTCTACTTTGTGTTGGTCTATTTTATAAAATCCAAACAAAACAAATTTAAATCTGAAGTCGTAATGTGACCAGTAGACTTTTGTAGGGTGACTTAATTTAAGGCTATATTTTTGCATAACAAGACTTTTGGAGGTAAAAAGTCTTATATAGTTTAAACAAATCCAGCACCCAGATATCCAGTCCAACAACAAACAAGCAAGGAATGCATTACAGTTGCAAAATAAAGGACTGCAATGAAAAGGCGAAAAACAGTATATGATTTATGTTCCAGTTCTTATTAATTAACAGCAGTTCTAAACAAATAGATTTTAGCCTTGATTTAAAAAAAAAAAGAAAACTACTTCAACATTTTGTTTCTAAAGGTATGTTCCAGATTAGAGGATCAGAAAAAGTGAATGCTCCTTTTCTACCTTTGGTTCTGATTCTGGGTTGCAGAGTAAACTTGAAGCAGAGAACCCGATTGGTCTGGAAGGTTGATGCGACAACAGATCCTTAACGCGTTATAGTTTTAAGCCATTAAGCTGTTTAAAAAATATATATCCCTTCGCTTTCAGCTGATCCACCTGGAGATTAAGCCAGCCATCAGGAACCAGATCATCCGGGAACTGCAGGTGCTACATGAGTGTAACTCTCCATACATAGTGGGGTTCTATGGTGCTTTTTACAGCGATGGAGAGATCAGCATCTGCATGGAGCATATGGTACTTTTCTATTTTTTTTTCACCCTACACTTTTATCTCCATGTTTAGCTCTAGTAAAATGTGAGCAATCCAAAACAGTTGTGCCTTTCTTCATCAAATGAATCGTCTCCATTTTTCCTTTTCTTTCCGGGCTTCAGGATGGCGGATCTCTTGACCAGTCACTGAAGAAAGCAGGCAAAATCCCAGAGGAGATTCTTGGCAAAGTCAGCATTGCTGTGGGTAGTACCAACACCTCTCCCACTTATTTTTTGTCTAATAAAAACCATTTGCCTCCGATTACTGTGAAATAGAAAAAGATATAGCTTGAAAAGCTAAATAATTTGTTGTAATTGTGTTCACAGTCTAAAATGTGTTTCACAGGTAATTAAAGGCCTTTCCTACCTGCGTGAGAAGCACAAGATCATGCATAGAGGTTTGTCTGGTTCAGTTTACCGTTTGTTTCCTGAACAGAAATGAGAATTATTTACAAAGGAAATGTCCATTTGAAAAGTACGATTTTTGTTGTTGATTTATTCTGTTTTGAAAACTAATATATTTTTGAATCTCACACCAGCAAAATCTTATATGTCACTATTTTAGTGGAATACATTGTAACATTCTTATAGAAATTACTTACTTTTTCACATTTAGTTTCCCAAAGTTTTCTGTAGTTTTTGAGCCAATATTTAGGGCATACAGTAAATAGAGGTTCACATCTAATTTGTGGAAAATATTTCTACAGGCATCAGGATGGATAGATTTGGGGAAAATATAGGATGAGGAGGACAAGTGGATTGATAGATAGGACTTTTGAAAAGCTGGATACAGAATAAAATTTGAAAATACTAATATTTCCCCATATTCTATTTTCTTTTTCCAGACTGGGGAAATGATAGAATCATATTACTTCCTTTAAGAGGATGTAGAAACCCTGGAATTAAAAACAACTTTTTAGCCAGAATGCACAAAATGATATTAATATAAATGAATGGTTAAGAGAAACCATGAAAATCTCTGTCCACTATGGATTGAAAATGGGCAGTCTAATGAGGTGCGTTTTTGCCCGCCCCCCGTACTGTATCATTTGTACTTTTATTTCGGCTTGTTTTTCTCAAACTTAATATGCAATACTAATAGACTCTTCTCTGATTTTGTAAACAGTAGGATTGGTATTGAGCATTTACGGTACATGGGACTGATAGAAGTTAGGCTCTGTGCAAGCTCAGGCACCAAGGAAAGCTGCTTTTGCTTCATTTACAGAAATCACAAAAAATTGGATTTCACGATGTTGTTTTAGCTTAATTTTACCTGAGTTTATTCTAGGCTGCCTATTTTTATTGATGGCCACTACAAACACTAGATGGATCTCTTGCAGATGTCAAGCCTTCTAACATCCTGGTGAATTCCCGCGGTGAGATCAAGCTGTGTGACTTTGGAGTGAGCGGACAGCTTATAGACTCCATGGCCAACTCCTTCGTGGGCACTCGCTCTTACATGTCGGTGGGTTCAAGACACAATTTGGGCTTTCATGTTGCTGCACCAGCAGATATTTCTGAAGCAGTCCTCTATAATATTCATATAGATGTGCAGTCACTAATTCTGTGTTAATATCTGATCAAATGCGATGTGCAGCCAGAGCGTCTACAGGGCACACACTACTCTGTTCAGTCAGACATCTGGAGTATGGGTCTGTCCCTGGTTGAAATGGCCATTGGTCGCTTTCCTATCCCTCCACCTGATTCCACGGAACTGGAGCAGATCTTTGGCTTCCCAGTGGAAGGGGAAGCAGCCTCCAGCGAGTCCTCTCCAAAACCATGCCCCCCTGGGCGTACGGGTGGCTGTAAGTGGGACGCTGCATGGGAATGATACATTTCCTACAATACTTTTCACTGTTCTTTTTAATTTGAATAAATGTCATTATTTCCCTACTTAGCCTATGGATCAAACAGCAGACCACCTATGGCCATTTTTGAGCTACTCGATTATATAGTCAACGAGGTGAGTGTGTTTGCCTCATTTAATGTAGTGTGCGCATATGCTGTCCTTTGTGCTAACTTCATTTGTTTTACATTCATTTGTAGCCTCCACCAAAGCTCCCTGGGATATTTAGCTCTGAATTCCAGGACTTTGTAAATAAATGGTATTTAGCGAAATTTATTTACATTTTGTTACGAAAATATACAAATACATAGTCAACACATTTCACGAAATATCAGCTCTTCAGAAAAGCACTATTTATTTTTACTGCAGCCTGATTAAGAATCCTGCAGACAGAGCAGACTTAAAGCAGCTGATGGTAAGTACATCTTCCACACATTTAAACCTAATTTATTTGTAAATGCTTTTTCTTAAACTTTCCATTTTCAGGTGCATCCTTTTATCAAACAATCGGAGGCGGAAGAGGTGGACTTTGCTGGCTGGCTTTGCAGCACCATTGGACTCAGTCAGCCTGCAACGCCTACCCATGGCACCAGTATGTGAGATGGTCTACTGCAAAGCCATAACTACAGCACCATCGAGTGATTTTTACTAAGTGTTTCCGAAGTAAGCAATGGGTTAAATTGTAATGGCACAGGTGCATCTCAATAAATTCAAAAATAAACAAAAAACGAGTTCCACAATTTTATCCATAAATGATGAAAAGACCAAGAAAAAGTGGCCTTTTAATATAGAAACGCATGCCTACTAAAAGGTATGCCCATGCACTGTACAGTATTTGGTCAATGAGCTTTTTGCACAAATGACTGCTTCTTGGCATGGTGATCACCAACCTGCACTACTCAGGTGTTCAAGACGGTCAGGTTGTTTCAAAAGTGACTGTGCTCATTTGCATTGCAAAGCTTCCTCCTGACAAAGTGGATTAAACTAGTTTACTGGCCGTTCCATTTAAGCGGATATTAGTCCTACTACAAACTAAAGTAAGCCTCTCCATGAAGCTTGTCAGCAGAAGGGATCTTCAAATAGCTGATTTCTGCTAAACTTCGTTTTAAAGCTGAAGATACAATTTGAAGATAGATAACATCTAAACAGGGTTAATGATTGTGAAATTTAGCCGGTATAATCAAATTTATATAGGCCTACAGGCTACTGGGGTTTATTTTGGTTGTAGAATTGGAAACAAATTTGCCTACTCTACAGATGCGGCTTTAGACCACTAAGCATCAGCCCAGTCCTTTTTCTTAGATTAGGCATTAGTCTGATATTGCCTAAACATTGGCTCAACAATTAAATAGTTGTAGCAAACCTATACATGTGTGTGGTGATTCTCAGGACTCCAAGTAGTTTCTTTTGTGAATCTCCCACAAGCCCCCCTGTACAACACAATCTCTTCCCTTCATTTCACTTCATCAATTTCCTTGGAACTTGCCCTCTGGGTAGCTGGTACCTTTACTCAATTTTTTTTCGGCTGCTTCTGGAGTGTCTGAAGTAAATTTGCAGTAAAGGGGTGGTTTGTTTTAGATTCCTTTATGGTCCAATATGAGGTTTCTATAAACTTCCAATATCTTAAATGAAGTTTCACTTTCAAGAATTAAAGAAGCTTCCATTACACTTGGGATGCACCTGTACAAGTGTACATTCAAAATGATGTAGTGGACAACTTTATGGGTCACACTGAAGCCATGTTTTTGTAACAATCTCAGCTATGATATGTAACATATTGCTGCTATATCTGTGCTTGACTCTTCAATTGTATACAGTACAGCAGTTTTGCCACTGTCCAATATGTCATTATCAATGTGATTAAGCCTTTTTTTTTGGGATGTCTACCTCATGAAGGTTTTAAGTCAAACTGTACAAAGGGTGAGTCCTCATATGTAACTAACGTGGACAATCCTTTCCAAGTGATGATCATGAAATGATCATCTTGGCCAACATGTATATATTTAAGAATCATAACGATGGCCAGAATGCAAAACCTCCTATCTGAAAATTTGCAGATATTGAGTTTTTACATTAAATGGTGAGAACAAGGATGACTCCACATGTTCAGTCCATCTGCAAGATAATCCCGCCCTTTATTATGTCATTGAAGTCACCAGACAAAACCCACCTATCAGAATTGACTTTAAAATCTTGAACACAAAACCTTCTATCTACATCAGCAGCAGATCAAGCTAACATTTTGGACATCTGTGGTATGTATACCTTTTTTAATGTCTGCCAAATTGTAATTATAAATTTGTTTTGACAATACTAATACATATTGCACCCTACTAGTGAAGTTTTTGTTACTGTTTGTGTAAAGGTAATTATAAATAATAATCTGAATCACGCATGCTGTGGTATTAGTGCACTGCTGTGATACTGTAGAATGAGTAGAAAGAAAAAAAAAGTTAACATACACCACAAAAGAATGTCTTGATTCTAAAAGCATTGTAATTTAGTGTCAATTATTAGCATTATTTAAAAAATTTCATGTTTGTTGGCCCAACTAATTCTAGGTAAAAAAACTTCTATCTGCATTTATGTGCAGATAGGAGGTTTTTGCAGTTAAAATTTAGAACTTGTGGATAAAGATTTTTACCGCTGCTTTGGAGTTAATGTAATTTTTGTTTTTTAGAAATGTCAACATGTCAACCAACAGGTTGGGGGAAAAAAGGCCACTGTCCAGAGGAATGATGTTGATGGAGTTGGCTCTCAAAAAAGGCAAGTAGTGGTATTGCTGCATCAGTGACTACGTTTACAAGCAGCCAATAACCCGTTCAAATCTGGAAAATTAGAAATAAAGCGGTCGCGCACGGCCATGTAAACACCAGCAAAAACCTGAATGCGCTCATATTACGTTTTAAAAAAAACCTGAATGTGACCCCTGGGTTAATCCTTTTCTAACCCGAATATTTGGTCATGTAAATGCGTATCAAAATATTCCCATTAAAAGGAACATTGATTTGTGTTCTGTGCATGCTCTATCCTCAAGGAATCTTTACTACTTGTTGGGCTGTCTGGCACACAGCTTACCTGCTGAAGTGACAGTACACGTTCTATTAATATTTAAGCTATGTGTCAGGTGTTTGTATGTGCATCTAAACAGAGCACATGTGTGTCAGCATCACTTACCGCTAAACTGAAGGCTGCAGACAGAGTTACCTTCTCCAAGAACACATGAAATCTGCATGGCTTTGTAAAGATTTCCCCCGCTGCTGTCCAGACTACGATAAATTATAGATCCAGTGCACTGCACATAAATTACAATCTTGGTCCTAAACTGGCCTAAAAAGCTTTGTTTCCAACAAAGTATAAGCACAATGTTGTCCAAGAAAAGCCAAAAACACGAGCCTCAAATTTGCTCCATCAGTGCTTTAGCTCCATGTGTGGAAAGCAAAACTGAACTCGTCAAAAAACAAAAAAAGGCGTCAAAAACAGTAAAAACAGACGCAGCACAGCACCACACTTTTGGAATAAACAGATTACTTTATTAGTGTGGTGGAAGACATGAATATTGACGGTAAAAAAACATCAAGATAGCATATTTGCATCATGATGTTCTCAGTGTCTCGCGGTTTGGATTGGAATATTCCAATTGATTTCAAATACCATGTAAACAGGATTAACTCTGTCTGCTCATGCATGTCAACAGGTTATTCCAAATGGCTCTGAAATAATAATAGCACATTGTTTTAAAGATCTTTTGATATATAATTTTAATATTGGATTTCCTTTACAGGAAAGAAATGTGACGCCTCAGCTAGGCAACCACAATCTACAGGGGACCATGGTGCAGCCGCAGCCAGCCAGTCAGAATCTGCAGGGGATCATGGTGCTGGTGACTGTATCCCTACACCACCCCCAATCCTAAATTCAGGCCAAAATACTGACCAGACAGTATTTACACTGAATCTTTTTAGTGAAGAAGCTGTCACACTTACATCCATGGTGGAAACTGACTTTGAAACATTTTCAATGTCTGATGTTGAGTCCCTGCTGGATGAAACCTACAACCCTACAAAAGACGAGCAGGAAGAGACTGAAAGCTCTAATAACAGTGGAGAAAGTGAGCAAGAAGAAGAAAAGGCAGAGGAGGAACCAAACAACAAACCAAAGAGAAAGAAAGGCATCAACTACAGAAAACAAAATATGGAAAACAGGCGGCTAGGTAAAGAGTACAAAGGAAAAAAGAAATGCGGGGAGGGAAACATTGAGGTTACTCGAAGTCCACGTTCCACAGGAGACAGATGTAATCATGGCTGCAACGAGGGTCAAGTCAGAAACAAAGGAGGACAACTATGTGCAAATATTTCTGAAGAACAAAGGCAAAAAATCTTCACAGATTTCTGGATCATGACATGGGGACAAAGGATGGTTTACGTGTCATCACAAGTAGAAGCATGCCCCCCAAGACGACAAACAACTGGAGGTCCATCTTGGAAGAACCGAACATATAAGTACAAACTGCAGGTGGATAACAAGCAAATACTAGTTTGCAAGACAATGTTTCTTTCCACACTCAATATAGGAGCATGGAGTGTCCATGAATGGGTCAAATCACCAACTGGAATGCACCGGGTGGTGCAGAAGATGCCATCAAGGAGCCACTGTCAGCAAGATGGTTCTGCACAGGAATTTTTAAATGACCTGCCAAAGGTTGAAAGTCACTACTGTCGGAGAGATACTCAAAAACTTTACTTGGAGCCAGTGTTCAATACATTTTCAGCACTGTACAGAGAATACCAAAATTACTGTGGAGAGCATGCTCGTGAAGCAGTCCATGAAACTACTCTCAAAACAGTCTTTAAACAAATGAACTTGAGCTTATTTAAGCCCAAGAAAGACCAGTGTGACTTGTGTGTTCAATATGAAGAGGGCAATTTAGACAAGGAAGCATACGAGAGGCATGTGAAGCAAAAAGATATGGCACGCAAGCAGAAGACATTGGACAAGGAACGTTACGCAGAAGATGAATCAACTGTGGTATTAACAGTGGACCTTGAGTCAGTCCTGTTGGCACCAGTACTCAAGGCCAGTGCACTGTATTACAGAACTAAGCTAGCCTGTCACAATTACACAATCTATGACCTTCATTCACGTGATGCCAAATGTTACTTTTAGCATGAAGGCGAAGGGGGGTTAGATGCTGACACATTTGCTAGCTGTCTTCTGGATTACCTCAACAACAATGAAAGATACAAAGCTGCATCCACCATAATTGTGTACTCAGATGGGTGTACATACCAAAACAGGAACAAGGTTCTTGCTAATTCACTGTATGACTTCTGCTGCAAGACCAAGAAAACAGTTTTTCAAAAAATCCTGGAAAAAGGTCACACACAAATGGAATGTGATAGCGTACACGCTGCCTGTGAAAGAGCACTCAGAGACAAAAAAATCTATGTCCCCAGCAACTACAAAACATACATAGAGGGAGCCCGTCCAAAGCAGCCCTACATTGTTGAGTACCTGAAGCATGACTTCTTCAAGACATACAATGATCTAACATACTTTTCCACCATTCGCCCTGGACACAAGGTGGGTGATCCAGTCGTCACTGACATCCGACAGTTTAGATACAAAGATGGGTCTCTTGAGTTCAAACTTGACTACTCTGAATCAGAGTTTCTCCCTCTGCCCCATAGATGTAAAGAAAACACTGGTTTAGTCAGAAGAAAATATGCAGAAACACCAAAAATTAAGAAGTCCAAATACGAGGACCTACAAGCTGTGAAGACTGTACTACCTCATGACTACCATTCATTCTATGACGGATTGCCCCACCATACTACTTAAACTAATGTAATGGTATACTGAAAGTGTTGGTTGAAGAGTTTCATTGTTTTATGGAGCCAGATTTTGGAAGTATTTGTACAGTTTTTTTTTTCATTACCACAAAACTGATGCTAGTCTGGTTCCTCCAATGTTCAGGGTTGAATATGACATTGTTAATTTTTTGTTTGTTTTGTTTTTTATTGTGACCTTAATGCAGACCTTTCTATTGCAGTAATGCAATTTAAGTGTGTTTTATGGTTTTACCATGCTTGAAAGAAAAAAACAAACAATAAAAACATTACATTGCAACATTCTCTAGTTGAAAATATGTTTTTCCCCTATTTGCACCTAGTTCAAAACCTCCTATGTGCACAATGCTGCAAGAAACGTAGAGGAAAAAAACACTTATCTGCACTTTAGGAGGCAAAAATACCTTGTATGTATTGTTAACACATATTGCATAAATAGGGTCTAAGAACAGTAGAATATGCTTGAATATTTTTAAGAAAGACCATACTATAATAGAAATAAACGTTTTTTTTTTGTTTCCTGGAAAAAGTGTTTTTTTCAGATTGGAGGTTTTGCATTCTGGCCATCGATAATGCTGATGTCCAGATTTATTATGCATCCCCATTCTTTCTGACCCCCGCTGCTTTGTTGGCTTTTGTGATATTCATCTTGTTTAGTAAATGGTTTGAATAACACTCCTGACTCATGTATTCGAAACGTAATTTATTTTACTGAAGTCCAACTGTGTAGACTTATGCCTTGGGTTTAGCAGGTGCTTTCTTTGCAGGCCTCTTCTTGGGTTTCAGCATCTTAGCCTTGATCTGTGAAAATAAAAAACAGTCACCATCAATCATCTTATAATTTTACTTCCAACTCAAGATTCAACCCATTAAGGACTTACAGCAGGGTCGTGCTTCAGGATGGCATGACGTCTTGCTGTCTTGGCATAAGGGTTGAGTTTGAGCATTATCTTCAAATTCTTCAGAGGATTCTTCTTCAGCACTCTGCGGTTGATCTTCTTACTGCAATGACAGAAGTAAACGGTTAATATTGAAAGATAAATGCTACAGAAAACTTGTAACTTTTTCAATTGCTCAGGACTTCCAAATAATCAGGGATCAGAAACACGGACCTGAAGTGGAACATCATCATAGCTAAAACAAGGTTACAAACGAAATAAAGAAAAGTACATACTTGGGTGCACGAAGTGCTTTCTGGATCTCCTCGCTCTTCAAAATCCTGCTCAGATCTGTGTTTGTCATCTTGTGCATTGGGAGCCTGAAAGCAACCAGCACCAATAATTAAAGCCAACAAGCAAAAAAAACACCAGGTGGATAAATTTCATTTTGAACCATCTCAGAACTTCAGCAAATATCACAGAGTTCAAAAACACGGACCATGAAGTGGAAGCTCATCATAGAGAAACATTCAATAAAAAATGTTCTGTAAAAAGGTGCACACCACTAAATCAGATCAAAAAAGTTTTTTTTCCAGGAATTAAATCAAAGTGAATATCTTAAAACGTAATCTGTGGTCTTGCGCTCCAACCAAAAATCATCAAAATGAATTGAGATAAATGATTGAAAAACTTTTCAGTTTAACCTTTTGAATGAAATCCCTGAAAAACTTTTCAATGATGCTGTATGTTGTGGATATGCACCTGTAAGATTTGATGCTCTTTCTATACTCACTTGTAATCAATCTTCAGAGAGGCTGATTTACGCCAGGTGCCGTACAGCTCATCCAGCTTGCGGAATGCACTTTCAGTCCAGATGCAGAATCGTCCGACGTGACCACCAGGAGCGAGTCTCAGGAGGTTCAGTTTGTTCACGTCCTGCAGAGTGATGCCTAACAACGGCATAAATAGATGAACATTACGGCTCGTATGATTTAAAATATTTCCTAAGATGGATTTATAATCAAAATACACAGCCCTGCTAAAATTTTCATCACTAAACAGCTGAAGCAGGATATCAACATGGTCAGAACGTATCTGATTTATGCAGTAATATAATCACCTGGAATATTCCTGAAGGCCTTGGTTAAACCAGCATCTTGGTTATAGATGATGCATGGCCCTTTGCGCTGGATACGCCTACGATTCCTCATTTTACCCTTACCGGCACGCATGCGCTGGGAGGCATAGACCTAGGAACACAGAATTTATATTTATACAAATTAGGGAAACATTAAGTAAATTACAAATGCTAAAAAAACATAAATCTTAGTCAAAAAATAAGAGTTATAGCTTTATTAAGTTCTAAGGTACTAAAATACTGCAAGTAATGTTCACCAACTTGACCTTTACTGTCACATGAAATATCTGGAACGTTGAACCAATTTTTCACTTTAATGTGCATTAGTCCCATTTCGTAATTTGTATAATTACCATTACAGATATACAATTTCCCCAACAAACAGGTTTGTAGTATTAATTTAACCCAAATCAACGGTGGTATTTTTACATTCTAAGAACAATTGACAGATGAACTCTAACACTAACTGGTGTTAGACAATGAACATTTAAATCTAGAAACCTTACAGCGGCCAGTGAAATGTATTTAGCCGATCTCAGGAATCTTGTTTATTTTACCTTTTTGATATCATTCCAGGCTTTAAGTTTCTTCAGCAGTAGCACCGCCTCCTTTGTCTTCTTGTAGCCCTCAACTTTGTCTTCAACCACCAGTGGAACCTCAGGGATTTCCTCAATACGGTGTCCTAATTAGGAGAAATGTTTATGAAATTATTTTTATTGTAGGACATGTAAGCACTAACCATTGAAATGACAAATTCCCAAACTTGCTCAGAGTTTATCGCTCATCAGTACACAGTGATGGCTTAATGACAGCAGACAACTGTCACCATTCACAAGATCAGACGCAAATTACACCATCATAGCAAGGTTAACTATTCAACAAAGACAATCTGACCCAAAAACAAAATTTTAAGCAGTTTCTCCTCTGGACATTTCTATATTTGGGTAACTTACCCTTGGACATCACAAGTGCAGGGATGGCAGAAGCAGCCAGGGCAGAGCAGATGGCATAGCGCTTCTGGGGCACGTTGATCCTGCGGTGCCAACGGCGCCAGGTTTTGGTGGGTGCAAACATGCGACCGCCACGACACATCTAGGTCAGAGTCAAGGATCATCTCCCACTAAACTATCAAATATAAACACATCCAAAACCTGCTCAGACTCTATGGTCACCAGCCATCTGTGCCAGCATACGACACCAGGCATTGTGTCACTGGACACAGAGTCAGACGCAAATTACACCATCATGGCAAGTCCAGATTCAGCTGGTATGAGAACAAATTCCCTTATTCATAAACAAAGATACGTTTCCAAAAGCACCCTGGCCGGAGCGGTGGGTACCACCACCTCTCACACGAGGGATACGGGCCACAGCTCTTCCTGTTCCCCACGACTCTGCACTTGTCTGGTGGCCTGAAAGATTCAATATTAGAGTAAAGAAAACTATGGAAGCAGTAGTCACCTTATGCTGCAAATCAGCCCATTTCTGGAATTCACAAGCGATTTTACAGAAGAATTGTTCTTTTGACATTTTTTATGAGGTAGGGGCATTAGTGATTCATATCTGCTTCGACAGGGTGAGGTTTAAAAAGTGTTCTACTTCAAAGTCTAAACCAGAATCATTGGAAAGGGGTGGGGGGGGGGTGCAATCTTGATATTGTAAATTTCTTACATATGGGTATTTTCGTGGTCATCTTCGATCAAAATTTAATCAGAAAGAGTCTATCAAGAAAAACCGAAACAAAAACAAATGCATAATCACTCACCTGCCAGCTCACTGACTGCATATGGCTGGCGGTTGTTTTTGCGCATGTTGGTGTGCACAAAATTCACAACATCGGGGCGAATTGGGGCCCTGAAAACAGCAGGCATAACCACATTGTTGCCTGATGATTCTCCTTTGTCGGAATACACCGAGATGAGGGGTCGGGCACAGGCCTGAGAATGTAAAAACAGTACATTTACAATGGGCTTTGGTTTTACACCACAATGTTCTTCATTGGTGTCCTAATTGTGAAAATGTATGGCTAAAATCCAACCACCACGTACTATGAAAAGTCAGCTTGTTTAGGCCAATTGCCGATAAATACACATTTAGAACTTAGCCAGAACCTTTCACACGTTTTAAAAATGAACGCTCTACGTTTACTCGGCATTTTAGTTAAAAGTCTTAGTTCTATTTCTAATTTCATTTTAAATAATCCCATCTATTTTAACAACTCTAAAAATGTTACGTTTTCAAGTAACGGTTTGACGTGGTTCTAAACGATAACACAGCTAGTAGTACCAAATTAAATCCACTTACCGACGTTGGGAGTTACTAGCTTGTTCACGTAACATCGCATAGTCCTTAGTTATCTTGAAGTTACAATTGAGAGTATAAAAAACCGAAATAATCAAAAGTAGTTAACGACAACTGAGATAAGACACGCATAGTAACAAATGTACCGCGGAAAGTCAGTTAAATACGACAAGCGCTGCTGTAACGCATTACACGTGTAACTCTGAATAACCACTCGTCCAAAATGGCTCCTCGTGTTAGCTTCCAAGCGAATAGCATTCAACCTGTGCTCAAATGTATATGATTGTTAGGTTCTCTACGTGACAAACTGTCAACCAGACAGCAAAATGCGTTCAGCGCGGTGACGAGACACATGCCAATTATTGTGTATATAGTTACAGAGTTGTGATTTCTCACCATTTTCGATATTTTCTTTCGGCTCGCCGGGAACCACGCTCCTCACGGTATGGCGGCCACAGTAAAAAGGAAGTCGGTAACTCAACCGTGATAATATATGCCTCCGCCCTGAGAGCAACACTTCCGTTCGATTTATTTCGGTTACTGAAAGGGCTTCAAATCTTTCAGGAGGATACAATTAAGTTAAAATTTTGAATAAAACCAAAGTAAAGTTACTAGATATGTTAAATTAAACGACAACATTAATTCGAGCAGTCAATTTGTTCTTAAAGCTGGGACTATTTTTTCACTCAATCTTGGCGCAGTGTTTTACAGCTTAAACGGAAACACCGAACTACTTTACTACTTTTTTTAATATCTCTAAAATATACTAAATTTCTATTAATATAAATACGTCGTGTGTGTGTGATAAAAATCAAACCTTATATTTCTAAAGTTCAACTTTATAAAAAAAAATCATTTAATCTGCTCTGACTTCGATGATGACCCATGAACTCTTGTCGTCACCGTCGACAGAGCGCGTATGTCAAATGCAAAGAGGCTCCCATTCTAAGTAAATGTTTATACTCAGCCTGTTTTCTACAGTTTTGGTCACACATTTTATCCCGTAACCCCAAATAGCAGAAGTTTTGTAATGGGCTCAAAGGTGGTATCTAGTGCTAAGGAGTTTGCCACTCTGCTTCGGTGAGTTTTGTGAGAACTTTTCCATTTACGATTAACTAATAAAAAACGTTCAGTGCGAAACGAAGCTGTTATCTTTTTGCTTGTATTCGTGTAGTTTTACTTACTTTGTCTTTTGCTGTTTGTTTTATGTTTGTCCAAGCTCTCTCCAAGATGACCAAAGCAGTAATTTTTGCACGTATGAGGTAAATTCATTCAAAGTAATAATATTTTTATTCCAAAAAAAGAAAATGCCCCCCGGTAATCTTAATATGTTTATATTTTTGTCTGTAAGGAGGATATTCAGATAATAAAGATGAAAGGAGATAAACTCACTGCAGTGAAGTTGTACAGCGCCAACCAGACAATCTTTGTTTGTGAAAAAGCTGTAAGTTTACATATGTTTTTTTTTTTTTTTTTTTCATGTTTAGGCACATTCATTTCAGTGTTGATGTCTGAAAGTCTCAGAAAAAAACACATATATTTGGTTTTAATTAGTCATGTTTTCAGTCAGTCAATCTTCATTTATAAAGTTATTTTCATATAGATGAAATGTACTCTATGATCTTGCACATATTGCAAAAAATACCTTTATGCTTTTTATACAGGGCAACACGGTGTGCTTTACAAAAGCACACAATGAAAAACAATACCAAAAGAGCTAAACAAAACATAACACGAGCAAAGGAACCACTTCCCAGAGTTTTGTTCTCGGTTCTTAATGATCGCTACAGGATGTTTTGATTTTTGCCAGGTACCAAACGTAAGTGGACTAGGTGAGGAGCTAACCACAGAGACGTCAAACTGCTCACCTGATGATGATGATGCTGCTGCTGCTGAAGAGAGTTGTCATGTTCTTCAAACAGAGCAAGGACCACAGCCACTTGCTGTCATGAAAGCGAGGTAAGTAACAGATGTTTACCATTTCACCTAAACAAGGCTGGATGTGTCTAAAAGTGTTTTTCTTTCTGTAGACAGTTGCTGTCTTTGTACGCATTATCTCAAAACCCTGGTGTGTCCACTGTGGAAAATAACCCCATCTTACCTCCTCTCTGGGTGCGGTGTGACATGTGTGATCCTGCAGGAACAGCCTGGTTTGGTGCTGAACCTGTCTGTGCGGCAAATAAAGTAACTGGAGTCAAATTGTATTCTATTACCTGCAAAGGTAAGGCTCAGAAAATATATTTCCAACTTGCGACATCATAAATTAACTGTGATGTAACCATGAGTTCAATTTCACTGTCCACACACAATAAAGCTGGTTGAGTAATTTAATTTTAATCTCAGTTACGGTCTGAGCTTTCAACGATCATGAAATCAAAATGATCCGATTTTTATATTTTATTTTATTTTACTCTTCCTTCTTTACTGTTTTCTGAGTTTCAAATCAAGCAAATCTCCCACAGCCTCTACCACGTTGGTGACATTTAGCACCAGTTATGATTGTCTGAAGCAGTGCAGCAAACTTAGCGACTTTGTCCCTATATTAAGCACCTTTTTTTGGTGTTATTCGAGCTTTTTGGAGACCCTGAGGTGAAGCAAATAGTCACACCGTCTATGGAATGAATGCGGTCCAACAACTGTTCCGTAGTCGTGAATCAGGCGCTACTCTTCTCACCGAGCAGCGGTGTTGGAGTGGGCTCCTCAGAGTGCTTATAGCATGCAGCCAGTCCAGCTGTAGTCAGAGCAGATATTTACCCCACTATGTTCAGAAAGAAAATGATTTACGCATGCTTTAAGCCTATGGCTGATCCTACTGCTGATAGTGGGGTAGAATTTTTTTTGTCTAAAATAAACAACTTCAGTCTAAAAAACGGCTCAGTCACTCTCCTTTTTCACTGCGTGTGCACCGCTCTGTGACAGACCTTAAACAATCATCATGTGTCAGCCTAAACTGGACTATCAGAAATACAGAAAGGAGTGGGATCAAACCCTGAATTAAAAGGCTGGTTGAAGCAGTGTATCGGAAATGTTATATGGGGCTACTGCATGTATTGCTTGTAAGGCTGATTTTTATGCCAAAAATTATGTATAAGAATAATATGAAAAACACAGTGAACAAGCTATGATTTAAGAAGCAAATCATAACTTTAGATAAACGTTATAACTTGCCATCTCTTTGCAAATGTTTGCACTGTATATCTTTTGTTATTTATCTGTATTTGGACTTTATTTTCTTTTTTTGTAAGACCAAGTTTAACAATTTGACTCCCATGGGAGAAAGCTGTTTCATTTTTTTTAACACACAGGCCTGATTATTAGTGACGAACCTGTCTGTCGTCAGGAAGTAGGCTGCAACATCTTAAAAAGCATCATACCGTGTCCCAGTCTACAGCATTTCAAGACCATCTGAGAAACAGTCATGTATCACTGTGGAAGTTATTACAAAGCCACTCCACAGAAAAGAGTCATTGTCCACAATAGAAAAAAAAGCAAGGTAACATAAACTCTTCCAAAAGTGGCCGTTACCAAGAAAATGATTTCAAGAGTGCATTTACAACCCGAAGGTCACAACAGAAGTCATAACAAAAAAGCAGTATAGATCTCACTTGCTTCAGATAAGATCAGAGTTCATTATTCAGCATTGAAAAGGGTTGGGCAGACATGGCAGCGACAATTTTAGAGCTAAAACAACTACAGACCACCACAAACAAAAGTTTCACATTTGATAAAAAAAAACATTAAAACGATTGCCTATATGTTTCTGAAAATATTTGAAAATAAATGCTTTAAAAAAGCCATTCCTTCTAGTTAAACATCAGGGGTATTTAGATTAAAATTAATTAGAAAACTGTATTTGGTATTATGGTTGTCTCTGTCTGGTAGTACTTGTTTAATAATCCAAGTTTAATGAATGACAAATATTTAATGAGGCAAATACTTTTCTGCTTCACTGTATGTCCTGTCCAGGCTCTGTGCAGTTGTCTCTGATCATCTTTTTGTCTCTAGGTTCAACCGTGGAAAAAAAATCTCTCGTAACATTGGAAGAACTGAAACAAGTGCACAAGAACAGACATCACTCCTCCTCTGTAAGTCGGCGTGTGCGCTATTGATGTTCCTTAACGGACGATTACTTCTTTACTCAATCTTTCAATCTTTCCAGATGGGGATTAAAGGCAGCGCCAGGTTCAGTTTGTTTGGCTCCACTGTTGTCGAAAACACCACAATTGAGTCACAGAGCAGCGTGACAGTGGACTTCAAGTGGAGTCACGTGGAGAGTATTCTTGAGATCCCTCCTCTGTCTTCCACAGCAACTCTAGTAAGCTGCAGTCAACCACATTTTCTAGATTTTTAAATTGAACATATGTTTTATAAAATAATGCATATTTAAAGGTTGTTGGTTTAGAAATAAAATTAGTCAACTAAGAATAATGTAATGTTTTGTGACTCTTTGTTTAATATATATTTTTTTCTTTTGCTGTTCAGAATATCAAAGTTGTCTGTGGAGACATGAGAAGCCCTATGTTTGAGATGTACAGGGAACTAGAGTTTCTTCAGGTTTGTAATTCACTATTTTCAATCCTGATACCAGCCGTCTGTTACTGTGTAAAATTGCTTTAACAGACTGACTACTTTCTTTCATTTTAGAGTTATAAATCTGATCCCTCTGGGATTAATAAAGTATTTTTGAATTGAATTGAAAAAGATCACATACGGGGTTCTTCAAAGTGCTACTCTTGGCCCCCTATATATGTATGAGTATTAAAACACGCCCTGTTCTTTTTATTGCTGTGTCACCACAGTCCCTTGATGTCAGTGAGCCAGTGTGTCCATCATATCAACGAGTCCACTTTTTAGTTTGTTGATGTGACATGGGCAAGACACAAGTACTTATTTTTTGTTCCAAAAATACAGGGCTACAGATCAAGACTCATTCAAGGGAGATAAAGACAACAAAGCTTTTATTAAATCTAGATGTTTAATGGTCGCTGACGTATCTTTCAACAAACCACATATACCTGTTGCCAAATCAAGGCAATGCAACTATATTATTTTTGCACACTTTAAACTGCAAGGCAATTCAATGTGCGTTGGGTGATTAAAAAAAGCAGCTGTAAACCAACAGTAAAAGCATTAAACAACATTGGAAACATAACACAGAGCACATATAACATTCCAGCAGTTATTTATTTCTTACTCAAAGGCAGCTCTAAGCAGATGGGGTTTTTACCCTTGATTTAAAGGAACTCAGTTTCACCAGCCTTGCAGTGGAGGAAGTTTGTTCCAGATTATGGGAGCTACAGGGAGCCAATGTAAGGACATTAGAAGTGGTGTGATGTGCTCTACTTTCCTGGTTCTTGTGAGGATGTGAGCAGCACTGTTCTGGATAAGCTGCAGCTGTCTGATTGATATCATACTACGATCTTGAAAAAACTACCTGAACAAAAGGTTTCCAGTCTAATCATAACACAGAAAAACCAAAACGAGTTTTCCTTTTTTTCGGGTAAATGAAATTATTGTAATGGTGTTTTTACCAGACTAAAAAGGCAAAATGGTGCTGCCATTGTTCTAACATCTGGAACATGAATCATGTCACACCATTTGGAATCACCCCTGACTGCCTGATTGTAAAATGAGTTGTTTTAAATCCGGTTTATTACTCTTTTAATGACTGGATGTTCTTAGTGCATTTCAGAAAACTGCACCAATACTAAATATCTGGACCCCTCCAGACAAAAAAGACCTGCTAACTCAATGTTCCTATGATGGGAACTAAACAAGTGAGGGCAGCATTTAGTTTCTATGCTCCTAAACTTTGAAAACAACTTATTTGATAATCGTAGGCAGGCATTTTAAATCACAGCCAAAAATGTAATAGTTTACTTCAGCTTACCCAAAAAAAGTTAAAAAACATATCATTTTATTTAATCTTCTTTTATCGTGTCTTGCCCATTTTTTTTAATTTGCTTTCATTCTTTAATGTATTTTGGATTTTTTTTTATGCTCTCTTCACATCTGTTCCTTTCTATTTCTGTAAAGCCCTTTGGAATTTTCTGTGTATGAATGATGCTGTACTAAAAAACCTGCTTTGGCACTGAAAGTATAAATAAGTAAATCAATAAATAGATCAGTTTACTTTTTCTAAGACTCTTGCAGATGGCTTGAAAACAGGTGAGACAGAATGGATGGAACCTGTGGAAAGCACATCAGCTGTAAATCTGACAAAGGCCTACCTTGAAGGTGAATTTTAGCAACAGAAAAAAAGTTCTTAAGGACACACGATAATATGTCATGCTAATTTAGCTTTATTTCATTATTCTTGCAGAGCTTAGGAACATGGCAAAAACACTACAGGACCAGGCCTCTGCCAAAACAGCAGAGGTAAGATAGTTATTGAAATAGGAGCCTGTTTGTTAAAGGCCAGCATCTCAGAAAAAGAGTAAGATACTTGTCGTGTTTTTATCCTTTGTTAAAGTCCCAAAAGCCAAAGCAGGAGACGGATTCTTCCATTTTCAACTCCTTCTTAGAAAGAGGAGATTTGGATTTTGTGGAGCAGCTGTGGGTCCGGATGAGAAAAAGTATTGTTTAGCTATTTTATTTCTAAATTGTAAAAAAAACACTAGGATCAATCCATAATATCAACAGCTGATATTGGCTACATCTTCTTTCTTTTTTCCATTACAGGTGTGACTTCATACCAGGATATAGGAGACTGTCTAAAGCTCGTTATCGAAGCTCTACGATACGGTGACATCAAGCCCTGGGTATGCAGCGACGTTACATTTGCAAACTAATATAATACTCTGCAGTGTGACCAAGTTTTATTTTTTGTTTTTGTTAAGATTGATTTTCCTTTACTCTGCTTCCAGATCCACAGAGACAGCAGCAGCTCACTCAGCAAGCTGATACTGCAGTCGTACCACCAGCAGATTGACCATGTGTCACTTACAGGCATCACCCCGGTCATCATGCTGCTGGAGGTGGGACTAGACAAGATGAGAAAAGACTACATTAACTACTTGATTGGTAATCTTTTTTTGATCTCCCACGTGAATATTTTGTAAAAGCTAGATGTGAGGTTTATTTGTAATAATCAATCACTTGATTGGATTACAAAACAAAGCTATTATCCTTTGTTGTTTTTTGATCAGGTGAAGAATTGACAACTTTAAACCACTTGGTAAATTCAATAAATATTTTTTTCTGTACACATTTTGATAATATATCTGCAGTGTGTATATAGTTTCTCAGAAGAGATTGCTAATGTAAAATGTTACCCAACAGTGTTACTATTTAAGCACAGAGGTTGATCTGCAAGAGCAAGTGACCAGACTTAGAAAATTGCACCACCTACTGGAAATAATAGTGACCTGCGGCACATTCTTGGGCTTGCCCTACGACCGGCTTTTTGTCCTCACACAGTAAACCCTTTTACTTTTCCTGTTGACTTTTGAGTGTGTAAAAGGCATGGGAGAAGTAATATTTTTCTTCTTTTCTGTACAGATCATGTCTGAATCACTACAAAACATCAACATATGATGAGGAGCATGAATTCAAACTCCAGATCAAACCAGCCCTGATAAGCCATTTCTATCAGAAGTAAGAAATACAACTTTTTGTTTAATGTTAAAAGACACAATAATTTGTAGTATTCTCTCCTGTTTTTATGGGTTTGTTTGTTGTAAATTTTGCCATCTATCGCGATCTGAACTTGATGCATTTTTAAAGTGACATCCCTGTATATTATGGTGCTTTGCAAAACTATTGATTCCCCTTATCCTTTTCCCGTTCTCACCTTACAACCACAAACGTTAATGTGTTTTTAGTAGAATTTTATGTAATGGACACAAAGTAGCAAAGAGTTTCCCCTTGGAAAAACATGGACGTTTGTGCACAATCTTATCCTCAGGGAACATCCTGTTGTGTGGGGAGTCGAGATATCCAGCGGTCAAGGTCTTCGTGAGGTGCGGTCGTCCTTACAGCTCAGTGACAAGCCGCTGGTTGAGCATGTCATCTTTGAAACAGGTGATCTATCAACCTATATCTACAGTACAGATGCACAGACTGGATAGATGTTTAGGTACACTCATCATAGACACTCATTAATTTGGGGGGGATTAAATGATTGGATTGTGTCTTTATTACTGGTATATAAAACAAAGGTGCTGTCAGTGTTGTTTGGTTGTAACATCTCCCTCTCAGTGTAGTTCACAGTGCAGTACTGCTCTTAAGTTCAGGGTCTGAGTTTCTTAGGCTAGGGCCGTGAAAATAAAGCATAGTTGCCTAATCGTGCTAGAGTAGATGCTGCGTGGTTTGCTTCTGCTGTCCAGCTATAGGTACATCTCATCCACATCTTTCCCAGACAGACATGCTGAGGAAATATTTGCCACATCTGTCCCATCATGTATGCCCTAAATCTCAATTTTTAGTGTCCCAATAATTTGGTAAACCTTTAAATTTTTTTTTAAATCGTTCATAGTGAAAGAGCACAATGTAAATTGCCACTCGACAGGGATTTCTCATTTTCTTTTGTTTGATCTTCTTAAAAAGGATACATTTTATGCTCCTTCCAAAAATATCATCGTACACCATAGACTGTAAAAAAGAATAGACAGCGCCTCCTCACTCCTCCCCGTTTACCAGAATGACACACTTTCATGGGGGAATTCATGGCGGATTCACAGACTCCTCCTCCCCAGAGCTAAGCATGTTCCTAAAAAGGGCATAGGGGCGGGATCTTCTCTGTAGACTCGCGGGGCTTGTATAGGCGTGTAGTTTGGTCGTAATCACGCCCATTCTACTCCCGCGTCGTTAGCTCTGAGGCTAAACTTGGCTTGGCCCCCTCATTAATTATGCAAGATTTCAAAAAAATATCTTACGAAAGCCAGCCTGGTGCCCAGGTTTTTTATGAGCCCAGCGTTATCTCAGGAAGAATATGTAGCCATAGAAAGTTTAAAACAATGGGGCACCAGGCATTAAAGTTGTTTTTAACGTGTCTAAAGTCCAATGCTTTTAAATGGGGGCCTAGCGGCCAAATCGAGGTACTACAGCAAGGGAGGAGCAATGGCGGCCTCCATGGCATGCGCTCAAAAAGCAGAGCAGCCAGCGGCCATTGTCGTACACACTGTTGTTATGCCTTAATTTGCAAAAAAATACATGGTTTAGACACTGAACACACAATACAAGCTTTTATTCAGGTTTTTTACATGACATATTAAAGCCTGTCTGCATAAACCATAGCAAACCATAACCTGATCTAAGGCACCAACATGGCTAAAGCCGGTTTTGGGTGGCCATGATGAATGTATGGAAACTTCTTACTGGAAATGTATTTACACCATATGGGCTTTAACTCCCGGATTAAGAATGGATCACTTTTTTTTTCTTTTTTTACTATTACTGTTGTTTTTTGTTTTTTTTAGATCTGCCAAATGAGACTGTAAATGGGGAAACTGAGGAGCCGGCCTTCTTTTCCACGATGACATGCTGCAGCTTCAACAGCTTTGCATGAATTTAAATGAAATAAAAATCATTAACTAATATGTTTTTTTTTTATGTCTGTTTTTGTATAGAAAAATCATTTTTTGTGGATTTTTTTGTCTTCACACTCGTTCTGTCTTTGGTCCAGTGCAACTGTTAAGGGTTTTTAAAAAAGCTGAAAAAAATTTCATATAGATTAAAGCACATATGAAGAATTTTTTCTTTCTACGATAGCCTTCTGATAGGAAATAATAGCGGAAAATGTTATAGATGCTTTTACCTTTTCAGAATCTCTGCTTTTAGGTTCAAGGTTTAATTTTATCAGCATCAGTGTGTACACATCAAATGAATAACATTAGAATTTCTATCTAAATCCAGCTCACAAATGTATTCATAATCTCACGAAAAATATAAAAGAAATAGAACACTAGAAATGCTTGAGGGTGGTTATGATTTTTTCCTAGTTCCTTCTTCGCAGCAGGAACATGAGCAAGACGGCGCTGATCAAAATGGAGAGTGTGCACACCGTGGGGACGACGATTTCAGTCACCATCTCCATGTGGCTGGTCAGCGGATCTGCAAAACACATTTAAACTCATTACAACCTTGTTGCATACACATATTGTTTGCGTAGCTATTTTAAACGCTCAACCACAGCACTCAAAGGGTTGATATTTCTCCCCTACATAGAAATTACGGTGTCTGATTTATTGAGCATGAGGGATTTCTTACCATGTATAAGTCTTAGAATATTGGCAGCAGTACTCCGCTGTTCCTCTAATGAAAGAAGAGAAAGTACTTAGAGGTGATTAATGGCACTTTAACCCTTTGAGGACTGCATGCAGCTGGTGGGGAGTATTTCAGAAAGTTACTTTTAATTCACTTGAACATACCTGTCAACTGATACGGTTTGCCCGTATTTAATACGTTTTTTGCTATCTTTTAAATGGATACGGCGTACTACAACATATAATACGGGAAAACACCCAGACCGAAACGGGGTATTTTTGCCGAATTAAGCTCCATCACGCATGCGTCGCTTTATAACTTCCGCTTCCTTCTTGATTGCAACACAACACGAGGAAATCGATATCATTTAAACACGAAACTCTCACCAGTGAAGATGTCTGAACCCTTGAAAAAGAAGTGGAAAGTTAAGTCAACTGGAAAGCATCAGAAAGTGTGGGAACATCTGCAAGGAGAGTATAGTGGATGGATAAAATCTTCGTCCAAAGGCCCGGAATATTCGTTTTGTGTACCGTGTAGGAAAGACGTGAAAGTTGCTGCCAGTGGTTTTTATGACTTGAAAAGCCATTTCAAAACATCGTCACACGTGGATAGTGTCGCAAGAAGTAAGACATACGTTCCTTTGAGTCAACAGTTTGCCAGTGCGAACCCTGCATCGTCACAAAGCAACAAGGTGCTCAAAGCAGAAATCCTCATGTGCCAGTTTTTTGCCGAGCACAACATTCCACTCGCCGCTGCAGATACATTCACCAAGTTGGTACCAGAAATGTTCATCGATTCACAAGTTGCAAAGGTATGTAAGACAGATTAAAATTTTCTTTGTCACTCAAGCAATTAATCTTTTTGAAAATAATGCAAACAATGTAGATCAAGATGATTTATATTAAAGACTGTAATCTTCAATGCAAACTGATAATATCATCAACAGATTATGATTCAAAGTGTGTTTGATGAAAAATATTCAGAGATGTTTACATGCGTTGAAGTTTTTAATGCTATGAAATTATACTCTGAACATCGATTCTTCAAACATCCACATGTAACGAATATAATCTCTATGTTGCAGGATTTTGCATGCAGAAGGACAAAGGCAACCATGATTATCAAGGAGTCTCTCGCACCAGCCTACACAGATCCTATCATAGCACGCTGCAGGACTCAACCGTTCACATTGATGATCGACGAGAGCAATGATCGGAGCACCAAAAAGCGTCTTGCTATTCTCGCCCACTTCATGGAAGATGATGTTGCAAAAACTAGACTCTTGGACCTGCCCGAATTAAGTGATGGAACCAGTGCTGGTATATTTGAAGTTTTAGACAAATATATGACAGAGAACAATATTCCTTGGCTCAACGTTGTCGGTTTCGCAAGCGATAATTGCAACACAATGGTCGGAAAGAAAAATTCAGTGCTGTCACGGATTATTGAAAAAAACCCTAGAGTATTCAGTGTAGGTTGTATCTGCCATCTCGGAAATTTATGTGTCAAAGATGGACTAAAAGTTGGACACTCTGACAGCTTTACTACAAGTAAAACTGAATACTGACAGTAAATCGTATCAGCTAAAACCAACAAGTGAGATGTTGCAATCAGCAAAGGCCGCAACTTCCAAGTACAACAACAATCACAAATGATGTCATTTAGGCTTTTAAGGGCATTGTGTGATATGTGAACACATCATTATATGGTAGTGATGTATTGAATAAAGAATTGAATAATGCAAATTGATGGTGCAGTTTTCCATGTTGTTCTTTGGTAAACACGGCATTTACGGCGTGAATACAGTTTTTGGTAATTGAGTAAGGGAAATTTAAATTGTTAGTAAGGGCAGTCATGGTTGATGGTTGACAGGTATGCTTGAAGTACAACTAGGGCTGTGAAACAGTACTTGAACAGATTTGTTCTGTTTTTGCTTTTTTGTCCCACTTAAATTTTTTAGATGAAACACATTTAACTGAATATGTAACGTATTTTGGCAATTTAAAAAGCAGTTTTCAAACAATTTTATTAATTATTGGTAAAAGTTATCCAACCAACATGTAAAGATATAGTTGATTCCCTTTTAAAATCATCAATTAGCTGTTAACCACATTTTGTTTTCAAAAGGTGAGTTTCATTTCACTTGCAAAAGTGAGTTCTTATTACTGCCGCACCTGTTGTACCAAGAAATGACTTAAATAGACTATTTGACAACATATGGTAGGCAAAAAAAGCAAATGATCACTGCTGTCTGTCTGCCAAGGGTTACAAAACCATTGTATTGAAGTTTAACGAATTCTAAAAATAACAGTGATAGCCAATATCCATCAGTGGAGAAAACATGGAACATGTTGAACCTTCCCAGTTGCTTACTCCTCAAGCATGCTGATGACTCTTCCAGTAGGTCACAAAAACCCAATATAACATTCAAAGCACTGCAGAGCACTGCAGAATTCACTTGGTTTGGTTAAAGTTATTTTTTCTGGTTTAACAATTAGAAAGAGACTGCAAAATTAGCGATCAAGTCCAAGGCAAGACCCGCCTCACACCTGCCAAAAAAATAACTTAATGATCCCTAAGATTTTTAAGAAAATAAAATTAAGCGAACTGATAAGAAAAAAGTGGAGCATCTGGAATTAAACCAATGCAGCATTTTGGTCAAATAAAATCTTCCCTGAGTCAAATATGGGGATAGAAGAGGAATGAGCTGGCACTGCTCTTTAGCACAAAACCCAGAAGAAAAATGTTTGGCCATAAGTTTGGGACCATGAGTAATCCTTTAAAGCACACAAGCAAGCCCATCTATGATATACTTGAGGAGTCAAGTTGAAGTCTGGATTTAGATAAATAATCAACAACCGTATGGCTTAAGTTGATTTGAATAGCTTTTTTCTTTATTCAACCAAATCACCATTTGTACACTATACTTTACTGTTTTCTTCCTTTCTGATTTTGAAAAGTGTTTCATTTGAGAAGTGTTAAAGCAAACAGAACAAATCAGTAAGCAAGATTTTTCTTCAGTGTACAGGAGCCTTAAGTCTGGCGAAAACATCAGCCAGTTGTCTAAAGTCCTTTCCCATAACTTGTATTTTAATATTTTGTTTGGTAGATTGTCCTACTTGCTGAAATACTCTTAATGCAAAGACAAACAAGACAGAAGCTCATTTTGTTACATCATACATCTGCGATGCAAAAAAATACCCATTTCTAATGGGTAAAGCCTTGGCCTGGAAGAGAGGTCTTCAGGTGGTCCCCAACCTTCACTGGGCGTTTCGACCCTTAACCACAACACCCTCCAGTTGGCGGGTCTGCAGTGACTGGCCAGGTCACTGCCCCTCTCCCCCAGGCTTCCAGCTTGTGTCCTCTCTCTTATGCCAGACCCAACAGGGCATTCAGATGCTTCTCCCACCCTGTGAACGGCTGCTTTCCTCAAGTGGCCTCTCAATCCAATCTTCGTCATTAGATCCAAAACAGATTGGCCTGGGAATCCTCGACATCCAACTTCCACCGTCATCAGCCATGCGGTCCATCCCTTATCCTGGCAGTCTTGGACAAGTTGCTGGTATTTGGCCTTTTTCCGCTCTGCACAGCCCTCCTCCCACGGCACCGTCAACTCCACCAGGATGATCTTCCCCTCCAAAGACCACATAACAATATCTGGTCTTAGAGTGGTAGAGAGTACTGCCTCTGGGAAATGGAGCTTCTTCCCAAGGTCAACCTCCATTTCCCATTGCTGTGCTAACTGCATGAGATTCTGCCTGGCTTGGCTGTGGATGACCGGTCCTAAGCCCTCTTTCACAAAGGTTATGGTGCCCAGCAGTGTTCTTGCTTTGGTTGGTTGCTTCTTCCTCCTCTCTTGCTCCAAGATATCTGCAAACACTGCCAACACCTTGTCATCTACCCTGTGTCAAAGCACCCAGATAGAATGTGCGCCATTGTTCCTTTACCGCCACACAATCTACACAGTGGGTCTTCCCTCATCCCCCACCTGTGCAAATATACGGGGGTCGGCAAGGCGTCACACTGCTCGGAGCAGAAAGAATATCCGAAAGGCCTCCAACTTCCACAGTTCACTCCATGTGATGGATCTCTTAGGGAGGTTCCACCTCATCCACGCTCCTTGAGTTGCAAGCTCGATGGATTTTGCTCTTCTCCCTTCCTCCTCAAGGTTACGAACTTCCTCCAGGATCAAGGTACTCTTCTCCTTAGGGGTGGACTTTGACCACTCCTGGACATGCGATGAACCTAGACTTGTCTAACCATGCAAGGGTTCCCAATGATATCCTTTATCCTGAGAGAACATTCTGCCTGGGCAATTGCTGTGCCAGCGGCCCACTTGCGGCCAGATCTTGTTCTGACTCCTGCTTCCCTTGTGAGTTGGTCTTGGGAGTCCCTATATGTCAAGGACAGTCTGCACTTGGCGACTTTAAACTCCTCCACCACAGATGACAGGGGAAGCTGGAGCTGGCCTGACCTTATGTAAGAGATGCCTTTTTTCTCTGACAGGGAATCGTCATACCACTTTCCAAGGCGTTTGATTGGGTTCCCCTGGATGTTAGGGATCTCTTCCCCTTGAACAAGTAACTTGAATCTTCCTGTTGTCTTGCCCTTTTGAATCACCAGGCTCCTTCGTTTCTTGGGCTTAAAGACCATCTTTGCCCAGGTAGTCATACGATCCAGCTCTGCCAGGACCCATCTTGCCTGCAAATGAGTGGGTGTTGTCACGGTAAGGTCATCCATGAATGCCCTTATTACTGGCTGTTTGCATCCTGCTGCGGTCTTCAGCCCTTTTGACTTTGCGTTCGGCGCTGAGATGATCAGGTTCATTCCCATGATGAACAACATGGGAGAGATTGTACATCCTGACACTATGCCTTTCTCTACTGACTGCCACTTTGTTGTAAACTTGGCAGACTGGAATCGTAGCTTGATGTCTTTCAAGTAGCTGGTGATCATGCCCTGGATTTTCTGTAGGATGTGGAAGTAGTCCAAACCAACCTGGATCACTTTATGGGGAATAGACCCATATGCATTCGCAAAGTCAAGCCAGACAACTGTTAAGCTGCCTTTCTTCTCTTTTGCTTGTCGGATGAGTTGGCTGAGTACCCCTGTGTGCTCCAAGCACCCGGAAAACCCTTTTATACCGCCCTTCTGTATAGAGGTGTTAATATATCCGTTCTGGGTCATGTACGTGCTCATTCTTTTGGCAAGCACAGAAAAGAAAATCTTCCCCTTCACACTAAGTAAGGAGATAGTTCGGAACTGGCTGACCTGTGTGGATCCCTGCTCTTTGGGTACAATGCACCCTTCCGCTCGTCTCCAATTTGCTGGAATGGTTCCATTGGACCAAATTACCCGCATAAGCTTCCACAGCCTTCAGAGGAGCTTGGGGCATTTCTTGTATACTTTATATGGTATACCGCCGGGACCTGGAGCAGAAGATGATCTTGCGCGCTTAACTACTTCTTGAACCTTTCTCCATGATAAACACTCTGTGCTAAGGGGTGTGGTTGATGTTAGTAAGCCCATGGTTTCCTTCTAGGGCCTCGTGTCTTGAAGGGTCAGTAAATATATCCTCCACAAACTGCTCCACCTCCTCTTTGGAACTTGTTAGAGTCCCAGACCTTGCCTCCCCTAGATGTGACTTGATAAAGCGGTAGGGGTCCTTTATAAACTGGGCTTGCGCAGCTTCCTGCTTTTTCGCCTGCTGTTTGAACCTCTCAGCTCTTCTTGTCCTGATGATTTGCTCTCGGAGACTGGCTGTCAGCTCCTTTATTCCTTCCTTTTCTCCTGCACTTGCCAATTTGAATTGCTTTCTCAAACCCTTAATCTCCCTCCTAAGTTGTTTGATCTTTCTTTCTCTTCTGTTGTCCTTCTTTTCTGGTCTTTTTTTGTTCTCTCTTCTTGGCACAGTCCCAAATCATTCTTCTGCCACATTAGAGGTGATGGCTGTCAGTGTATCCACCTTTCTTTCTACGGATCCTGCTAGAACTGCTCCAAGCACCTTGTCCAGATCTTCATCTAACATGGACCAGTCATTTCCATCACTCATCTTGGGCCACTTGATTCTTTCCCTCGTTGGCTCGGGGGGGCTTTCTGGAATAGTGTTAGAGGCTCTTGTGTGATCTTGGGGAGTTGACGGCACTGAGAGATCACTAGGACTGTGGTGTGCTTCCCGCCTAGAATTCTCCTGCGTCTCACCAGATGAATCATCTGAGCGGTGTGCTTCCATCTGTCCATGTCCACACTTGGCCTTGCTCTGATGTATTTTGAGCCCTCTTATACCCTTGCAGATCCTTCCACAACTGCATTTCACCTCCGGTGCTTCCCCGGTCAGGGTAGTTTGCCTAAGCCTTCTCTGCGTCTGTATCACTGTCTGAGTCGTAGCCATTGAATCCTTCCTGATGAGCCTCTCACCCCCCCCCCCTCTCTGGAGGCTCTGGGGGTATTGCTCTTTTGTCATTTCTGTAGCTTGCTTGGTGCCCTCTTGCGAGTGCTGCAACAAGGGTTGCTGGCCCCTGTTACCCCGCCAGTCTTTCCTGGAGGTCAGCTGTCTCTCCAGCGTCACCGACCTTTCTCGGTTGCAATCCAGATTTTCCTGGAAGCCACTGGTTACCCAGGGAACTCAGTTACATCATACATCTGCAATGCAAAAAAATACCAATTTCTAATGGGTAAAGCCTTGGTCTGGAAGAGAGGTCTTCAGGTGGTCCCCAACCTTCACTGGGCGTTTCGACCCTTAACCACAACACCCTCCAGTTGGCGGGTCTGCAGTGACTGGCCAGGTCACTGCCCCTCTCCCCCAGGCTTCCAGTTTGTGTCCTCTCTCTTATGCCAGACCCAACAGGGCATTCAGATGCTTCTCCCACCCTGTGAACGGCTGCTTTCCTCAAGTGGCCTCTCAGTCCAATCTTCGTCATTAGATCCCAAACAGATTGGCCTAGGAATCCTCGACATCCAACTTCCACCGTCATCAGCCATGCGGTCCATCCCTTATCTTGGCATTCTTGGACAAGTTGCTGGTATTTGGCCTTTTTCCTCTCTGCAGCTTCCTCACAGCCCTCCTCCCACGGCACCGTCAACTCCACCAGGATGATCTTCTTCCCCTCCAAGACCACATAACAATATCTGGTCTTAGAGTGGTGGAGAGTACCGCCTCTGGGAAATGGAGCTTCCTCCCAAGGTCAACCTCAATTTCCCATTGCTGTGCTAACTGCATGAGATTCTGCCGGGCTTGGCTGTGGATGACCGGTCTTAAGCCCTCTTTCACAAAGGTTATGGTGACCAGCAGTGTTCTTGCTTTGGTTGGTTGCTTCTTCCTCCTCTCTTGCTCCAAGATATCTGCAAGCACTGCCAACACCTTGTCATGGCGCCACCTATATCTACCCTGTGTCAAAGTTGTTAGGCTGCAGACGTCTCTGTTAGTCTGGTTCAAAACCATTCAGTCAAAAATCCACAAAAAAGAAAATGGTGAAATAAAAATAATTTTAAAAAAAGTACCCTTGTTCTAAACTTCATCATGCACTGGCCAAACCTTTGGCTTCTCACCATGTTCCTTGGATTTTCTTCTAGCTGGAAGGGCAAACAAAGAGGATATCTCAGATATTCTGCTATAAACTCTGAGAACTGGGTTTTGCATTTTTTATCTAAGTAATCGTTTTTAAAGAATCATTTTAATATAAGTCAAATCTAAGTCAAATTGTAGTAGTTTCTGTTTATTCCAAATAACCAATTTTATTTTATTTTTTCTCCAGATCTTTGTTTACCCCAGCTAGTTGTTAACCTTTTTTCAGGGACAAAATCGCCACAGAAACCAACGATTTACTGACCTGCAGCTAATAGCTGGTTGCTGGATGAACACATCTCAACAGCCTTTCTCCTCCAGTTTTCAAACTGTGAATATTTACAGAAACAATGACAGACTTAGACTGAACCTCATTCAGTCAAGGTTACTTCTATCCTTGCCTCTCACACATAGACTGGTACTAAAGGAAGTTAGTGGGTAAAACATCCCACTAAACAGTAGTACTCCTCTACAAGAAGCTCAACGTTGACCAAATGTTTTCTAAAAACTGCTATCGAAAAACTCATACATGCATTTATCTTAAGTTGACTCGATTACTGCAACAGTGTCCTCACATGTCTGCCTAAAAAGTCAATCAGACAGCTGCAGTTGATCCAGAATCCTGCTGCTCGCGTCCTCACTAGAACCAGGAAAGTAGAGCACATCAACCCAGATCTAAAGTCCTTAAACCGTCTCCCTGTAGCTTAGAGAATAGACTTCAAAATACTCCTACTAGTTTATAAATCATTTATTAATTATGTTAAAGACCTACTTTATACAGACCGCCCAGGTCTTCCAACTCTTGTTGCCTATTAACTTATACTTGAATTTCTTTGCTCTCCTTATTTGGAATAAAGCTTCTGATGACTGCAAAGCAGCTGAAACACTAAGCTACTTTAAATCAAAACCTAAAACTCAGCCCCTTAGCGCTGCCTTTAAGTAAATGATTATGACGCTTAATTCCTATTTACTATCTCTAATATTTTTTTATGCATTTCATGTTTTATGCTTTTTGTATTTTACTCATGTTTGTTTTTACTTTCCATGCTTCCATCATATGTTCTGTTTTATTACCACTGAATCATGTAAAGCACCTTGAATACCAGTTCTAGAATATACACTATTTTTAATGCTTATTATCTAAGTTCTACAACATGAGACCAAATATAGTCCATTGAAAAATAAATCTACCTAAATAGTTTTATAAAGAAGACGTGTATACTTGATAATTTAATTTACTATACTTACATCAATATAACATATAGTATATGCTCATTCCAAAACGGCTGACTTTTACCATACAAATGTTTACACGTGACATAAACTGATGATTAACTGTCTGCCCATCCGTAAAGTACACATTGGGAAACTAGACATTACAGGATTTAGATCCTACCTCAACTTTTTATACATTGATCAAAATAGATGATCTTGATACAAAATGTCATTTATTGAAACAGATGTCTGCAGTTAGTGTGCCTATGAAAATGATAAATGAGAATATTTACATTTCTAAATGGGGCTTTTCCCCCCTCCTTCTCTGATGACCTCCATACAGCTGTAACTAAACATGAGGCTGACTCTGACTAGCAACAGGCTTATTGAAAACACACTATTAAGAGCTAAGAATAAAGGTTAAAGCCTGATATATATTCATATCCACCAATCCATTTTCTACACCTGCTCTAACCTTCCAGGGTTGGGGCAGGGTCAGCAGGAGGAAGGCATCATACTCTCTGGCTAATTGTTCAAATGTGTATTTTTGGACAGATATAGGAATACGGAGAACCAGGAGAGAACCATGGCATGGACAAGTCCACCAAAAATTCTCTAGGTGCAAGACTCCATTGTTCAATCGACAGTTCAACTTAAAAAAAAAAATAGCTCTCTGTTTCTAAGAAAATAAACAATTGTACATCGTCTCTCACCTCTCTTTGATTTGGAAATCCATTGGAGCTGATGATCCGCTTGTAAAACTGCACAGAAGCTTTAGGATAACGAGGTTTGTTTTTGTTCCTGAAGTCCACATAGTACAAGCCAAATCTCTCAGTGTAACCTTCGTCCCACTCAAACTTGTCCAGCAGGGACCATGCAGTGTAGCCCTTTACATTGACTCCATCTCTGATAGCTGAGTGAGAGAGAAACATAATTGGATGAATTAGTTAATCTGTATTTTTTCTTTCTTTCTTTCTTTCTTTCTTTCTTTCTTTCTTTCTTTCTTTCTTTCTTTCTTTCTTTCTTTCTTTCACCTTTTAGCATTTCATTGATGTAGTCTTTATAATATTGTATCCTCCAATCGTCACACAGCTCTGTGCACATCATCTTCTCTGATACTCCATTCTCAGTCACGTAAATCATCGGATTTCCATACTGGGTCTGTGGGAGTGAGAAAACAGTGCTGTTTCTTTAGATTGGCTTTTGAGCTAAGTTCAGTTTTGATTCAGCAGAAATAAAAGTACATCTACTGCAAACCTTGACAAAATTCAGCAGACGTCTGAAACCCCATGGCACAGAGTAGAGCCATTCTGACCCAGGATCAGGCCACCGCGGGTCAACCAGCTCAGCCAGGTCGCGGTCTGTGAAGTAGCTGTTGCTGCTACGGCCTGGTGGATCATTCCTGTGGGTGATGTACCGGGTGGTGAAATGGCCGATGCCAAGGAAGTCACACGTCCCTTTTATGTAGCTCTTCTCTTGTTGAGAAAACGCAGGTAGTCGAGATGTCCCAAGTCCCTGCTGTGCACTCTTCCTTCCTACACACAAGTGTTGATTAGGAATCTCTTCAGTCTTTTCTGCAAGATTACATATTAAAGGTGCAACTCACCGACAAAGTCTTTCATTACTTGAGGGTAGTCTCCATGAAAGATGGGTGTGGCAAACCAGCCCAGGTAGAACTGCACATATCTCTCTGCTGCTTCAATGTCTTTCTGGTTGCTGATGTCCACTGGCTCACCCCAGTCTCCTGACAGAGAGATGCCAACCAGACCTGCAGGACGGCTCTCAGGATTTAGAAACCTGCTGCAGAGTTAATGTTAAACGTTTTTTTTATATGTATATGTATTTCCCAACCATGTTTACCTTTTTGTTTCCCCCTCCACTGTTTATCATAAGTGTGCCAAACTTTTGCATGTGCCTGGATGAAAAAAAAGAAGTTACTACACTCAACAAAAATATAAACGCAACACCTTTGTTTCTGCTCCCATTTTTCATGAGATGGACTTTAAGATCTAAAATTAATTCCAGATATACAATATTACCATTTCTCCCAAACATTGTTCACAAATCAGTCTAAATGTGTGATAGTGTGCACTTCTGCTTTGCTGAGATAATCCATCCCACCTCACAGGTGTGCCACCTCAAGATGCTGATCTGACATCATGATTAGTGCACAGGTGTACCTTATACTGCCTACAATAAAAGGCCACCCTGGAATGTGCAGTTTTTTTGCTTTATTGGTCTGGGGACTCAGAACCAGTCAGTATCTGGTGTGACCACCATTTGCCTCATGCAGTGCAACACATCTTCTTCGCATAGAGTTTATCAGATTGTCAATTGTGGCCTGTGGAATGTTGGTCTACTCCTCTTCAATGGCTGTGCGAAGTTGTTGGATATTAGTGGGAACTTGTACACGCTGTCGTATACGCCGGTCAAGCACATCCCAAACATGCTCAATGGGTGACATGTCTGGTGAGTATGCTGGCCATACAAGAACTGGGACATATTCAGCTTCCAAGAGTTGTGTACAGATCCTTGCAACATGGGGCCGTACATTATCTTGCTGAAACATGAGGTGATGTTCATGGATGTATGGCACAACAATGGGCCTCAGGATCTCATCACGGTATCTCTGTGCATTCAAAATGCCATCAGTAAAATGCACCTGTGTTCTTCGTCCATAACAGATGCCTGCCCATAACATAACCCCACCACCACCATGGGCCACTCGATCCACAACATTGACATCAGCAAAGCGCTCACCCACACAACGCCACACACGCTGTCTGCCATCTGCCCTGAAGAATGTAAACCGAGATTCCTCCGTGAAGAGAACACCTCTCCAACGTGCCAGATGCCATCGAATGTCAGCATTTGCCCACTCAAGTCTGTTGCTGTGAAACAAAACTGCACATTCCAGGGTGGGCAGTATTGTATGTATAAGGTACACCTGTGCAATAATCATGATGTCAGATCAGCATCTTGATGTGGCACAACTGTGAGGTGGGATGGATTAGTCTCAGCAAAGCAGAAGTGCTCACTATCACACATTTAGACTGATTTGTGAACAATGTTTGAGAGAAATGGTAATATTGTGTATCTGGAATGAATTTTAGATCTTTAAATCCATCTCATGAAAAATGGGAGCAGAAACAAAGGTGTTGCGTTTATATTTTTGTTGAATGTATTTAGGGTTCGTTTTATAGAAAGGTTTCATTAACAGAACACATGGGCAGCATATTCCTACCTTTATGATGTGATGTGCAGCTCTGTAAGCGCCGGTTCCTCTCAGTTTCAGCCCAGGAGCATGCTCACCTGTCTCATAGCCTTCAACAGCCATGGACTATAAGTGGGTGTTAAGTAAAGAGAAATACGTCTGAGTTTGAGATAAATACTGTGATTTCGAACTCTTAAAGACAAATCTGTTCGAAAACTTCAAAAAACCCATCATAAACACTTATTGCAAACACACCCATGGGTTGTTGAAAGTGATCCAGTGCTTCACTCGATCGCCAAATTTCTCAAAGCAAAGGTTGGCGAAGTCATTGAAATGATTGACCATACTTATGTTTTGCCATCCACCATATTTATCTTGTAAAACCTAGAAGTGCAGACAACACAATTTAAAACTGGGGGGGCGGGGGGGAATAAAAGTCAAATTTCGGGGTGGTGAGTAAACACACCAACCTGAGGGAGATCCCAGTGATACAGCGTAACAATGGGAGTGATGTGGTTCTCCAGCAGGTGGTCAATTAGTTCATCATAGAACTGTATTCCTTTGTCGTTGACATGGTCAGCTGCAAATTATGTTTATGTTCAAAGTGAAGATAGCCCTTTGTACGAAACACTAAAGCCACCGGATGAGATCCGATCGCTTGATACTTTCCCAAATGTTTGGATGTTATAACAAGTGTTTTTCATTGAGATTAAATGCAATAGACCAATTTTCACAAATAAGTGAAAAAACTGTAAAGCAGCAAAAAAATTAATGCATGTTTTTTTTGTTTTGTTTTTTGAAAAGATAAAAATCATGCTATTTTATTAAGCCCTTCTGATTCAAAACACATTTTTGCTTCTGTTACAGCTATTTGGGGTATGCCTCTGTCAGTAGTTTTGTCAGTTTTGCTTTGGAAAACAACTCAAGCTCAGGTACATTTTCAGGTCTTGTCACAGAATCTCAATTGGATTAAAATCTAGACTTTGACTGGGCCATTCTAATGTGATTATGCGTGACTGCATTTTTATGGCATCTTTTGGGCTACATTCTTAGCTAGAAGGAGAAAAGCTACCTCAGTCTCAAACTACATACATAACTTCTAATGACTTTTTTCTCAACAGCTCAGCAATTTTGCAACCCTTATATAAATGCCAGATTTTTGTAGTCCAAAATTAATAGCTCTTCCGTCACCAGATTCCTGAACCTAAGATGTAACTGTGGGCCTCGCAGATGCTCCTCTTGACTTGTTTCTCAGTTTAGGTTGATAGTTTTGTTTTGGTAGGTTTGCAGAGGCCAAATACTTTTGATTTTTAATGATGAATTGAACCGTGATCTAGGAGATGTTCAAAGGTTTGGATATTGTTTTAAAACTTTTACATGATATCACTGTATTTACTACAATTTTAATCACTCGTTTTTATTTGCTCATTTATTATGTATGGGTTTCATGCTGAAGTGAGCTGAATACAAATGCACACCAAACAGGTAAATGATTATTTATTTGTAAACTGTTATGAAAATGATATCTCCTTTTCCTTCAACTTTAAAATTAAGCAATATTTTGTTGTGGTCTATTACATAAACTACCTCAAAAATAATATTTTGCGGCTGTAATATGACAAACAGTAAATTTAAAGAAAATCCTCAAGTATGGATTTTTTAAAAGGCATGACTCACACTTTACACCGGTGGGAATTATTCTGGGCCAGGAAATAGAGAAACGATAGTGGTCCAGCCTCAGCTCCTTCATCAGAGAAATATCATCCTGTGCAAAATACGTTCAGTGCAATTAGATATTTAAATTGATTTGTGCCTGTTCTTTCTAAATCTTTCTGACTCCCCACCTTGATTTTGTAGTAGCCTTCACAAGATGAATCCCCTGTGTCATTTAGTTGGATTTTGCCCGTTTTGTGACTGAACACATCCCAAATGCTCAGTCCTTTGCCATCTGTGTCCCAGGCTCCTTCTGTTTGATAGGCCGAACCTCCGGCACCCCACGAAAATCCTAGCAAATTCAACACTCCGTCAGCTTGTTTGGCAAAAATAAAACAAAGAACTTTGATAAAATAAGTGTACCAGTTGGAAAAGTGCCATAATAGAAGGAGCCGTGGTTGTTCTTTGTCCAGTCGAAGTCCTCAGCCGCACACAGACACAGCACCAACATAAACACATGGCACACACTGACTCTGCAGCGGGGCTGCATGGTACTCCAGAGCCTGCAGTACAAGCTGATGAGATCCTCCCTGATGCATGAACAGGGATGAGAACCCTTTGAGTAACCACATTTTTTCATATGGACTATCATTTTACAACTAAGCTAAGAAATACACACTTTGTTGAAAAGGACAAATATTTGTAAAATGACTACACAAAGAGTCATCAAGCAGTCTAGAAGCATCCAGTGTGATGATCTGTGGGGGGTCTCAGTGCCCTGATGCAAAGCCAAATGCCTCTTTTCAAACTCAATGGAGTGTGAGCCCATCGCGCTGAGGCAGACAGATCTTATACAAACTGTGGTTTCACCTCTGTAAGCAAAGCTAATGTTTGAGAGGCTGATACATTTACAGTCAACACTCACATGACAATGCATGTGTTTCCACACAAATGAATATGGACATTAAAACCTTAGATTCTTCTGCCATTTACATGGAGTTTAATACTATTTTTAACATCCTGCCAACATTGAGCTATGATAAAAACACTTAAAATATATTATAAATATTTCACTAAATATAATTAACCTGATATAATTTACTTTTTTTTGGTGTTTTTTTTTACAAAAAAACAATACTATGGTCTTTATGCATATATTTTACAGCCTTCCCAGACAAAAAAAAATTAAAATAAATACTTTAATTTACCTGTAAACTTTTGGAAGACTGCAATTATTTAAGGGCTCCTAATTACTCCTAAATCCGTCTGGGAATGGGAGCTCTCCCAAAACAGCAGAAGACGCAGAAAGCTGGACACGTTTAATGCAGAAGTCTCCACCGTCTGCTGTAATACCACTCTTCTCCAGGGCTGTCCCCCTGCAGTCAGTATGAAAGCTGGCTGCATTGTGAGACTCGGTGTATTGTTTTACCTGTTTAGAAATTGCTGAATGGTTTATTTAGTTCAAAGTGTTTGCACTGCATTCCCCATTTTTTCTGGGTCAGCGGAGGATAGATATATATGAATTTACTTAGATGTACATGAATCCCTTACTACCTACATATTTGCAATTACAACAGAAAATATTTTGCATTTAAACACATTTTAATCGATTTGAAAATGTTCACTTGAATACAGCTCATATCAAAGTTATACATAATTAGGAGTAACTCTGACCACTAGATGGCAACAAAGTGCTTCCTATATGATCATTGTATGTGCAAAAATAATTATGAAGCGATAACCATTTGCCATCTTGCTAGTGTAGAGGTGGAAGGCACATTTATGACAATAGTAAGAGTTAAAGTATGATACCAATTAATCTGTATTAATGCAAATATAATCAAAAAGTTGTTTTGTAAAAGTAATTTAACTGAAGAAATCAGATTTAAATATTTTAGACAACTTATTTAATATTTAATGATAATGGCTTGCAGCTAATATAAACCAAAACTAAATGTGTTTCATTTCTGAAATGGAATTACTAAAATGAAGGAATCTTTATTTTTAACTATAGATATAAAAACAAAAATGATGCTGATGCAAATACAGGATATTAAAATCCAAATTGACAATAATGAAAAACAAAGAGTAAAAGAGTATCTATTTCTGGGAGCAAACCTCAACCACATAGTATATAAAATAAATAATTTATTACCGTTATACCTTATGGACCACAAAGCTCTGCTCATCTTGAACGGGTTACTTATTAATTAGTATTAATTACTGTCTACAGGCCTGTGGAAACACCTACAGCAGCCATATGAAAAAGTATTTAGACTTCAAAAAAACCCCGTCAGGCTTGTACGTTCAGTTGGGTTCAGGGACAACACAAATACACTTTTCATAAAAATTCAAAGTTTAAAATCTTGAATTCCTAGTGAACCTTAAATCACTGTTAATCTTGTATAAAGCAAGGACGAATCAATTTCCAAGCAATATTCAACAATTGCTTTGTAATAGAGGGTGGATATGATTTGAGGGGGACACTTAACATCAAGGTGAAGTGTGTTCATGCCACCCTCAAGAACCAGTGAATCTCTCGAAAAGATGTAAAGCTATGGAATTTGTTAGATGATAATTTACAAATAAATATGCTGCCAGTTAAGTAAAAATTAAAAAGCAGTGTGATGGTTATTAAGAAATGTCACAGAAATGTAAAGGGGAGGCTTCATGGTTCAGGTTCACGTGTTGCAATTCAAAGGATCAGTAATAAAATTCATAAAAACAGGATAGTTAGGTTAATACCCAAAAAATTATTCAAACATGAAAGATACATTAAATACTGTTATTACCTCCATCAATGTATAATATTGTGAACTGTACAAATGTTAATTAAATGACAGATTGAATTAGAGGTAGGTGAACATAAGCTTTCCTGCTTTAGCCTACTTCTTTTGATCTTTGTTGTAATGTTGGAAATCCTGTATGATCATAAGACTGTTACTGCTCAAATAAATGTTCAATTCATTTCAATATACTTAAAATGAAACCGCAGTGTACGGACGTCAGGCAAAAAACATGCTTCTGAATGATTACAAGTGAACATTATTGAAATCAGACAGGAAAAACAAAGAAAAACATTTATTTTTTTGTGCTTATAGTTCTCATTTCTTATATAACACATACATTCTATCCACTTCTATGGCCCAGCCATAACATTTCAAGACACACAAATCAACAATTGGGATTTTGGATTTTCAGGTGAAATCTTCACCAAAAAAAAAAGTAAAAAATGGCTAGAACGCTACTTAATAAGCACCTAATGACACTGCCTAACAGCATATCAATGTTACATTTCTCACTGAATTAAAAGGAAACCATTGGGAGAAATGCAGATGATATGCTTTAAATAAGGCTAAGAATGGGCACTGCTAGCACCACTGACTATTACACTGTAACTGTTACTCCATCTAAATAAATTAGACCTACAAACTAATAATACTAATAAAAGGTGTCCTCTTTAAGTGGCGCAAGCACACACACGACCCATCATTCTTAGTAATCGCCTTCCTCCTCATCCGCGTCAGGCACATATTCAAGCTCATTGTCATCATCGTCTTCATTATATTCATTCTCCTCGTCTTCATCCTCTTCCTCTTCCTCCATGTCATAATCCTCAGCACTATTCAGTAAGAGTTTGGTTCTGTTGATTTCGCTCTCATCATCAAGATTAAGATGAACCTGGAAGAATAAATTAAGTCAGAGGAAAAGAAAAAAGCATGAAAGGCTCAACTTCCTATTAGAGGGTGACAATTTTTCGGGATTCCCACGGGTCAGGGGATTCCTGCAGGATTCCCGCGAGACGGGAGTCAATTTCACTTTTAGTAACGTGATCGGGACAGGACAAGAAATAATCCACGGGATCGGACGGGAAAACGGAAATTAGATTTTTTTTTTTTTTTTTTACATCTATCTTTAGTTGAATTCCATCGGGTCTATTACACTGCACGCACCAAAACGGAAACTGCTACGTTGTTGCTACACCACCTGGATAAACTGGTAAGCATATGATATCCGACTGAAAATGTGTTTGTGTTATGCTGCGTTCGAGAGCCCATTCAAACAAGTGGGACATGGGACTTATCCTACCTCCAAATAGGAAAAGTGAAAAGTGCACTGGAATGCCTGTCGAGGTGGAACCTCCTACCTGCGAACTCGGGGTAGTTCGACGTACCCCGAATTCACCAAAATTAAGTCGGAGGATAATGGCGGCGCCCACGGAGTCTCACGTCGTGAGAAGTAAAACTTGAACTTATAGGCTATAAATTGTTCTTCTCTGCTGGTAGTGTTGTTTTAGACACTGTAATTTTAACACAACTTGTTTTTCATATTATGGTGTGAATGTCGTTATTATCTGTTAGCATCCCTCTTCATAAGCGAAGCGACTATCTGTTTAGCGCGGCGGTCGTCCATGTTTTCTGTTTACATTCCACTTCAATGAGCTAGTACATTTCAGGTAGGAGAAGTCCCACGTCCCACTGGTTTGGATGGGCTCTCGAACGCAGCATTAATAGTTTGGTAGTCAGACGAGTCCATTCGTGATGTGGTAAGGTGGTCAAACGAGAATGCAGGATATGGTTAAAGATGGCGGATAAAGCTAAATAGATGATCTTTGATACTGTGCTAGGCTATGGTTTAAAGGGGGGTGGGGGGAGCGAGCGCCATAGGAGGTAAATTACTAATCTACACGATTCGGGTCGGGACAGGAGTCTTTCTCTCTGGGTTTTTTCGGGACAAGATTTTTTTAGTGATCGGGATGTGACGGGAGTAGTTTTTTGGGATCGGGACGGGAGCGACAATTGATTTCCGTGTCACCCTCTACTTCCTATCACAACATCATTCATATATTATATATAGACCGAATTTCCAATGTTAATTTCAAATCAAGTTCTAAATAATTTTTATAATGCGTTTGAACTGTTCAAGATAATTTGCACCCTGTAGACGCAGTGCTTTGCAAAAGTGTTTACACTCTTAGAACCTTTTCATGTCACACCCACAGCTTTTAATGCATTTTACTGGATTGAGATTTTTTCTGTGAGAGAGCAACACGGAGGAGATCACCGTTGTAGAGTGACAAGAAAATAAAAGTTTTCGACAAAAATCCTAAATGTCCATTTAGCCTGCTCCCCCCTGGCCCTCTAAATAAAATCAGGTTAAACCGATAATAACCAAAACAAATTTTTAACGCTAGAAGTGTTACAACAAGAAAATGTTTTTTTTCCCCTCATACTCATGTCATACTTACATGACAAACATCTAAATTATGTCCCCTGACGTATATCAGCAAGTCAGATTAAAGTTCCAAAAAAATAATCCTTGTAACAGGACATCTCCTGCTTTGAAATTGATCTGTAACAACTTATTCATATAAAACTGTCTGAGTGAGAGTAAGAGTGGGATATATTAGCCGCTATAATGCCAAAAGTAATACATCATTACTTCCCAATGGGAATATTAGATACGTCTATTAGATTTACTGCAAAGCACCCAAATTGTTGAGCAAAAATTATTTTCCACTTAAATAATTAAAAATGACTCAGTATGATATTAAATATATAGGGGGAAATAAATTCCCATTTAAAATGTCATGACCTGTGACCACTTGATGCCCTGACCAGAAGCGCCTCATTTTAATTTTACCTCATTCTCTGGGGAGGGGTCCTGCGAGGCTCCTTCTGTCTGAGCGTTGATGATGGATTTCAAGGCCCCTTCTTCAAACTAAAATACAATGCGCAAACCACATATGAAGCACGGGAATGTGCGCAAACAACTTTATATTTTACGAACTCGCATTCACCTTTAGGCGGTTCAGCTGGTCTTGTAGCATGACTTTGATTTTGAGGAGTGTCTCTTCTTCCTTCTTCAGCTCCTGCAAACGGCTGTGCATGTTTGCTGCAGCAGTCAGAGCATTCCTCAATACTGAAAGAACAAACAGACTCGTGATTATGTGTACGGTGGATGTGTTTGCTCCTTGTGGTTATTATGAAATATTGAATATCAGATTTTGAACTTGTTTCTATCCATAATGTTTTACAAAACAACCAAACATAATGTATTGTGTTTTTCCTCACTATTAGCTGCTACTGAAGTCAGTTTGGTGTCATAGCGGTGCACTAACAGCTCAGTTTACTTCTCTATTCGCAAATCACCAGTTTACAACACACTTACCTCAGCTAATAAACACTGCCTACAGCTCCATGGCAGCGTCTAAATATGATAATCTGGTTATAGTGCGTAGGAGGTTCTTTATTTTCACGAATTCGGGTTGTTATGCTACAGCAGGCTAACAGGTTAAAGCTTGGTTCCTGCTGACGACATTGCGTCATTTCCGGGGCAAATACGATTTTTTTTTGTGTGTGCCAACAACAGTGGACAGCGGAGAACAGGAAATTTTGGCGACATCTTGTGGCTAACTTCTGGTAATAGCGTTCTGGATCTTTTGAGGACAGATGCGTGGTAGATAAATTGATTGATTTACATTTAAACATGTAAAAACATATATATTTTAACAATATTTAGAGGTAGTTAATATTTTTTTAAATCAGCATTAAACAATAAAATATATTTGGCCAAACATATCTAGATGGAAGCACAATACATGGATACTATATATATATATATATATATATATATATATATATATATAAATAAATATATATATATATATATATATATGTGAATTTTTATTCCACCATTAAAGTATGCAACAATAGATTTAACAAACCTTTAAATTGTAATGCCTCCATATAATTCTTGGAATTTTTTCCAATAAGTATAACAATGCAAAAGAATGGAAAAAGATATTTGAGTTTGCCATGCTTGGCTTATAATAACATCATTAAAAAAACGTATGGCTAATTCTGTCCAGCTATCATCAGCAACATAAATATGTCAGAACTCGAGATAATTAAGCAGCTATTCAAAATGTTCTAGTATTGTATGAGCAGGGAACAGGTCTATCTTTTCTAGAATTCTGCTTTCTACCAGATTTGTACTTTTGCCACTTTTTTTGGCAAGAAAAGCAGTTGTAAAAATTGTAGTCAAATTAGGCTTTTAAAGGATAAGAAAATACAGTAATATTCGCTAAATGTATTAATGTATCACTAAGCTAAATTCGCATTTAAAATAAAAAATAAAAATGATCAAAGTAAAAACAGTTACCAGACCTACTGTATATGGTTAACCTTGATCAGTGTTTCTTGCTGTTATTCATAACTAGGCATCTTTCTTTCTTTCTTTCTTTCTTTCTTTCTTTCTTTCTTTCTTTCTTTCTTTCTTTCTTTCTTTCTTTCTTTCTTTCTTTCTTTCTTTCTTTCTTTCTTTCTTTCTTTCTTTCTTTCTTTGTATTTATACTTTGGGGTGAAGTGGCAGGTGTTAAGTTTACGGTGCAAATAAGCCTAATTCTTATAACATGTGTAATAATAATAATAATGCATCAAACTTATAGCGCTTTTTTGGACTCTAAAAGACTTTTATAATTTCATACCATTCACACACTGGTGGAAGAAAGCTACAATTGTAGCCACAGCTGTGCTGGGGCAGACTGACTGAATCTCTGGGGGTCATTATGCTGGATAACACATCAGGAGTTTACATGGTGAAAGTGTATTTGACTTGACACTATGGATGCAGCGATACCATTTTTTCAAACCGATATGATATGATACTTGGATCTGAGTACTTGCTGATGCTGAGTACCAATATGATGCTGCTAACACAAACAAATTTTATGACTTGGAAGACAGGTTTTTATTTTCTTCTTTGGTTGTTACAACAATTATTTAGATAAAATGAATTAGATGTAAAAATATTTTAATAAAAATGACCACAAAACTAAAATTTCAAGTGAAAAAAGAAATATTTTCTGTGATATTATTGCAGAGTTTACACATTTAAAATATCAGTTCATGGTATTGGTTAACTTTAACAGATACCGGTACAGTACGTAAGAAGGGTAACCGTCCTGATACCCAATACCAGTATTGGTATCGGTGTATCTCTACTTGTCACTTAAAATTTCCTTTGATTACAGACATAACATTTTTAACATATTTTAAGGTTTGAAGATATTAAAATTCTTTTATAAAAAGCTAAACTATCGTGGACTCATTTTCAAGTTTCAAGCAAGCATATTGCGGAATTCTTGTAAACTGGTCTAGTCATGTTTTATTCAGTCGGTGTAAAAGTATACTTGTCAGATTAAAAGGCTAGATTTTGATATCGGTTAATTTTAACTGATAGCCATTCAAGTCTATTAGATGGTATCGGGGCTGATACCCGATACCCGTATTGGTATCGGTGCATCCCTAGTTTTAAGGGTGAACTGAAGCTTTGTTTATGCATTTGTAATTACATTTAAGCACTCTGGGATTCTTTTAGTAGGAACCTCCTTGAATCTATCTCTTTTTCATGATTGTGAAGTCTATCGGCCCAGACCGAGAGACTATTTAGTCACACAAAAAAACATTGCAGTTTCCAATATGTCATTAAAAAAACTAAACAAAATAAAAATCATTTAGAGACACTGATTTTTTGATTTTCATTATCAGTAAGCCATAATCATCAAAATGGTGAAAAACAAAGAATTAAAATGAAAACTCGAGAAGTGATGAATCCATATTATATAAGAGTTCCATATTTTAGTGAAAAGTGTGTAACCAGGAACAGTTGAACAAGGTATTAGTTTAAAGGTTTGCATAGTTATGTAACTAAAACTTCTCCCTCAAACAGATTTTTTTGTCACATTGAATGAGGAAGCAACTTCTGATGTTGTTGATCTTGGCATAACAGATGTGCGCCCTTTACTGTGAAAATTCAATTCGTTGTTTGTAGAGTAACATTCTTCCTAAATTCTATAATCCTCCCCCATGCCAAAAAGAAGCACGTTTGGTAGATAACAAAAACAGTGAGAACAAAAATAAATCCCATATGGAACCTACTGTTGAGAACAAGATCTGAAACCGCTCTTAATCAGTCTTCAAAAATGTTTGAAGAGCCCATTAGGTTCTTTATAGGATTTCTTCACTAAGTCCATCCAGATGTGCATGTTGATAATGATACAGCACACAGGCAAAACTGAAGACAAAAGAACTGTAGAGGGGACAAGCCTGTCTCTGCTTACACACATGAAAAGAGGAATGCTGTGGGTTCCCCACATTCCCTAATTTTTCCATGTTCTTTGTATATTTAGTGGTTTTACATTCTTGGGATTTGGAGTGCACAGGGGTTGATTGCTCTAGGAAGAATCACAAAAGAAGTAAAGAGTAAAGACTGTAAAATGTCACAAATTATTTCAACATTTTAACATTTTGTTCAAATGTTGAAGGGTAAACAAATCCTCTTTTCTAGGATTCATGTCATGATTAACAGAGACAAGATCTTATGAGATTTTGAGGGTAAAAACACAAAAACTGAAATGAGCAAACCAGTTGGCAAAAAAAGTTAAGGTAGACAAGCAATATTGTTAAGTTTATAGAAAGTAATGAGCAGTTTCCATTTTTATGGGTGGGTGGGTGGGGGGTAAGATGTTTTCCTATAATGTTCTATATCTTTTTATCCATCATCTGTGTACCACTGCCTTTAAAAAATTCAAAGTTGCTTTCTGATCGGCAGTTAGTGTGCAATTTTTCAAGTGAGTAAAGCCACAGACAAAACACTATAATATTCCAGTTAAATCCTGCCAAATATAATAAAACCTTGCTCAATTGCAGAAAAAGCGGCTATCAAAAGAAGCTCCCCTCCTTGGCATGTAAACATTACGTTTAAACTGTATATGAATTTGGATTATTAGATAAAAACAAATGTTGCTTGATCAGACACCTCAAGGACTTGGGTGTATAATGAGATAGTGCCCAACATCACAGCTGCCAGCTTATCAGAAAAGGTATGTGACCTTCACTGGCATGAAGGTTGAACTTAGAGATTGCAGGACACTTATCATTGTACTCCCTCAGAGACAGACAGTTTTTTTTTCCTGTATTATTCTACAATTAAATCCCCATATGGCAGAGATGGATTTGGTGCTGAGGCCTTTGTGTTATCTGAGGCTGAGGTTCAACCTCTGTGACCACAGTAGTAGATGGTGTCTGGTGTGCTTGTGCAGTGTTGCAAGGTGGTTTTAGGGTCTGAAAGGCATTCGTTATACATCTGTTGCAATCCCTCTTGTTGTCTTTGCTTTTTGAAAAAACTGTATAATACCTGTATTGCCAAAATTGTTGTTCTCATTGACTCAATGTAATGGTTTCATCAACAGAAAAAAAGAGACAAAAAGGCATTTAATTTCATTTTGATGTAACTGTTGTCGCTTTTAACCCCCTCATGACATTCAAGTCAGTGCAGACATGATTAGCTAGGTGTTTGTTTCCCCTCTAAGCTATTATTACATTGTCAAAAACCTACAGTAATAATGAATTACAGCCAAATACCTAAACTTCTCAAAAGCACCTACTGATTGCACACTTTAAAGAGTTTTTACAGCTATAAAATCAAAACAACTGAGTGTGTATATATACACCATAACTGTTGTATATTTTGTGAATAATTTGGTCATAAGTGAGTTTACCCACCATATTTCTTTTTAATAAAATATTAATTACTGATGCCAAGGAGGTTATGTTTTTCACCAAGGTTTTTTTTGTTTGTCTGCCCGTTATTTAGTTAGCAACATAACTCAAAAAGTTATAGGTGGATATTAATGACATTTTCAGGAAATGTCTGCAATAGCACCCGGAAGATTTGGGGTATGATCTGACAACCACCATTAACAAAAAAGTGATATTCAGTAATATCTACAGATGTATTAATGATGTAAATCCAGCTGCTGAAGGTATGTTTTCATAGTCAAGGAATAAAAAAAAAAAATTACAATTAGATCGCAGCTTTGGGGGTTGGGGACTGAGCTGCCTTCGTGGAGGTCTGTGCTCTCCAAGTGCTTTCCTAGTTCTGGGTGACAAAAACTTTAATAGTGTAACTTAAATATATATATATATATTTTTTGTGTTTCGTTCATTTACTTACCCACAGGCTGGTTGGTGAAAGGAATTTGAAACTGAAGCTTCTCTGTGTTTCTGCTCCATTTAATACGCATAAACAACAGCAATGACAAACAAATTATGTTGCAAAAAAAGCCTAGGTGTTACCTGATAGAGTTGGGCCTAAATGACCAATATTGGTCCTCACAAGCACCCAGTGCATGCACACAGAAACTTACAGATACTTAGACACCCAGAGGACACTGAGCGTAACCCTTTGGAGAAAATACTGAGTCTTGCCCTGAAAAACACCATGTAAATCTATCTTTCATCTCCAAATAGTCTGCTGTAAAATGAGCTTAAGATGAATTGTGTTCCAATTAAATTATGGACTGAAAAAGAGTTACTCAACCCAACCCTGTTTAAAATTTTTGCACAATTTTTTTCCTAAAATGTCTGGGGTGATGCTGTATGTTAACAAAAGTTTTCTTTATTCTTTTTTTTTTGGTGTTAACAAACCTATGAGGCCTTCACATAAGAGATAAGATTGCATTTTACATGAATAGATTTTTACTAATTAGCTGACTTCAAAGAGGAATTGATTGGCCTAGATTTAGTTTAGGGACATAAGAGTTGGGGGGGGGGGGGGGGGGTAAAATCCAGACCACATTTCTCAAATTTGTATTATTGAAAATGTTGAAAAGTATTAATAGTTGTTGTTTTTTGTAAAAATAAATTAAGAAACACATGAGAGGAGGTGATTTTGACATGACAAGATGTGGAAAAAATACCAGGAGTATGAATACTTTCGCAACAAGGCACTGTATAGGCCTACAGAATGTAAGCTTCAAACAAAAGCCAACCTGTTTTCCTCTTGTTTTCTGTTAGAGAACTGTTTACATTTGTCAAATGCATCAAGGGAACAAGGAGGGGTAAGAGTAACCTTACCCAGAGAGGGGCCTTGAAGGGGGATCATAATGACTGTAAAGTGAGTCAAAAGATGAAAGTAGGTGGTGACCAGTTTGTGGAGTCATTGGGGTCAGCAAGTCTCTGGGGAATCCTGCTTTCTGTTTTAAGCAGAGCTGTGAAAAACCACATCATGGCCAACATCGCTTCCCATTCAGCTCTGGTCCACTGACAACAATGCTTTACACTTAGATTAGTTTATGTCAAACAAAAGGCAGTTTTTCCATGGAGGCACATCTCTACCAGAAGGAGAAGGGGAATATGTGGGTGGTTTTTAGATATTCCCTCTAAAGTATTACAGTGAAGTGTAAATGAGCCCAGGACAGTAAAGGTAAAAGGTCAGATAATAGAATAGAGCTTTTGTACTAAATAACCTTTGTAACCTTTAATCTCCCTGTTTAGTTCTGCTGGTCCTGTTAATTAATAGCAGGTCAACAGCTAGTTTGTGTCTCTTGTGATATCATCGACCCAACTACAAACCAAGCAGAGTTTCTTTCAGTTTGCTTTTTCAGAATTGGTGGAATCCAGGAGCTGAAATCCACATGTCAACACACAGCTGTATTTTTAATGTGTGCATAAAAAAAAAAGAATAATAAATCCTGCTAAATCAATACTGAAACAAATAATTTATCTGGGCTTTAATTTCTGTTATTAAGGCTTACTGAGGACTGAGGATATAGTTATCTCTTTATAATCATAAGATAAACCACCAGTAGAATGTTCAAGTGTTGCATATGCTCTATATTATAAGACAAAATAAATAAATACTCATAATTTTAATCAGTCAATGTCCATAGCATCATTTAGGCTACATGTTAGGTGCAGATGTTGAATATTGATCTAATTCCCTGTAGTTTTTGCACAATGAAACCTTTTGAACTAAGTAATATTTCTCCCTTGGGGCAGTCTGTCAATGACTAAACGAGCATGATTGATAATGCTGTTAATTACCAGATTAACCACAGCGTTGTGGCATGGCCCACTGTGTGTTTTTTGCCTATCGATAATTATGTGTGTGTGGCTGGATGTTCAAGGGAATCATCACAATGTTATCTTGTTAACTTAAAGAAGACAGTGTAGATCATTGTGGACTTCAGGAAGCACACAGCCCCACCCCATCCCCATCACCACTGGGGACTCATTCCGCTTCCTGGGTGGCACCATCACCCAGGACCTCAAATGGGACCCCACCATCCCCTCAGCCCAGCAGAGAATGTACTTCCTGAGGCAGCTGCAGAAATTCAACCTGCCAATACAGATGATGGTACAGTTCTACACTGCATTAATCAAGTTTATCCTCCCCTCCTCCACCACCGTGTGGTACGCTGGAGCCACCATCAGGGACAAACAGACACTGCAGCGTGTTGGTCGCTCTGCAGAAAAGGTGATTGGCTGCAGACTCTAATCTCTACAGGACCTGTACACCGCCAGGACACTAGAGGTTTGCAGGTCGGTTCACAACTGACCCCTCTCACCCTGGACAAGGAATGTTTAACCTGCTTCCCTTAGGCAGGAGACTCCGATCCATCCAGACCAGAACCTCTCGTCATAAGAGCAGTTTTTTCCCCTATGCTGTTGGTCTCATGAACAATAACTCTAAGGCTGTTCCCACCACCGGCTCGGTTTCAGTCACATTACCCATATTGTGTTTTTTGCACCTGTCTGATCCTTACATGCACTGTATATATCAATATGTTTAGCACATTTTATTTTTAATTCTTTTTCAAATGTTTGTCTTTTTGGTATGTTGCACAAAGTACCTGCAGCAATTTCCTAATGTTTTAAATCTTTCCAACATTACGCAATAAGCCCTTTCTGATTCTAAATATGTAAGAATTACATCTTTTTGTCAAATTTTAGTACTGCAGTTCATGTAGAAGAACACGATTCTGCTCTCAGCCACTGACTCCCTCCCCTTTCTGAGTTTCATGCCAGGCTGCCAGTAACTGATCAGTGTCAGAAGATTCAAGATGACGAGTGAAGAACAGTCATACACAGTAAGTTGATAAGTAGATAAATACATTGCACTGCAATGTTGAGTTGGTGGTAATTGAAAAAAGCAGCTTAAGATATTTTTAGACCCCTATTATTATTAAAATTGTTTTACTGCTAATATTGTTAGCTCAATGTTAGCCTCACAATGCTTGTGTGAAGACTTGGGAACCTTGCGGGATCACATATGATTTCATTCAATTCAATTCAATTCAATTCACTTTTATTTATATAGCGCCAATTCACAACAAACGTCATTTCAAGGCACTTTACAACAAAAGTCATTTCAATACAGTTATACAAACATTCCATGTAAGGAATCCCAGTAGATTGCGATGAGTCATCGACGTGAGGTTGTGCCCGGATCATGCAGACTCCAACCACAGCTATTCCTCAGCAATCCCTCATACTGAGCAAGCATGTAGCGACAGTGGAGAGGAAAAACTCCCCTTTAACAGGAAGAAAACTCCGGCAGAACCTGGCTCAGTACAAGTGGTCATCTGCAACGACCGTCTGGGGGTCTGGGAAGATAGAGAAGAGACAGCATGGAGGATGCTCGGCCAATTTGAGCATCATCTGGACCGATGTTCCCCATACAGAAGGGGAAATTATAGTTGAGCAGGGTACCAGATTGTGTGGAGCTTCTATCGGGAGAAAAACACTGAGAGAAAACTGGGTTAGCAGTCGCAATAAAAGCAGGAAAATATATCTTGAGAGTAGTAGAAGAGAAAAGTAGAAGACAGAAGAAAATTGGTCAGTCTGTCCTCCAACAGTCTAAACCTAAAGCAGCATAACTACAAAAACAGCTCAGGATAACCTGAGCCACTCTAACTATAAGCTTTATTAAAAAGGAAGGTTTTAAGACTAGTCTTAAAAATATACCGAGTATGTGCCTCAAGGACTAAAACTGGTAGCTGGTTCCACAGGAGTGGAGCCTCATAACTAAAAGATCTGCCTCGCATTCTACTTTTAGAAATCCTAGGACCAACCATTAGACCCGCATTCTGAGAACGAAGTGCTCTTATAGGAACATATGGAACAATCAAATCTCTGATGTACGATGGCGCTTGATTATTAAGCGCTTTATAAGTAAGGAGGATCTGTGATGGACTGGCGACCTGTCCAGGGTGTACCCCGCCTCTCGCCCGTTGACAGCTGGAGATAGGCACCAGCATCCCCGCGACCCATTAAGGATTAAGCGGTTAAGAAAATGGATGGATGGAAGTAAGGAGGATGATTGTAAGCTCTATTTTGGATTTAACAGGGAGCAAATGGAGAGAAGTTAAAACAGGAGAAACGTGATCTCTCTTTATAAGATTTATAAGAACTCCGGCTGCAGCAATTTGGATCAAATGAAGGCTTTTAATTGCATTTTGTGGACTTCCTGATAATAAGGAATTACTGTAGTCCAGCCTTGAAGTAACAAAGGCATGGACTAGTTTCTCTGCATCCCTCCTGGACATGATGTTTCTAATTGGCTAATTGGCTCTGGAACTAGGAAGTATGGAGGTGGGACATATTTTAAAGGCCTCCCTCTGCTGTATTTTTAAAATGGTAAAAACTTTCAACCACCCAGCCAGCTGAGAACTCAGTCTGTTTCAATGTAACATTCATTCTAACATGATTGAGACATTAGACAGTTGTATTATTATTTCACTGTAAAATTCTGAAATATTGCTCCTTTGCTCATAAATAAACTGAATTGAATTTGATTAAATTTAGAAAAAGCTTTCCAAACTGGTCCTTATCAGTGATGAGGAGCCTAAGTCGCGCCCTTCTACTTGAGAGTCAATGGAGCGATTAAAGTTATTTTCTGATCCAGTTTAAAATGCGCCGTGGATCGAACATATGATGTCTGTGACAAATTTTGATGCAGAGAAAACGTTGGTTTTCTACCGGAGATAAAAGTTACTTTAGGTTTTGTGTAAAAACGCTTAGCGGACTACAACTGCAGAAGAAGAAGGAGAGTGAGGGTCGTAGCCTCCAGGACGAACCAGAGTTGTGTAGCTGGTGTAGGTTGTGTGTATATCCGCTGTGTTGATGGACAAATAATTCCTCTCTAGTTGTTGGTGGCTTTTACTGGCTGTTCTGTATTATCCCAACACGTCATTTATTTCTTCTCTGTTGTTGTGGTCCACCTAGCGTTATGACAGCAAAGGTTAAGAGAAAGTGCAAATGTGAAAAATGATCAAAAACATCATAGTACTTAAGATAGCTTGGTTTTTGTTTTGTTGTGTTGCCACTCAGTATTTTAATAGAACTGTAGCACCTGCATTAATTGTTTGGCTTTTTAAGGCACAGGAGCCATATTTCTTACTTGCCTGATTTGTATGGCTGTTAATCTGGCCCATGTCAATACAGTTTTAAAAAAGCATAATAATTTTCTGAGATTTTATTATACTTTTTTTTTTTTTGTCTTGCCCCGGTAAACAACTTGTTTAACGAAAAGACTAAAACTAAAACGGAAACTAATAAAAATTAAACTAAAACTAAGCATTTTCAAAACACTAAAATTAAAGTAAACTACCTAACAAATGGTAAAAATTAGCTAAAACTAGCTAGAATTTGAAATCTTAAATCAAAACTAAATAAAAACAAGAACAAATGAAAATGTTAAAAAATATTATAACCCTGGTCTAAACGTGTCATAAGCACATCAAACAGCTGCTGTAACAGTATACTGTAACCATCTGGCACTTAAAAAGCACATGTCATGACACATTTCCCACTGTTCTTTTACTAAATTATATTTTTGATTAAACTACTTACATACTATAGCCTTTTTTGTCTTGTTTCTTAACACTTAACTTTTGTGCTGTGCTATTACTGTGTAAGCTTTGCAACAACAGTTGGGGGGGAAAGCAGGGAGGGAGTTGCACTGCTGGCGCTGTGATTAAAGCCTAATTTATGCTTCTGCGTTTTGACGGAGACGGCTTGACGCAACACCATTATCCGTCAACGCAAGGGCTCTCCGTCACCTACGCAAGGATGCACGGAGTAGAGGCCCAAATTTTAACTATCCGTCCCCGTTCACGGAGAATTTATTTATCTGATTGGTCAGTTTCAGTAAGAACCAGAGATTGCTTCACCAGAACGGGGCTCTACAGTCGCTGTAATCAGTGGTTATTGCAGCGTTTCACCACTATATGCTTTATATTAAAAGGATAACTTATCTAATCTGTTCCTTTGGCGATTTTGAACACACGGAGGTGTAGGAAAACAACAAAAAATGGTTGCTGTGTTTTGTATCCATGTGTTTTCTAGAGCAGTCTGTAATGCACACTTCTAGTAAAAACCTTTACAGCTTAATCAAAACTTACTTTCTGTCGTTCATTGCTCCTTGAGGAAGAAATGCGTTCACAAGCCTAGAAAAAAACAGAAACGGCGCTGTGGTAGTAGGCAGAGACGCCATGAAAACTTAACACCCCCTGCTGTCCTGGTCGAGTAAGGCTGAAAAAACAATAGGGAATGGAGTGGAAGAGCGGAGTGCTATAAACAGAAAACACCTCCATCAATACATCTGTGTCTGAGTGCAAATTTGCAGTCGGAGAAGCATAAACCCGGCTTAAGGGTCTGGAGCAGCCTGCCTGCCTGGCTGTGCATTAGGGATGAAATTCACAGGTATGCGCTGAGCTGTTGCCGTCTAGGTGTGCAAAAGCGGAAAGGAGGGAGGAAGGAGTGTGCAAGAGGGCTTGCCACTGCGTGTAATGGAATGTCAAGCGTGGCCACCTGCCTTGCTGTTTATTAGGGATGAAATGCACAACTGATGCTACTAAAATTTATGATGGCCGGTGGGGTGGCCGGTGGGGTGGCCACGAGTCGTTCTGGGGCCACCCCTGGCAACCCCCTGATGGCGCAATTGGCTGCGCCATTGAGAATCTCAGTTTGCCTTCACCATGGTCAGGTTCCACAGATATGATACAGTTTAGTGAGGAAAGTGAGAAGGCCTTTAGAAAAAAATTCTTCCACAGCTGAATTTTGTAAACTAGCTGACCACACATGCACAGCGTTCATATTACACTAGCCTTACTCTTGAGACCGGCTTGCAAACCCAAAGCTCAAGAACGCCTCCACCAGACTCACAGACTGTAGCATGATTAATTACCTTTTCCTGCTTTTTTCCCATTTTCTTTCTCTCTGGTTTGCATGCTCTTTTAACCTCCCAGGCCTTGTGTTTTGTTGCGCATGGTTAACCTCCCTTGGTATTCAAAGTTAAACATCCTTGTAACGTCATACCAGCAAAGAGGAAATCCACAGTGTTTTCCCTTTTCTGCTCCTATTTTTTCCATGTGAAATGATTCATTATTTTTTGGTCTTGAAGCAATTTTTTGGGGTGTGGAAAGTCTTCTCATCTACAGACTCGGGGCCAAACTACATGTGATGAGTAATATTTAAAACTAGAGTAAAAATAAAACTACATTGCCCTATTCATCAGATCTGGAATTCAAAAAAATGAACTAAACACTTTGAAAATATGTCCCAGAATAACGTTGTGTAGAGATCTTGATACCAGACTTTTCTGAAGGCATTAAATTAAACTTGGTTCATAATAATATTTGTACATTTTAAAGCTGAAAAAAACTATCAGAAAAAGTTAGTTTCAGAGATTTTCAGCAAATATTAAAACTTTAAGTAAACATTCAATATAAACAGTGCAGGGCTGTTGGTGTTATTCAGTCTGCTTAAGATGGGGACGGATTGGCCTGGGGTGGTGGTGGCGTGTGTCGTCCGTCAGCCGGCTGCGGGCCCCTCCTGCCTTGCGGCGGCGGCGGGGAACTCTTGTCGACCGATCCCTGGTCGGGGCCCTCCTGATCCCAGTGACCCCCGGGTCCTGGACCGGACCCGCCCTCGCATAGCCGGTTAACGGCGACCTGATCCACCTGTGCCTCCTGGACTCTGGGGGGCTCTGAACGTATACGTCTCCGATCTCCTTAATGTCTGCGTCAATTCCTGGAAGACGGATTGATGGCTCCTTACACCAGCTATCAATCACTTGCATGGGGAAACCTTATTCACACCTGCATGCTCACACACACATAGGTGTGGGGACATTGGTGTGTACGGACATAATCTTGAGCTGAGGTTATCGTCAACAGATAGCTGGTACCAGGAGCTTACCAGCAACATTAGCGTTGTATTTATTAATCAATTTTTGTGTGTTTTGAATGTGTAGTTCTTAGTTCATATTATTGGATCCGTTTTGGTAATGTTGTTCTGTTCTATTGGTTGTTTTTTTTCACTTCTTTCTTGTGTTCTTTGTTTAACTCCCTATCTTGTATCGTGAGTTCACACTCCTACCTGTCCTGTTTCTTTCTTTCTTTCTTTCTTTCTTTCTTTCTTTCTTTCTTTCTTTCTTTCTTTCTTTCTTTCTTTCTTTCTTTCTTTCTTTCTTTCTTTCTTTCTTTCTTTCTTTCTTTCTTTCTTTCTTTCTTTCTTTCTTTCTTTCTTTCTTTCTTTCTTTCTTTCTTTCTTTTTGTTATCTCAATTTTGTGTCCATAACTTCAAGAAATTAAACCCACAGTAAAAGAGAAAAAAAAAGAAAACAAAAGAGGTGCACAGTACATAAACCGATCAAACCTGAATTATTCTATAATATTTAGTGTATTTTATTAATACATTTAGCTGTAATGTATTAATTCCATAACTTATTTGTGAAAACAGAAAAATATAATATGCTCAAAATTGGGGAGCATCCAGGACCTCCAGCACTTCAAGCTGGGATTAAATGCAGTGCACCTTAAGGACCAAATCAGTTAGCTCAGCTATTTTTTAATACATGCATATACAAATAGGATAGGTTTTTTGCTTTTTTAAAATTCCTTCATGCTGACAGTTTTGACGACAGCTGTCACCTTCTTGAGAGCTTCCCCCAAAGAGCACCAACTTACTTCAACTATTTTTTTGTAGGGACACCAATTGGTGGCTTTAAAAAAGAGTTGGTATACATCAGTTTATTTATACATCAGAGTTTATTTATTTATTGCAGATTTCAGCTGTAGTGATGGTGACCCATTTAAGTGCAAGTAAAACCCTGAGCCAACCCAATTGTCAGAGGAGTGCAAAAGCGCAGTGACAAAAGCATTTACTTACAGGAACTTCCACAGTTGGGTCTAACATTCACTGCAAAAGTGGAGGAAGGCCAGGAAGTACACAGCTGCCTGTGATCATTGTGAGGATAACCCGGCCCGCTTTGATCGGCCGACATGTGAGCATCACAGATCCCCTGGAACACCACTAAACTTGTTTGATATTTTAAGCGCACAAACTTAAACATTCCTGACATTTGAACGGGCCATAACAAATGATCCCTCTTTAAGTTCTGTGCTTTCACATGCTGTGGGCTTCGTGGCTCCGTAAGGTGGGTCAAGGTCTGGAAGTGTTCCCCTTTTTGCGGCTTCAGCTACTGGACAAGGACCAAAACAATCCTGGTGTAGATTGTTTTGGCAGAGTGAAGGAAAGTGGGCAGGGATAGGATTTTGAATTGACAACCTCTAATGTGTGAAAAATTATGTATGTAATGTATAGGGTATATTGGGTGTATAAGGTCAAGATTAAAGGCGACTCACACTTGCTTTCAGGGTTCTGTTGATAGCAACAGATCGACTTCAGTGATACAAAACTTAAGCTAGGCTGATAAATAAAAATAAAGAAATAAATTGTTTTTGTTCCCCTTAGCTTGAAACTGTAACCTTTTGAAAAAAGCAAAAATGAAAACAACATTTATTACTGCCAGATTAGTCACTGCCTATTAGTGGGTGATGTTAGTTTTGAAGAGATTCCAACCCAGCTCCAGTTTTGTCAGTGGTTTCATGAAATATGTCCCTTTTTTAAATTCACCACTGGAGTCTTCAAGCTGAACTCCGCAAATATGAAGGTGTTAAAGAAGTCCTTTGAATTCTCCATTTCATTAAACAGGCTTTACACTGTGCCATATTGATGTCATTCTACTGTGTCATTTTCCAGGCAAATGGGGTTCAACATGTGCTAAATCCTCAAATGATAGATTGCTTTACACTTCATTTGCAGCATTTATCAAAATTCCATTGACTCATGAAACTTTTCGTAACTTTTGTCCTAAAAAATCTGACCACAGGTAAAGAAAAACAGGACCCCAGGACCCCTGTAAAAAAGATGGCATTTAGTAATATAAAAAAGTGCAAAGATATAGTTTATAATTCCAAATGTTCTTAGTTTTGTTTCCATTTTTTTATCATGTATTTTATATTACATACCCTGTTCTGAGAACATTATGGAGCTGTGTAAAACTAACTTGCTTATGTAAAAGTAAAGTGGTCTACAGTCCAGAAATATTTCAGTTTGAATGAATGATATTGTATAGATGCCTATGGTTCTATTTCACAGTTACGTTGACGATAAATACTTTATGTCATGTTTCACACAGAGTGATTGTTACTGTCTCAATAACTACCCCTATTTAACATGGTATTTACTGGCTTATTTTATTTATTACCACTTATTGCAAATGCAATGATAACTCTTAAAAAGTTTGAGAAAAAGAGCAAAACTATAAAAATATGAAAAAACTGCTGTAATATTTCTGAAACCACAGTTGTTTTAAACCCTTACCATGCAGAGGTACCAGTCCCGGGACATAACTACTTTCTACAACATTACAGGCATGTGCATGCCCCTCCATCTTGCGATTCAACATTATTCACATCAATGAATGAAATGAGCACCTGGGCATACCAACATAAAACTGGAGTAAGAAATAATAATCTTATAGATATTCTTTTCAAATTTGAAATGTGAGTAGTCAACAAGTTATTTTGTTGGCACATAGTGTGTTTCAGTCCCCAACTACCTACTGTTGCTATCAGCATCTTCATTTTCACAAAACATTTTTTAGGCGAGGACAAAGAAATAGATTTTTTTTTTCTGTGATTTCTAAAGTGACAAAATTCTTTTCAATCATATCTACAGTGATTCTGACTGCTATTGGTGAAACTAGTGGGTGTTCCCTGTACAAAGAGACCAAACATATTTTTATCCACCCTAGGGTTCAATAACGGCAATTAGGGATGCAGCGATAAGATGCCGATACTTGGATTTAAGTACTTGCTGATACAGAGTACCAAAACCGATACTTCTATCGTACACAAAAAAATGTAATGAATTGGAAGACAGGTTTTATTTTCTTCTCTGATCATTACAACAAATTATGGTGAATCAGATAAAAAAAAACCATAAAGATTACTAACAAAACTACATTTTCAAATGAAAAATAAACTTTTTCTGTGAAATTATTGCAGAGTTTTCACATTTTCAGTTGGTTCATGGTATTAGTTTACTTTAACTGATACGATACAGTACATTAGAGTGGTATCGGTATCGGTCCATCCCTAATATCAATAGTTCTGATACGGAAAAGTCGTACTACATGCGATTTAGCCAAATGACCTCACTTGATAAGGGGCTAAAACTCTAGAAGTCCACCTTGGTTTTAATGCTTCATAGATTAGTGTTGATCGTCAGCCTCCAGAAAACATCTAATTTACTAGACCAATATACCAAGACAAAACTCACTGCAAGCAAGTGATTAACTTCTTAGCTAAAGCTCTTTCGATTGGTCTCAAACTGTGCCTTTCACCTAATATCTACATGGCAAGAAATAAAAGTGAATCTTTAGTCGAGGCAGAGATTGCTTAAATTTGTAACAAGTCTTGATAAATGTTTTTATGTAACACACATGGTTAATAGTATTCGTACATCAGAGTACTTCTGGGTCTGACCCATTTCTGTTTTATGCAGTTAGTTTATGCACTGTGTGTTACAACATCCAAATATGATTGGGGTTTCATGTGTTTTATGCTGTGAGAAGTAGCACTGTGTTCCCTCTCTTTCCCATGGCTGGACTGTCAGGAAGTAGTCCTCCATAACTGCGGGTTACATTGTATTGCCAGGGAGGTGTTGAGGAGGGGCTGTCTGCTCAGTGTTCCAGGTCTTGACAAGAACAGACAGGCTGGCCTGGGATGGCCTGCGTGGAGCTGCCACCACGGCCACCTGCTCACAGCAATCATCACCGCCGCTCCGGCCAGCCATCGATACAGCATACAGACCCAATTAGGAGCTCTGCATGTCCCCCTCCAACCAGCCATCACTAACACTGCCGCAAGTCTGACAAGGCTGCCTTTTTTTCCCTCAGCAAACCTCTAATTAACAACATTGGCAGTGCTGAAGCTGGCTGGTCCAGAGCTGCTGAAAGGGGCCGGGACTCTGCTCGGGTAATCAGCTTAAATACAGGTTTATTTCCTGCCCCCTGTGCCTTAGTACTTCCAGCAGAGATTGGATTCTTTTTATCGGTTTACCTCCAATTTCCTCTGACTTGTTACATGTCTCTCAGACACACTGTCACTTCCACTTAAGGCCCGAGCGGCTGCTGCAGCAATCAAATTGTCCAGGTTGGTTTTTGCAGGGTATAGTTATCCACTATATCCCAGACTGATCCACAGCTCATCATGTCCTTTCTTTGCGCACTCCCACCCACATGAAGGACCATAGTTTTTTTCCAGCCCTTATTGTGTGTAGGCTTTAAGTGAAAAAGTAAATCAATTGACCATGTTTAGCTCTTCTTACCATGCAGACAACAGTTAGTTGACTCAAATGAAAAGAGCTATATCATAATGTAAAATAACCTTATTATAAATACAGGATTAATGGAGCTGCATGTACCAGTAGAGAGCAGAGGAGGTCGAGGAATTTCCTTTCAGTTAGGAGGTCTTATTGTTGGAGCTCTGGGCAGAGCCTCTGGATGAAATGTCCTCTTCCCAGGTTTGGTACAAAACACAAGACCAACACCCCCCTGTTGTTTGGTCCACTCCATCACCTACAGTTAAAATGAAAATTAGATAAATTTTGCTTACATTGCTTTGCACACATGACAATCTATGTATGTGCATTTTGTGAAAACATTACCTGTTCTAATGGAATGTAAAAGTATATGTTTTCTTTAGCTGTTGTTTATTGGTGGAAAAATATGGTATATATGATTATTTATATAATGTTAGGGAATGTAAAGACTGCGTGACTGCTATGGTGCTTCAGATAGCTTATTAATCTTTTTTTTTTTAGGGATGTGCCATTAGCCTATTCATTGTGTCAGCAATGTATCCATTTATTTTTTGTATTACAGGAAAAAAATTATAAGTGATTTAATTTTAGAGTTCAAAAAACTAACTAATTTCTACTTTCACTCAACCTTCCTCTAAATGCTTGGGCAAATTTGCCTCCCCTTCATCCTGAGAAGTGTGAGCTTTCTGTCAAAACATCAGATCCTACTCAGCAGAGGGCACTGTTTATCGCTCAAGTTATATTCCTCCACAGTATGTTTGTGAAACACAATGGCCATCGGTGTAAAAGCAAGCACATCTCATTGCTTAGACTTTGGAATCTCTCACTTTTTACTTTTTTCAGTCGTCAAGGTCTGTCAGGCATTTGGTTTAAGATGCTGAGCAACCAAGCTGTGAAACAAAAGTCCTTAGCATGCTTCATGGAGGAAAGCATTGTAAAAATATCCTTAAGATGAACCTGTGCCCTATACTGCCTGTAAACACAATGATCCTGATGTCCTAGCCCCTTTAGTAATAGATGTGTAATGTGGATAGACTTTTTGCAAATCTTAGAGACCTGCATGAGACATGTCTGAGTCTTGCCTTGCATAGGCAGATGACTCAGTGCAAGGAGTTCATCCTAAACGACAATGGCTCAGGCATTAGGAGTTTTTCTTGTAATTGGAGGGTTGCCAGTTTGAGCCCCAGCTCCAGCTGTCTTGGTTGTTGTGTCCTTGGACAAAACACTTCCCTTGTTGCCTATTGGTGGTGGTGTCAGAGTCTGACAGTCTCACCTCTGCCAGCATTCCCCAGGGTAGTTGCGGCTTCAATGTATCTTGCCATGATCTGTTTGTGAATGTGTGGGTGAATGACAAGGCTGTTTACTAAATGGAAATTTAACAAACAATTCAATGATGCATTCATTTAATAGAGAGGGGCCTCAGTAGTGCTCGGAAGGTGCCTGGTACCTTCTCATCATACTGGTCAGCGGCTTCTTTCCAGAGTGTTGTAGGATGGCACCTACTCCTGAACCAGAATCTGTAGTAAGTCAGCCAGTGTGGTTGTGTTGATTACTCTGGCATACTCATATTTTGGAGGCATACTCCAACAAACGTGGATCTGTGGGGCTAGCTGCTATCATTTTGGAGAAAATAGTTTGGTCCCATACTGTTAGATATGGGATTGGAATGATATGGTTGCAGAAACTAATTTAATAAAAAACTGTTTCTCCGGACATGGGTTTTTCTACAGTGATGATAGGCCTTGTGTTTATGCTGGACATACCACTCCTTGCCATAATATTCCCTAAACCAAAAACTTGGAGTAATAAGTGGTGTGCTCTCCTTGGTATACTTAGATTAGACACCAAATCACCATATAACAGGCTCCATGCTAATCAGTTGCACTTGATAGTACTTTACAAGTCACATCATACATACCTGATAGTACTTTACAAGTCACATCATACATATTGGCTTCAGTCCTTAACTGATATCAGTGATACTCACAAATATTAAGGATATTTTACGGAAAAAAAACTAATATTGAGTTGTCTTCATTCAGTAATGGCGTCCTCACCAAATAGTGTTGTTGATAGATTTTTCTGGATGTATTTTCATGTTTTAATCGGAAAATTTTCAGATTTCTGGATTTCCTACTGGCAGCTCACTAAATAGAACTAATGAAAATTGGTGAATTCCACCCACCAGCATATTTTTTCCCCTTTTGGTGCAGTTCTTGTTTGAAGAAGGCACTCAAGGCAATCAAACTCTAATTGTGACTTTTAATCCTGACTTAGATCATGTCATGAAAAAGACAAATGTTACTCATTATCATTCACCTTCCACAGGTTTAGCAGACTGTTCTAGAAATATTTTGCAATTCTGTGATCATAAAACATTGCTGTAAACAATTTGTTTTAGCATCCAGTTCTTAGAATGAAATGTGATTGTGGCTGTTCCAGATGTGGCAGAGTCTGCTCTGGGGAGCTTCGTCTCCAGAACCGTCATCTCATTTAGCCATCAATATCCCACTTTCTTTGTCTTGGGCAATGGCTAAACTGGATGAAATTGTATCTTTGCTGTGAGCGGATGGTTCATGGAGTTTAGCACCTTTTTTAAACTGTGCACAATAAATGCCTTCTCCTAATACTCTAATTGGTGGGAGTGAGATGATCAAGTATCTCTGGCCTTCAGGGATGAAACACCTCGTTGTTTTGCTTCAGCACCATGAATGAGCCAGTCTGTGCCTGCTTTTAAAGCAGGAAGGGAAAATCTCTTGGTAGTATGAGGTGTGTCGGGTTCTCTGAACTATCTTTTTTCCATTAAGTCAAAGCAAAACGTTTGACATTTTCAGTTAAGCCTGCCTACTGATCTTCCCACCTTAAAATCCCTCACCCTGGCTGGGATAACTGAAATGATTGTGAATCAAACAAGTGCTGTTAAAATGGTTCAGCTTCTCTCTAACTGCCTACCTAGCTCTATCTTTGGTTTGGTAGGTGGTTTGCTGCCCCTCCTTAAAGTTTCTCACATAGTAACAAAGTAATAGTGTAAATTTTGAAAAAAACAACGTAAGGTGATACCTTTAAAATACACTGTTCCATTCCTAGACCTTTTTTCAAATTCTGACTCCTGCTATTCTGTTGCACTTTCACTATCTACATAAATCAATCATTGTCTTACTAGAGACTTTAGTGTATTAAATTAGGGTGTATTATGAGAGAGCAACACAAATTAGTGCATAATTACTGAAGGGGAATGAAAGTAATGTGTATTTTGCAATAACTCTTCTAAAAATTGAGCCAATCTTGAACTTCTCTTTCCAGCAGGACAACTCCATAAAGCCAGAATTGTAATGTAATTGCCTGGATCAACGCATGGTTGAATCCTTCAGTCTAAAATCCAGATTTGTTGAAGATCCAAGGGAATCTGTTTAAAAAAATGTAAAACTATTGTTAACCCTCCCTCTCTAACAAATCTAAATCAGTTTCACATATTTCAAAAGATACCTAATGCTAGTAGAAAGATACCTACTCATACCACTGATTGCAACAAAAAGTGATTCAACAAACTCTAACTGACTGGCTGGGCAATAAATCAAAAAAATTACCAGTAGCAAAATGTATGACTGTAACCAATGTAATTTTTGCCCATGTCCCCCACTAGGGGAAAGACTCAGAGTAGAGATTACAAAACTCCGACTCGACTCAGGCCAAAACAAACATGGCGACCGTAAAGGAGCTAATCAGCTGCTTCGGATTATGACAGAGAACACGGCAGCAGTGTTGTTGAAGGTATGTAAGGCCATATTTACCACAATTGTTACTTGTTTTCCTAATGCTTTTGCTGCCATGTACCAAATATATGTTTTTGCTTAAGAAAATTACAAAAATAGTAACGCACAGTGACTTAAACAAGTAATTTAAGTGATTACCTATACGGAAATAGTAACGCATTAGATTAGTAGGTACTGAAAAAGTGGTCATATTAGGAGTAATGCGCTACTAAGTAATGCTATACCGGCATCACTGGTCATGTGAATCCACCCCATCCAGTTTGTCGAAAGATGGGAACAATGTTGCTAGTGTAGCAACTTCACCGTTTCACAAGTTTTTAGACCTCTCTAACAACTCTCTTTTTTTAATTTATGCAAATAGCGACAAATCTACTGACTTTTTATGGTGTAACGGGAGACTCTCACATGAAGCATGTATCCTTTTTACTCTTCTTACTGAGCAGTGGCGCTGCTGTGAGCTCCTCTCTCGTTCTTGCAGGCAGCCAATCCATACACTGCAGCTCCACCCACCCGTCCAAGTCCAGGTGGAGAAAGAGCAGATATTTACCCCACTGAGTCCAGAATAGTAATAAATCTCGAATAATACTCAAAGCTGCCGTTGGCTGATCCCACCTGTGCTTAGATATAAATTTGATAAATTCTGAAAAAAAAACAAATGACTGCACACGTCACCAATTTAACTCATAGCTCAGTCACTCTAAGAACGTGGGTCCTCAGTAATAAGTCTATATTAGACTTTGACGACCTATTTATTAACTTCTTTGGACAGAACATCAGAGAGTTTTCATTCAGCTATATAAATCTGAGTTACACCTATAGACAAGCAGTAAAAAAGTTCATCTTCCTACAGACACTTACTCACTTCGTCCACTGTTTGTGTGCCTCTTTGTGACAGACTTTAAATAGTAATTTCTCAGTCTAAACTGGACTCTCGGGAATACACACACAAAAGGGAATCGAACCATGAATTAAAAGCCTAATTAATGTAGATATTACATGGGCCTATTGCCTGTATTGTAAGGCTGATTCTTATACAAAAATTAGAGATAAAAAAACGATGACAATATATTGGAATTTCATCCACATTATGCAAATGAGGCAACACAGTTGCATTGAATATTGTGGGGAGGAAGAGTCGTACAAGTAGGAAAGAGTGAAGCCACATTTCCATCTAGAATTTTTTTATTTTTTTTTACAAAACTGAAACAACAAAAAGGCCATTTATTGTTATCAAGGTGAACTCAGTATATGATGATATTGATTTAAAGTCATATCGCACAGCCCTTCTCTAATGGGTTTTCACATTTACTTCCTCTTCACGACTATTCACTACTTTGTGTTTGTCTATTACATGAAATTAAAATAAAATAAGTTAAAGGATTGGTTGTGTAGTAAAAAAATGAGAAAAGGTGTAAGTGTAAGAGAATACTTTTACACAGGAGAACAATCCCCTGCTTATTCGTGACTCTGTGGTAAAGTCTTTATTAAAGCATGTGAAAAAAGCTGTCTAAGGATCATGCACCTAGGAATGTCCAGTGAGCAGATAAATTACTGATCCAACTTGTGTAGTGTGTTTCATCCAACTGCATATCCAAATGTTTGGGCTGCAAGTAGCAATTCATGTGTACATCTAATGATGCGTTCACACTGCACGCTTTGTCAGCGTCAAAAACCTCTCACAAAGTGACTAGTATGACGCCTATACATTTTTAGGCTGAAGCTTACAGAGCACATAGGTAGGCTTTTCTCTGCAGGATGTTTTAAACAATGGCGGATCGTGGCTGGCTAGACAACGTTGACGTCAAGTGATGTCGCTACAGTGAGATGCTCTGATTGGTTGATGCACCCCGTCAAGAGTATCAAAAGTTAATCTAGCTGAATTTCTGCATTTCCGGATTTTGAAGCTTTGAGGCTTGAAACGCAGGAAAAGTTTCAAAAATTGACGCAGCCAACCCACACAAAGTGCCGCGGAAACTCTGATGCTGATGAAACTTTGATGAACGTACCATAAAACTGTGCATAAATGGAGCCCTGCATTGCCAATACACAGTAAGTATTTGGATAACACCAACTATCTTTTTTTTTTTCCTCAAAAAATTATATGGAATATTTTTCTTTGAACAAATATGCAATTTTCTTTGTTCATTAAATTACTAATTGCATATTATTTTTTATTTTTTTTGCAGAGTGATCTTTTTATTTATGCAGCTAATTTAATTTGACAAGGAAAAGTTTTTTTTTCCATGCCAAATATATTTACCCATGCCAGATTGGGCATGTTGCCTTTGTTCATGCAAAACTGAAACAACAAAAAGGCCCCTCAAAAACTTTTTGCATTATGAGTAGTAGCCATAGCTGTGACTAAAGCAGTGACGGAAATAAAGTGACGACTAAAACAATACTTGTGTCACAATGTAAGTGAACCATAACATAAAAAAACTATTGCCCATAAAGTCTGAGCAAACTATATTTAAAGCTCATTAAACCATGTACTTTATTTGTTCAAATTAAAAGAGAATGAAAAAAGGAATGTGTTTGAAAACAAAATTATTCCAAGTGATTGTCAACAATGTATATAATACCTGACAAAGTGCTTAAATTGGCACTTAGAGAAAACGTTTGCTTGTAAAGTCATAGACAGCAGCAAAAGCAGTGTCAGTGTAGTACTGTACAGCATGCCTTAAGGCCAAAGTACTTTATGTCACGTTCCCAGGTTAGCCCTGTGTAAGGCTTTAGGCCGGCTCGCTGTTTACAATACCTTCCCTTCAGCCTGCTGCTTCTAAATAAAATTTCTATTTATAGAGGCCACTGGCGTGCAGAGAGTCATCTGCTTGTTCTGAATGAGGTCTGCTGGTTTTGACAAGGTTAGCTGGATTAAAGCAATGGGGGTTGACTGAAGGACAGGTCACAGAGGCTTGGTAGAGAGAAGACAGCCATCCTTTATTGTACGCGATGGTCAATGTCGGCTGAGTATTTAGTTAAATACCGGACATGTGATGATGCTGAGTTAGCCAAACATTTACTCAGAACCCAGCCTCCAGTTTTATCCCTTTAATGTGGCACTCATGCTGTTTTTCACTAACACTGGCACCAAGTATGTCTTCTGTTCTTGTAACGGGAAGTCAGTATAAAGTAGGAACTGTTACAGTCAGTCAATGGGCTCATGCATGAAACTTTTTTTAACAACTTTTCCCTACAGATGGCTATAAAATCCTGCCTACTGACTCAACCAAAGAAAGATAATAAAAACGAACTTTTTTGTCTAATAAAAAATAAACATCTTTGCCCCGGAGGTTTTTTGGAAATACTTCATTTGTCATACGAAAATGGTTTCTGCAAAATTTTGACAAATTAAATTTCATCAACTCTCTTCTGTTTTTTGTACCTGATGTATATTGGTGTCTCCCACACAGTGGTGGTGCTGCCCACTTGGCTTGATCCATTGAGCTGCTGGCCTCTCTTTGAACCTGGGTAACTATAAACATGGCTAAGTGTACTTCATCAGAGACTGCATTGCAGTAGGACAATACTCTGATTGAGATTAGCTGTCACCTTCTGAAGAAAAAGGAGAGGAGGCACTTGAACACAACTCAGGTTGTTACAGATCTATTGAATCTAAGCAGGAAAGTCACTCTACACAGGCTTTTAGAAATCCCAAGCTGTCTCAGGTATTCTGTAACAGTATTACAAGCAGGATACAGGTGATATTATTTTCTAACTTCTAAGTGGAATTTCCTTGGGTAAAAAATCAGAACATCTTAAGCTATGGGGGGTATTTGTATAACGTAGTGTAAAGTTCAGCATTGTTCTGTTAATTCTGGCTGGATAATACACTTTTATGTCAAAAACAAACTTTTGTAAAAAGACCAAATGTTTTGCGCTGGCTGGCATTTTGTGCATTAAAAATTAAGGCTCCTTGATTTAAAGAGATATACATTACCTGCCCTTTTTGGCGAGGGTTAATAGATTTGGCATGGAAAATATTATTCCTCGTGGAAATACAATAATTGCATAAATTCAAGGATTTCTCTGTGATTAGTAACTTCCAGAACATGGAAACATCTCATTGAGAAAAATATTGTCGTATATAGTTTTTATATACAAGGCAAAAGATGAATAGGTATTGTCCATTTATTGCGCCTGCACCTGTCCTATAGTGTATGCTTCATTAGAATCGGAAGCAGAAAAATTAAAGAAGAAAATTTGTGAATAAATATTTTGACCAAAAATATTATTTCCCATACAGTGCTTTTTTTTTCTGAGAGCCTGGTTTGGGACTGAATTTATTTTAACTGGTAAGTAAAACTGGTCAATATAAATCTCATGATTGGCCTGTATTTGAATATTCAATGTTTAAATTCAATTGATAAAATCACCTCCTTTAGAGATGGTTTAGATATGTTTATAATTCCTCAAAAATGTAAAACATGCTGTAGAGCCAATTCAGCCTGATTTCCTTTGTCAGAAACTCCTGAAGACACAGGTGGAGGCCTCAACAATCAACTGGATCAATGAATACCTGACAAATAAACCAGAGTTTGTGAGATTGCTTGATTGTGTGTCAAACCAGCTGCCCAGCAGCACAGGAGCACCACAAGGGACTGTACTTTCACCATTCCTTTTCACTCCGTACACCTCAGACTTCCAGTATAAGGTCACGTCCACACTAAGCCAGATAATGCCTTAAATGTATAATTATTTAGTCTACACCCCCTATCGTCCACACTAACCCGGCGTCGTTTAAGGTCTGTGGCCGGATAACTATTAGCCGGGTAAGAGAGCAGTGTAAATCTTAATTCAACAGCTAAACGAGCTAGTGTGGACAGCTTCCCCGGATAATGAAAGGAAGTAGCGTCAATGAATGCTGCATCAATAACAATACGACACTACAGACAAAGACAACAGCGAAGAGTAATAAATCGATCTCGTCGTCTGTCCGCACCAAAAACTCTCTCTTCTTCTGAGCAGCTATTGTTCTCTTCGGTTAACGGGACAAGCAGATATGTACTGTGCTGTAGAGCTTCTTGTATATATTATGTAGGCGCTGGCGTCACATAGATTATACGCGTGTTTCGTGCGTCTTTTTGCGCATGCCCAGTATTTGCACAGGTCGGTGTGGAATTGCGCAATCATGGGACCTTAAACGGGCGTAAATGCTTGTGTTGAGAGGATAACATTAGGCGTCTAACTCCCCGTATAACCTTATCGGCTTAGTGTGGACGTAGCCTAAGACAGAGACCTGTCATCTGCATAAATGCTCAGACGACTCTGCAATTGTCGGGTGTATCAGAGATGGAGAAGAAGCTGAATACAGAGAGCTGGTGGACCGCTTTGTGGCATGGCGTGGAAACAATCATCTTACCTTGAATGTGAACAAAACAAAGAAGATGATTGCAGATTTCAGAAGAAACAGGGATAAGTTAAAGACTGTGGAGGTGGTTGAGGAGTACAGATACCTCGGAGTTCACCTGGACAACAGACTGGACTGGAGAATCAACAGTGAAGCCATCTACAAAAAGGGAAAGAGAAGACTGTACTTTTTCAGGAAGCTGAGGTCCTTCAAGGTTTGCAGCAAGATGCTGCAAATCTTCTACAAGTCTGTGGTGGAGAGTGTCATCTCGTCATCCATCATCTTTTGGGGTAACAGCATCACAGCCAGGGACTTAAAACGGCTCATCAACCTGATGAAGACGGCTGGTTCTGTTCTGGGGACACGTGTGGAACAACTGGAGATAATGATGCAAAGAAGGATTCTTCATAAAACTAAAAAGATTATGGACAACCCTGAGCATCCTCTTCATGAGACTATCCTACAGCAACAGAGTATCTTCAGGCGGAGGTTTCTTCAGTTTTGCTGCAACACAGACCGCTACAGTTAATCCTTTCTCCCCACAGCCATCATGATCTACATCAACTCCTTGAAAAATAAATTAGTAATGAGCTACAACAACACTTAATTTCCCTCTGGGACAGTATTTTTGAATTTGAATTGAATTGAACAGCAAACACTTTTCAGGTCCATGTTTTGTGTACATATGGTGGTCTTGTTCAAGTCTACTTTGCTGATTTTTTGATTCGACAGGTCTAATAGGGTTGGTTCTATAGAACTTTTTAGGAGTTAAAAACCATGCAGTAAGATGCTAAGTTTCATTTTTCATCTGGCTAGAAAAAAACTCCAAAATGCACAAACATTCATTTACTTTACATATGCCAGATCTGGTTATTGCGCACATCAAATATTGTAAAAAGATAATGAGTTTTTTGTTGTTGTTTTCTTTGACAGATAAAAGATATCTGCCAACTCTCAGGACATATTGTCAGGATTCAGACATTAGTTGAGGGGCTTCAATCAATCAATCAATCAATCAATCAATCAAGCTTTATTTATAAAGCAATTTTCATACAACAATTACAACTCAAAGTGCTTTACAGAATAAAACTGATCCCACATAACTGGATAAATGCGTTTATCAGCACATTCATAGATGTGGCAAACCTGAAGGAGGCAGTAGTTCTCCCAATCCCATACGCTCAGAGTAAGTTTCAACTCTCTAACTTCTGCATGCAGGAGTGATAGAGCTTGTAAAAGCAAGCGAGCAAAACGCGCTTTGACAATTGAAGATGCTAACACAACTCTGAGGGCATAAATGCTGTTTTTGAGAGTAAATAGAGGTGGTTTGAGCCTTTATTGTCGTATATTATTATGTTACGCTCTCGAAACTCCGTTTTCATCTGTCCACATGCAGATACTGAAAACGGAGAAAACACAGATCTCCACTTTAGAGTTTTTAAAAAGATTTGTTTTTGGTGCTGAAAATCTTCGTTTACGAGTGAATCCCAGGTCAAACTATAGAAAAATATCTTAGTTTTGGGAGATAGCTGGCTACATATGGACAAGGCATAAATCATGATTTGAAAAACTACTGTTTCTATTTACACAGACTATCGTTTTCTGACATTAAGTGTATATCTGACATAAAACATGTAAGTGTGAGAAAACAGCATACTTTGTAGCTATTGATAGTTTTAAGTGATTAGAGCATGTATAAATGTATTATTTTCATTTATGCACAGCAGAGTGAGAAAACACAAGCCTGAGGACCTCCATTATCTTCAAAATCAAAGTTGGTAAAATCACAAGAGAGTCAGCAGCAGATTCTTTTGACAAAAGAATGTCTCAAAGAATTTCTTTGAAACAGATGTGCGTATGAACTATGTAAAATAATTGTATTACTACCAGGTGAGTTTAAGGAAAGGACTAGTGTTTTTGAGTTATTCTCTGCTGTTCTCTGTTTTTTAAGCAACACTGAGACAGACAAGCTGATGTCTGCCCATAGTCCAGCCCCTGTATAGGCTGTTTGTTTTCCTGACAAACTTGCTAACTCATCTAACGTGTTGTCAATACAGCAGTGTTACTATATATTGAGATGCTATGGGTGTCTTTTAGCAGAAAACATGTATTTTTTTTTCAACAAGGGAAAATCATAGGGGACTTTCTTTTTGTAATTATATACAGCCGACTGACAGTTTGCAACCCCAGGTAGTGTGGGGGAGCAGTACTCCTTGCGTTAGAAAAAACTGCAATTTAATTTTTTTGCTCTGTTTCTGGCATCCATGTGAAAAAGCTTTTGAATGGAATTCTATGGTAGAACATTTGACTAGTTTTGATACAATGTTTATTTTTATTTTTTATAAGAGCAATTTTATATTTTGTTTGGGCAAATGTCACAAATTTCCTGCTAATTTCCTTCAAAGAACTGACTTTTTCATTCAGTGTGTTGTGTCTTGTTCTTGATTTGTTTTGTATTTATCTGAGTCGAGCTAGACTTACAATCCAATAGGTATTAATCTAACCTAGTGTCTTGTTTGTCAGTGACAGATTGTGTTAAGCATCATTCCCTTTCAGTGAGGTCCCTGATCAGCATGCTTCATCATTATGCTCTCCACACCATTACCCTCTTCCACTAAGTCAAGATAACTATATCTCATCACATTCAGAAGGATTCTGTTGTGCAACTAAATAATTCTCCTTTCCACAATTGTCCATAAATGTCTAGGTAAACATGTAAACTTTCACTCTATTGGTTGATCTATACTTCCCCGTACTTGGTTTCTTTAGTACCCTAAAAAAATTGTTATCTTTAGTCTCTTTCACAAAACACTTAAAGCTAGGAACTAGTTCTTCTATGTCTATTTTTGTATGTTTTCTCAAAGTATCAAGGATGCTAAAGTTTAGGTCAACCCGCCACTGTTAAGCCAATAAGCCATCAAGCCATTTAGGGACAGCAATGCAGTTCAATGTAGCATGGATCTTACATTAAAATTTTAATGCTGATAAATACATTTGTCTCATGATCTATTAAAAACCAGCTGGAAGGATGAAGTCTTCTCTATTCCATTGCACACAATCTGTATCATTAATTTAAAGGTGGGGTATTATGCTTCTTTCAGGCACACTGTACAATTCTATAGCACACTCAAATAAATTTTGTTACCCTAAATCTGTCTGTAAATCCTGTATATATCATAATCGACCTTTAAAGAACATTGCCTTCTCATCACTATCGTATTTGACGCTTTGATATCCGCCTGTACCTCTCTAAGACCCTCCTACCCTTTATGAAACTCCCCATTCAGTACGTCATATACTGAGCATTACCACACACATGTCTGTAGAGTTGGACTCGGATAATGTTTACACAAGTTTTCAGTGTGTTGCATTTTAGTATTTAGGAAAAAATTATTACATTGGTGAACAATGGCAACACAGGAGATCTTAAGACTGTGCGCAAATGATACGATAACTGACCCCAATAGTGGGTTTTTTGAAAAAACAGAGATAATTCAGAGGCTTTTACAACATGTGTCGGCTTTGTAATATTTAACCTTTTTGTCACCCTTTTATAAATATTAATCACTTTGAAGCTACATTTTGCATTGAAATCATAACAGCACAGAAATATGAAGCTACGTCTTGCATTCAAATCACAAATGTAGAGAGAAATTAAGCTAAGTTTTGCATTGAAACCCTAAATTCAAACAAAATGAAGCTGCAATGTTACATTGCAATATGTTTGCAATGTAAAGCTACAAAGCTGTACATTGTAACCATAAAAGCTAAGGATGCAGCAATAACGATACCGGCATCGGCCGATACCGGTCTTATGTACTGTATCGCTTTCAGTTCACTGATACCATGACCTGATACTTAAAATGTGGAAACTCTGGAATAATTTCACAAAAAAAAATTTCACTTGAAATTTTTGTTTTGTGGTCATTGTTATTAAGATTTTATGTTTGAGCTAATTCACTATCATCTATTGTAATAATCACAGAAGAAAATAAAACTTGTCTTCCTATTGCATTGTTTTTGTGTGGTAAAAGTATTGGTATAGGTACTAGGTATCGGCAAGTACTCAAATCCAAGTATCAGTATCATATTGGTTTTGAAAAAAGTGCTGTCGTTGAATACCTAATAAAAGCACACAAATATGATGGGATGTTTCTAATTGCAGCCACAAAACACAGAAATACGAAGCTACGTTTTGAGTTGGAGTTACAAATGCTAACAAAATGACACGAGTCACAGTTCTTGCCTGTCCAGGTTCTGATGGAGCAGTAGGTCCAATCTGCTTATCTATTCACTATCAAATGTCTTTTGTTGAGAAAGTAGTCCTCTGTGAAGTGATTTGCGCAAAGCTAACATGTTTTTGACTTAGGGTTGTTTCCAAAGATGAAGTCCAAACACTTAGCATAGTCTAATTGTAGCAGCTGCTACTAAACCAAAAGTGTGGGGGGAGGGGAGGAGGAAGACTGTTCTGTGGTATAGAGGCTCGCCTGAGTATGTCAGGTTAGAGGAGGGGATGGGTGGAAAAAGAGGGGATAGGTGGGAGCAGGCAAAACAGCACCCTCAGTGACTACCAGCAGAGACTCAATGATTAGTCAAACATAAGTGGATGAGTCAAACCAACTCTTCCGGCATGTTTTTAATGAGGGATTAACATGTTACCAGGATTTTACATGTGTAAAGTCAATTTTCAATTTTGCATAATACCCTCCCTTTAAAAAAACAAACAAATATTTTTTATATATATTTCTCAGGATTAAAAAAAAATATTGGATGGAGAAAATAATGATTAAACTTATAACTAAATGGTAAATATAAGAATATCCCACTGGAACCAGTGGTTAACATGACCATGAATTATTATTGTTAATAATAGAACCAAATTAGTTTTAATGGTGATTTAATAAAGTATAGGGGAACACCTGAAAAAAGCAAAGCTCAAAGATACTCATGCTGATTCTTCTCTGCAATCAATGGCCTAAAAGCTAAAATGTGTGTCTAGTGGATTGAATGTGCAAAATATACATTTAAAATCAGTCACATCAAACTAGTACAAACAGATATCTAAGTCTTGCTACAATCCGAGACTAGTTAAGGTAGTATAAAATAGCAAACCTCTACCAAATACAGGCACAACTTCTATCAACGTCATCATTTTCTTTATATGTTCTTGTTGCCATCAATCCAGTCTCCTCTCCATTCAGAATTTAGCCAGCCCTAAACAGAGATCTCATCTTACTCTAGTCTAATATTAAAATTTCAAATTCAAATTCAAAAATACTTTATGGGAAATTAAGAGTTGTTGTAGCCCACTACTGATTCATTTTTCAAGGAGTTGTTGTACACCATGATGCCTGTGGGGAGAAAGGATTTCCTGTAGCGGTCTGTGTTGCAGCGAAACTGAAGAAGCCTCCAACTGACGGTACTCTGTTGCTGTAGGATAGTGGGGCAACATGAAACTCTCCAGGACTTACATGATGTGGGATGTCAGGGCAACAGTCTATAGTCATTGATGACTGATGGGTGAGTTTTCTTTGGTACTGGAACAAGGCAGGATGTCTTGCACAACACTGGAACCTTCTCCTGGGTCGGGCTAAGGTTGAAGAGGTGCTGCAGAATCCCACATAGCTGCTCTGCATAGGTCTTCAGGACTCTGGGGCTGACACCATCTGGACCTGCAGCCTTGTTCCGGTCCATTTTCTCCAACTGCCTCTTCACCTGACTTTTGGAGACAGACAGGTGGGAGAGTGAGATAAAGGGGGTACCAGCACCTCCTGACTTGGTCGCAGACGAAGTTGTGGATGATGAAGAGTTTACGACTGAGGTGGAAGATAAAACATCTGAGGTGTGACTGGACAGGTGTGGGTGTATTTTTGGCTGGAAACAACCAAGGAGGATGCTGAGCTTGTTCCTGAACTGAACCTATTGAAGAATGTTGAACTCTCTTGGTAAATAATATGGACGTAAGCTTACTGCCAAGAGTTCAATATCTGGGCTGCAGAGACGACACTTCACAGTAATATGTCCTGGATGACACCATCTGTTGTTAACAAGCACTGCTAAACCACCTCCTTCTCTTTTCCCACTCAGAAAGCCTGGCAGAGAGGCGTTGGAGTCGGGCACATTTTCCTGTAGCCACTTCTCAGTGAAGCACATAACACTGCATTCCCAATACTCAGTCTGATTCCTTGTCAGAGGTTGGAGTTCATCCATCTTGTTAGCTAGTGATGTCACGTTTCCCATTATGATTGATGGAAGAGATGGTTTGAATTTCCTCATTTTCTGTGTCCTTTGTGCTCCTGCTCTGCATCCACGCCTCCTCCTTCTCAACTCATCAGGAATTTGTGGCTTCAGTTGAGGTATTATTTCAGCTTTTGAAATGTTAATCACCTGCTCCTGGCTTTAAACCAGCCTATTGCCATGGTTATGCATCATAACTAAAGAGCACAAAGTGAAAAATCAACAGCAAAAACCTCTCCAACTTCACAGGACAAAGCCCCCACAGACACACAGGTCCAAAAAATACAATTCTTCCTTAAGAAAAAGGGGGAAGACATGTCTGAAAAACAAGGGCTTATTGTCTGAAAAACAAAACTCAATATCTAGCTAACAGAGCCATTCCAACATGATGCCACCCAGAGCAGCGCAATTCTAGAAAAAAAGAGCCTTCTGTAGATCTTTTTTAGCTGCAGACCTGACTTGCTGTCTCCTTAGTATCTCCCAGAAAACAATCCAAAGATGTTAGTGTGTGGTCACGCTGGGCTATATTGAGAAGAATTGCAAATTAATTTGAATGTGGTCGGGTTATAACAATTTAGTGGTGTTGTAGTGGGAAAAGTCACACAGGACTTAAATCTTAGAAACCTTAGGTCACAATGTCGACTTGGGTGAAAAATTCTCAGAATTGTACTTTTATACGGTATCTGCCCAAAACTGTTTTCTTAGGGTTTGTGTGTGTTTCTTAATAGTTTTCACATCACCTTAACATAAACCTTGCTTATCCTAAAGTGTTGAAACAATAAAATAGAAATACATAAAGGATATTGCATGTTTTTATATCAATTTAAACATAAATTTAAACATATGGTCACACCATGGAGAATAATGCAGATTGATAAGTTCAACAACGATTCTTTGCTTACCATGTAAAAGGTTTTACTGTACTGAGAGTTGGCATCTGCTAGTGACAGCAAAGTCAGACAGCTCAGACAGTTTCATTCAAGACTTCAATCAAGATGCTCTCAACCCTTTACTCATGTTCCACTCTTTAATTTTTCTAATGGACGGGAGTGGAACAGCCAACAATGACCCGCACTGCTCATTAGCTCCAGCTCTGCCACCCGCGCTGCTTTTAACTTAATAATGAAGCCAAATTAACAGCAGCCCTGGCCTCGCTCCAGGTGCATTGTGGGTGAGACTAAGTGTTTTAGAGCTTAAAAAGGGGGAGTACCTGGTGAGCTTTAAACAAAGCAAGATGGTTATGGCTGAAAACACAACATACTACAGTTACATAGTTGCCTTTTGCTGTTTAAAAACTAAACCAAGTTAAACAATTTTTCTCATAATTTATTTTTATATAAAAAATATATCCTAAGCAAAAAAGAAAGAAAGAAAATTACTGATGTATTCTTGTTGACATGATTAGTTTTGATTAGATACACATAAAGAATTTAAAAAGTATTGCTAATATTTGAAATAGCTGAAGATTTGATTAAAAAGATAAATCTCTCCATTAGATTGCAAAGTTTTTTATTCAATACAGTATTCCACAACTCTTATATATGTCAGTGGTCTATTTAATATTTGAATTTCTTTTAAGTTTTACTGTTAGTTAGACATCTTCAAAGTATTCATTTTGTAAAAGGATGAGTGTGGTATGAGGGGAGGTAAAGACAACACCTTTCTTTCAAAGGTTTTTTGTGGCGAAAGTGGTCTTTATTTAATATTGGATAGTACATAAAAGGAGGACAAAAGGGGGGGGATACATTTGGCAAAGGTCCACCAGGATGGGACTCTAACTGAGGACTGAGGCCTCTATACTGTACATGGAGCGCCGGCCCTAATCGCTGTGCTACACAACACCCCAACAAATTGCTTTCTTGACTTTTCAAGACATGTTTTCTGCACATCATCATTAATTATTGTTCATTTCTAGTGATAAGGTAAAATAGTTTTTATTAGTCATAACAAGTCTTAACCTGTTTACTTTTTGAGTTAGAAATGGCCTGTTATCACACAGATTACATTTCTAAAACAAATTCAGATTTTTTGCACTTTTTAGAAAATATTCACGTTTAGAAGGTTAAACACGGAGTAGTGCTTTGTGAAGCTATTTTCTGTTCACAAATGCAGAATCAAACAGTCCACATAAAGCTCTCTTTCCGAGGCTCCCAAACTTTTAGTTACTCACAGGGTGTGAAGTGTTTGTTCACCTGCTGAGAGCCTGGCAGCCAAACATAAGGCCCCAGTGACATCATGTCATTTGACTTCTTTTATAACAGCATACCCCTGACGTGAACCCTGACTTTGTGACAAGGCTAATGCTGATACCTTGTCTAATGCATTCTGGAAATAACTTCTTAATTTCTGTCTCACATTATATCAGTGTTGGGGCAGGGCTCTGCATATAGAAAGCCATGTAATGGAAGAGTTTTATAGTGCTGCTGTTGTAATGACTTAGCACACTGAAGGCTGCTAATGCAGCTCTTAATTCAGAAGTGACGAGTCATATGCACATGAGGATTTAATTTAGTGTTTGTGTTTTTTTTTTTTTAGCTGTAATTTATTCTGATTAACTTTAGAAGAATCTGACTTAGCTTGAATTTAGATTTTCTTTTTTTTTTACTGACAAATTTAAAAATAACCATTAATTTTTTCCTGCATTAAATCAAATTGATATTCAAAAAACAAACAAACGGTGTAACCCTTTATGTAACTGTGGCTTTTTTTTTTCTTTCTCTTTGCTTGGCATATATGTTTTACCATGAGCTGGTTTTCTACAGACATGCAGTCACCTATAATATTTACTTCGGCTTCTTTGTAAACCCAAGACCCAAGAATATATATAGAGGGGGTGGGACAGCTGTCTCCTGACTCTAATAAGTATTATATATATACATATATATATATACATACATATATATATATATATATATATATATATATATATATATATATATATATATATATATATATAAACAAGTTTCTAGGTGCGTTTCGCTGTATTGAGTGAAGCAGAGTGCACATTGAAGTAAATACACAAACAGCATCATGGCAACAGCGAAAGAGAAGCCAGAGCTTAAAGACCCTCCCGCCTCACTATGGTCTCCTGTTTGGGAACACTTTGGCTTCCCTGTTAAAATGTATAACTGGGATAAACAAGTGGATAATTCCAAAATTGTATGCAAACATTGTTACATGGAGATATGCAGCAGTTAATACATGAAACATGTTAACACACTTCAAACTGCACCATGCAAATGTTAATACCACTTCTAGTAAGAACAAAAGGAACCCTGTACAATTACCGCTAACTTCAGGATTCAAACAACCCCTGTCAAGTAGTTCAGATCGGGCGAAAGGTTAATCTTTTCTAGCCAAAAAATTTTAACATGAATAGTTAGGTCGTTGATATCCAAGCTGAAGCTGTTGCTGCTGTGTTAAAAGTTTTCAGGTTATAAATAGTAGTTACAGAATTTTATTATTTTAAAATGTTACAAAATATGTATTTTATTATAAAAAGTGCAATTTATTTAAGATATCACCCAAATGGGTCGCTTTTACTTATTTTATGCAAGAATTCTATTGTGTATTGGCAGCTTTTCAGCTCATCACACCCCTAATATATAGAATATACATATATATATATATATATATATATATATATATATATATATATATATATATGTCAGTTAAAAACGTTTCGTAAAAACACTTTCTTTCTAGTTTTGTGGGTCTTTTGTGTGTATTTGATTGGCTAGAATAGTGCCCTATAATTTAATCCGATCCATCATCATCCCAGTATAAGTGTGTGTTTCTGTGTGTGTTTCTAAAACAGAGGTCCCTGTGTTTGGACAAAGCAAGAATGCTATCATTATAGACATGATTATGGGGCACAGAAAGTTTAAAGTTTAAGGAAAATATTCAAAGGAATGTTTTTTCACTGAATTTGCTGAAGTGCGGAGGAGATCCGGCCGTGCTCAGCTTTGCTCCCACCTCTGACAAAGCCTTGAAATGGATGTTTAATCATGCATTTTGACATTATGGTTGGCCACCATAAGCTGAGAAGCTTCCCTATGTCAAAAAGGAATGCACTTTAGCCAGTAATGACAGTACTGCAATTCTTCATGCAAAACTGGGAATCATTTGCTGTGTAAACATTTTTCTGTGTTAAACAATTTACTTCAGTATATTACTATCACTATTTCAGTTGCTTTTGACAAAATCTTAAATATTTTAATTTTGGCACCCACTTCCACCACTCATTTTTTTTTATTTAAAACACTATCTATAGCATACTTTTTCCTATGTCGGGAGTGCAGAACCATTACCACAATGTTGACTTTTTGTTTAGAATTGCTGGCACACATTTGACTTTTGTACAGTTGGTACAATGGTCTAATTATTTATGTTGATTTAGAAGAGTTGCAAACTGATTTAAAAGTTAAAATGGTGTTCTTAAAATAATCCAGGTAGAGTCTGAGAGGTAATACTTTGCTGGAACAGGGATCAGATTTAAAATACTTGAGTCTGCCAGTCGGTCTGCATGTGTTTTGTGGACTGGGAGAAGATGTTTGACCGTCTCCTTCAGGGAGTCCTGTGGGGAGTACTCCGGAAGTATGGGGTAACAGGCCTCTTCATACAGACTGGTGGAGAGACGCCTTTAGATCAGTCTTGTTTCCGGTGAGAGTTCAATTCAATTCAATTCAGTTTATTTATATAGCGCCATTTCACAACAGATGTCATCTCAAGGCACTTTACAAGAAGAGTTATTACAATGCAATGTTTA